>OFHU01003945.1:0-599026 GCA_900245905.1 Lacerta viridis
AAACCACGGCAGTAATCTTTTTGGGGCAAAAAGAAATTTTCCTGGAGAACAGGCGAAGTCCCCAGCAGACTGGAGGAGAAGAAAATGTTGTTCCCGATTTTTCAAAAAGGGGGAAAGAGAGGACCCAAAAATGACCTGCCCAGTCAGCCTGACATCAGATGACCAAGGAAAGCATTCTAGAGCAGATCAATTAAGTCAAACGGTCTGTGAGCACCTAGAAAGGAACGCTGTTGATCACTAAAAGTCAGCATGGTTTCTGAAAAATAAGTCATGTCAGACCAATCTGATCTCATTTTTGACAGAATTACAAAGCCTGGTGATGAAGGGAACACTGAGGATGTAAGCCTATCTTGATTTCAGCAAGGTCTATTGATAAATGGTGCCCAATGATATATTACTTTAAAGAAGCTGGTAATGTGGCTAGACAAGCTAACATTCAGTGATTTGTAACGTGGCGGCTGACCGAACCCAAAGGGTGCTCATTAATGGTTCTCGCTCTTCATTCTCTATGAGGAAGTGACTAAGTGGGGTGCCACAGGGTTCTGTCTTGGGCCCAGTCTATTCAACATCTTTTATCATTTGACTTGGAATGATAGGGCTTGAGGGCAATCTGATTCAGTTTCTGCAGCAATGAACCCCAATTGGAGGGGTGGGCTAATACCCCAGAGGACAGGATCACACTTCAAAATGACCTTAAACAGATTAGAGAACTGGGCCAAAAGTAAACAAGATGCATTTTTAACAGGGCAAGGAGAAATGTAAAGTACTACACTTGGGCAAAAAAAAAAAAAAAGATTGGCCAAATACAAGATGGGTGACACCATGGCTTGACGAGCAGTACATGTGAAAAGGATCTAGGAGTCTTATGGTAGAACCATAAACTTGACATGACGTACCGTGTGATGCCAGCAGCTAAAAGCCAATGCAATTCTGGGCTGCATCAAATACGGAGTATAGGTCTAGATCAAGGGAGGTATCTAGTACCATTGTATCCGCTCTGGTCAGACCTCACCTGGTGGTACTGTGTCCAGTTCTGGGCACCACAGTTCAAGAGGATACTGACAGCTGGAACGTGTCCAGAGGAGGGCAACAAAAATGGCCAAGAGCTGGAAACGATGCTTATGAGCGAACGGCTTTAGGAGCTGGCCCTAGAGAAGAGAAGGTTAAGGGGGATGGTGAAGCCTGTTCAAATATATAAAGGATGTCACATAGAGGAGGGAGAAAGTTGTTTTCTGCGCTCCAGAGAAGCGGACAAGGACAATGGATTCCAAACTGCAAGAAAAGAAGATTCCACCCTAACATTAGGAAGAAACTTCTGCAGTAGAAGCTTTTGGACAGTGGAATTTGGCTGCCAAGAGAGTGTGGTGGAGTCTACTTCTTTGGAGGTCTTTAAGCAGAGGCTTGACAGCCATCTGTCAGGAATGCTTTTATATTTGTGCTCAACAAGGGAAACCCACACGACCTGAAGGTGCTGCTGTGCAATGCTAGGACAATGATTCATAAGACACTGCCATCCCTGACTTGATTGTGGATGGAGGACTTCACCTGGCATGTGTAGAACAGAAGATTTTGGTTGGATGAAAGCAGATGGCCTGTCTTACATCTGGTTGTCCCATCAGGTTTTTCCTGTTAAATGCAACAGCAACCCAGGTATTGGCGGGAGGGGGGGGATTTTTTTTTTTTTTTTTTTTGCAGTGATTTTTAGGTCAACGTCACTAGCTTGCATCAGTGTCCTATTCTCGGAAATACGCCTCTGCCTGAAGCCAGCTTCGGGTCAAAGGGAAATCCCTTGTGCAGCCGAGTTGTCTGAGTGCAGATCGCATCTGAAGTTGGGCAATAGGGTCAGGTATCACGGAACCTTCCTTTTGATGATAAGCCGAGACCTCGTACTGCCGCCTGCACCTTAAAGATTGCCTCCCCACAGACGTTGTGGCCATGATCACAGTCTAGCGCAGTTCACGTCGGCAGGATGAGTCGTGGCTTCCTGTAGACTACATAAGTTATGACTGCCGTGTTCCACTAGGGGATATTGCTATAAGTGATCTCTATGCCTTGAACACAGACATTTCACCAATGCATTGCATCGCGGACTCCGTCGTCGAAACCATGGCCTCCATGGGAGCTTGCCGTCCCTGAACATATACAGTTGTGTGTGCCTCGAGCACGGGCATAGTAACGGACCTGCCGTTAGATCTGGTCGCTCACCTCCTATGGTGCCATAGTGACTCTCTGCACATAAGTAAAAGGCAAAACCAACATACGTACGTGCAATTGTTTTTGATAACACTTCCTGGTACAACTGCAGATGTCTCTTTGCAATCCCACTTCTCCTGACGAGGCGAAGGGTGGGAACGATTTGGATGGTCGCCTGTCGTACTTAATCGCGTTGGCTAACATCGTGTTATTCGCAGAGAGTGGTAGCGGAGCACTCGACGTCTGAAAGCTCCACATGCTTTGCAAGTGGCGTTGTTTGGATCGATTGTCCTGTGTCCGCCCCCGTCTGAGGCGACAAGACGGATGATTTAACAAACGAGTGCCCTTTGAATTAGCAGAGCTTTCAATCGCCTTCGTGCTTTTTAACATGAAGAACGCCCGCAACCACTCCTCCAAAGATATGGGCATGGCAGCCTGAGACAGCCCAAATGAGCTTCTCCAGAGCTGCCAGGAGTAGGAAACGGTCGCTAGAACAGCTAGAGCGCCGGATCGTGCGACGAAAACCATCATTCTAGATTGGCACCGTGCACCACTGGTTAGATGCCTGCAAACGTAGATTGTCCTAATCCACAGGGCAGATATGGCGGATTTGACCCGGAAGAGATGTGTATACATGCCTCCATCGAAGTTTTTAAATTTATTTTTCTGTCGGAAAGTGATGTTGTGTTAATAACAATGGGTGTGCTTCGCTTCGCACTCATCATATATCATTATAAGTGACAATATCATGTTCAATGGTGTCCTGTTGCCATAACCTCCTTTACTTTCCGCAATGTCCCCAGGCCACAGATTCGAAATAATCTTTCGGCCCAACTCTTGCAATATAAAATATCCAGGAGGTAATATTTTATCTTTCCTTAGGCGTCTCTGATCAGGATTGGGTCATCTCAGCTGAGATAAAAAATTTATGTCATGTCTCAATCAGCACTCAGTGTTGTGGACATGGACGCTTATAATAGTACGCCTGTTGGTTTTTGGTGAGCTTTATTTGAAGGGTTGAGAGGTCGGCTCATTTTGCCGGTAGGGAACGTTCTGACAGGAGCTTTCACAAGGTCGTTTTGATTAGCGAAGCCATATCCCAGTATTGCTCAATGTTCGTTTCTACAAGATAGGACCTTATCCCAGTAAGAAATGTGTAGCCTCTTTTTCTCTCCTAGCTGCTTCCTCGCCTGCTCTTCGAACTCTGAAGCGCTGCGCAATATTGATTGTTCAAAACGCTGCACTCTGTCTGTTGCTAAGTGGCAGTTCTGTATTCAGGACGACTGCTGCTATCTGTATTATCTGTACAAGTCCGTATCTTCATTAGTTGCCAAAGTTGGTATTGTCTTTTACGACTCACGGGGTGACCTCACTGGGTGCAGTAATCCAGACCATGGTTGTCGAAAAGGGGAAACAGACTATTGTTTTTAGGCTCACCTTTCCTTAGCCCCTCCCCCTTTTTGGGTGCAGCAGAGGGAGCCCTAACCAAGGGCTGGCTCAGTCATGTAATACAGCTGCAGAAGTGCTTCAACATGCCTCGTTCCCTTGAGTCAGAACAGCTGGAATTCTGTATCCGACCGCTCATTGGTGCGTTCATTTGACTAGGCGGCTTGCCATGATCTTAATGATCCTTGCCCCCTTTACCACATATTGGCCACCAATTCAGCATGGTGTACGGTCTTGTGGGCCTTTGCTGGTTGGTTGGTGTTTGGAAGATGCAGTGTAAGCGTCGACACAATTTGTTGTTGTATTCATTTCTTGGCTACGCATACGTGCGAGACAGTGACACGAAGACGCATTCCTTTTGATAGTAGGGCCTCACTATTCCAATGCGCAATACGATATGGTTTAGTGCATTGGACAAAACTGGGTGAGGTGCGTCTATACCTGCATGCAGCCGTTCATGTGCCTTCCCACAACCCAATGTGTAACTATACCCGCTATGGACTTTTACAAATCCGGGCCTATTATCTGCCAGTTGAGGACTCTTTGTTTTGGATTTATCGGGTTCTGTCATCTCTCCTCCGCTTCCCTAATTCGCACCACTCCGGGAGCCAAGCGGTTGGCTAGGCCCTTGCTTTCGAACTCACGAAGGCCCATGGAATGTCCGCACCGCCAATCACCTTCACTCGAAAGGTGGATGACCCGTAAGCGAGTGTAGAATAGACGTGAGATCAACATTGCCGTGCGGTAGCCAGAACGGCGGAGTATCATTAGGCGTCAATTGACGCTGTGGGGTCACACAAAAAGGATCTGGAACTCTGGATATTGGGACAAGGCTGGCATATGTTTTGGGACCAGGGAACCACTCAGCTAGGTTGCTGTTAGACCTCAAACATTTCTACTGCTCTTTGGGGGTCGTATTGGAGGATAATTCCTCCACAGATAAAGTCATAGATGCGTAAACAAGTGACTCGTTTATTGGTGCTTTAACAAGGGTCTAGCACCTAAAACCTTTGAACCTTGATTTTTTTACCTCAGCTCCACCACCTGACCCGCAACTCCCGGAGCTGAAACCTGAATCCTAACGCAACTGACACCAGTAGGTCTCTCCACTAAAGTCCGATTAACGTACCACTCCCCATGGAGCATTTTCCTTCGCACCTATCCTTAGCACTTCACTTGTAGAGTTTTCAGATGTGAGTCTCAAGGCATAGCCCTTCGCACGGATCTATGCATCTATCATGACGGGGCCACATACCATCCTATCTATCTTATCTATTCTGTCGTGGTCTTACTCTATCTACCTCTAACTCTATTTCTTATCCTCCATCTATCTTTATTCCTATCACATTGGTTAAACTAACTCGCCCCCGCACACCAGCTCAGGCGTAGAGTCAAGTGGCTAAAGTTCACGTTTCCCTATCGTTCTGGGCTAGGGGGACTGAGCTTGTCTTAATGGATCTACTCATGGCTTCCTCACCAGGGTGATGAGATAATGCACAACAGAGTATAACAGGGCTACGATAGGTTTTGCCTTAGCGCGCATAAGTAAAGCATTTTATAATATGGCCACTGGCTCAAGTTTTGAAGAATTCTACATTTTGTGGACCAGATTGTCTCAGCTATAGATACAAAATCATCCAGGATTCGGGAGCCACCCCAGCTATTCACTCTAATGCGGATACACAGTGACACTATCTAAGCGCTGACAATCCTGCTACAGCATGTCTGCGGATCGCCAGGACACACCAGAAACCAATAGAATCCACTAAAACCGCCAAGCCATTGGACCCCCATCGTTTAATGGATTGACCATTCACGTCCGTTTCGTTCTCTGCCCCAGCACACAACCTAAATATTGGCCATATATCCAGAGGCAGCATGGCCCAGGACCATGAAGCAGTAGATCCCATAGCTTTTTGTGGTCAGATTTTGTGGTTATGTACAAGATATTGTGAGATTAAGGGTAATTGGGGTGAATTTGGGGTCCCAGAATGCAAAAACCATGAGGATCCATGAGGATTCGCGCTTGAAACAACATTTTTGGTCCACAGTGTCGCCAGGATGCTGTGGATCCGTGTTTTCTCTGGTGCAGGCTGTGCCCCTCGATATGATATGTGATGTGACAATGAGTTAGGGGTGGCCCAATGCAAAAAGTGTGAGGATCTGTGAGGATCCGCGCTTCAGAACCACGTTATTGGTCCACGGTGTTGCCAGGAAGCGGTGGACCCATGTTTTTTGTGGTGCAGGCTGTGCCCCTGGCTATGATGTGTCATTTGCCGGTGAGTTTGATGTGGCGCAGTGCAAAAAGGGTGCGGATCGTGAGGATCCGCGCTTCAGAACCCGTTTTTGGGCCGTGGTGTCGCCAGGAAGCGGTGGACCCGTGATTTTGTGGTGCAGGCTGTGCCCCTGGCTATGATGTGTGATTTGCCGGTGAGTTTGATGTGGCGCAGTGCAAAAAGGGTGCGGATCCGTGAGGATCCGCGCTTCAGAACCCGTTTTTGGGCCGTGGTGTCGCCAGGAAGCGGTGGATCCGTTTTTTGTGGTGCAGGCTGTGCCCCTGGCTATGATGTGTGATTTGCCGGTGAATTTGTGTGGCGCAGTGCAAAAAGGGTGAGGATCCATGAGGATCCGTGCTTCAGAACCACGTTTTTGGGCCGTGGTGTCGCCAGGAAGCTGGATCCATGATGTTTGTGGTGCAGGCTGTGCCCCTGGCTATGATGTGTCATTTGCCGGTGAGTTTGATGTGGCGCAGTGCAAAAAGGTGTGGATCCGTGAGGATCCGCGCTTCAGAACCCGTTTTTGGGCCGTGGTGTCGCCAGGAAGCGGTGGATCCGTGTTTTTTGTGGTGCAGGCTGTGCCCTGGCTATGATGTGTGATTTGCCGGTGAATTTGGTGTGGCCCAGTGCAAAAAGGGTGCGGATCCGTGAGGATCCGTGCTTCAAAACCAAGTTTTTGCGCCATATTGTCGCGAGGAAGCCATGGATCCCAGATTTTTGTGGTGCAGGCTGTGCCCCTGGACATGATATGTGATTTGACGGTGAGTTTGGGGTGCCCCAATGCAGAAATCATGAGGATCCATGAGGATCCGTGTTTTTTAAACAAGTTTTTGCACCATTGTGGCCCCACAAAACAGTGGATGCATGATTTTTTTGATGCTACATATAGACTGAGATGTGGTCTACAGTATCATGGTGGTTTTTTTTCATTTGAATGAAAAAATCATATGAATTCATGAGGATCCGTCTAGATCCGCCTTTTACCCTGGACCCACAAAACAGTGGATACATGATTTTTTTGATGCTGCATATAGACTGAGATGTGGTCTACAGTACCATGGTGGGTTTTTTTTCATTTGAATGAAAAAATCATATGAATTCATGAGGATCCGTTTAGATCCGCCTTTTACCCTGGACCGTTTTGAGAGACTTAAGGGCAGTAAGACCGGAGGGCAGAGGAGCCTTCATGGAGGCTGGAGCTAAGATTCCCGCATTGCAGGGGGTTGGATGACCCCTGGGGGTCCCTTCCAACTTTACAATCCTAGGATTCATGTCTAAATTTTGCCCGTTTGGAAAGCAGCTTTTGCGGTGTTGATGAAGGAGCAGCCTGCTGTTCTCTTTTCCTCGTTTCTGTTGAAAATGAAGCAATTATTACTACTACTAGTCTACTTATTATTAATTAAATTTGCATACCGCCCTTCATTCGTAGAGCTCAGGGCTGTTTACAACATGAAACTACAACAATCAGATTTACTAATTACTCGTTCATTTGGAGCATAAAGAAAAAGAAGCGCTTCAGTCTGCAAAAGCAGCTGAGCCCCAATAGAGAAAATTTTACAAGCAAGTTGTGCGCATGCGCCTCACGGCAGAACCCTTACGGCGAAAGGCGGGCCGAGTGCACTTTACCGCGCCTGCGCATAACTAGAGCTGGTTAAACGCCTGCGGGGGGTGGGGTTTGTGTTTTTTTCTGTTTGTGTGTTTCTTTTGCGCGTGCGCACAAGAGGGAGGGAAGAAGGGGTGGAGGCGCGAGATCTTTTAAAAAAGGGCGGGGCTTGGGTAGAAAGCCGGTGCGCGTGCGCGCAGTGGAATCTCTGCGCATGCGTAGTGGCAGCCACATCCTGCTTGCTTGGCTTAAAGACTGTGTGTTGCTGGGGAGATTCTGTATTAATTTAAATAAGTGGGGAACTCCGCCCCCCTCCATTTTCTTATTCAGCCTTTGGTAAGTGAAAGCTCTGAGGGGGGGGAAAGAAAGAAAGAAAAGGGGGAGTTGGTGGGGGGAGCAGGAAGAGCAGAGGGTTGCCAACTGACTTTCAGGCACCCTCCTCTTCTGCCTTTTAGAAGCCAATTTGCTGCCCCTTTCCCAGGCAAACAGTAAACGCGGCTTTTATTTTTTTCCAGAGCCCAGCAGTTAAAAGCACTGGAAACAGCCTGCGAACTGATGCCTGTGCCTGCCTCCTTTCAACTGTGCAAAGGGAGATCCTGGTAAGTTGGCAACCTCTGTCAAAAGAACCCTCCGCTCCCAAGGTTCCTTCCCTTTTAGGTGCCTTAAAAAGAGGGACTTCTTGGTTGTACGCTCGCTGGCTAACTTGGATAACCTTTCCTGCTACCACCACTATTAACTGGTTTCAGTGCTGTGCAAAAGACTCTCTCCCCATTATTTGGGGATATTTTAAATTATTACGGTAACACAAGTCTCCTGGCAGATATCGAATGAGTCTTGTTGTAAAATTAAATCGCAAAATACTACAACAGGTATAGTCAGAAGGTTCTTTTTATTTTAAACAAACTCGTTTTTTATTTCTTTTTCTTTTCTTTCCCCCTCTTTTCTATGTTTGTAATTTCTTGGATTATTTGTACAGTAATGTGTAAATGTTTGTATTGTTTGTAACTTTATGTTATTTGTGCAATAAAGGAATTTAAATATATATATATTACGGTATCGATGGCCCCCCTCCCCCCTCCAAGGAGCTCAAGGTGGCGTATGTGGCACTCCCCTTTCCCTCAATCCCCACAACAACCCTGTGAAGTAGGCTAGGCTGAGAGGCGGCAGCTGGACCTCAACATCCCCCTTTGCAGCTATTTTGCAGATAAAATCATGGGAGTGCCGGCTCTCTGTCTAGTCAAGTTTTATGGGATCAGTTTCAACTGGTTAAACCCCCCCCCCCCCGGCAAAGGGTGCAAACAAGCAGCTTGGATGAGCAAAACCTGTCCTCTCGATCCTTGCAGGTGTTCTGCTCCTTCCTCCTGGGCAGTGTCCAGAAAGTAGTGGTGGGAGATGAGTGTTTGGACCACTCAGGGCTCCATCCTCTCCCCCATACTTTTAAACACCTACATGAAATGGCTGGGAGAGTTCATCAGGGGATTGGGGCTGGGTGTTCACCAGTATGCGGGTGATACCCAGTTCTACCTCTCAGCATGGCTGGGTGGATGCTTTTCAAGAGAAACAAGGAAAAGAGAAGAGTAGGCTACTCCTTTGACCCCACCCCAGAGGCTCCTTTCTTAACATGTTTGGCCAGTCTCGCGAAACTTAAAAATGAAAACTCCTAATGGTGAGCCCCACCCCTGAGAAACTGGGAGAGGAACTTGAGGGGTACCGCAGCAGAGGGTCTCATGCCAGGAAGGCTGCTGTGGTTCTCATGGGAAGGAAAAACTATGCATTGTTCCTGAACAGCTTCGTTGAATGCCTGATTTCTAAGTAAAATCCACAAACAGATTTGCAGTAGAACCTCAACTTCGCTGAAACTTAAAAATGAAAACTCCAGCCTACTACTCTGTAGTCTCAGTGAGCTGAAAGTTACTGTTTCCTTTCATTGGAAGAAAGTTGGAAACAGGAGTAATGCAGCTTTGAATATTGCATCTGGTGACAGAGGTGTAAGTTGGTTAGTCTTCAACATGCATTTGGGGACCCACTTGTTAAAATAAAATAAAAAATTACATATAACACAGATGGGTGGGGTATAAATAATAAAAATTATTACTATTAGTATCATTAGGCAATGCTGCTGCTGTGACCCACCATAGATTAGGCATTGGCCTGGTAGTGGGTCGCTACCCAGCAGTTGAAGACAAGTGGCGTAAGTCACCTGATGCGTTTGAGAGCAGGTAGAGCATAAGAAAAGCTCTGCTGCATCCACCACCCTTGTCCTCATGCCGGCCACCTAGATGCCACTGGGAAGCCCAGAAACAAGAATGCGAGGACCATGGCGCTCTCCCTCTGCTGTGCATAGAGAAAAGGTTTTTCTCCTTTTCTCCTAACAGTAGAACACTTGGGCATCCAGTGAAGCTGAATGTTGGAAGATTCAGGGCATGTAGTGGAAGGGACTTACTCGCTGAGTCTCCCTGATTTAAGAATCATGCTAAAGGATCACTAGGTGATATGGATACCAACTGTTCCTCCTCCTCCCTAGCTCTTCTTCCTTTCTCATTACAGAGCCCAGATGGCTGCTCGGCGGATGACGCGGGAGTCTTTTGATGCCCTCATGCAAGTCAAGGTGAAACGGCATCGTCTGGACAGGAGTGACCCCATCGATGAGGCCCTCCACCAGCTTAGAGGTATGGTTGGTCCAAATGCCCCTGAGCTATTTGTTGCTGCTGCTCGTCAGCCTTTGACCCCATTCCTGCTTCTGGCCTCAGAGACTCAAGTTCTTTTAGGTGAGCGTTATGACCTGAGCTGTCAAGTCTCCCGTTTTTTGCAGGAAACCCCGTTATTCCAAGCTGTTTCCCGCTGCTCTCCCGGTTTGCTGAAATCCCTTAAAATTCCCGATTTTAAGGGATTTTAAGCTCCTCTCCCTCCAGTCTCTCTCCGATTTGTGCCTCGAACGATCCCACCTCTCCACACTTTTCGCTCACTCCCCCTCCCTCCTTCCCCCAGGAGCCTTCCCTGCGACACTCACTTTGCATGAGAAAAGGTGAAACTGACACGGTGATTACTTTCCAATCATTCGGAACGCCTTTCAAAAGAAAA
The DNA here is from genome assembly GCA_900245905.1 of Lacerta viridis. NCBI lineage: Eukaryota > Metazoa > Chordata > Lepidosauria > Squamata > Lacertidae > Lacerta > Lacerta viridis. The sequence goes on from OFHU01003945.1 coordinate 10,600, forward strand.
GCGAGGGTGTGCGGGGGGGGGGGGGAAGCGCTGGAAAGACCCTGGAGGTCCTCCCTCGATCAGTGCTGATTTTTTTTACAAAAGTTTTCGTCTCTCCTCTCTTAAACATTTCCCCCACCATCGATCTCTCTCTCTCTCGCTCTGCTCTCTCAAAACTTTTCATACTCTCTCTGCCTTTCCTCCCTGCCCAGTCTTACTCCTGCTCCTCCTCATTTGTTGTAACAAACAAGCTTCTGGTTTGGGTTTTTTAAGTTGCTTTTGAAACCTCAGAGCCATATTTTGTTGTTGTTCAGGAGTTCAAAAGCATGGTTCTCATGCACCCCCTTTTATCCATACAACACTATTTTGAGGTACGGTAGGCTGAGAGATGGAGGCAGTGAGAGATTTCACTTTCTTGGGTTCCATGATCACTGCAGATGGTGACAGCAGTCACGAAATTAGAAGACGCCTGCTTCTTGGGAGAAAAGCAATGACAAACCTAGACAGCATCTTAAAAAGCAAAGACATCACCTTGCCGACAAAGGTCCGTATAGTTAAAGCTATGGTTTTCCCAGTAGTAATGTATGGAAGTGAGAGCTGGACCATAAAGAAGGCTGATCGCCGAAGAATTGATGCTTTTGAATTATGGTGCTGGAGGAGACTCTTGAGAGTCCCATGGACTGCAAGAAGATCAAACCTATCCATTCTCAAGGAAATCAGCCCTGAGTGCTCACTAGAAGGACAGATCCTGAAGTTGAGGCTCCAGTACTTTGGCCACCTCATGAGAAGAGAAGACTCCCTGGAAAAGACCCTGATGTTGGGAAAGATGGAGGGCACAAGGAGAAGGGGGACGACAGAGGATGAGATGGTTGGACAGTGTTCTTGAAGCTACTAACATGAGTTTGGCCAAACTGCGAGAGGCAGTGAAGGATAGGCGTGCCTGGCGTGCTCTGGTCCATGGGGTCACGAAGAGTTGGACACGACTAAACGACTGAACAACAACACAATAGCTGAGAGATAGTGACTGGCCAACAGCCTTCCGGGGATTTTCGTGGCTGAGTGGGCAATTGAATTCCTCTCTGGAACACCTATGTCACCTCTAAGAGATGCTGCTCTCTTAACTTTTCTAAAACGGATTGGGGAGGAAATTAAACTTCTTTTGGTAAATGCAGGAGGCAAGCTTTGGGATGGCACACAATTGTTCATTGAGGTTATTATCGTTTTGTTTTTATTCTTTTACAAATGGGACCTGGTTGCAGTGTCCTCTCCTCCTGCATGAATTTGCCTAATCCTTTTCTAAAGCCATCCAAGTTGGTGGCCATCGCTGCTCCCTGTGGCAGGGAGTTCCAGAGGTTAACCGTGTGCTGCGTGAATAAGTGCTTTCTTTTCTCTGCCCTGATTTCTCTTTCCTGGGAGCTCTTTCCTGGTGTAAATTAATTTGTAGCCTGGGGGGGATTACCGCGGCGTGGACTGTCCCTGAGAACCGTAGACTGTCCCCAGGACAGGTGAGGGTGATGATCCCTTATTTTCAAATCCGAAACTTGACAGCTATGGTTATGACCCCAGTAAATTTAATCTGAGACATAAAATAATTCCACATGCCTCACTCTCTTCCATTTCTGAGACCTTCCCCTAAAGCAGGGATGGGGACCCTCAGGCCTCAGAGGCCAGAAGCTGCCCTGCAGATTCTCTCCAGGCCACTCTGCTTGCCAGCCCTGCTTTGCACACGTGCACGCACACAGAGTGCTTTTGTGTAGCTGGGATGTGTCCTTGAGCATTGACCATGCCTTTTGCTTGCCAGGATGGAGGGTAGATGGATAGACACGTGAGTGCAAGTGTGTGCAGCAACTAGCGTACTGTCAAAAGGTTGGATTCACCTTCTTTGCCACACCCCTTCAGCCTCGACCCTTGTGCAGAAGGTCTGCCCAAAATGGGATACGTCCATTGAGCCAGAAAAGGCTCCCTTGTCTTGGCATTAAAGGGTTTGTGGTTAGTGGCCAGCCCCCAAGTGGAGTGTGCTGCTAACCTCATTAAAATCCCAATGATCATAGAATTGTAGAGTTGGGAGGGACCTGGGGATCATCTAGTCCAACCCCCTGCAATGCCTCAAGACAGCCTCTTTGCATATGAGCGGACCCTGATATTGAGATTACCGTATATTCTGTTGCCCTTCTTCATGTGCCTCCTCTACAAGAGGTCTGGAGGGCGGCAACACAAGAACCGGGCCTGTTCTGCAGTGGCTCTCTGTTTGTGGAATGCTCTCCCCAGGGAGCATCTTTAGGCACCAGGCAAAAATGTTCCTATTCAACCAGGACTTTGGCTGATTGCCATCCAAAGCCCTTTTAAAAGGTGTTGGTGTGGGGTTATTGGGTGGTTCTTGTTTTTATTTTTTATGGTGTTTTGTGTTTTTATATTGTGATTTTATCTTGTGGACTCTACTGAGACCTGTGGGTACAGAGTGGTATACTAATTTAATAATAAAGGAATATGGGGATTGACCCTGCAACCTTGGCGTTATCAGCACCATACTCTAACTGAGCTATTCAGGCTGATGTGGATGTGAAGTTGAAAACTTCCCCAGTTCAGGAATGCTGAGTCTGGGCCCTTCCAAATGCTGTTGGAGTGCACATCCCCATCACCCCTGTCCGTCGGCCAGGATGCCTGAGGCTGGTATTTTATGGGGCCCAACCAACATCACCTAGAGCAGTAGTCTTCAACTTTTCCAGACCCTAGGATTCACTTTTAACCCAAACATGCATTTCTTAATCTTCCATGGATTTATATGGTGGCAGTGCTCCTGTTGCAACCCACCTTGGGCCAGGCTGTGACCTACAAGTGCAGTGGCCCCCAAAGGGGGCGTTAGTGTCCCCTGGGGGGCAGGGGGATAACTTAGAGGGTGCACTAAGAGGCAGGAGTACTTGAGGGGTAAACTATCAGATTTTGTAAAGTTCATTAAAGTTGTTGAATTAATTAAACTAATTAATTGGATCTGAAGGCAGCCCTGTTTAGGGAAGCTTTTAATGTTTGGAGTTTTATTTTGTTTCCAATGTTCTGTTGAAAGCCGCCCAGGGTGGCTGGGGAAACCCAGCCAGGTGTGGGGTAGTAAATAAATAATAATAATAATAATTATTATTATTATTATTATTATTTATTAAAAATTTGCAATTAAGTGTTAACTGTTTTGAGTTTTATGGCATTTTTATTTTCTTTAGTGGGTAATACAAATTGCCTTTCAAATGCTTTTTAGAGGGTAGGTTAGGGGGTGCTGGGGATGAGTTTATAGAACCAAGGGAGCGGTGGCCCCAAAAAGATTGGAACCGCTGTGCTAGTGGGTCCCAACCCATCGGTTAAGGCCAGTGATCTAAAGGTCTTCCATTATTATTATTATTATTATTATTGGATTAAGGAAGCAAGTTCTCCTGCTGTTCCTTTTTTTCTCCTCCTCCCTCCAGTTCCATCCTTCAGCTGATACCCTTTCCAGATCCCTTTTGGTGACCTTTAGACTTTCAGTTTTCTGTAAATTTGCAAATAAATACCCTCTTGCATTCATAGAATCATAGAATTGTAGAGTTTGAAGGGACCACAAGGGTCGTCTATTCCAACACCTTGCAATTCATGAATCTTTTACCCAAAATGGGGTTCGAACCCACAACTTTGAGATTAAGAGTGTGCACAACACAGGTTTTCTACCTCTGGGTTTTGGCTCCAGTTTGGAAATCCTGCTTGCTTGAGAACGGCTGTGATTCAGTAGTGGAGCATTTGCCGTGCACACAAAACCTCCCAGTTTTTATATCAAACTATTACTTGTGTAGAAGGCAATAAACTGTTTATCAAAGTTATCCAGAAGATTTTATACAGTGGTGCCCCGCTAGACGAAAATAATTCGTTCTGCGAAAATTTTCGTCTAGCGGTTTTTTCGTCTAGCGAACGCGGCAATGACAGCCGCGCTCCGCTAAACGGAAAAAAGACGAAAATTTTTCGTCTTGCGAGGCAGCCCCATAGACTTTTTCGTCTAGCGGGGCAGCCTTCCGCAAGACGAATGCCTTCGTCTAGCGAGTTTTTCGTCTAGCGAGGCATTCGTCTTGCGGGGCACCACTGTATTTTAATCCTTTAACAATGTATATAATAAAGACATGTCATTCTATTACAAAAGAGTATTTGCACCAATTTTGTTTTACTTAGTTTTTACACAGGTGCCATCATGTTGCACCAGTTAGTTGAAGAAGCACCTTGCTGAGTTATCCTGGTGTCCTTGGTTTTATGCCATGAGAAATAGCTTTCTTTTTTCTTCCCCCCTGCAGTTCATTCGCACCCAGCCCAGCGAACCCAGTACGAGGATGAGGATGGGGATTTCCATGAGGAGAGAAAGTACCTGCACAGCGACTGGAGGGGAGAAGCCCGAGAAGCCTCCAATGAAGACTATTCGGTGCCTCCCTATCAGTCAGAGGAGGAGGATTACTACACACACACACGCTCACGGAACCAAGATTATGTCCAGGCCCTTTCCCGTGACCCGGACTATGGACGTTTGTCTTCCGCGGAAAGGGAGCTCGCCGGTCCATCAACCAGGGAGCGGAGTTACAGTTGCCTGGCCTCTCGGGAAAGGGACTATGGCCGTGTCTCCTCCCGAGAGACCTCCAAGCTCCATGATGCTGACTACAGTTCAGCAGAGCTGTTGAGTGGCTTCCATTCTCCAGGGCTATTGGAAGAGGAGTTTGGGACTGTGAGGAGTCAGGATTACAACCTGGAGTATGGCCTGCAGGCTGAGAGAGAGTTTGCCCCCTCTTTATATGCGGGGAGTGACCTGACGGCGAAGCACATCCTGGCACCACAGGGCCTGGTCAAAAGCAAGACAGATGCGGTCCTCCCCATGAAGAAATGGGTCCAGGCATTGTCCTCACACGACCTGCTGGGGGAGCCCGCTGATCCCTCCAAGAGGGGGGCCTTCCCCGCTCAGCACCTGCAGCTTGGCCAGCGGCCATCCCTGTCCCTGAGGGGCACCCTGCAGTATGACAAACCGGAAACCACGAGGAAAGAGCCGCAGCTGGACCTTAGCGGACCGCTGGATGTTTTCACCACCTTTGGGGTGGAGATCATCAACTGGGCTGGCTTCCACAAGATTAAGAAGGATCTGGAGTACATGGAAATGTACCGCATCCTCTTCAAGCTGGAGACGGAGACGTGTGCCAAGATGCTGGCCTCCTTCAAGTGCTCGCTGAAGATGGAGCACCAGGACTTCTGCTATTCCATCGTGCGGACTCTGCAACACCCGGCGCTGCGGACACCCAAAGTGGACGGCCAGTTCTTGAACCTGCTCCTGGAAAAGAAGCTGGTGGCAACCAAGAATGGCTTCTTCCAGCTCATCAAACCTTTTGACCGGTACATGATGCACCTCCAGGCCTGCCTCCTGAAGAGCACTGTCCCACTCCTGATGGCCTGCAATGCCTATGAGCTGGGCTTGAAAGCCGGCAGCTTCAGCGACCCGGGGCAGATGGCGGCCGCTTTGGAGACCACTGCCTCCCTCTGCCGGAAGTCCCTGGTGCTCCTCGGCCAGACCTTCGCCCTGGCCTCCTCCTTCCGGCAGGAGAAGATCCTGGAGGTCATTGGGCTGAAGGAGGTAGCCCCTCTGCCCATCTTGTTCCCCAATTTTGACACCTCGGCCTTGTTTGGGAGGGAGTACATCGAACACCTGCAGGGCTGGCTGGAGAAAAGCGGGTACCAGATGCAGCTGAAGAGGCCAAGTGCGGAGACCCCGAGCCCACAGGGCGTTCCGGAAACCAGGCCGAAGATTAAGAGTAAGGGGGTGCTACTTTAAACTGACTCTGCCTGTTGTCAGTTATGGTTGGGTCCTTTTTCTTTGGGGGAAGAATTATTTCCATCTATAGACTTTCTAGTGTTCACGTTGTTTCAGTTTGTGAGTCTTTGTCCGCTTCTCCCACCTTGCTTCTGTTGTTTGGGCCCCTGTGAGCATTTAATTTTATTTCTTAGGATTAATAATGATGGTGATGGTGATGATGTTACGATTCATATGCTTTCCATTGGACTGGGTTACTCCAACCACTCTGGGCAGCTCCCAACAAAATACTAAAAACACAATAAAACATCAACCATTAAAAACTTCCCTGTACAAGGCTGCCTTCAGGTGTCTTCTAAAAGTCAGATAGTTCTTTATTTCCTTGACATCTGATTGGAGGGCGTACCACAGGATGGGTGCCACCACTGAGAAGGCCCTCTGCCTGTTTTCCTGTAACTTCCCTTCTCGCAGCGAGGAAACCGCCAGAAGGCTGAGCTTGACATCATTGCTGGACATCATTGTCTGGGCTGAATGATGGGGGTGCAGAGAATCCTTCAGGTATACTGGGCCAAGGTCGTTTAGGGCTTTAAAGGTCAGCACCAACATTTCGAATTGTCAGGATTATAGTTTGGGTCTGGGGCTTGTTCGCATGAGGTGGGGCTTGGTCTGCCCTGCCTTCCCACTCCCAAAAATTAAATATACCCAAAGGAAAAACCCACACCCAAAATTGCCGATAATTTTAATGATTTGTGGGTTGTTTTTTTAAAGTCCTTTTCCTCAGGCAGCGGCAAAAAAATGAGGATTGTTGTCTTATTGGCAGGATCTGTAATATGGGAGGGCTGCAACCTATGCGGAGGTTCTTACTAGAGGTTCATGTGCAAAGGCAAAATCACACACAGTCAGTGAGACCCTGGGAACTGACCCCACATCTCTCTACTTTACTTCCACGTTCAGCCTGTGCTTGGGAATAATTTCCTCATTTGCCCCATGGACTCCTCAACCCTGCAGCAGAGAACCAGCATCTGGAAGGCTGTTGGAGGCTTTCAGGGCTATCTGACATCTCACAGCCCCCCTCCCCCACCAGCCTCTCAGGGGTCTCATGTGACCTTCCTGGAGCCCAGTAATCTTGAAAGTTTTTTCTGCAGCAGGAAAACCTGGTGCGGAAATAGTTTTTTATGGCTTCTGCTTTGCTGGGCTCTGGAAAGGTCTCATGAGATTTCAGACAGCCTCTCCCAACTGCCCACCACCCTCCCCAGCTCTCCATTTATTTATTATCCCCGCCTCCTCCAATGCAAAGCTGCAAATGCATAAGTAAATCACACATGAGTTGCGGCCCCTACTGTAATTTTGTGATTGTCAAGTTCCCATGAGGGAGGTTTTCTTTTTATCCCCACCCCCACCCCTGTTTCTTGTCCTCTTAGTTCCACAACGTGCTGACCGGAAGGTCACCGAGACGATCGAGAAGATGGTGGATGGCATCATTTCTGGCACTCTGAAAATGGAAGAGAGAGCTCAGTTGGACAACCCAGAGTACTGGTAAATATCTTCTGGTAGTTTTGTGTTTTTTTCTGCTCACTTGACACTCAGAGCCTGCCAGGAACAGGGCTTCTTGGGCCAGCCTAACTTACCTTTTTAATACCCGCTCCTTATTTGTATAACTCAAATCGTTCCACAAAGCAGTGCCTGCACTTTGGAACTCCCTGCCTGTTGATAGCAGGCAGGTGCCTTCACTGTATCATTTTTGGTGCCTGCTGAAAACATTCTTGTTCAGAAAAGCCTACCCAGATGTTTAGAAATTTGATGTGAGTTTTAACTGGTTTTGGTCTATTCTTTTTAACTTTTTGTACATTTTATGTTATTGTTGTAAATTGTTTCTAGTGATAATTCTGCTATTTTGATTAGCTGCTCCTTTCCCCCCTGATCGAAACAGGTTTCTGAAGGAAGAGGACAGCCTGGAGCACAAATATTACAAGCTCAAGCTGTCCGAGATGTATCGGTTGAAGTCGGCAGCCAAGGAGAAGCCCAAGCAGGAGAAGACCCCTGAGCTGCAGGATTTGGCTGTCGTGCGGGCCTTGCTGCGCGCCCGCAAGGTCCTCCACATCAAGAAGCGGCTCTTCTGGAAGAGGAGGCCCAGGATACTTCAGCGGCGGGTGGTGAGAGCCCAGAGGCTGAAGCGGGCTACCGTGGGGACCCAGACGCTCCTGTCCACCGGGACAATGCTCAAGCAGCAGCACCTGCTGGAGAGCCCCAAAGCCCACCCAGCAGAGACCTCCTTGGAAAAGGCGGGAGTCTGCGACTCAGCCACCGACCCAGAAGGTGCGCCCAGGGAAGGTTTGGGTGCTGGAAGCTTGATTGGGCTAGCATGCCAGTTCTCTGACGGTAGGTGAATTTCAGGGGGGACAAGGCAGGCGGGATGTGGCCTGGTCTAGGTCTGGGCGATATATCAATGAATAATAATAATAATATAATTTATTATTTGTACCCTGCCCATCTGGCTGAGATTCCCCAGCCACAATATGAAATCCACATTCATCACAATTATGCGCCACATTCATCACAATTATGACAAATAAAGGCTTGACATTTCTCGCTTTGCCTGTCATGAGTCTATCTCATATGTTAGTTTCACCTTTTAAGTGGAATTCCTGAAATAAATGAACTTTTCCACGATATTCTAAGTTTTTGAGTATCACCTGTATTGCAATGTTGAAAACCACATATTGTCTAGCCTTAGCCTGCTCTTGCTTTGCATTGCCTGCCAATGCCTCTGCAGGGTCCTGGACAGAGAGGTTCTTTCCCCTCCTTTTTAGCTAGATGTGGGACCTGTGACCCTTGAGTTGCTGAGCTGCCTTCCGCTGAGTCAAATCCTTTGGCCCACTGAACAGCTGCCTTGAGCCAATGGTGTTTTATTTCCTCTGCTCCTTCATTGGGAGTGGGCATTTTGTGCCCAGGGGCTTTTGAATCCAAAGGATTGCTTAGCTGGCCTTTGCTCCCATAATTCTCCCTGGGATCTTTGATGTGGGTAGCTTATGGGGACACTTAGGAGGTTGACCTCTCTGGCAGGCTCTTCTTAACATTATTACACCGGAATATAGGAAGCTGTCTTATCACGAGTCAGACCATGTTGCAGAAAAGGCCTGTTCTCGTATTGCCACCATCCGGACCTCTCGGAGGATGAGGGCAGGATCTGTGTCGGTTCATATGGGGAGAGGCAGTCCTTGAGCCATTTAAGGTTTAGAGGTCAAAAAACAGCACAGAAACTTGTTGGCAGGCCAGGATCAATGCTCAAACCACCTTGCCCTGGTGAGCAGCCCGGCTGTAAAATTCTGCACCAGCTGATGTTTCCGAACTGTTTAGAATCAGCCCCACATATAATGTGCTGCAGTAATCTAACCTGGAGGTTACTAGAGCATAGATGAAGTTAAGGGCATACCTGGGCCACCACCTGAACCTGATGGAAGGCACTTCGTGCCACTGAGCCTAGTTAGCAGTGCACGTGCTAATTTTTTATTATTTTCTGCAGCCGAGATACATTCCAGACACCGTGATATATCTACATATTGCGGTCTTTGGCTGCTGTTATATCACAGTGTTGAAAACCAGATATCGTCCAACTCTAGTCTCCAGTTGTTTTTGGACTACAACTCCCATCATCCCTAGCTATTGTCCTGTATCCCTGTGTTTTGGGGCTGTATCCCGCCAGTGTTTCAGCAATATACGCCCTGTTTAAAATGGAGCAGGAATAATTTTGTTATCTTCCCCCACCCCCTGCTTTCCAGTGGATCCCAAAACGATGGTGACAGCAGAGAGGCTGGCCAAGCTTGTGGCGGAAGTAGGACCCGAGATCGAGCAGTTCAGCATTGACAACAGCACAGATAACCTGGATCTATGGTGAGCTCCCCTCTCCCTCCCCAGCAAAATCATGTGGCATGCTCATGGAGCACCTTGAGCGTTATTGCACGAGCCAGGCGTTGCAGTAACAACACTCAACATCTGTAAAGTGGTGGCTTATTTGCTGCCAAGGAGGTAACAACACTCAACATCTTGGAATTTGCTGCCAAGGAGTGTGGTGGAGTCTCCTTCTTTGGAGGTCTTTAAGCGGAGGCTTGACAGCCATCTGTCAGGAATGCTTTGATGGTGTTTCCTGCTTGGCAGGGGTTGGACTGGATGGCCCTTGTGGTCTCTTCCAACTCTATGATTCTATGATTCTATTATTATTATTATTATTATTATTATTATTAGCGTAATATAACATCAAACATAACAAACTTCCCTAGACAGAGCTTCCTTCAGATGTCTTCTAAAAATTAGATAGTTGTTTATTTCCTTGACATCTGATAGGAGGGCATTCCACAGGGCAGGCGCCACCACCGAGAAGGCCCTCTGCCTGGTTCCCTGTAACCTCACTTCTCGCAGGGAGGGAACCAGCAGAAGGCCCTCAGAGCCTGTACCTGAGTGGCTGGCCTGAATGATGGGGAGATGCTGCTTCAGGTATACAGGGCTGAGGCTGCTTAGGGTTTTAAAGGTCAGCACCAGGCCTTTGAATTGTGCTTGGAAACGTATTGGGAGGCAGTGTAGATCCTTTAGAACTGGAGTTATATGGTCCTAGTCACCAGTCTAGCTGCCACATTCTGAATTAGTTGTTGTTTCCAAGTCACCTTCAAAGGTAGCCCCACATAGCGCATGGCAGTACAAGCGGGAGATAACCTGAGCATGGACCACTTTGGCGAGACAATGCACAGGCAGGTAGGGTCTCCACCGGCCTACCAGATGATATGCCCTGGTAGACAGCTGCCCTGGATATAGAATTGACTTGCACCTCCATGAACAGCTGCGGATACAAAATGACCCTCAGGCTGCACACCTGGTTCTTTAGGGGCACAGTTACCCCATTCTGGCGAGACAGTGCACAGGCAGGCACGGTCTCAGTCAGTGCAGCAGATGCGTCATAGTTTTGTTGCAAACCGCTGTGATATATTTCTTTGATACAGTGGTATCTAAATATTTTTAGAAATTAAACAAGCCTAGTTCCTTCTACGTGTGAAGCTCAGAGCTGCAGCTTGTCCCCAGATACTTGTATGGGCCACCTCAGGGTCCTCATGGGAAGGCAACGCAGAAATGTCACAGAGCAACAGTGCAATAAAGTCGTCCTGTGCTCTCTCTCAGGTTCCTGCATGACCGTGAGAGCTCGGCCTTCAGGTTTTACCGGATGAAAGTCCACGAGCTGTGCCCCTCCATCAACTTCAGTGCCTTCCCAGGGCCTTCCAGTGAGAGCCCTGCACCCTCAGAGAACAATGAGGAGGAGGAGGAGGAGGAGGAGGAAGAAGAAGAAGAAGAAGAGGAAGCTCCCCAGTCTGGAATGGAAGAAGAGGAAGCTCAAGCAGGCTCTGCCAACGTGGGAGCCTCAAGTACAGCTGGAGAAGGGCAGCCTGAGGGCACCACCTCAGAAGCATCTGCCCAGGGTCCTCTGCGGGGCAGTGCCTTTGGGCGCAAGAGGGCCAGCAGCAGGTCCTTGAAGGTGGGCCTGATCCCAGCCTCCAAAAGGGTCTGTCTCATCGATGAACCGAAAGGTGAGTGAGGCAGCTGGGCGGGGGCGTTGCGCTCTTTAAGCCAGGCAGGTATTTCTGTGTCAAATTTTGTTTGTGTCTGGATTGACCTTTGACCTCTGGGTTTGCTTTTTTTTCATTACAGTCCACGACCCCGTCCGGATTGCGTATGACCGACCCTGCGGCTATCAGTCCCACAAAAATAAGGTGAGAAGGTGCACAATAATAAATACATGCATTTATTCTTTAAGAGATTGAAGGAACTGTGCTTTCCAGGCGGAGGCCTCCCAGTGCAGCTTTCAAAGCCAGCTTGAAACCTCCATAAAATGTGTGAGGTTCTGTTCACCAGTTAGGTACTGGAAATAACCTCAGCCCAGCGGCTCCCTGAACTGATCCCCAATGACCCTAACCCTATAAAAAGCATTGTTCAGAGCAGTGGCTCGCACAAATCTCTGAAGAAGACAATAAAATTTTTAAAAAGATCAATTAATTGCCCGTTTATTCAAAGTGCATTTATTTATTTTTCTTCATAAAATTTACCCACAGCTTGAATACAGATGAAACCTCAAAGCGTTGTGGTGTTGTTTTTTGTGGGGTTTTTTTTTTTAAGCCGATGAAAAGGCAAAATTATCACTAAAAAAATCTTGCAGCATAATTTAAAACATACAAAAAGTTAAAACAATAGACCAGGGCTTCCCAAACTTGGGTCTCCAACTGTTTTTAGACTACAGTTCCCATCATCTCTGACCGTGGGTCCTGCTAGCTAGGGATGATGGGAGTTGTAGTCCAACAACAGCTGGAGACCCAAGTTTGGGAAACACTGCAATAGACTGAAACAAATTAAAACTCACATCCACCTCAGCATATAGACAGGCTTGTCTAAATCAGAATGTTTTTGGCAGGCGTCAAAGTGCCTGCCTGCATCAATAGGCAGGGAGTTCCAGATTTTAGGTGCTGCCACACTAAAAGATCAATTTCTTTAAAATGTGGAGGACCTATTAGGCAGCACCTGTTGGGTGGGCACATGTGAGGCAAGGCGATCTCGTAGGTCAGCTGGTCCCAAGCTGGTTGGGGTGTTCTATACTAATAGCGACACCTTGGACTTGCCCCAGTGGCAAAACGGCAACCAGTACAGATCTCAGCAGGGGCGTCACATTCTGACAAGGCCTTACTCCTGTCAGCAATCATGCTGCAGCATCCTGTGCAAACTGCACCTTTTGGGTTGAGTGCAAGGGAAGCCCCACATGCAGCGCATTGCAGTAATGCAGTCTTGAAGTAAGCAGTGCAGCAGCTGCTGTAGCCTGGCTCCTGCAGCCCAGGAAAGGCTCTAGCTGTTGAATAATTGGTTGAACAAATGGATGGATTTGATCCACTGATACCAGCTTCTCAAAGCCTGGTGGCCATTTTCGCCTCCAGCAACCCCTCCCCCTGCTGTTCTATTTTCTCTTGGCACCCCCTCAAGGTACAGTGGTGCCTCGGGTTAAGAACTTAATTCGTTCCGGAGGTCCGTTCTTAACCTGAAACTGTTCTTAACCTGAGACACCACTTTAGCTAATGGGGCCTCCCACTGCCGCTGTGCTGCCACCGCAAGATTTCTGTTCTCATCCTGAAGCAAAGTTCTTAACCCGAAGTGTTATTTTTGGGTTAGAGGAGTATGTAACCTGAAGCGTCTGTAACCCGAGGTACCACTGTAATCCTTTTGCCCCTTTGGGAAGCGCTGGTCTAGCCAGAGTGTGTTGCACCTGAATTCAGTGGCCACGTTGCTCACCGGAGCAAGACGGTTTGAGCATATTACACCGATCCTGGTCCAACTGCACTGGCTACCAATTAGTTTCTGGGCCCAATTCAAAGTGCTGGTTTTGACCTATAAAGCCTTAAACAGCTCAGGACCACAATACCTCAAGGACCGCCTCTTTCCATATGAACCTCTGTTCCCTGATATTCTCATCTGAAGCCCTTCTTTGTGTGCCTTATCCAGAGGGTGGCAGCACAAGAACAGGCCTTTTCTGCAGTGGCTCCCCATCTGTGAGAATGCTCTCCCCAGGGAGGTTCAGCTGGCGCCTTCATTATATACCTTTAGGCACCAGGCAAAAATGTTCCCCTTTAACCAGGGCTTGGGTTGATTAACATCTGATGCCCTTTTAAAATGTGTTGCTGAGGGGGGCATTATGGCATTCTTTCTTGTTTGCAAACCATCATGAGACCTGCTGGTATAGGGCGTTATACAAATAACAACAACAACAACAACAACAATAACAATAATTAATGATAACAACAACAATCCTGCCACAGCATTCTGTTGCTATTGCCTTAATGCAATAGCTGAGCCAGGTGTTTATGATAATGATGATGATGATCAGTTTTGTTCTCAGTGGCAGAAATCAAAGGATTTGGAGTTTTCCCACAAGCGGCTGAACCAGAAGAACATTGGCTTCCAGATGCTGCAGAAAATGGGCTGGAAGGAAGGCCTTGGGCTTGGTGCCCATGGAAAGGGCATCAAGGACCCCGTCAAAGTGTACGTAGCGCGTGAGCGAGTGGCACACTCCGTTCGGGAATGGTTTGATATCTCACCACAGTTATTCCCTGCTGCAGAGGTCGCCAACTGAGCGCCAGCGGGCACCATTCCGCCCACAAAGGCTTCCAATGGTGCCCCTGGGCAGGCACCCTCAGCTCTGAGCTGTCGTTTAGAAACGGAAAACAAAAAAACCAAAGACTTTAGCCATCCCAGAAAGAAACTTGAAGGTACCTTCTAAGTGATTTCTGGGAGTTCTGGTGTAGCGACCTTGCTTATTTTTCATGGTGCTAAGGAATGCTCCCTATTTCTGTTAGGTGTTGACAGCATCACGGTGTGTGTCAAATTGATACTCTGTGATCTTTGCAGTATATACCAGCAGAACACAGGTTACTTGCCACAAAAAGCATGAGGCTGGGCCTCCCACTTTTCTTTCTGGTTGGAATAATCTACGTTTATGCCTTTAATGTTGAAGCTTTAAGAAACTCTCCTCCAAGGCTTTGTCTCCTGCAGTGGGTGATCTTCTTCTCTAGGGGCTCACACTCACCCCGCATCACTGTTCCAGGACAGTCTTCTCTCTTTAGCGAGAAATTCCTAATCTGGCCCAATAGCATTTTGGTTGCCCTCCTCTGGACACGTTCCAGCTTGTCAGTATCCTTCTTGAACTGTGGTGCCCAGAACTGGACACAGTATTCCAGGTGAGGTCTGACCAGAGCAGAATATAGTGGTACTATTACTTCCCTTGATCTAGACACTATACTCCTATTGATGCAGCCCAGAATTGCATTGGCTTTTTTAGCTGCTGCATCACACTGTTGACTCATGTCAAGTTTGTGGTCTACCAAGACTCCTAGATCCTTTTCACATGTACTGCTCTCAAGCCAGGTGTCACCCATCCTGTATTTGTGCCTTTCATTTTTTTTGCCCAAGTGTAGTACTTTACATTTCTCCCTGTTAAAATTCATCTTGTTTGCTTTGGCCCAGTTCTCTAATCTGTTAAGGTCATTTTGAAGTGTGATCCTGTCCTCTGGGGTATTAGCCACCCCTCCCAATTTGGTGTCATCTGCAAACTTGATCAGGATGCCCTCAAGCCCATCATCCAAGTCATTGATGAAGATGTTGAATAAGACCAGGCCCATGAGGTTGGCATGAGGCAAATGAATTGGGGGTGAGGAATAATGATGATGATGATAATGATGATTAATAATGATTTATTTATACCCTGGCCACTCTGGGCGGCTTCCAACCGAATATTAAAAACAATACAGCATCAAACATTAAAAACTTCCCTAAACAGGGCTGCCTTCAGTTGTCTTTTAAAAGTAAAATAGTTGCTTATTGCCTTGACATCTGCTGGGAGGGCGTTCCACAGGGCAGGCCACTACCGAGAAGGCCCTCTGCCTGGTTCCCTGTAACCTCACTTCTCGCAGTGAGGGAACCGCCAGAGTGAGGCCCTCGGCGCTGGACCTCAGTGTCTGGGCAGGACAATGGGGGTGGAGACTCCTCCTTCAGGTATACAGGACCGAGGCCATTTAGGCTTTAAAGGTCAGCACCAACACTTTGAATTGTGCTAGGAAACGTACTGGGAGCCAAGTCCGGTGTTATATGGTCTCGGTAGCCACTTCCAGTCACCAGTCTAGCTGCTGCATTCTGGATTAATTGCAGTTTCTGAGTCACCTTCAAAGGTAGCCCCACGTAGAGCGCATTGCAGTAGTCCAAGCGGGAGATAACTAGAGCATGCACCACTCTGGCAAGACAGTCTGCAGGCAGGTAGGGTCTCAGCCTGCATACCAGATGGAGCTGGTAGACAGCTGCCCTGGACACAGAATTAACCTGCGCCTCCATGGACAGCTGTGAGTCCAAAATGACTCCCAGGCTGCGCACCTGGTCCTTCAGGGGCACAGTTACCCCATTCAGGACCAGGGAGTCCTCCACACCAGCCCCTGTCCCCCAAAACAGTACTTCTGTCTTGTCAGGATTCAACCTCAATCCATTAGCCGCCATCCATCCTCCAACCGCCTCCAGACACTCACACAGGACCTTCACCGCCTTCACTGGTTCTGATTTAAAAGAGAGGTAGAGCTGGGTATCATCTGCATAGTGATACCCAACCCAAACCCCCTGATGATCTCTCCCAGCGGCTGCATGTAGATGTTGAAAAGTATGGGGGAGAGGACAGCACCCCACAAGTGAGAGCCCAGGGGTCTGAACACTCACCCCCCACCACCACTTTCTGGGCACAGCCCAGGAGAAAGGAGAGGAACCACTGTATAACAGTGCCCCCAGCTCTCAGCCCCTCAAGTCGGTCCAGAAGGATGTTGAGGTTGATGGTATCAAAAGCCGCTGAGATCCAGTAGAACTAGGAAACAGCTCTCACCTTTGTTCCAAGCCTGCCGGAGATCACCGACCAGCGCAACCAAGGCAGTTTCAGTCCCGTGGTGAGGTCTGAATCCCGATTGGAAGGGATACAAATGGTCCGCATCCTCCAGGCCTGCTTGGAGTTGTTCAGCAACCACCCGCTCAATCACCTTGCCCAAGAATGGAAGATTTGAGACTGGGCGATAGTTGGCCATATTGGCCAGGTCTAAAGATTTTTTTAAAATAAGCAGTTTCATGACTGCCTCTTTCAGTGGGCCTGGGAAGGGCTCCCTCACAGAGGGAAGTATTCATCACCCAACAGAGCCCATTGCCCAGCCTTTCCCGGCTTGGTTTTATTAGCCAGGATGGGCAATGATCAAGAAGACAGGTGGTTGGTTTCACTCGTCCAAGCCACCTGTCCACATCCTCAGAGGTAACAGATTGAAATTGATCCCATATAGCATGACTAGAAAGGACTCCGGTACTCTCCCACCCCGGCCCTGCTCCCATGGTGGAGTCTACCTCCTTCCGAATCTGAGTGACTTTATCTGCAAAAAACTTTGCAAAAGCATTGCAGGAGATCTTGGGGTCCCTACCAGGCCCCAGCGATGAAGGTTGTTCCGATAGATTGCAAACCGCCTGGAAGAGTCTCCTGCTGCTGTTTTCTGCAGATGCAATAGAGGCAGTGGTGAAGGTTCTGTTCGCCATCACCATCGCCACTTGGTAGGCTCGAAGTTGAGCTCTAACCCATGTCCGGTCCAATTCAGAGTGACCCAGAGCTCAGTCGCCTTTTTGGAAACACAATGGCCAAGTTGGCCCTGCGCTTTTGTCAAGGAAGACGGTGCCTGGGCATGTGCGTGCTAACTCTCTCTTTGCTTTTGCCTCCCTTTTAGGGGCTCCACCTCAGCGGGGGAGGGCTTGGGTGTGGTGGGGGATGAGAACAAGGAGGACACCTTTGCCACCTTCCGCCAGAGGATGATCCAGATGTACTATCTGAAAAAAGCCTGTAATAAATAGGTAGGTCGTATGCAGCAAGTCAGCTTTATCCCCCCCCCCTTTTGAATTAATAATTAATTGCAAGATTTAAATAAGTGTTTCTCTCTTCTTCTGTTTTCAAGTTTCTTCTTCTTCTTTGACCAGGGAGATATTTACTGTGTGTGCACAAAGCTTATCTGGATTTGTTTTTAACTGTTTTTTTCCTGTTTGTTTCCATTTTGAATGACCAGAATGAGCTTTGAACCAAAGAAGCGAAGATCATTGTGCTGGAGAGAGGTCTGGAGAGAGAACAGGCCATCTTCTGAGAACCCCCACCCCTTTTAAATTTGGAGCAATTAGAAGAGCAAATTGCTCTTAAGAATCAGTAATCTAAACAAATCAAAACAAACATTGCCATTCTTTGGATGCAGGAACAGCTGGGTCTACTTTTTGATCAAATCTCTTAACGAGAACCTAGGACGTCAGGCTTCCCCCCCCCCAACTGACGCAAGGCCGACTTGCGTACAACCACGTGTGCATGCAGTTCCGGGAAATAATAAATCAATTGGCTGCTCCTACCTGCGGCTCAGATCCCCACTCCGAGTGCTGTGGGGCACATGTCCACACACACACGCCAGCCTGGTCCTGGCTGCAGCAACAAACCCAAGGTGTGAGCGGGCAGAGGGAGGGGACTGGAGCACATGGGATCAACGTTTGGGCACTGCACTGCTGGGTCCGAAAGCACCTCTTGAGGGCACCCTAGAAGATGGGCAACTCAGTGCCCCACCAGCTGTGCGGCCCTGAACCAGTGGGTGAGGCACAAATCCATCTCCCAACAAGGCAGGGTCAGTGCTCAGAGGAGAAAAGGAGTGGCAGGGGGAGAGTGTGAGTAGCTGAGCTGATCGGGGCGCCATGGGTGAAAGCGGTAAGGGGAGGGGAGGAGGAAATCAAAGGAAGTGAACAACTGTGGCCTGGAAGTCTCTCAGGACTGCTGCCTGGGAGGGAAGAGACGGAAGGCTCAGGGCAGCAGCCCCAAGCGAGAGAAGGCAGCAGCCCCATCGACTCATGTGAGTCTGTCTCTTCCCTGTGTGCCCTCCCTATTAAAGCAGCATGCCCCCCACTTTACACAATTTCACTTCTGCATGTGGGGGCCCCAGAGCATAACCCCTGCATAGGTGGGGGGGGGGGTGCCTGTATCCATTCCAGACAGGACAAAAAAATGGACTGTCCTCTATGTGGACTATGTGATCGTCCTGCCTTCCGCAAGATTCAGAAATTCCACCTTTACACAATTTGATGTATTTTTCTTTTTAACTACTTGTTCGATTTATTGAACCATCGCTTTGTTTACTTTAAATAAAATACAAACAGTATGTAGAAACCGATACCATGTAGGGCAGATACGAATATCACTTTTGTTTCTGAGGTCTGTGTTATCAACGATCAGTGCCAATGCCAGGCATGCAGGATTTTGCTTGGCCTGCATTTCAGTCTTCTTTAACAGTCTTGGTTACCTTTTCCTTCTGCAAGGAACCTTAGTGCTGTTTTCTTGCAGGAAGGTCTCTGGAGAGCTTTTTGTGGGGGGTACAAGGTTGTCTGAAATTTGGGATTCACTCCATTGCTGAATAGGACCCCTCTAGAATGTGCATGAACTCTACTTACAAACCGACCATCTCGACAGCATCCCGATTTGAATTTGACAGTGCTTTCTGAATGATGAGTGTCCACATACTCTCTTTAATCCATTTTCCCTCTGGAGTTCTCCAATAACGATTTGCAACCCAGCCTCTCCCGGCTTTTCCGCAAAAGGCTACTTCATCTTGGTGACCGGACACAAACTAGTTGTTAACTCTGAAACATTCTGTACATTGTGGACCTTGGTTTCTAACAGCCACCCATTTGTGGTGGGGGTCTTGTGATGTGCAGGATCATTTGCACCTCCTTCCCCCTTCATTGCCAAAGTGGACTTTTCAGTGGGAAACCACCCTCCACTCTGGTTTGGTGCATTCCTTCCCGCTCAGAACAAGCTTTTCTGCCCCACGAAACTCCGAATCAAAGAGTGTGGTGTTGAAGTCAGCTTGAGCTTCATGCTGTCATCAGGCGCATGCGATGGGGAACTTCTTTCTCTGCCTTTCTGAGAAATGCAAGAGTCGTTCATGGGAATCGGTGGGACTCCTGCCGTTTGAGCCAGGAAGTTTGCTGATAGCAAGATGTTGAAGAACCCTACGAGACCCCCTTCCTTCGGCCTGCAGGATCCAGTTCTGTCAAGCTGAAGCTGCCACAAGGGTCTGGCCACCGTCCTGTTAAAACCACCCTCTTACTTAATTTCTAGGGGAGTTTTGGTTTCTCTTTCATAATTGAGTGTTGCATTTTTTAAAAAAAAATGGCTCTCAGCCCAACCTGGCCTTTTGGCCTTCTGTGAGTCAGATTGCTGATTCCCCTGGCCCATAAATGGGTTGTAGCCGTTTGGTTAGCCCCTTTTCTTTGATGTGAAGCTTCCTTGTTCAGCCACAGTTTTGTTTTTCACCCCACCCCATATTTACAGCCAACTCTTGTGTCTTTCGAGTTGTTAGAACCTTTTCTCCTGACTTCAGGAACTTGCAGAGAGTAATATGACTGCATAACCAAACGTTTTCTCTTGCATTTTGTGGGAGTGGTGGGTTGCTCTCTTCCAGCTGATTCTGTTGCCTTTGTGGCTTGAACCCAATTCTTGGGGTGTCAACTTACGAATGTTCATATCCAGGCTGGGGGAATAAATAGCTGTGTGTTTAAACTCAATTTTGGTGGAGTGGTCCTGCTGATTCTGGACTCTCTACAAAGCTGCAGGAGTACATAGCAAACTTTGATTTTTTATTTAAAGATGGAACACTGTTTTTCTTGGGATGGGGCCAAAGAGGTCTTTTAATCTTCTCCAACCCTTCAAGATAACCATGATTACAGCCAGTCTTCCTTTATGCTAATATTTGTTTTAGGACATCATTGAACTGAGCAACACTGGTGTTATTTAAATTCTCATTGTTGCTTTCGCCCAAGGATCTTTTGGGGTTATTTTAAAACCAAGATTCGCTCCTTTCCTGTGTGTGACATCTTCTAACAGTCTGCTTTTCACTGGGCAACTTCCGGGGAACATCTTTAATGGGTCTGCAAAAATATTTTCAAATGTAGAGCAAAAATGGCCACTTGGTAGCCAATTTGATTCACTAGGTTTTCCCCCCTTATTCTAGTTTCCAGGCTCTTTCACGAAGACCACAACCATCCATGAACACTTTCCTGCTGCAGTCGCTAGGGCATGTGTATTCTTTATCCTGTGTCTCTCCCCCAACCCTCCGTTTGGGGATGGTGTTGTTTTTTCAGTGGCTCTTGATCAGGATTCCCCACCCCTTCTCCCTTTACTGTGCCACCTGAACAGTATTGACCCATAGTGGAAAGAGAAGTTTGTTAGCTGATTCATCATTTCTTTTTTAAATGTTTAACGGCATGTAATCCTTTTGCTTTATTTTATTTTTTAACAAAAAAGCCTTCAATAAACATGAACCTGATTATTAGCCTCATTTCAGGTCCTGACTGTTACTTCTAGCTGTCGTAGGTGTCAGGGACTGGCTAGATGAGGAAGAGTGGCTTCCAGGGAAATGGCAGGAGAGTACAGTTTGGACCCAGGTTCATGGTGGTGGGAAACAGGACACGCCCCAGAGGAGGAGGAGAGCTGGGAAATACTGGGTGCTGGGAGACAGGAGGGTGACGAACAGGAGGAAACACACAGAAACTCTAGCCATGAGCAAGGACAGGAGTCAATAATAATAATAATAATAATAATAATAATAATAATAAATTATTACTTATACCCCGCCCATCTGGCTGGGTTTCCCCAGCCACTCTGGGCGGCTTCCAACAAAAGATTAAAAATACATTAAAACATCAGTCATTAAAAACTTCCCTAAACAGGCTGCCTTCAGATGTCTTCTAAATGTTAGATAGTTGTTTATTTCTTTACCATATGATGGGAGGGCGTTCCACAGGGCAGGCACCAGTACCGAGAAGGCCATCTGCCTAGTTCCCTGTAACTTCAGTTCTCGCAGTGAGGGAACCACCAGAAGGCCCTCGGCGCTAGATCTCAGTGTCCAGGTTGAATGATGGGGGTGGCGACGCTCCTTCAGGTATACTGGGCCAAGGCCATTTAGGGCTTTCAAGGTCAGCACCAATATTTTGAATTGTGCTCGGAAACGTATTGAGAGCCAATGTATGTCTTTCAAGACTGGTGTTATGTGGTCTTGGCAGCTGCTCCCAGTCACCAGTCTAGCTGTCGCATTCTGGATTAGTTGTAGTTTCCAGGTCACCTTAAAAGGTAGCCCCATGTAGAGCGTGTTGCAGTAGTCCAAGCGGGAGATAACCAGAGCATGTTTAATAGAAGCAACACCTGCACCAGCTCACAGTCTGTCTATTGAGTCTGCCAGACCCACCTCCCACCCCTAAAACAAGACAATTGTTCCACGTAACAGAACAGAAAACCAGGCAGAAACCAAGAGGAAACTTATAGTTTTGAGTACTTCCTACTCCTTCCTCCCAGCTTACCATCTCTAGGCTGCAATTCCCTTTTCCAAATGTTGTCTTCACGGAAGGTTGCAGGTGTGTTATTGGCATACTAATCCATGGTCAGTAGCCTTGGATCTGATTGGGTTAGATCAAGAATGGATCCTCCAAATCCATCTCCTGTCTCTTTCTCCTCGGTGTGGAAATAATTGTTCTGTGCACTGTACCTTTCACAGCCACTTTTGTGTCTTCTGAGGTTGGAAACTGCTGTCCTAGCTCTTCTGGCCCAGAATCGGTGTCCAAGGTGAGAGCATGGAAGCGATTTTGCAACTCTAATGACAAAGTGTGGTTT
Organism: Lacerta viridis; assembly: GCA_900245905.1. NCBI lineage: Eukaryota > Metazoa > Chordata > Lepidosauria > Squamata > Lacertidae > Lacerta > Lacerta viridis. Next base: position 32,643 of record OFHU01003945.1, read on the forward strand.
GTGACTGTCCTCCTTCTGTGTGTCACATTCCTTCAGGGGTTAGACTCTTGCAATGGGCAATCTTTCTCCACCCTGGGAACACCCCATCTCTCTTGGTGTTCAGTCTCAGTCAACTCAGTTCTATCAAGTAACTCTGCATGTGGTCCTGTTGCTTGAGGTGTGACTTGAGGAGGGCCTCAAGTTGCTACCCCTTCTCTTCCAGCAAGACAACCAACTTGCACTTGCTTGTTCTCTGGCAGAACATGGCACAGGTGTTACAGCAGCAGCTGCCTTGCCCTCCATGTCAATAGTCCTATGCGCACACCAAGAGAGAGAACTCTGGGCCTCCCCCTTAAACTCCCCTGCTAAATACCTTCACAAATGAACGTTTGCAAGATCTGCTCAAGAGCTCCCGGGATCTGCACTGAGCTAAGTTTGACTGCTGCTGATTGCTCACTCCTCCCACAGCCTGGCTGTGTCCGTGGAAACACCAGCCATTTAAAAACAAGAAAATCTAAAGCAGTTTATTTTTTAAATCTTAAAAACAATTAAAACAACTACAAGCTGTTTCGGGTAAAAACATTGTTCCATTCAGTGATCTTGGGGTTGCTAAGGGTGATATTCTTCTGCCACCAAATGCCTGGGTGTAAACAGGAATGCTTTCAAATGTCTCCTGAAAGTTAAATATCAATGGTGGAGACTCTCCCTAGAGAAGGGCATTCCACAACTAGAGAGCCACCGCTGAAAAGGCCTTGTTCCACATGATATAAGAATTAAGAGACCCAATGTGTATATTTTTGATCTTAATAATGTTCAAATGTTTTGCTTTTTACATTTAACCTCTTACGTTGTGGGGTATAGAAGAGAAGCTCTTCTGTGGAAAGCAGTGACCATCTGGTTATGTGACAGGTCTATGGGTTACCATCCTATGGAGGGCACTATATCTAACCTAAGATTTATGCAGAGTGGGGCCTATTGAAATTAATAAACCTACATTAGCCATGCATTTCAGTGGGTCGGCACTACACATGAATTGATGTTGGATATACAACTCAACACAGTTTGAAAGGAATATTGACAAGCGGGATGTGTGCAGAGGAGGGTGACCAAGATGATCAAGGGTCTGGAAACCAAGCCTTAGGAGGAATCCTTAAGGAGCTGGGTATGTTTAGCCTGGAGAAGAGAAGACTGAGAGGAGATAAGATGGCCATCTTCAAATATCTGAAGGGCTGCCTCAAGGAAGATGGACAAGTTTGTTTTCTCCTCTTCACAGGGGAGGACCCAAAACAATGGATTCAAAGTGCAAGAAAGGAGACACCAACTCAACATGGGGAAGAACTTTCTGATAGTAAAACCCATTTGACAGTGGAGTGGACTCCCTCGGAAGGGGGTGGGCTCTCCTTCATTGCTGGTTTTTAAACAGGTTGGAAGGTCACCTGCCAGGGATTATTTAGCTGTGATTCCTGCATTGAAGGGGGTTGGACTACAGAGATGGTCCAAAAGAAATCAGAGCAAGACGTTGGGCACCTGCTTGGCAGCAGGAGTTGCCGGAAGGAGGCTTACAAGGTGCTACCCAACCATCTTTGGGACTCCACTCCAGATTTGCGTAGGGTTTACTCTTGAGCCTTTTCTTCTGAAGATATCCTGCAAGGCAGCAGAGGTTTAGGAGCAGAGTTTTCCTTCTCCTAGATGGGCTTCCTTCCCAGGTGGACAAACTCTCTGCAGCACGGGCAGAAACTGCCTCCTTGCCTGTTGGACCCATTCTTGTTCTTGTCCTCTCCATCCGCCAGAGCCTGTCTTTGCATGCAGGGGAAGTCAAAGCTGTATCCGGGATTGTGGCCGCTGTCACATGCTGGCAGCTTCTAGGAGCCACAAATGAGAGCTGAGTGCAGGGTGGGGACCAAAGGTGGACAAAAATCCCAGAAGCAGCAGGTATCCCCCAACAGAGGTAGTACCCCTCCCCTAACACCCCATACAGCCCATAAATTCAAAGGATGTCCATTGCAATTCAAGAGGCAATGTGGTATTATATATTTTTTCTTAATTAATCTTATGTTACAATAATAAATGAAATTATGTTACAATACATTACGTTATGTCTCTTATTATACAATACTTTTGTGCATTTATACTAAAGGTATTACACCTCAAAGAGAGGAAAAAGAAAAGAAAACCAAAAACAAGAATAACAACAAAGAAAAAATAACAAAAAACAAAAGTTACCACAAACAACAAATTTTGTCCAATAACATAAATAAACCAAACAATTAGACTTCCTGTCAATCCTAACTGTATATTCCAATCATGCAAATGAATGTGCTATTTGTTACACATTTCTTTATATATTTTCTAATACATTCTTATATCAACGTGCAGCCTTGCTCCTATTACCAAACTTGTTCTGTCTCCAATGTTCTGTCACTCAAATGCTGGCATAGTTCGCGTACCTTTGCTGTATTTCCAGACACACCATTTATATTTATCCCATTTTTCCTTAAATTTTTGTTTGGAGTTTCCACTCAGGCTGTTTGTCAGCTGTGCCATTTCGGCAAACTCTTGTAATTTATTCTGCCAATCTGTTAACGTCGGGGCTTCTGGCTCTTTCCACCCCTTTACCACCAAGGTCCATGCTGCCGCCATTGCATATAGCAGTGTTTTTCAACCTTTTTTGGGCAAAGGCACACTTGTTTCATGAAAAAAATCACGAGGCACACCACCATTAGAAAATGTTAAAAAAATTAACTCTGTGCCTATATTGACTATATATAAAGTAATTTTTCAATTTTTCCCACGGCACACCAGGCAACATCTCGCGGCACACTAGTGTGCCTCGGAACAGTGGTTGAAAAACACTGGCATATAGAAATATCTCTCTTAGATTACTTGGAATATCTTTACCAATGATACTCAATAGGAAAGCCTCTGGGTTTTTGGAGAAGGTAATTCCAAACCTTTTTTTTCAGTTCTTCATAAATTAGACCCCAAAATACTTTGATCTTCCTACGCGTCCACCACGCGTGGTGATACAGATTCACCATTATTTCCACCACACCTCCAACTGATGTTCACTAAACTTTCATACATCTTGGATAGATCTTTCATTATTTTTTATTGCAGGGTCCCTTCCAGCTATGTGATTCTATATTCTTCTCCACTCCTTTGCTTGTTTGTTGCGTGGTGTTGTTGGCTTAGGCTGCTTTGAACTTGAAGGTGGTGCAAGACACCAATAGGTAAGCCCTCCTGAAAGCAGACCCACTAAAATGAAATAGATAGGTCTAACATGGCTCCATTAATTCAGATGGATCTACTGAATAGAAGTTTAGGCTCGTAAGAAAACTAATTCATATGAATTATTTTTGTTCTTGTTTTCATTATTTATTTTGTGTTTTTCCCCGTTTTTTAAATGCTGTAAACTGCCCTGAGATATATGGAAGGGAACGCTGTGGATGTAGCCTATCTTGATTTCAGCAAGGCCTTTGACAAGGTGCCCCATGATGTTCTTGTAAAGAAGCTGGTAAAATGTGGGCTGGACAAGGCTACCATTCAGTGGATTTGTAACTGGCTGACTGACCGAACACAAAGGGTACTCATTAACGGCTCCTCTTCATCCTGGAGAGAAGTGACTAGTGGGGTGCCACAGGGTTCTGTCTTGGGCCCAGTCTTATTCAACATCTTCATCAATGACTTGGATGATGGGCTTGAGGGTATCCTGATCAAGTTTGCAGATGACACCAAATTAGGAGGGGTGGCTAATACCCCAGAGGACAGGATCACACTTCAAAATGACCTTAACAGATTAGAGAACTGGGCCAAAGCAAACAAGATGAATTTTAACAGGGAGAAATGTAAAGTACTACACTTGGGCAAAAAAAATGAAAGGCACAAATACAGGATGGGTGACACCTGGCTTGAGAGCAGTACATGTGAAAAGGATCTAGGAGTCTTGGTAGACCACAAACTTGACATGAGTCAACAGTGTGATGCAGCAGCTAAAAAAGCCAATGCAATTCTGGGCTGCATCAATAGGAGTATAGCGTCTAGATCAAGGGAAGTAATAGTACCACTATATTCTGCTCTGGTCAGACCTCACCTGGAATACTGTGTCCAGTTCTGGGCACCACAGTTCAAGAAGGATACTGACAAGCTGGAACGTGTCCAGAGGAGGGCAACCAAAATGGTCAAAGGCCTGGAAACGATGCCTTATGAGGAACGGCTTAGGGAGCTGGGTATGTTTAGCCTGGAGAAGAGAAGGTTAAGGGGTGATATGATAGCCATGTTCAAATATATCAAAGGATGTCATATAGAGGAGGGTGAAAGGTTGTTTTCTGCTGCTCCAGAGAAGCGGACACGGGGCAATGGATTCAAACTACAAGAAAGAAGATTCCACCTAAACATTAGGAAGAACTTCCTGACAGTAAGAGCTGTTTGACAGTGGAATTTGCTGCCAAGGAGTGTGGTGGAGTCTCCTTCTTTGGAGGTCTTTAAGCGGAGGCTTGACAGCCATCTGTCAGGAATGCTTTGATGGTGTTTCCTGCTTGGCAGGGGGTTGGACTGGATGGCCCTTCTGGTCTCTTCCAACTCTAGGATTCTATGATTCTAGGCGATACCAATGAGACGGAAGATGATGATGATGATGATGACAATGATTATTATTGCAGCTAGGAGTAGGGTGTAAGGAGATCATAATAATTGGCAATCTGTTTGTTTCAAAGTCCAGAACTGAACCCTGGAAGTTGCTGCTGCTGCTTATATTATTATTAATAATAATAATAATAATACTATTACTATTTACTTATTGTTATTACAAAATACATAACTCCAGCTTGGAGTTGGGTGGAGGGACCCCAATTATTGCCAATAACAATTGGTAATAATCCATTTGATGGACTGATTGTTTCGAACTCCAGAATTGCAGCCTGCGCGCTTCTTTCCCGCTTGCTCGAGCGTCAGCCCCCGAAGCCCCTCGAGCGACGCACGTTCCGGAGCTCGGAAGGGGCGGGGCTCCCAGGGGCGGGGCCAAGTGTGGGTGCGCAGGTCACGTGGGCGTATAAAAGCGCCTTCCCCCTGCCGTTTCCCCCTCCCCCGCCAGGTAATTTGAGGAACGGGGAGCGGAGAAAGCCAGCATAGAACCTGAAGGGGAAAGGGGGGCGGGGAGGGAAGGAAGGAATACAGGGGGGGGGAGATTCGTGAGGGGGAATAATCTTATATATATATAAAATGCAAGTGTCTCTGCGTCCAGTCCGTGTGTCTCTGGGTTTGCGCTACTGCGCATGTGCCCCAGGGACACAGGGATTGGAGGCAGAGAGATCGGGCCTCGAGCAGCGTCGGCAGTTGAAGCGGGCGGTTCAAATGGAACGCTGGCGCTTCAGAAGACGAGGGGAGGCCACGCTGCCACAGCCGCCGTCTGACGGGGCCCTGAGGACTAACGGCCCGGGAGTGGCACAGAACAGCCTGTCCGGAACGGAGAGCGAGGATAGTCACCCAGTACAGGACCGTCGGCGTTTTCCTCCCTCTTACAATTATCCTGTCTGCTGGAAGCCCCCCCCCAAAAAAAACAACACGCCACAGCGAGGCAGGAAAGACACAGGACAGGGGCGGCAGCAGCGTCGGCTGCCAATCAATCCCCTCCCAGCGGCCGGGGGGCGGGAAACGGGGACCCCTGGCCCAAACGCGGAGGGAAGCGGGGGCCGGACTGGAGTCTGAAGGGGGGCTTCCGAATAAGCCCCCACCACACAGGTCCCAAATCCCTAGAAGGGGGCGGACGAGAGGGGAGAGTCCGAGGGCTCAGGGGCCAGAAGCCGCTCGCCACCGCCTCTGCGGTCTGCGAGGAAGACGGCAAGGGCGGAGGGGCAATAATCCAAGCAGCAGCAGCAGCAGCAGCCCTCTAGGTCAGCGGCAGCAGTAGCAGCAGCCGCTCCGGCGCGCGCTCTCTCTCTCTCTCTCTCTGTGTTTGTATAAGGGGGGGGGGAGAGAGAGAGAGGAACGCTGTGTGAGAACTGGAGTGCCAGGAAGAAAGAGGGAAGGGACAGAAAGAGAAAAGGGGAAGCAGGGCAAAGGATGTGTGAAGACAAGTGCATGGCAGGACTGGGAAAGCAGGTTGGTGGATTTCCTAACCTCCCCCCCCCCCAAAAAAAAGAAGAAATATTTTTTAAAAGTGAGTTTTTTAAAAAAATTCGCCACATATGTTCTAGCGCCCGTTATTTTAACGGGCTGAAACCACTAGTAGTAATGATAATAATATTGGCAAGTTTAATAATTTGGTGGGGGGTGAGGGCTGAAAATAAAGTGGGGTGGCGTGGCTGAGGGCACCTAGAAAATGGGGGTTTGTGGCAGGTGAATAAAAAGGTGGGGTTGATAAGGGTGAAATTGGGGAGGGGGCTGTAATAGGGGCCCCCCTATTACAGCCCCCTCCCCAATAGGGGGAAGAGCTGGAAGGGATCCTAAAGGCCCTCTAGTCCAGCCTCCTGCAATGCATGAGATCCAACCCCATCCAAAATAAGGGTATCCTGAGAAGAATTTGGGGTGTAGGTGTGTGTTTGACCTGGTAAAATTGGAGGGGAGGGGCTATCCTGAGGAGAATTATGGGGAGATCATAATAATAATGGGGGGCAGGGGGAGACTGCAACTGAAGACCAGGGATGGGGTTTCCTGAGAGGAATATTTTGGGTTTGGGGGTGTCTTTTGTCCTAGGAAGGGCATTAGAGGAAAATTATGGAGAGTTAATATGGGGATATTTGGTGGGGGGAGGGGAGATGTCCTGAGGATCTGTGTGTGTGTGTGTGTGTGTGTGTGCGCACGCACACACACACATGTACACTACATATATATGGGAGTCATTACAGGACAAAGAAACAAAACCTCAAAGTGATTTTTTTGGAGGGGGGCTAGGGTTACTTGCACTGGCATGCTTTTAAACTGCTAGGTTGGCAGGAGCTGGGACAGAGCAATGGGAGCTCACCCCGTCGCAGGGATTCGAACTGCCGATTTTCTGATTGGCAAGAGGCTCACAACAGTAGGATTCAAGGATTGTCTCCTATGTCAGACCTCCTCAGATGAAATTCAACAACTTAGGCCCAGTTTATAAACTTACAAAGAATAATAAGAATAACCTCTAAGTGGTTTGCAATTTTTTTTAAAATGATCAATAAAGCACGGTTCCAAACAACTAATTAAAACCTTTCAAAAGGTAATTAACACTAACAGCAAGAGATTAAAACACACTTTGTCAGCATTATCTGACATTAAATATTTTACATTATCTTGTCAGCTTATTTTACAGGGCTATTGTAAGGTTTATATGCACAACTTCATTATGACAGAGCCCCAAAGCAGTTCACAAAAAGAAAAATTAGATTATCAATAAAAGCAATTAAAAACAGGTATTTCAAAGGTGATTGAAATCAACAGTAGCGCTAAAAACAAGGATGCATGTAACTACATGTCTGGAGAAGCTTGCCTAAACAAAAAAATATTTTAAGCAAGTGCCAAAAAAAGTGCAGTGGAGTTGCCTGCTTGGGGTCAACAGGCAGGGAGTTCCAAAGTGCAGGTGCCTGCCACGCTAAAATTGTTGTCTTCCTGCAGCTGTGGAAGGAGTTTTATGTGGCACTTGTTATGGGTCTGTTCCGAGTATAAGCCGCCCAGAGTGGGTGGGGTATAATAAATTTATTATTATTATTATTATTATTATTATTATTAGTATTAGTATGGTAAAGGTAAAGGGACCCCTGACCATTAGGTTCAGTCGCGGACGACTGGGGTTGCAGTGCTCATCTCGCTTTATTGGCCGAGGGAGCCGGCGTACAGCTTCCAGGTCATGTGGCCAGCATGACTAAGCCACTTCTGGCGAACCAGAGCAGCGCACGGAAATGCCGTTTACCTTCCTGCCGGAGCAGTACCTATTTATCTACTTGCACTTTTTTTAAAAAAATCTTTTTATTTATTTTTTGATACAAGCATCGTTCACAAAAAACACAAACATAAAAACCACAACAACAATAATAACACAGTTTGACAATTCAAATTTAAATACACTGATATACCTCTGACTACACCTTTTTTTTTACAACACTATTTCCCCACCTCTCTCGCCTCCCTCTACCTCCCACCTCTGTCCGCCTTATCACTTAAATATTCATTCCAGATTTCTTCATATTTATCCATTTTTAGTTTGCGACGACATGCAATTCGTTCATATGTAGCTAATCCATTTATCTACTTGCACTTTGATGTGCTTTTGAACTGCTAAGTTGGCAGGAGCAGGGACCAAGCAACGGGAGCTCACCCCGTCGCGGGGATTCGAACTGCCAACCTGATCAGCAAGCCATAGGCTCTGTGGTTTAACCCACAGCGCCACCCACATAATCATTATTATTACTATTATTATTGGAATTTGTTGGATTCCACTTCTGGAAAATGGTATCCAACCAGCTGCACAAATATAAGCCCTGGGACACCTGGCTTGCCAGTAGTAGATGTGAAAAGGATTTGGGGGTCTTAGTAGACCACAAGCTGAACATGAATCAACAGTGTGATGCAGCAAGGGGGGGGGGAGTAATGCTATTCTAGGTTGTATCACCAGAAGTCTTGTGTCCTGATCAAGGGAAGTCATAATCCTGCTCCATTCTGCAGGTCAGATCACACCTGGAGTCCTGTGTCCAGTTCTGGATGCCACAATTTAAGAAGCAAAAGTGGTGAATGGTATTTCTATGCGTGTAAGGGCTCTGTTCTAAAGGCAATAATAGGTTGGCTAGGACCCAGGAGACGTGGCTTTGGATCCACACTCAGCCATGAAGCTCCCTAGCTGCCCTGGAGCCAGTCACTGTTTCTCAGCTGAATCTGCCTCACCAGGTTCTTGTGAGGATAAAATGGGCAGGACAGAACCATGCACAGCTTACATACAAATGTGGGTAAGAAATAAATTGTCTAAGGTTTATTGTAAAGTCCACTGTAGAGACTGCAAACATTGCCGTATGAAACTGTCTTTTGCACCTCAGGTTGTTAAAGGCCACTGAGCCAACGCGGGAGAGATTCCAGGGCTCTGCAACGAAATGCCGGACGTCATCACAGCCTTCTTTCACCTTCTTGCCCTCTGGGGAACGATCCGGTCACTCAACAACACACAGGGTCTTCTGGACTGTGTACCAAGAAAAACGGTGGTGTACCACTGTGTGTGTCCCACAACAATCGTTAATGAAAAGGGTGCTGAGGCAGCCTGCCAGACTCTGTCAGCCTTTGTCAACCTGGTGCCCTCCAGAGGTTTTGGACTAAAACTATCAATTGGCACTTCCAGCGAGGACGCCATTGCGGGCGGTCGTGGGTCGTTTCGGTAGCGAGACGACCCAGGCCAGCCCGGGGGTTGGAGCCCCGCTACCGCACAGCGGGGCTCCGTTAAACCGCGGATCGAGCGTTCCGCGGCATGGGCACTCCAGCGAGCCCACTATGGCACCGAACCCTTCTCTCGTGCCCCTTGTAAAAGGGGCGTGGGAGTGAAGGGACAACGGTGCCGGGCTGAGGAGACATGCCCCAACCGGGCTGACGAAGCGGCGGCTGCCGCCGGCACTGAGCGCGTCGTTCTACCTGACCAGAAAAAAAAGGAGAAACACGGAGGCCGTGAGTACGGGACTAATTGGATTTAAATTTTTGACAATTGGCACTCCGGGAGGGACGTTAAAAAGGAAGCCCGTTCCTCCCTTTGCTAAATGGAGAAAATAACATTGTTTCCGATGGTGACTGCTGCTGCAGTAGCGGATACAAAGTTGCGATGGAGTTTTTTTTTGACAAGTGAAACTGATTGAACCCCTTCTAGGGGAATTAAATTGTTGGAAATATTTCTTCTTGAAGTTGTTGGACTGTATCTTTTCACCCTGACTCTGGGGAAAATGGCGGCGGAAACTTGTGATTAAAGATGGAAAAATACTGAAACTTGATACCCTATGCCTACTTCCACTATGATTGGTTTCGTTTTTGAACTGGCTCTGGACTCAGGACTGACTCACGAACAAAGGATTATTTTTTTGAAGTTAGAATTGCTAAATCAGAAATTGATTTTGTTGAACCAGGATGTTGAGGAGAAGTTATATCCCACAGGAAAGACTTTTGAGAACTTGGCTAAACTGGAAGAAAACCTTGGCAGGGAACTTGAGGGAATTTTTGAGAAACAAAGTACAATGATTATGCAACTCCGAGACGATGGAAAATCCTGTTGGGGTGAGAGACCCAGGATTAGAAAACAACTTATATCCAATTTCTGGGGTGAGAGCCCAGGAATGATGGGGAGAAGATTTGTGGATCTACAATTAGAAGATGACTGGAATTTTCGAAATGGAGATGCTGGAAGGTGATGATTTGTGTATCCTGAAGTACCCTGCAAGGACATTTATGGACTGCGTCTGGACCTGTGGATTTATAGAAAGACAAAGAGAGGACATTCTGGACATTGTTGCTGGAGAGAGATGGAGAAGCGTCTGGGGGGAAGCCCCGGGATGGCGAAGGAAAATGGTTAGAAAAGGGATAGGGTGAGAATATTTAAAATACAATTGGGATGGCTCACCATGGTACCCTGAAGTCAGTGTGTTAAGATTTTAAGAATTTGAACTAGTGAAGAGATATGTGAATTTTTAATTAGCAGCAGTTTAAGTGAATCATAGAATCATAGAATCATAGAATCATAGAGTTGGAAGAGACCACAAGGGCCATCCAGTCCAACCCCCTGCCAAGCAGGAAACACCATCAAAGCATTCCTGACAGATGGCTGTCAAGCCTCTGCTTAAAGACCTCCAAAGAAGGAGACTCCACCACACTCCTTGGCAGCAAATTCCACTGTCGAACAGCTCTTACTGTCAGGAAGTTCTTCCTAATGTTTAGGTGGAATCTTCTTTCTTGTAGTTTGAATCCATTGCCCCGTGTCCGCTTCTCTGGAGCAGCAGAAAACAACCTTTCTCCCTCCTCTATATGACATCCTTTTATATATTTGAACATGGCTATCATATCACCCCTTAACCTTCTCTTCTCCAGGAATAAGATATAAGATTTGAGTTAAGAAGTAATAGGATATATTCTGAAGTAAAAGTAAATATTAAGAAGTTTGTTTAGATTTTTTGGATGATTTGAATTTTAGAAGTTATTAAAGTAAATTAGAATTGGAACCAAAGGAGAGAAAACGGGGGAAGTCACCCCACTTGGGTTTGAAATTACACCTAAGCCGGTCTGATGTCAGTACTGTTTGTTTAAGAAATAGAATAAACAGGTGCCGGTGTTTTGTTCTTAATTGGCTGAAGCGTGGGCGTTATTCTGTGTATATAAGGCTCTGTTGCAAAGTGTTTAGTGCTCCTAGGGCCTTGGGAGTTGGTGGGGGTTTGAAGGTTGGGAGTATGGGAGTGAAAGTTCTGAAGATAAAGTACAGTTGATTTAGTGTAACAGCGTCTCTGAAAAAGGCTAGAAACTGACAGAGAGTTTTTTACTTTGTTTATGTAAATTAAACTCTAGTTTGAGAAAGCCTTCCTTTTTTTCCTCTGGTGCCTGCTTTAGTCAAGTTAATTTTTCTGTTGCGTTTATTCTTTAACTCTGCGGGAAGCATACTTTAATGGGCCACTGTTAACTGGGGTGTAAGTTCTTCTTTTGCACCTTTTAGTTCAGTTCCCAGCTATTTTTTTCCATTAGAACCTTCTGCCTTTGTGGCATGCAAGTGAGCCCCCTTGCAAGGTGAGCCGCCGGAAGAGCATCTATGGGTGGGCTAAAAAAAAAAAAGCTCAACAACTTTGCACTTTGCCCCCAAAAGTAAGCCCAGGAAGTGTTCAGCTAAAAACACTAGTGACTATAAAGTAGAAAATGGAATTGGTCTGCAGTCTCCATTCACTCATCTTAATGTTTCATTTGCTTTTGGGTTCCCAGGAGGCCTGGTTTGCCCCAGAGGACAGAAAGCTTGAGTGCCTTTGACGAGGAAAGAGTAAAGTAGGTCTTGGCGGTGGTGCTTCTGGGTCACTTTAGCAATATGGTCTCTGTCCAGGAACAGGGTGCAATCCACGGACTCCAACTGCCTTGTTGTTCCCCCTCCCTGGAGATGGTAATTCTCCGGAGGCAGATTTGGGATCTCTGGCTGCAAATCTCTTAAGATAAGACCCTCACCAGGTTTAGAAAGCTGCCTTATACACTTAAGTCAAACCATTGGTCCATCTAACCCAGACTGGTGACTGGGAGCTGCCACATAACACCAGTCCTAAAGGAACTACACTGGCTCCTGGTACATTTCCTAGCAAAATCCAAAGTGTTAATGCTGACCTATAAAGGCCTCGGCCCATAGACCTGAAGGAGCAAGGGCCTTCTGGCGGTTCCTTCACTGTGAAAAGTAAGGTTACAGGGAGCCGGGTGGAGGGTGGCGAGATGGGACGACCTCCCATCAGATGTCAAGGAAATAAACAACCATAAGACTTTCCCAAGATATTTGAAAGGGATATCAGTAAGTTTTTAATGTTTGATATTTTGCTGTGTTTTTATTCTTTTGGAAGCTGTCCAGTCAGATGGCTGGGGTTTTGTTGTTGTTCAGTCGTTCAGTCGTGTCCGACTCTTCGTGACCCCTATCTTTCACTGCCTCCCGCAGTTTGGCCAAACTCATGTTAGTAGCTTCGAGAACACTGTCCAACCATCTCATCCTCTGTCGTCCCCTTCTCCTTGTGCCCTCCATCTTTCCCAACATCAGGGTCTTTTCTAGGGAGTCTTCTCTTCTCATGAGGTGGCCAAAGTACTGGAGCCTCAACTTCAGGATCTGTCCTTCCAGTGAGCACTCAGGGCTGATTTCTTTAAGTTTGATCTTTTTGCAGTCCATGGGACTCTCAAGAGTCTCCTCCAGCACCATAATTCAAAAGCATCAATTCTTCGGCGATCAGTCTTCTTTATGGTCCAGCTCTCACTTCCATACATTACTACTGGGAAAACCATAGCTTTAACTATATGGACCTTTGTCGGCAAGGTGATGTCTCTGCTTTTTAAGATGCTGGGCTGGGGTACAAGTAATGAATTATTATTCTCATCATCATCATCATCATCATCTACCCTGACTGGCAGCGGCTGTCCAGGGTTTCATACAAGGCATCTCCCTCAGGGAGTTGCTGAGTCTTTGAATGAATGAACAAATCCCTGCTAGACTTAGCTGCTTAACTCCAGTAGCAGAATAGCTTTCTGAGCAATGTGTGCTTTTGATCTGTTTTCCCCTTCCCTCCACTGTTTCATTTTGTGTGCTTTTTTTTTTAAGGCAGATTGCCAGAATTACATCCTCATTCTGCATAAGATAAATGCCACCAGCTTATATGTTTGCGGAACCAATTCTTTTTATCCTGCTTGTCGTTACGTGGTAAGTTTGCAAAATACGTTTCGTGGAACACTTATAAGTATCATGTCCTACTGTCAGGGACTGGGCAGAGGTGGAGGAGTGGTGGAGACCACCTCCCCAGGAGCCTTCCAGAGGAGGAAGGGGCAGATAGTATAGGTCTACAGGACTGGTTTGACACAGGGCACACACCAGAGGAAGAACTAAAGGGAAGAAGTTGGGAAATAATGGGAGATGAGGATCTAGGTAGCATTGAGCAGGCAGAGCCCGAGCAGCAGCTGAATGACACGCTGTCACTGGGGAGACTCCCTCCCCCAAAACCAGGTGTTCACTGAGAATAGCAGAGCAGAGGGCTTGAAGGTAGGTGGCCCTCAACAGCAACTGTAGGAGAGGGGAGGAGTCTGATGAATAGGGAAGTACAAAGGAGGGGTGTGTGGAACTTCACTCAGAGCAACGTTAGATACTGAAAGTTGCTTGGTTGCCTTGCCTTGGCATCTGGAATAATAGTAAAAAGAACTAAAAGGCCTGTGTTTTCTCTGTCTTTCTGCTTTCCTGGGCAATCAGCCAGGAGCTGTCGACAGCACCCTGACAACTCCCCTTTCTCATATAGTGTAGATGGGGGGGGCATAGCGCAATGGGGGAGCAACTGCCTTGAATTTAGAAGGTCCCCAGGTTCAAGTCGCCAGTGGCACCTGCAGCTGGGGCTGGGAGAGTTTCCTGTCTGAAACCCTGGGTAGCTGCTACCAGTCTGTGCAGGTGATACTAGGCCAGATGGACCACTTGCCTCAGTCAAAAGCAGCTTCCTGTGTTAGCTCTGTTGGTTAGCACAGGGTGCTAATGATGCCAAGGTCATGGGTTCAGTCCCCTTATGGTCCAAGAGGTCTTCTGTTCCTGCTTTGCAGGGGTTTGGACTAGATGATCATTGGGGTCCCTTCCAACTCTACAATTCTATGATTCGATGTTCCATGATCTGTGAGTTCTGTTCCCCTTAAAAGCCTTATTTATTTGTTTATGTTGCTTTAAAGCATATATAAGTCTACTTCAGAGTAACTTCTCTTAGGTTTTGACTATTAAAGTGCTCTGGCAGCTAAAACCCTGTTATTTGAGCAAAGCTTTCAGTAGCAGGAGTGCTTGATGTTTTATTGTGTTTTTATATTTTGCCGGTAGCTGCCCTGAGTGGCTGGGGCAACCTAGGAGAGTCCTGATGGTTGAACAGAGAGGCCTGCATCTATTGGTCCATCGCCTTCTCACCTCTTGCCCCTTCCATCCCTGCCATGTGGCCCCCTGAGGGAATGTGGGCTTCACCCGGGCTGCTGTCTCTAAACAGAAAAGCTCCGCTCATTTGGTTTTGCTTGGTTTGCAAATAGGTCATGGACAATAGGAAGCTAAAGCTGCTGTCCAAGGTGGTAGAAAGCCAGGGAAAATGCCCCTTTGAGCCGAGGACACGATACACGTCTCTGGTAGTTGGTGAGCTTTCTCATTGTCACAACACCACCACAGAGGGAGCTGAGATCTTTCCCACTTAGTCATGGCTGCTAATTGTTCCAATTATGTGTCTGGGGATATTTTGGATCTGGTGTGTCATTTCAGGCCTTGAACAAAAGACTGGCTTGAAAAGGGCAATCAGAAAGCCGATTTATTTTTATTTTGTTACACACGACCCAGTCTGTCTGCTTGCATAAAGCCAGCCTTCCCCCCCCCTCAACTGTAGACTTTTCCCAAAGTTAGTCACGTCCATCCATTTCAATGGATCTGCCCTGAGTAGGGCTAACGCTGGATACAGTTCTGAGATGCTAACAGCATTTTTCCAGCTCCACCCACCTTTAATCCTTCCTTCTTGGGTGCTTAAGATTTTGAATGATTCTGGGTCATGATTGTAGCCAGGATTTATGTTAGGTGGGGGGCAGGACACCCACCTGTCATCATCCTCTGTCTGGCTCTGTCTAGCAGATTTGGAATGAAATGTCTTCTTCTGACCCCAAGCACTCAGAAAAATCTGTCAAAACATTTGGCTGGAAACCCAGCCAGATGGGCGGGGTATAAATAATAAAATTATTATTTCAAATATTCTGGTTATTTATACTTTTAGTTAAGTATTTTTATTTATTTACTTGATTGGGGGGGCAGCTGCCCCCAGGCTACGCCCATGTACTCGCTTGTCCTGCTTCTGAGTATAGCCATTGGCCTGTCATGCACACACAATATACTTGCCTGTTCTCTGTAATTTGTGCAACAGATTTTTTTAAAAAGCCTGTCTCTTTATTCTCCTGCCCAGACGGTGCACTTTATTCCGCCACTTCAAACAACTTTTTGGGTTCGGAGCCAATTATACTACGGAGTTTGAGGAATCCTTTAAGGATGGAATTTAAAGCGTCATGGCTTAATGGTAAGTCTCTTTTTAAAAAGAGATGTCGCCAATTAATGGAGCTTGGAGGTGCAGTGCTTATTTCGATCTCGTGGCAGCATCTGCCCGCCTCTGCCTCTTGTCATGTACTGGGCACTTTGCACATGCAATTAAATCTGCCATTGTTGGAAAACACACACCCTGCCTCAGCGTCATCTGGTGAGAAAGCAGCGCAGCAGCCAAATGCTACGTGCATAGCTTTTCTTTACATGGTAGCTTAAAAAGCAGGTTTTCATTAGAACACCAAACAGATTTTGTTAAAGGAACATCTTTAAAAAACAAAATAAACCAACAAACCATGCTAGTGCTAGAGGGGGTGTTAAAAGTAGCACAAGTCCATGTTTTAAAATACAGTATCCTAGTCCTTAGATTGAAAGAGATCCAGGGAACTGATGCACAGGTTTGGTTCAGAAAAGATTTGGGTTGGGGGTGAGTAAAGATGTGTTGTCACTGTGTCCTCCACAGTCGGCTGACATTTGCTTATGCCCCTTTACTGTGCATATGCTGTTAGCCCTGCAGATAGGGCTGAGGTGACAGCAGCAATTGGTGCAATGGCTAATGAGGTCACAGAGGCACACTGGAGCAAATGGAAGTCAATTTGGGCTGGCTCCTTTGCCTGTTGCCCAAGCCACAACCATCGCCTCCCCACCCACCCAGCTTCTTCCCAGCTGCACCTCTCACAAAGCAGTTTGGCAAGGACAGGCACTTGTAAAAGCACCGAGCATTATTATAAAAGCTAAGGCTCTCCTTATTTTTGACCCTGCTTTCTTCCTAATTTCATTTCACTTTGGCCTCATTCTCTGTCTTCTCTGCGTAGAATCCTGGAATCCTGGAGTTGGGACCCTGAGGGCCATCTAGTCCAACCCCCTGCAATGCTTAAGGACCACCTCTCCCCATATGAACTGACCTTGATCCTGTGTTCAACCTCTGAGGCCCTTCTTTGTGTTCATCCTCTATGAGAGGTCCAGAGGACAGCCACATGAGAACGGGTCTTTTCTGCAGTGGCTCCCCATTTGTGGAATGCTCTCCCCAGGGAGGCTCACTTTGTACCTTCATTACATATCTTTAACATTTACCGGTATCTATAACCAGGTCTTTGGCTGATTAACATTCTATGGTCTTTTCAATTTGTTTGTGGGATGGGGAATTTATTAGATGGCAGCGTTTTTAGGTGGTAGAGAACAGAGAACAAACCCACGAAGCAGCGAGACTGGACTTAAACGATGGTTTATTACAACAAACTTAAAGCAAGTAGGTGTTATCTCCCTGCAGGCAAATTCAAACTGCAACTGCTCCTTCAGCACAAACAGCACACAAAACAGCACGGAACTTAACAGCAACAGTTCTTAAAGCTACACACACCTTTTCTGTTTCTTTGCAGAATGATTCCTAACAGAATTATGAGTTTGTTTTTGTTATATTATGTATTTAGTGTTCTCGTTTTGCATTTTATGTTGTAAAGCACCCTGTGAACTTTGAACAAAGGATGAAATATACAAACTTAATAAACAAACAAACAAACACCGCAAATGGGTTTGCTTTCCATGTAACCACCTATGGATGCTATCACAGCCTCTCAGCCGATCAGCTTTGCAGGCTTCCCTGCTGCAAATAAGCATGCTACAATATGGATGACCTTTCATGTCTCAACAATGTGCCATCTTTCAGCTTATTAAATTTTGTTATTAAATTTTTAACTTGCAATCAAGGTCCTCCCAAGGGGGCTCTGTCACTGATGTTTCTGCAATTTGTAAACGTGCTCCCCGTGATTAAGCGCTTCCAAATCAGATAATTAATCCATAAATAAAGTTCTTTAATCTGTTGACAGGCTTATTTTCACCCATTTTCCTTGCCATCAGAGAGGCTTTATTCGCTCTGCCTTGTCGCAACAGAAAGGAGATGCAAGGCAATTTAATTAATTTCTATAAATGGCCCCTTTATTTAAATGAGGGCAAGAATGTTCTCATTTAGCCTGAGTGATAACAAACCGTCCTTGGTTTCTTTGTACCGCTGGATGCCTGATGTTAATCTATGCTGATTTTTGCTGTTTTGCAAGTTTCAACACAGAAGGGGCTTGGGGAGAGAGACCCAAGCAAGGATGCACAAAACACTTAAAATTTTAAAATAAGGGAATTCATCTCCCTGCTTTCATTCAGTTTCAGGGCCTCTTGAAAATCATGGAACGATTATGTTTCCCCTTTTTCTACTTGATGACTGCTGCACGCTGTTTTATTGTTATTTTATTGCGCTTTATTGCATTTCTGTACACTGCCCTGGGAGTCTTGCACTGAGTCAGAACGTCTAGAGGAGGGATCTTTCATGTGTTCCATTCCATAAGAGATTGGGAATGTAAGAAGAGCCTGAGCTGATCCAACATACGCTTCTTATGTTCACATGATCCATTTAGGAATAGGGTGCTGCCCTACCAACCTCAGTCTTCCCTCACTTGTTCCCCACCTGCCTGCCTTGTTTCTTGTTTGTTTCTTTTTTCTTTTTCTTTTTCTTTTTCTTTTTTGTTTAGTCATTTAGTCATGTCTGACTCTTCTTGACCCCATGGACCGGAGCACACCAGGCACTCCTGTCTTCCACTGCCTCCTGCAGTTTGGCCAAACTCATGCTAGTCGCTTCGAGAACACTGTCCAACCATCTCGTCCTCTGTTGTCCCCTTCTCCTTGTGCCCTCAGTCTTTCCCAACATCAGGGTCTTTTCCAGGGAGTCTTACCAGTCTACTGTTGGGCTCCCTGACTTCCGCCCTACCCATCCCCATGGGCGCCCGGTGCCCCAACACGAAGCCCACAAGCAAGATGGACACACAAGAGCAACTTTCCCCTCCTGAGGTTTCCCTTGCCTGCTTCCAACAGTGGAGGAAGGGCAGAGCCATCGTGACTGGTAGCCATGGATAGACTTGGCTTCCTCATCTTCTTTTGAAACCATCTAGTTTGGTGGCTATCACTACTGATTAGGGCTGGGTGATACCTGGTTTTCAACATCGTGGTATATCACCAGCTAAACATCACAAAACATCATCAATGTCTGAAATGGGGATGGAGCTGTTTTCAGCTTCGTGATATATCAGCAGCTAAACACGATATGCTGATATATCCCAATGTCTGAAATAAGAATGGAGTTATGTAGAAGCATTGGCTGGCTTCACAATTTTCCCCACATTGTGATTTTTGTGCATGCATGCATGCGTGCGTGCGTGCGTGCGCACACACACACACACACACATACACACTATATATTGCCAGGTCAAAAATTATGAAACTGATATCACAATATGAACTTCAAACTGGTTTGGGACGATATATCGATGCTATAAAATCAGTTTTGTTAGGTGCTGCAGAACTCTTTCCCCCTCTCCCCATTTTGGTGGATTCCCTCCCAAAAGAATCATGATGTTTGGAAGTCTGAGTGGCAAGAGTGCCTCAACTGGTTAGGATCTCTGCCCCTGACATTGCACAATAACCCTGTGTCATTGTCTTCTTCAGAGCCCACCTTCGTTCACATGGATCTTGTGCAGGAGAATGGGGCAGGCTCCGACTCGGACAGAGTTTATGTTTTCTTCACAGAAGCGGCGGTTGAGTTTGAATTCTACGACAAACTTCTGGTCTCGCGGATAGCCCAGATCTGTACAGTGCGTACCTGGACCCCTTGATTGTCTTACCAGTGTGGGAAAAGGTCCCCCACCCCTAGGCTAGAACTTGGCACCTTAAGTTCTGTGTGGAAGGGGTGGGAGAAAGAGAAAAGGGGGTGCCAGGAAGAAAAGGACTGGCCCCATTCACTTTAGCTCTGGCCCTGCCCTCTATTGGCATGAAGCTCCCCCAGCCCTGCCCAGGGAATGAGGCCCTCATTCAGAGGGAAGGGGAAGAGTTGCTTGCTGCTATCTTGTTGGGTTATTTTCCACAGGGTGATCTTGGTGGGAGGTGCACCCTGAAGAAAAAGTGGACCTCGTTTCTAAAGGCCACCCTTGTCTGCTCAGCTCCTGAATCAGATTTTCAGTTCAATGTCCTCCACGCTGTCTTCATGATCAAAACAACCAACTGGCAGGAAAGCATCTTTTATGGGATTTTCACCCAGCAGTGGTAAGATTTTCTCACAGCCGTAAGAACATAAGAAGAACGCTGCTGGGCAGCATCCTGTCCTCACAGTGGCCAAACAGTTGCCCCCAAGGGAAGCCCTCATGGAGGACCTGAGCACAGAAGCGGCCCAGAGGCGTAGGAAGGTCAGGTGGTACCCGGTGCAGAAAATTTCTTGTCACCCCCCCATTGATTCCCCCCCCAAAAATGGTTTTACGTTATTTCATATTTTCTTACAAAGGAATAATAACAAGTAATAATAAAAAAAACTTTTATTTATATCCCGCCCTCCCTGGCCAAAGTCGGGCTCAGGGTGGCTAACATCAGATACATAACATTGGTATAAAATCAAACAATAATTAAATTACCTCCTAAAAACATCTCAAAATCAAATTAAAGTCTAATTAGATGGCTTTCCACAGGGTTAGGGTTGGGAACAGTAAGTGCTCCACTGAACTGAAATTTCAGCCTTCACGACATAGGAAAACAGCCAAGTGAACAGCTATTTTGGTGGAGGAGGGTCAAGATATTAACCGATATGCATGAAATTTCATATATAGCTATATAATCCCTAGTATAGTAAGATAAGACCTTTGGAGCAGGCATTTAAAAAAAAGTTTTTTATGAACCGCCCTAGTAGGGCAGTAATTGTTCCTTGATAATTTGTCACCTGGAACATGGGGCGGTACGCCCCCTACTCCCCCCTCCCTCGCTACGCCCCTGCAAAAGCCCTCTCCCCTCCTGTACTTTCCAGCACCTGGGATTTGGAGGCAGAGCCTGGCCATCAGGGCCAGTACCAATCAGTAGCCGCCTCCTCCGTGAGTTTCTTTTAAAGCCATCAAAGTTGGCAGCCGTCACTGCCTCCTGTGGCAGGGAGTTTCATAGTTCAAATGTGTGCTATGTGAAGAAGGACTGTGTTATAATAATTCTAAGGTCTCAAATATAGAATAAATGTTCATCATGCACCTTGGTAAGCACACATACATCAGTAAATAAATCACATGCCTGAAATAGTTATTGGGGGGCAATCCTGATGCCATCTTGATTCTTAATAACCCAAAATATTTCCTCTACAGAAGGAAATAGGTATATTGGAGAAACCTTTCCCAGTAGTACTTTTCACTTACAAATCCTACAAAATCTGTTTTAAGGGCATATTTGTGTATGAATAGGGTGGGCCTGGGACGTGGGTGGCGCTGTGGGTTAAACCAATGAGCCTAGGGCTTGCTGATCAGGTCGGCGGTTCGAATCCCCGCAATGACGGGGTGAGCTCCCGTTGCTCAGTCCCAGCTCCTGCCACCTAGCAGTTTGAAAGCACGTCAAAGTGCAAGTAGATAAATAGGTACCACTCCGGTGGGAAGGTAAACAGCGTTTCCGTGTGCTGCTCTGGTTCGCCAGAAGTGGCTTAGTCATGCTGGCCACATGACCCGGAAGCTGTACGCCGGCTCCCTCGGCCAGTAATGCGAGATGAGCGCCGCAACCCCAGAGTCGGACACGACTGGACCTAATGGTCAGGGGTCCCTTTACCTTTACCTTTTAGGGTGGGCCTGTGACCTGGATTGAAGAACTACAGTATTTAACATCTCAAAAGAATGGCCAGACTGCCCAAGGTAATGCAGTCAGTAAAACATGATCAGGTATCCTGGCAGACAGCAGAGATGACACACACTCAATCCCTCTTTCTGTGATGTATGTATGATGCTTTTAGTTACGGGTAAGTTTTTGGCTAAGGGGTTGGGCAATGTCTAAAGTATTTTAAAGTTTCTGCACACTTTGTTCTTGGTCTCTCACATCCTTGCAAGGAGGGCAGAGTACTCTGTTGCAACAGAAAAATAAAGATCTGCCTTACTTTCTCTGGTTAGAGTGGAAGAGGGAGAAGTGAGGCGAATACTTAAGGAGGTAAACATGAGGAAGGCCACGGGCCCTGATGGTGTAGCTGGTAGGGTGCTGAGAGACTGCTCTGATTAGCTGGCAGGAATCTTTACGAAGATTTTTAATCAGTCTCTAGCCAAAGCCACTGTTCCATCCTGCCTGGAATTCACTACCATAATACCCCTGCCAAAAAAGCAAAGATAGACAGCCTGAATGACTTTCGTCCTGTGGTGCTAACACCCGTCATAATGAAATGCTTTGAAAAACTAGTGCAGAATCACATTATATCATGTTTGCCAGTGGGACTTGACACTTACCAGTTTGCATATAAGGGGAAGAGATCCATGGAGGATGCTGTGGCAATGGCACTACATGTTGTCCTGACTCATCTGGAGAAACAAGGGAACTATGCGAGACTGTTATTTGTAGACTTTAGTTCTGCATTTAATACTATTCTCCTGCATAGACTGGTGCCCAAACTATTACACCTGGGACTTCCGCCAAGCTTATGTAGGTGGATATTAGATTTTCTATCAAACCTTTCCCAACAGGTCAGGATGGGTTCTCTCATGAATATGGGGGCGCCGCAGGGGTGTGTGTTGAGCCCGCTTTTATATATGCTCTATACATCTGACTGTGCTCCCAAGTACCCTAGTAATAAGATCATTAAGTTTGCAGATGATACAACGGTGGTTGGTCTAATTACGGCTGGAGAGGGGGAAGTGGCCTATAGGAAGGAAGTTGAGCAGTTGGTGGAGTGGTGCAGGGAAAACAATCTATTCCTCAATTTAAAGAAAACAAAAGAAATAATTGTGGATTTTAGGAAATGTAAATTGAATATTCAACCACTTAATTTCGAGGGGTAGTGTGTGGAACAAGTCTCAGTGTTTCGCTTTCTGGGAATGGAGTTGAGAGATGATCTAACGTGGGGAGCAAATAGTAAAGATCTGATGAAGAGAGCACAGCAGAGGCTATACTTTCTGAGAATCCTCCGGAAAATAATCTATCAAAGGACCTGTTGAGGGCATTTTACCACTGTACGGTAGAAAGTGTACTAACCTATGGTCTAGTTACAGGCAGGTCTGCCATAGTCGAAACAACATAAAAAAATTCCTTCCAGTACTCTAAGGTGCTACTGGAAGGAATTTTTTTATTTCGTTTAACCCATGATCTGTGTGTGTGGTTTGGGAGTTTCATGGTTGGGGAAAGAACAGCACTGTCCAAGGTTGTAAAGACAGCGGAGAGGATAATTGGGTGCACTCTTCCCACTTTGGACCAAATTTATGCCTCCAGGTGCTATAAGAAAGCAACAGACATTGTGCAGGATAGTGTGCACCCCGGAAATGATCTTTTTCAGCTTCTGCCTTCTGGAAGGAGGTATAGGGTCATAAAGACCAGGACCAGCTGCCTGAGAAATAGCTTCTATCCAAGAGTGATTTCTGTTCTGAATGCAACGAAAGGCAGTCTGTGAGGGAGGGTCTGTACTCAGATATGGGGTATCAGAGTTTTAGGGGTAAATTAGGGGAGGTATCAGAGTTTTTAGGGGGTTATTATGCAGAGGTGGGATGGGTGGGGATAGCAGGTTGATGGTTGTTGTAAGTTTGATGTAGATGTTCAATTTCATTCTGCATTGGACAATGACAATAAAGATTATCCTATCCTATCCTACCTCCATCCATTCTTCCCATGGACTTAGGGGACTCAGAGCCCGTTGGGGAGTTGGGCAGCAAAAGCCAACGTCCAGTTTTTCCTTCAAAAAAGGGTGGGGAACATGTGCTGTTGTGAGCGTAAAGCAGAAACCCCAACCACCATAGCGGTGCAACTACACCAGCCTTCTTGGTGTGTTTTCCCTGCAACTCCCAACAGCCCAGAAAAGAGCACATGGCAATGATGACAGAACTACATCAGCCATCCCACAGAAATGGCAGAAAAAGCATCACTAAAGGCCCTCCAACATGGCAGCAACCCAAGCTTTTATTGAGGTCTTGTGAATAATTGACAGATACAACTTAAGGGCGGCCCACATTTTGGAACTCTGGTTTGACTCAAGGCAGAAGTCTCCTTTGTGAATAATTTTCTCCCCACTGCTCCACCCTTTCTGTTTCTGGCTTTTTCATACGAAGAAGCTTTGTCACCAAAGGGTGATTGGAAAAAGTGGGCATCTCAAGATTGCAATTAGCACCTGAGAGACAGTGAATGCATCGTGCAGACTGTGTGGCCGAGCTGTGCTGTTGTCATTGTTTCCCCCGTCTGTAGAATGAATGAATGAATGAATAAATAAATAAATAATTTATTATTTGTACCCTGCCCATCTGGCTGGTCTCCCCAGCCACTCTGGGCGGCTTCCAACAAATATTAAAATACATTAAAATATCACAGATTAAAAACTTCCCTAAACAGGGCTGCCTTCAGGTATTTTCTGAATGTCAGGTAGTTGTTTATCTCCTTGACCTCTGATGGGAGGGCGTTCCACAGGGCGGGCGCCACTACCGAGAAGGCCCTCTGCCTGGTTCCCTGTAGCTTTGCTTCTCGCAGTTTGAGGGAACTGCCAGAAGGCCCTCGTTGCCAAACCACTGGTGGAGCAAATGGGAGAGAAGTGCCTGTTTCTGTAAACAGTAAATTGGTAAAATAACCAATTCTTTGTTTATTTGGGAGGTACTGTAGCTCACTGTGGTGAGCCACCTGCTTTGCATACAGAAAGTTCAATCTCTGGCATCTCCTGTTTGGGGGGAAAAGGTAGGAAAGGGAAAGATCTTTCTCTGCCTGAGAACTTGGACCATGCTAGCTGTACAATATTTGGCTCGTTGGACAGCCAAGGATAAGGCAGCTTCATAGGCTGAGCCCAAATCCCCCCACCTTCAGAGATGGCTGCCTCTTGCATCTCTGCATGATTTGCTTCTTCCACTTCTGAAGAGTGGGAGGGAGTTTTCATCTTATTTGTGGACATATTTCTTCTTCAGGCGAATCCTTTGGTTGTTCCAGAAGCAGGGAGGCATTCTGGAAATATGTGGTCTGTCGCAGAATGAATTTCTTTTCCATCTTGTTTCAGGGGGAGATTGGACATCTCTGCCATTTGTGCGTTCAGGACGGAAGCCGTTCAAGACGTCTTCCAGAAAGGAAACTTCAAAGGCCCCCTTGCCGTTGAGAATTCACATGCAAAATGGGTGGTGCACAGGGGAGAGGTCCCCACGCCTCGTCCGGGTGCTGTAAGTTGTCCCCCTCCCTTCCCTGGTTGACCATCTATGTCCCCATGTGGTAAGTGTTCAAGTGGATATCACTTGTTTGTACCAATCAGGTGAACGTCTGAATAAAAGGAATACTGTAACCATCTTTCTTTTTCTAGTGCCTCAACATTTCTGCCAGGCACCAGGAGGGATACAGCTCTTCTCTTGAATTGCTGGACAGAGTCCTCCAGTTTGCCAGGGACCACCCCCTGATGGATGGCACCGTGAACCCCATCGGCTGCCAGCCGGTGTTGGTCAAAAGAGGCGTGCGATACACACATCTTGTGGTAGACCAAACTAGCGGCATGGATAATGCAACGTACGACATCCTTTTCCTAGGGACAGGTATGCCAACTTCCTAGATTGGGAATCGCCAGCATGGCACAACCAGGCGCCCGTGTGCCCTCTTCTACCTCCCATGGCGTCCGCTGAAGGTCTCGGGAAACATCTCCAAAATCTGCCATGCTTGAGAGACTCTTTGCTTTTCCTGCTCAGTTCCTTCTTCCGTTGACTCAGTCTCTCTCACGTCAAACACTCCCTCTCTAAACATGCCTTCCTTTCCCTGGGTGCCAAGATGGGGTGGTCATCCTCCCATCTGTTCCAAGCAAAGGAGAGGGACAAAGAGCTTCTTTCTTGGAGCAAGAGTGGAGGGGGCTGATGTAGGCATCCTTCCCCCCCCCTCGCAAGGTTGACGGAGCGGCTACTGGGAAGCAGGGGATGTCCCTATTTTCATCAGATAAATGTGGGAGGATATGGAGGTTATGCGACCCCTGAGCCAAGGAGATAAGTAACTACACATACCTTTAGAAGACATCTGAAGGCAGCCCTGTATAGGGAAGTTTTTAATGTTTAATGTTTTATTATGGTTTTTCATATATGTTGGAAGCCACCCAGAGTGGCTGGGGCATTGGGGCAAGCAGTGACTTTACCATGGTCTTTTTCACTTCATTGTCAGATGAATAAAGCACCTTTTTAGGAGGGCAAGAGTCTTAACGTCACATTTTTCCTGCTTTTGAATAATTTAGACCATGGTTCCTTCAAAACAGTGGTCCCTTCTCTTCTTCTCCCCACCTCATTTACTTTAATTGGAGTTTAAAATGTGCTTGATTTTGTGCAGATAAGGGCTATTTGCATAAAGCTGTCAACCTCCAGGGGGAGATTTTCATTGTGGAAGAGTTACAACTGTTTCCATCTCCAGAGCCTGTGCAGACACTCAAGCTGGCCACACAAAAGGTAGGACATCTGTCCTGATCCATCCATTCTGGTTTCTCTCAGTTACTCATATTTCCAAAACTTCAGTTCAGTTTTCTACAATTCTGCAGCAATTAGCAATTTTTTTTTCAAGTTTTGAAAATCCAGTGACATTTGGGTCCGAATTTCTCCCCATGTAGACCTTTTTTGTTGCAATTTCCCCTTTTGCAGAGCAGTTTCCCCCAGCACAATGCATTTTTGTATGTTAGGCATTTTTATGCACAGTTTAACCTGTCGTGTCAATTTTGTACATGTTGCCTGGCTGGAGAACTGCAATGCCAAATCTGGAGAAATTGAAATTTGAAAGAGTGGCTGCCTTTTGGCTTGGCCTTTAAATGCCTACATGGGCTGTGCAGCATGACACCACACCTTCCTCACCATTTGCCCTCTTCTTTTCCTTTCACATCATTTTATTCATTTACCGGTAGTTATTGCATTTGTACCCCACAGTTCCCTCCAAGGTGCACATGCTTCTCCTGCTGCTCCTCTAATCACCACAACAGCCATGTGAGGTAGGTCAGGCGGAGAGGCAAGAACTGGCCCATTGCTGCCTGGTGAGCTTCCTGACGAAGTGGGGATTTGAACCATGGCACCCCAGGTCCTAGCATGACAAGTCTTATTCTGCCTGTCCTTTTGCGTGTATCTCTTTCATATACAGTTTAGTCCAGTGCAGGAAAGATGTCTTAGAATCAGAGCTGGAAGGGACCACAAGGGTCATTTGCCCAACCCTCTGCAACATGTCCAACATGGAACCCATGGCCCTGAGATTAAGGCTCTCATGCTCCATACCAGCTGAGCTACACCACAGTCTTGTCTGCTTGGTGCTCCCTTTCTAGGGCCTGTTGTATGCTGGGTCTGCCTCCCGGCTCGTGCAGCTCCCCGTGGCGACCTGCAGCCGGTACAAGTTCTGCCTCGATTGCGACTTAGCCAGGGATCCTTACTGTGCCTGGTCACTGCCTCTTTGCGCCTGCATCAACATGGCGAACTGGTCCGGGGGTTTGCGGTGAGTAGCACAACCCCTGCCCTGTTGGATACATGATAACAATAGCTATTAGCATTTATGCAGCATTTGAGAGGGTTTGAAAACTGCGATGTGCATTATTTACCATTCACATATCGTCACCGCCTCTCATTTCACTCCGAGCCCCCTAGGCAACCTCCGTGCCCATAACTGAAATGAACACACATTATTCTTCTGCTTACTGCTGCTTCCACCTCCCTTAGCTCAGTGGCAGAGCAACTGTGTGGCATGCAGAAGGGCCAGGATCCACCCCAGTGTCTCTACACAGGGCTGGGGGGAAACCCCATCTGACACCCTGGAGAGCTGCTTCTGGGGCAGATGGACCAATGATCTCTTGGTGTAAGGCACCTTTCTGTGCTTCTGTTTCAATAAGCTCTTAAGCCAAAGCCAGGAGGACTGGAATCTTACTTTATCTTTAAGGGATGGAGCATGCAGAAGGTCCTCTGCATCTCCAGGCAAGACTGGGGGGTAGACCAGTATTGCCCAAACTCCCAGCTGTTTTTGGACTACAGTGCCAATCATCCCTGACCCCTGTTCCTGCTAGTTAGAGATGGTGGGAGTTGTAGTCCAACAACAGCTGGAGACCCAAGTTTGGGAAACACTGGAGACAATCGTGAGCTAGATAAACCAGCGATATGACTTGATGTGAGGCAGCTTTGTGGTTTTCTGTGGAAAACTTAGCTCTTTCTAGTCTCATGAGGACTAGAATCTTAAATTTATCTGTAAAGGAAGGAACAGTGGTCTGACTCAGTAGAAGCTCCCCTCTGTACCCCTGTATATCAGAACCTTCCCTCAGAACCATGAGGACTAGGATCTTAGTTTATTTTGAGGGGGAGGACCATAGTTCAGTGACAGAGCCCTTCATGTCCAGGAGATCTCATGTTCCATCACCAGTGGTTCCATATAGGGCTGGGGGAAAGCTTCTCTGTCTGTTACCAGACATCGAACTGGGCTGGCACAGTGTGCTTCCCACCTACCAGGCTCCAGCCCTGCTTTTGCAGAGAATGAACGCTCAAGGTGAGGCTTTGAAACCCACGCACTCTCAGCCACACTTCAGTGTGCGCCACCGAAGCACATTGTTCTCTGCTCTCTCTTCACAGGAGAGTCCCTGTTCGCTCTGAGCCCCTCAGCCATGATTCTGTGAATTTCAAGGCCAGGCGAGGATGCTTTCTGAGAGAAGTGGTTGCGCAACGCCAAATACTTTTTCATGCCTGCATGAAGTATTCATGTTAATTCGCCTCTTCCTCCCTGCAGGGATCTGATTCAGAGTGTCAGGAATGGCGATGCCTCCAGGTGCCCTGAAGTGGGTAAGGGAATGTGTTTTTATATGTTATTATTATTATTATTATTTCCTGGAGATAATAGGGTCGGTAAGCAAGTGCTCTGCCTGGATGTAGTTAGCCAGTTCACAAGTGGTGTTCAGGGCCAGAGGTTAAACTGGGTAGAGAAACACATGTAAATTTTACCTTTCTAAAGCTGGTGCCATAACGATCCATAGGATGCCAAGTTTTTGTTGTTGTCGTTCAGTCGTGTCCGACTCTTCGTGACCCCATGGACCAGAGCACGCCAGGCACGCCTATCCTTCACTGCCTCTCGCAGTTTGGCCAAACTCATGTTAGTAGCTTCGAGAACACTGTCCAACCATCTCATCCTCTGTCGTCCCCTTCTCCTTGTGCCCTCCATCTTTCCCAACATCAGGGTCTTTTCCTAGGGAGTCTTCTCTTCTCATGAGGTGGCCAAAGTACTGGAGCCTCAACTTCAGGATCTGTCCTTCTAGTGAGCACTCAGGGCTGATTTCTTTGAGAATGGATAGGTTTGATCTTCTTGCAGTCCATGGGACTCTCAAGAGTCTCCTCCAGCACCATAATTCAAAAGCATCAATTCTTCGGCGATCAGCCTTCTTTATGGTCCAGCTCTCACTTCCGTACATTACTACTGGGAAAACCATAGCTTTAACTATACGGACCTTTGTTGGCAAGTTACAGAAGGTATATATTATGTGTCCAGAGCAACTGCTCCATCTGGCGCGCCGGCTGAGAGTCTGAGGTCAGCAAACTTTTTCAGCAAGGGGCCTGTCCACTGTCCCTCAGACCTTGTGGGGGCTGGACTATATTTTTGGGGGGAAATGAACAAATTCCTATGCCCCACAAATAACCCAGAGATGCATTTTAAATAAAAGCACACATTCTACTCATGTAAAAACACGCTGATTCCCGGACCGTCCATGGGCCGGATTTAGAAGGTGATTGGGCCGGATCTGGCCCCTGGGCCTTAGCTTGCCTACCCATGCCTGAGACCTACCTGCCCATGGACTGTCTCGCCAGAGTGGTGCATGTTCTGGTTATCTCCCACTTGGACTACTACAATGCACTCTATGTAGGGTTACCTTTGAAAGTGACCCGGAAACTGCAACTAAATCCAGAATGTGGCTGCCAGAGTGGTGACTGGGAGCGGCCGCCAGGACCATATAACTCTGGTCCTAAAGGACCTTCACTGACTCCCAATGTGTTTCTGAGCATGATTCAGATTATTGGCGCTGATCATTAAACCCCTAAATGGCCTTGACCCTATATACCTGAAGAAGTGTCTCCACCTCAGTGGTCCAGCTAAAGAATCATTAAAGTTGATGGAAACCACAGGAGGGAAGATGTGCTCTACTCTTGCTTGTGGGCTTCTGTTTGGGGCATCCGCGTGGCCGCTATGCAGACAGGAGGCTGGAGTAGAAAAGGCTGGCCTGACCCAGCTGCTGAAGGGCTCTTATGATTTCTAAATGGATCCTCCATGGACAGAGCCAGTCTACCTTAGAAGAGTGGTAAACAAGAGTGGGAGAAAGCCACTGCTGTCACCACCTCTTTGTGGGCTTCCCTTTGCGGGAACCTGGTTTTTGCTATAAACCGCAGGAGGGGAGAGAGGACTCTGGTGCTTGAATCCTGCTTGCTGGTTTCCCATTGGGGCAGCAGTTTGGCCACGTGAGAATACAATGCTGGACAAGAAGGCCCACTGGCCTGATCCAACTGATCCAACGTTCTTAGGCTAAGGAACTGCTACACCCACCCACTTTCAGAAGTTGCCCACTTTTTGTGATTAGGAGATGTGCTGAAAAGCGTGAGATAAGCCATCAAATGATGGAAAGTCATATAACCCCCCCTGCAAAGAAATAAGGACAAATGCTGTCTGAAGAACAGAGATCAATGCAACTTCTTGATGCTCAATAAGCAAATTATCTGGAGAAGCACCTTCTCTCACACGCAGTCTTATTATGACACTTGTCTCTTCCCCCCACCACCACCCATGACTCATAGAATCATAGAATTGTAGAGCCGGATGGAGCCCTGAGGGCCATCTAGTCCAACCCCCTGCGATGCAGGAATCTCAACTAAAGCTTCCCTGACAGATGTCAAATATACAATTAAAACATTCCTGTGCTTGTGCAGGATCTGCAGGAAAAGGGCTGGGAGATGGAGGCTGCACACGAATCTGCACACCCAATGGGGAAGGGAGTTCAGGCACCCATCCAGGCAGCGGGGAGGCTGCCAGGGGTTGAGGTTTCAAAGGTCAGGGGAGTTGGGCAGGGGAGCCACAAACTCAGAGGTGCCTGTCAGTCACAGAGCTTGAGAGACAAGTCAGATGTGAGCAGCCAGTGTGAAAAGGCTGCTCTTCAGGACAAGGCTGCAGCTAGTGTTTTTGTCGTTTTCTTTTGTGAAACAAACAAACAAAGAAAGAAAGAAATCCTCAGGGTATCGAAGAGAGGAAAATATTGACCTGTTGGGCAGCTTGCTGTTGCTTAAAAGGCATATGGCCCAAGTAAGCCCAGGAATCCTCTGACCTTGGTGTGACCCAGCAGTTACGATCCCAGCTGAGAATGTCAGTGCCATAGAACCCCTTTGGCTCCATCCTGTGGAGGCCCCTAGGCAGTCTCCGCCCCCCTCTCTAGTGGGATAACAGTGAACTAAGAAGGCTTGGTTGTAATTTTCTTTCAAGATCAAATCAATATTATTTTGATCCGTTGCCATGGGGCCCCTAAAATGTGTGGGGCCCATAGGTCAGTGCTTATTCTGCCTATTCGGTAATCTGGAACTGCCCTTCGGAACTTGACTTTGCCTGGCAACAGTAATTTCGCAGGCGGGTGGGTGGCCAGGAGCCATGCACCTCCTTTCTAAAGAGGCTGTTGCTTTCTCCATGGTAACAGTAAAGCTGCTGTCCTCCACCCAGATATACAGACACACGTGCCCTCGCAAGCCTGCAGGTACTTCTCACATGCACCCGAAATGCACTTTTGGCATCAGAGGCCATGAATGCATTTTCCTGATTTTCCACTAGTGGACGCTGTGCCATCCAGTTCCCCCTACCCTCTCAGGCAACTTCTCAGCCCTCCATGCAGCTGGGAGGTTATTATGTCTACATTGCAAACAACTACATGATCTTGAATCATAGATTCATAGAGTTGGGAGGAACCCTGGGGATCATCTAGTCCTACCCCCTGCAGTACAGGAATATGCAGCTGCCCCTTATGGGGATCGAACCTGCAACGTTGGCATTATCAGCATCTCACTCTAAGCTATCACTTAAGGGCAAATCATTACTGTGCCCTCAGAGTCTGATTTGAACCTAGGATCACAGTTGCTGCTTCTTTGGTTAATTGCATGCATCTCCTTTTGAATCTGCTTCATGGCGACCTCTGATTTAAAAAAAGCTTGCCATTGCTCCCACATGCACAGATCCCTCCCTTCTTTTGATAGCGTGAACCCCCTCCTGACTCTAGAGAATGGGACTGAAGGCATGTTCACTTTTTCCTTTTGTAGTCATTCTATTCAAAAGCTGCCGCCTTTAATTTTTAGCCCCAGGCTGAACCCAGGGAATTCCCAGGTGCTGGGGAGTGAATGTCAGCAGGATCACCAACAGCGGCTTGCAGCAGAGATTGTCAGTGCAGTTGCTGCTGAGCGCATCTCGTACAAGACGGCAAATATTAAAGAGCAGAAAGCGCATTAAAATTTCAGGAGCCCCAATCCTCCGTGCAGCACATGTTAAGCAGTGCTTCCAAAGATGCGAGGTGGGGGAAACAGCAAGAATCTCTGAGAATCTCTTTCTCTGAGAGCCACTACACAAATGGAAAGCTCTTTCCTATAGGGGTCAAAGGGACAACGCTCACGTTGGCTGAATCAGTCTCAGGATCACAAACACACCTAGGCTGCCATGGCATGCCATCGCCAGAACGTCATTTATTGCTTTATACAATCCATCTCCCACCCTTCCATCACAAACCAGGACCTCAGAGCTGCTAGCTACCACCCTAAAACCCTCAAGTGCTTGTAAACTAACAAAGCAGCCACAAATGGCAGGAAAAGGACATCAGCAGCACAGCCCAAGTCAAATCAGGTCTAAGAGCACCCTGAAGAAGCAGGTGCAAGCATAGATTAAATGTGCTTCTAAATACTATTGCCCTAAATAATATTTATTTACTGTATATCCAGCTCAGCCCAGAGAGCTCAGTTGCTTAGAGTGTGGTGCTGATGACGCCAAGGTTGCAGGTTCAATCCCCACATGGGACAGCTGCATATTCCAGCATTGCAAGGGCTTGGACTAGATGATCCACGGGGTGCCTTCCAACTCTATGAGTCTATGAAATATCCACCTATTTAACAGGTGATTTACTGACTCATTTTTGACCTGGGATAGCTCCGTTGGTAGCACATGAGACTATTAATCTCAGGGTTGTGGGTTCGATCCACACGTTGGGTGAAATATTCCTGCATTGCAGGAGGTGGGACTGGATGGCCCTTGTGGTCCCTTCCAGCTCTACAATTCCATGATTCCAAATGTGCAAATGGGGTGGGGTTAGCCAACTCTGGGTACTGCTACCAGTAAGACACTGTCCCGCATTTCTGCCCTCTGCACCTCAGATAGTGGGGGGGGGGGCCATTGCAACTGGTTACAGGGTCTGTGCTCAAGAGCATAGAGGGCTTTTTAAAAAACACAAGGACTGGAAGCTTAAAGCTACCTTGGAAACTACAACTAATCTGGAATGTGTCAGCTAGACTGGTGACTGGGAGTGGCTGCCAGGACCATATAACACCAGTCCTGAAAGACCTACATTGGCTCCCAGTATGTTTCCGAGCACAATTCAAAGTGTTGCTGACCTTGAAAGCCCTAAACAGCCTTGGCCCTGTAGACCAGCCCAGACACTGAGGTCCAGCTCCGAGGGCCTTCTGGCAGTTCCCTCATTGCGAGAAGTGAGGTTACAGGGAATCAGGCAGAGGGTCTTCTCGGTGGTGGCACCCGCCCTGTGGAATGCCCTCCCATTAGATGTCAAGGAGATAAGTAACTATACAACATTTTGAAGATATCTGAAGGCAGCCATGTATAGGGAAGTTTTTAATGTTTAATGTTTTATGTATGCTGGAAGCCTCGCAGAGTGGCTGGGACAACCCAGTCAGGTGGAGTGGGGTACTACTCCTACTAAAAGTAATCATAATAAGAGGCAAAACAGTGCAAGGGCTGTAGGAGGAGGTTGGCAAGGTCATTGAAATGATGGAAGGAGGCGAGTGTAGCAGAAGGGTAGCCACCTCTGGCTTCTTTCCTTTCTCAGCTAAGAATGCCAGGAGGCTCCCTGTCACCCTGGGTAGCAGCCCACAACTTAGATGCAGCTCTCTGTCCAACCTGGCTACGTCTGTCTGGACATTCAATGGGAGCAGCCTGCAGGACGAAGAGCCCAAATATCTCTTCCACGCCCGGGGACTGGTTGTGTTTAACATGATGGCTTCCGACGTCGGGCTCTACGAGTGTCAGTCTGTTGAGACATCCAACGGAAGAGAATTCCGCATCTCCATGTCCACCTATTTTCTTTACCTTCAGCAAGAGAGCAGCTTCACCATGGCTCCCAAGGGCGAGCCATCAAATCGGGAGTGCACCGTCTCTGTAGCTCCAAAGTTGCAGCCCTTGGCATCTCTCCAGACGGAGGACCCGGCAAGGCTGGAGCGACCTCAGAGATTCCAAGGGCTCTCGTTCACATTGGTGCTTTGGGGAGGAGCCTTTGCCCTGCTTTTCCTTTCCTTGCTCTCCTGGAACCTTTACGAGGGCCACCTCTCTCTCCCCTGGAAAGGTGTGTGGAGCCGGAGGTCAGAAATGGTGGATGCTGTTGGGGCGGTGAGTCCTGAGCCAAAGCAAACAGTCTTGATTCAGGGAAGCTTGGCTGCCTGTCCCATCTCTGGCTCGGCCAGCCAATCAGCCCTGCTGGCAAGCTCACCCCAAGAGGCATGCAGCGCAAAGGCAAAGCAGACCACCAGCCTTGCCGCAGGCAGGGCAGCCTGCTGTTCCTCGAACTGCCTGGTCAGCAAAGTCCAGCTCACTGATGAAGAAGGCCTTGCAGCATGACGGCCTTGGTAGAGGGTCTGCACCACGGAAACCCCACGAACTGTCCCATTGTGTGCCCAGAACCCCCATTTTCAGAGGGTTTGGAAAATAAATAAAAAAATAAAGTTTTGCCAAGCTGCCTTTCTTTAATGTTAACTCAGCAGCTTAATTCCCATGTCGTCAGGCTGCCGTTGTGTCCGTTGGGCAAAACTGTGACTGCTTGTCCCTTCCTTTGCCAGGATTCCTTTTTTTGTTATGCTGGTCAGCACAGTTGTCGGAAACTTAGTGGCGCATGGGGGGAGCATGTGAGTCCCTGGGCACTCGTTGCTCATCCTAATAGCGAACGCAGCTGGTGAGTGCTGCCATGATTGCCCCCAGAACAGGGTAAGTGAGAAATGGGAGACAAGTGTCAGCATGCCAGAGAGAGGGGACTACAAGGTTTGCAGGAGTAAACAAAACACATTTCTTAAAAGCAAAACACTTAAGGTGGGTGTACCTGCTTAAAAACAAAAACAGCTTGCAAGTTGACGGGGACTGAGTTGGGAAAGTAGTCCAGAGTTGGGAAAGGGTGGAATGCCTAGCTCAATGTGGGGATAATGGAAGAAAGCCCAAGCAGGAGAACACTTGTTTTGGAGGGTGGATGCAGTACAGTTTGTTCAAATAGTTTGGTGAGCTGTCTCCATTTGCGTCCAAACGTGACCCTCCTTTTAAGAAAGTTCTGCACCATCACACATTCATTTCTTCTCAAATGGTTTCCAAGGTGTGCTTATTCCTCTCTCTCACACCAAATTAAAATTAGAAACCACTCCTTGCACCTGAGTGTGTAGGAAGAAGAGAAGTCCATCCTTCATAGAAGAAACCCAGAGCAGACATTCATGCAGGGATGCAACCGGGAACCTCCTCCTGGCAGGCATCGATTCTGCTGCATCTCTGCATCAGAAGTGACAGATCCAATCACCCCAGATGCAGAGACATGTCAGAACTGCATACCTCCGTGGTGGAGGCTGATTGGAAGAAGAGAGCCTCCTCGGAGGATAGGTACTTCTTCTGTGTGTCTACATTGGGAATGACTGAATAAGCCAGCACCACCTATTTTATTTTGTAAAAGTTCCATACCAATTGACTGTAAGGAAAAACCCTCAAAGTGGTAGTATTCAGAAGCAGGGCAGAATCACCTGCCTCTCTCAGCAGAGGCTGATAGGGAAGAGGCAAAGCTGGAACAGGGACTTGTGCAGAGAGAGAGCAGGCACACTCCTGCATGCAAGAAGGCTTTGTTGAACTTCATTTCTCAAAGCATAGACACTGGTGGATAAAGTGAGTTATATTATTATTATTATTATTATTATTATTATTATTATTATTCGTCTGTCAGTCAGAACACAATCATTATCCATACAAATTTTAAAACCTGAGACAACTCAGAGGGGTTTACACTAAAACATACACTAAAAGTAGATTATACATAAAGACCCATATCGATACTATCGATTTTAACCTTACGTCGTTTAAGGGCCAAAAAAAGAAATTTGGCCACCTCAAAGGTTGTGGTACCAGTAAAATTATTCACCAAAAACGAAACCTGACATTCTCCATCTACCAGGCTAAGGTGGCCTAAGAGTGGAGCTATCAGTTTTTGGAGTTATTTTAAGGAAGGTGTGATTTGGCAAGCGCTTGGACAATGCCATGCTCTGCATCATCTCCCGTTTACTTTTTTTGCTCCATCCTTCCTGTCCTTTTACCACCACCATGGACAAATAAGACAAAATTCAAATGGTGCTAAAGATACCTTAGAAAGTAGGGCAAGTAGGGGCACCCTCAACCTGCCTTGAGGCTCATTTTAGAAACTAATTATTGGGCACGAGGCAGATTGTCTTAATTGGGTTGGTGGGGGCTGGAACGGGACATGGGCATATTGCAGGCCTTGCTCTGGGAGCACTGTTTATGCGCCTTGTCCCATCTTGCTGGGATCAGAAGTGCCTCTCTCAAATGTTCAACAGGAAAGGAAGGGGTGCTTTTTATTTGGAGCATTAACCACCCAGCCGTTCACAAGTTTCCACATGAGGATCTGACTCAGAGCCCCTAGACGGCTCCTGCTTGGAGAAGGAGGCTGCGCCCAGGGCAGGGGGTGCTGGGTGCTGGTGCTGCAGCTGCAGCCAGCTCAAGAGGAGTCCCTCTGATCCCTAACCTCTGAAATGAGGACAGGTGTCTTTAAAAGGGAGAGGGGGAAATAGCAAAAATAGAAAGCAACCACTTTTTATAAACTTAAGTAAATGAATGGATGTTCTCTGAGTCCTGCTGGAAGTATACCAGGGCAGGTCCATCTAGTTCTAATATAAGTTCTGCTTGAGGGTTTCCTGTTGGGGAAACTCATAGAACTGAAGTGTTTCAAAGGTACCCCAAGGGTCATCTAGTCAAACGCCTTGCATACAAGACACCATCCAGCCGCCTTAGGGACTCCGCTCCAGATTTGTGTAGGGTTTAGTCCTTAGCCTTTTCTAAGGAATGCTTTGATGGTGTTTCCTGCTTGGCAGGGGGTTGGACTGGATGGCCCTTGTGGTCTCTTCCAACTCTATGATTCTATGATTCTCCTGAAGATATCACACAAGGCAACAGAGGTTTAGGATCAGAGTTTCCTTTCCCAGGGTGATGAGCCCCACTTGCCTCTCACTTCCCTCTTCATCCTGTGCAGAAACTCTTGGTCTCATCTGCTCAATCTACTGGAGCCTGTCTTCACATGCAGGGGAAGACTTTAACGCCCCAGGGTGCTTGAGAAGCCGTTCCAGGGATTGTGGCCGCTGTCGCCTGCTGACAGCTTCCAGGAACCACAGGTGAGAGCTCAGCTGAGTGCAGGGTGGGGACCAAAGGTGGTCAAACGACCCCAGACAGAGCACAACATGCCCCCCAGAGGTACTACCCCTCCCCTAACACCCCATACACCCCAATAGTAATAATAGTAATGACAAAAATAACAATATGATAGAAACATAGAGCATGTGGCCCCTGGAAGGCTCCCTGGGAAGGTGATACGGCCCTCAAGATGAAAAGGTTCCGCCCCTATTATATATATTAAAAACACAGCAGTGCTTAAAAAAAAACGCAACATCGGCTGGGAGGCCCTTTCCTGTCCTTGCAGCCACTTCCCCCCCTAAGAAATCCGAGGGTCCTGCAAGTGACCCTGCGCCCCCGCAGAGGGTCTGCAAGCGAAATGCGCGCCAGAGTCTTCCAGCAGGTGGCGCCCAGGAGCCAACAAATAGGACACCCCACCCCACCCCCAGCCCTTGGAAATACAGTAACTCAAAGAAGAAATGTGACCGAGAGATGAAGCAGAGAGTTGGTGGAGGAAGGAAGAGAATTTTTTTAAATAAAAAAGGAGAACAAAGACCTTGTCAAGCTACCCCACAAAGGGCCATAGAAACGGGTAAGGAGACCGACTTTGATTCTGATTTATTTGCAAATGTTTGGGGTCGGGCTTAGAGAAGGAGAAATATTTGCAACACACACCAGGGAGGGGGGCGCAGAAAGGCAGCTGACAACCTTCCTCTGAGTCCACCCTCTTCCTAACACACACACACATCTGTTCAGCAGGAGAGGCAACGTTCTTCTCACTGGGATCCCTCTTGGGTGTGGGGACCCCTTTTGTGGTTTGCGGGGAGAGGGTGGCCGCTCCGGTCTGGATAATCTGCCTTTGCAATGCACGGCTCCATACTAATTCATTTCAAATCTCTCCCTTTTGTCCGCACGCATCCGCCCTGCCACCCCGCTGTCCCCCTCCTCCTGCTTCCCAACTAGTGGATTCCCAAAGTGAAATTCCGGAAATTTGAGGAAGATCCGGATCCGGAGAGAAAGAGCTGAAGAAAGGAGGTGGGGAAAGCAACGTGGAAAGGATCAAAGGGAGACCTGGAAGAAGAGAGATCTCCGGGAGAAGAAGATGGGGTGAGAAGCAGCCTTTGACTTTTACACGACATGCACAAAAAGATTTGGAGTGGTGGGGTGGTGGTTGTTTGCCACTTTCTGAAACAAAGAACTATGTGTGGGGGGGTTTGTTTGTTTTTAATTTTTTGCTTCCCATGAATGAACAGATTTGCAACAAAGTGAAACCGCTGAAACGCTCGAAAGTTTTGAGGTCCCCGGGAGGAGGCTTTTTCCTGAAATTCTCTGCCACGAGGTTCTAATTTGGAGCAAATGGATTCTGGTCAGGGCAGCCCCTGCTGCGAAAGGGGAGGATTTATTTTCTGCCTAGCTTGCTGCGGGTGACCTTTTAAACTGATCCTGCCACATGCTTTCTTCCTCTTTCCCCTCCCCAGCCCCCACTGCTTCTGGCCATCACAGGGTGCAATAAGTTTCATTTTAAATAATAACAATAGCAATAATAATAATAATAATAATAATAATAATAATAATAATAACAATAACAACAGAAAAAGCGGTCCTGTTTTCAAAAACGGCCATCCTCTCTAGCTCTTATCTGCTGGATCATTGGGGCACCTCACTCTGCTCAGTGACTAGTTTCACCTGACCACCAGTTTTGGAGAAAGTGGGGTGGAGCACGAGGGGTCAGCTGGCCTCCCTGCCTCGCCCCACCACTACCTCCACAAATTCCATCTTGCAACCCCCACTGGTGCCTGTTGCTCCTCAAGCCTCTCTTTCCTTGGATGCAGGCTTGTGCTTAGGGGTTGGGTGTAGGTCCAGGGCCCCCCACATAACCCCGCCTCTCCATGGTGGCTTGGAGTGGCTAGGATCCTGCCCAATCCCCTGGCTGTTCCTTTGCTGCTCTGGGTGGCCGGGTGAGGTGCGCAGGCTCTTCTGGCCAAGGGGAAAGGGGGCACCAATATGGTTCCTTGCCAAGGGTGCAAGGGAACATAGGTGTGCCTCTGATTGGATGCAAAATGTGAAGCCAGCTCTGTCCTCACTGCAGGGTAGGATTTGAACCTGGGACCTCCAGCTGTTGAACTCTCATAAACAATTTGGGGTCTGAGCAGGCAGGGCACCCACAGGGTGACCCAGCGATGCTGTTCAGGAAGTGTGCCGGGGTAGCTGTATATTCTAGGTGCCCTTCTTTAGTGTTCAATTGCGATGACTTGCGCTCATGATGGCATCAGGGTGGTTACGTGTAACCTGGCTATCAACACTGTTGGCACCCGCAAGAGTTTTGGGTTGGACATCCTGCAAATTTTCATATCCCCAAAGTTTGGGGTTTGCTTGCTTGTTTATTTTTCTCCCGACTTTGTTGCAATATCACTGCAATGCTGCGGGGAGCAAGTAATAATGCAGAACAATGTGTAGACAGTCAAGGATAACCACCACAAAAGGCACCTTTATTGTGCCAATGACATGGTCATTTTGGGCCCCTTTAGTGAGGAAAAATAATATTGCAGAAACCCTAAATGACTCAGGCCGAAAAATACCTTAAAAAGTGCCTCCTTCCCTGCAGGCCCTCTCAGGTCCTGAGATCAGAGGGGGCCTCTTGGTAGATACTCTGCTCTCGGAGGTGGGGGGCTGCCCAGAGGGATCAGGCCTTCTCTGTGGTGGCCCCTAAGCTGTGGATATCCCCACAGAAAGGCATCCTGCACCTTCATTGTCTGGCTTTTGGAGAATGTTAAAATCTTCCCTCTTTACCCTGGCTTTCAATGCTCGAGGTGTGTGTATCTAGGAGCCACCTTGTTTCAAATGATTGTAATTGTTTTTGTGTTGTTTTAAATACAGTGGTACCTCGATTTAAGAACAGCCTTGTTTATGAACTATTCGGTTTAAGAACTCTGCAAAACTGGAAGTAGTGTCCCACTTTGTGAACTTTACCTCGGTCTAAGAACGGAATCCGAATGGTGGAAGGGCACTGGTGGCGGGAGGCCTCATTAGGGAAAGCGTGTCTCGGTTTAAGAACGGACTTTCGGAATGGATTAAGTTCGTAAACCGAGGTTCCACTGTACAGGCAGCCCCCAGTTTATGTGGTGGTTATGTTCCTGGGCACCTTGCACCTCATGTATAATTGAAACCCATTGGAAAAGCTGGCAAGTACCCAATTCCACCCTTTCAGTGAAGTTTCAGTGATGTCTTATGATGTTTCTGGGTGACTTCTGGTTTTGGTGTCCCAGTTTCTGATTTGACCCTGGAGTGTCCCTGTTTTTATGGGGGAAATGTTGGAGGGTCACACACATATTGAATGTGCATATACTGGGGGCTGCCTGTATTGTGTTTTAACCCAGCCTGGGACCTTTGGGTGAAGGGTGAACAATAATGAATAATACACCCACAAAAAACTGCAGTCTGGAGAGGTCCTTGCAGAAATATGACACAATTGAAGCTAACCAGCAGAGAGGCTCATCAATGCAAGAATAGCGCATTAGTGATGGGTTTATACAGAACTATCCACTCATCATTGTTGTTCAGTGGGCTCCATCAACTCCACACCCCAATTCTGCAAGCCCCTTGTAGACCCCATCAATTTTGGCATGGTGGAAAAATAAAAAATGAAATACGTCCAAAGCTGGGGGGCAGTAGACAGGGGCACAGATGCAGACCACTCTCTCCCTGGTCATGAAAAGAGGAGAGCCATCTTCAGATATCTCAAGGGCTGCCACATGGAAGAGGGAACAAGTGTGTTTTCTCCTGCTCTGGAGGGTAGGACTCGAACCCATGGATTCAAGTTACAAGAAAGGAGATTCTAACAAAACATCCAGAAGAACTTTCTGAAAGTAAGAGCTATTCAAGAGTGGAACAGTCTTCCTCGGGATGTGGTGGACTCTCCTTCTTTGGAGCTTTTTAAGCAGAGGTTGGATGGCCATCTGACAAAATGCTTTAGCTGAGATTCCTACATTGCAGGGGGCTGGACCTTGGGGTCCCTTCCAACTCTGCAGTTCTATGATTCTATGAGACTGATCATTTAATAAATGGGGACAATGCTTCTGCTCTAGCTGATCTGCGTGGACCTCATGGGCACGTGGGAATGTACAAAAGAAAAAAGGATCAGCCATCCTTCTGTGAGGGACTAAGGAAGTGAAAGGATTTTCTCTCTTATTCTTATCCTATTCATTCATTCATTCAGTTTATATCCCGCCCACCCTCCCAAAGGAACCTGGGGCTGCATATTACACTTATAGTGATGTCAGAACTTGGGTTCATGGTCCTTCATGTGAAAGTGCATAGAACTATGGAACTCGCTGCTGCAGGAAGCAGCAATGGATACCAACTTGGAGGGCTTAAAAAGATTGGCAAATTCCTGGAAGAGAAGTCTATTGGCAGCTACTAGTCACAATGGCTGTGCTCTGCCTCCATGTTCGGAGGCAGCAATGCTTCTGAATACCGGTTGCTGGAAACCATAGGAGGAGAGGCATGGGTGTCGCCAGGGAGCACAAATCAGGTAAATAAAAATACTTTACTGAAAGTAGAAATAATCAGAATATTTGCAATTGAAATGCTCTCCAAGGTCACTTGGATGATGTTGTGGTGCATTCTAGCAACTGGCAACCGCCTACTGAGCAATAGTCATGGCTTCTACAAACTGACCAACAGTGTCGCAGGTTGCTTGGTCCCAACACAAATCCTGGCTACACCCATCTCACCCCTTGCCTTTTCCTGTAAGCCCAATTGCAGTCGTTTGTAACAGTCATCAACAGATTTTCCACACCTATCAGCCAATCCCCCATTCCCACCACCCTTCTGAGTAATACCCCTCCCCACTCTCTCACTATATATAAGGGTCTGGTGACTTCTGTTTCAGTGTATCTGAAGAAGTGTGCATGCAACACGAAAAGCTCATACCAAGAACATACTTAGTTGGTCTCTAAGGTGCTACTGGAAGGAATTTTGTATTTTGTTTTGCCTATGATTCTAATATCTGTGACTCTGCATTGGGCTGCACCTGACAGTCCTCACTAACTTCAGTCCATTGATTTCAACAGGTCTACTACTGAAAAAGTTTCCCTGCTCCTGGTCTGTATCGACCAGGAGCATCTCTCTCGGGTTTCCAGACTCCTCCTTAGCTGTACCTGGGAATGCCAGGGTCTGAGCCTTTTATCTTCTTCTGAATTCTGCTCATATGTTCTCCCGTATAACATTTCCCCTGTAATCCTTTTTATTTTCAAAAATGAAACAGCCCTTTTTTCCGCCCGCTCACACGAGATTGTCCTGATGTTTCTCTAAGGGTTGAGTGGGATTCCTCCGCAAGGTGCAAGCTCCATGGACATAGTGTGGGGCTTCTGCCATTCCATTTGAGACAGGATGTGTGCTGCCACCACCTCTGACCAACCATATTGCCTTCATGGTGGGTTTGGGGGATATCCTTCTCATTCTACGTTTCAGGGCAATCAATGTGCATGAAGCCATGTGAACTATAAAAAAAGACAGAGGAGCAAACTCTCACCTTGGACTGTTCAGCTGAGCTGACTCAGCACGGCACTGGGCTGGCTGCCAGCTTGCTGCTGCGTCTCCTCCGCTGCCTCATCGGATGTGAGGCAGCCGTGGGAAGTGAAGGCAGGGAGATTGCAAAAAAGGCCGGCCTCCTCCTCTGAGAATCTGTAGAGGTCCAGGGCTTACAGGGTCCACAAAGGCCCATTCCCAGCAAATAGATGCAGCAGATTACGGAGAGCCTTTGGGGAAGGGCAAAGGGAGGAGGGCTGGGCAATATATAGACATTCAAAACCACTTTGAAGCCCATATCCTGATATCTGTTTCATAGTTTTTGACCTGACAATATATTATGAATCATGATGTGTGTATGTGTGTGCTATGCAAAAATCACAATGTGGGAAAAACCATGAAGCCATCCAATATACCGGTATATATAGTTCCATGCAGTGCTTTTTCTGGGGGTATGCAGGGGTACATTTTGTGAATCTTACGTTTGGCCTCATTAAGGGGCATTATTTCAATATGAGTAGGAAAACAAGAGTACCCCTAAACATTTTTTTTAAAGCACTGATTCCATGCTTACTTCAAACATTTTTTAGCTGGAGCCCAGAGACAGGGGTCCATCTCCAAGTGCCTTCTGGTGGTT
The DNA here is from genome assembly GCA_900245905.1 of Lacerta viridis. Taxonomy (NCBI): domain Eukaryota; kingdom Metazoa; phylum Chordata; class Lepidosauria; order Squamata; family Lacertidae; genus Lacerta; species Lacerta viridis. Next base: position 76,136 of record OFHU01003945.1, read on the forward strand.
CCCTCCCTGCGATTAAGTGAAGCTACAGGGAGCCAGGCAGAGGGCCTTCTCTGTAGTGGCTCCCACCCTGTGGGAACACCTTCCCATCAAATGTCAAGGAGATAAAGAACTGTCTAACTTTCCAAAGACATATGAAGGCAGCCCTGTATCAGGAATTTGTGTTTTTAATATTTGGTTGGGTGCCACCAGAGTGGCTGAGGCAACCCAGTTGGATAAACGGCATATTATTATTATTATTATTATTATTATTATTATTCCTCTGGCAGCACCATGACCAGACAGTGGGTTTCCCCAAACCCTGGTCCTCAGGCCACGGAAGTATTTCTTTATATAGATGGTGCAATAGCTCAGTTGGTTAGAGTGTGGTGCCGATAATGCCATGGTTGCAGGTTTGATCCTGAAGGGGCAGTTGCATATTCCTGCATTGCTGGGGGTTAGACTAGATGATCCTCAGGGCCCTTCCAACTCTACAAATATATGATTCTATGATTTTTTCTCCATGTTGGAATTTCACCCATGTCGGGATGTGTCTGCTCCCCCCCCCAGCTGTGGCATCCAAGGAGAGGCCTTCTCAGGCCAAGGGCAGGGATGAAATTCAGTGAAGAGGGGAGGAAGGGGCAGAGGCACACAGATGTGGGGAGGGCATGAGCGGGGATCTGGTGAGGCAGAGGCACAATTCACCAAACCTGAAAAAGAGGTAGATTTTTGAGGTTGCAGAAAAGATGGCACTGAGGGAGATTTGCAGATTGGAGGGATGAAGGGAATGAATGCACAATATCTATTCAGCCCACTGCTCCCTCCCCCCGCCATGCAAAGCCTCCCATTGGATGGGTGAGGTGGTCAGCAGAGACCAATCAGAATCTCCTTCCTCCCCTCACGCCCCCTTTAGAGGGTGGGGTGGAGAGGAGGAGAACTATTTTAATAACTCATGTGGTCAGGGATGCTGCTGGGCACTTGCTTAAAAGTTGGAAGGGGGGGTAGAGAGAGAGAGAGAGGTGTTGGCAACAAGAGCCCAGCGACCCCCTTTCAGTTTTTTGGCAGCGAAGAGTAGATCAGGTCATACTGGATGTGCAAAAAGCCTTCCTTTCTTTCTCCAAGGGGGATTTACTGAAAACGCACTTCCCACAAGACCAGGCTAATCTGTGGAACTAGCAGCCACAAGGATGTGCCCGCGGCCACTCGTTTTGATTGCTCTAAAAGCTGATTCGGTAAATTCGTAGAGGAGGATAGATCTGTTGTTGACTATTAGTCACGGCAGCTGGATGCGTCCCCCATATGCAGAAGTCAGTCTGCCACTCATAGACTCATAGAATTGTAGAGTTGGAAGGGACCATGAGGGTCATCTAGTCCAAGCCACTGTGATGCAGGAATCTTTTGCTCAACGTGGAATGCAAGTTGCTGGGGAAGGTGGCAAGTTCATGTTGGATAAAGCTATCACAATGGCTCTGCCCTGCCTGTTCTGAATATCAGAGGGGAGGGGAAAAGCATCGCTCTTGTGCACAGGGTCCTTCCTGCAGGTTCCCCACAGGTATCAGGTCGGCTACTGTGAGAACAAGACCACTGGACCAGATGGGCCCTCTCTGGCCTGATCCTGCAAGGATGTTCTTAGGCCACTAAAGATTGCTTTGCATCCCTTTCAGAGAAGCTAGCGGAATTTAAAGCATTTATCCATTGCAGGGTGTGACCCCCCGGAAGGCTGTCTGGATGGGAATGTGGCCTCAGGGTCCAAAAAGGCCTGCCCACTCCCAATGGACTCTCTCGCCCTGACCAGAGTTTGATTCATAGAACTGTAGAGTTGGGAGGGACCCCAAGGATCATCTAGTCCAACCCCCTGCAATGCATGAACCTTTTTGCCCAAGGTGGAACTCAAACCCCCAACCCTGAGATTAAGAATTTCTTGCTCTGCCAACTGAGCTATCCAGTTCATTGGAGGAAGGCCAGGATATGAAACCCAAGGCTCAACCCTCTGCTTCCAGACCTGGCAGACAGAGTGGCCCATTTCTGCGTTTGGTGCTGGGCATTTGGCGTGGCAGCTGCTGATGTCTGGGGGAAGGCAGCCAGGAGAGAGGTGGAGTTAATGAATGGGGGGGGGGAGGAAGTGTGGACAGGAAGAGATGCAGTTACACACATGGCTCCATGGCAGAGGTTGCTGTAGTCCTTTCTCTACCTCCTCCACTCTTTCATCTCTTCCTTTTTTAAAAACCCATTCCTGTTTTTAAAATAGTCGCTTTGAAAAACCTGAGGGAACCAGGGCGAGGGAAAATTTACCTGTTGAGTAGCTGTGCAGTGGATTTCTCTCTGCAAATGGCATTTATTTCCATGTGGCAAGATGGAAATTTCTCAGCCCCCCCCCGAGAGAGAGAGAGAGAGAGAGAGAGAGAGAGAGAGACTCACTCGGCAGCACCAGCAAAGTCAGGCATTGTCAGCAAAGCCTCTGAGCTCAGAGAAGAAAACGGGGAGAAGGAGAGGCGGCTGGCCTGACCTGAGAGCGTTCAGAGGCTATTTTTAAACAGGCTTGAAAGTTACCGTGCAAAAGGGAAGGCTGGGTGCATTGCCATAGAATCATAGAATTGTAGCATTGGGGCCCCGAGGGTCATCTAGTCCAACCCACTGCATTGCAGAAATCTTTTGCTCAATGTGGGGCTCGCCTCAAACCCATGACCGTGAGATTAGGAGTCTGTGTTGGTTAGAGCATGTTGCTGATGTTAATGCGAAGCTTGCAGGTTCAATGGAACAGCTGCACTGCAGGGGGCTGGGCTGGATGATCCTCAGTGTCCCTTCCAACTCTACAATTCTGTGACTCTTTCCCAGCTTTGCACTGGAGCTCTTCACCAGGAGCAAGGATGTAAGAAAACCCCTGTGGCAGGATCAGGCCAGTGGCCCATCTAGCTCAACGTCCTGTTCTCAAAGTGGCCAACCCGTTGCCTGCAAAGAGGACCTGAGTGCAACAGCATCAACTCTGGGTTCACTTTTTTGGGTGGGTGAGCAATTTGCACCCCCAGAACCATATGCCATCCCTTTCGTGTATGTGACAAGGAACAGAGGTGCAAGGAGCAGCAGAAAGAGGATGTGCCAGAGACCCATGCACAGCATACATTTATCCCCCCAAAAAGGAACCATGGGAACTGTAGTTTTCTAAATGTGCTGGGAGTTAAGGTGCCATGAGGGCATGTGCTACAGCTCCCAGAATTCTAGGGTTGGGATGGAAACATGCTTTGAATGTGTGGTGTGTATGCAGCCAGACAGAGAAAGGGGACCCTGTGGCCCTTAGCTCCATCCACTGTGGCCAGGCAGCCCCAGCAGCAAAAGCTTCACTGCTGTTGTCCTGCATGCTCTGACCGGTTCCCCCTTTGTGCTGGGAGAAGCTGATGCCTCCTCTCTCCTCGAGGCTGGTTTTTATCAGCATGTCCCTCCTCCCATTCCCATCTCCTCGCTGTTCTTTGTCCTGCTCCTTTTATATCTAAAAAGAGATCCATTCATTTCTCTTTGCTATGCTCCCAGCATCCTTGTGCGCTCTCTCTCTCTGTGAGCAATCAAGCGCCAATCTTGCATGCTTCAAGAGTCCCGAGGAGCCGGCATGCGAAGGAGAATGCTCTCTCGCATGCATGCACGCGTGCACACACCCCTCTGCCCCAGGACACATACACCCGCTCACATGCGGAGACGCTCCTTTCTCCCTGCGAGGCCCTGCTGGTGGCCGGATGGCTTCTAAGTGACTCTTCAGAGCCCTCCGCAGCCATACTCCCATTGCCTCCAGGCAACCAGAGGCCGCTGGCATGCTCCGAAGAACGTCCTGGGCTGAGCATGTCGAGACTGCAAAGCTGCAGTCCCAGTGGCTGCTTCGAGTGACGTCCACCTGCTTAACTGGTGTTGCTCTGTACTCTATCGAGGGCCAGTTTGGAGGCAGACTTCATTAACTACAAACCTCAAAATATGGGATCGCCTCGAAACTGCTGCCAAAGCTTTGCAGCTATTTTGCAGCGAAAACGCCACGTTTGTGGGTCCTGCAAAATGACTGCAAAACTTTGTCACCAGATTCAACAGAATCCCAGATTTTGGAGTTCGTAGTTAATGAAGCTTTGGAGGCAGATCAGAGGGAGTGCAACCGCTGAGTCGAGGTTGGGGCATGGTGAATTTTGGACTTGCCGAAATTTGAAAGTCCAAAGTCTGCCCCTGGTCGCTTTCAGATTGTTGCTCTTTTGCAGCGTAATACAGTGGTACCTTGGGTTAAGTACTTACAAACTTAATTCGTTCTGGAGGTGCGTTCTTAATCTGAGGTACCAACTTTAGTTAATGGGACCTCCTGCTGCTGCTTGCCGCCAGAGCACGATTTCTGTTCTTAAGCGGAGTTCTTAACCTGAAGCGTACTTAACCTGAATACTTAACCCGAGGTACCACTGTAATTGACAAATTCAGGTGGTGTAGTAATAGTAATAATAATAATAATAATAATAATAAATAATAATAATAATAATAAATAATAAAATTGTTGTTGTTTGTTGCTGCTGCTGCTGCTGTACCCAGCCACTGGGCGGCTTCCAACATAAAGTGGTACCTCGGGTTACAGATGCTTCAGGTTACAGACTCTGCTAAAGTAAGAACTTTGCTTCAGGATGAGAACAGAAATCGTGTGGCGGGCAGCAGCAGGAGGCTCCATTAGCTAAAGTGGTACCTCAGGTTAAGAACAGTTTCAGGTTAAGAAGACCTCCAGAACAAATTAAGTTATTAACCTGAGGTACCAGTGTATATAAAAACATAATAAAGCATTAAGTACAGTGGTAACTGTGGTTACAAACTTAATTCGTTCTGGAGGTGCGTTCTTAATCTGAGGTACCAATTTAGTTAATGGGGTCTCCCGCTGCCGCTGCGTGATTTCTGTTCTCATCCTGAGGTAAAGTTCTTAACCCAAGATACTACTTCCGGGTTAGCGGAGTCTGTAACCCGAAGTGTTTGTAACCCGAGGTACCACTGTATAAGGCATCTACCTATATCCCTATTTTTTACATTGTAACTGTCATGGAAAAAAATGGGGTGTGAGAGCATGGAGCTCTGTGCTCTCATGTGATTTTGGGATATGATCCTGAAAGAAAACTTTTCCCCGGTCAGCAATCTCACACAGGTTCTGTGCTTAACAACATGGGAGGTGCAGGCCTGTCCTGCATCAGTGTTTGCATATCCAGTCTGAACATTTGTGGGAAAGAAGCAGACCCAACCCCCCAGTGCCCCTATTTTCCAGGTTTCTGATTTGATCCTGGAATCGGGCGAATGAAGGCTAACCGACACCCAGGGCGGGGCAAACCGGATGCATGGCATCACTATGTGCGGCATCGCTATGTACAGCGCATGCATGCCACACCGCGCATGTGTTGTACGTAGCCGGCGCCACTCAAATGCTGTACGGATGGTGGTGGAATCCTCGGCTTGCGGCTGCAGCCACGAACAGAGGATCCTCCACATGCGGTGCCCATCGCGGCGCTGCGCCCGGGGTGGCAGGGCGAACATCCTGCGGGGTGCTTTCTTGTCACCCCTCCAGACATGGCACCCAGGGCGCATCGCCCCCTGCCCCCCTTGCGACGCCACTGCCTGGAATGTCCCTCTTTTGTTGTTGTTGTTGTTTGTTATTATGTTTCAGTATATGTTGTAAGCTGCTCAGAGTGTCTGGGACAACAACCCCAGTCAGATGGGCAGGATATAACAATAACATTACTACTACTACTACTACTACTACTACCACCGCTAAATAGGATGTCCCTATTTTCATCAGAGAAATATTGCAGGATATGGAGGAAGCCTTTTGTGCATTAGGGCTCCCCTGGATCTCGAACCCCAAACCAACCCGGCTTCCTGCCTATGGCCTTGTTTTGATTCCCATATGGGGTTGCCAACTGACCAGGCTGGGCTGCTCCTCTTTGCCTTCCCCTCCTTTTTTAAAGAGCAGACTAGCATAAAGAAATCAGCAATTCGAGATCGTTTCTGGCATTGGAGCAAGAGCCATAGTCTGCAGTCTGAATGGCTGGTTGGAAACATCTGTAAGCACGCCAAAGAACAAAAGGGAGAAAAAGGCTGCATGCAGACTGGTAGTGGAATGTGCGCCTGACATGGAAGTCTCGGTGTGGGAGTCACACAGTCGGCAGAACGGTCCCTGCCGCTCGGGACCTCCAAACCCTACCAGTAACCCCACAATCAGTGGAAGCACAGACTATTGTCACGCATAAAGGGGCGTTTAGAGTTAACAGATTACAGTTCGGAGTTTGTGTGGCCCCAGGGATTTTTCAAGGGCTCATGGAACTCCTATTAAGGGGGCTGCCGGGTGTCTTCCCATTTTTTGATGATGTTCTGATTGCTGGAAAAGACCCCCAGGAACTGGCTGAGCGTGTCCGTGCAGTGTTACTCAAGTTCAAGGAGGTGGGACTGCAACTGAGAAAGTAAAAATGCAGTTTTGGGGTGCCAGCTGTGGACTTCTTGGGGTTTAAAATTGACGCAGCTGGCATCCACCCCACGGATGCTAAAATTAAGGCCATCATCAAGGCACCACGCCTGCAGAACAAGACGGAGTTGCAGTCATTCCTGGGACTTATTAACTTTTATCATTCGTTCTTACTCCAGAAAGCTTTGGTAGCGGAACCGTTACATAGATTATTGCAGAAAAAGAATGTGTGGCATTGGGCGCAGGAGCAGCAGAAGGCTTTTGACTCCTTGCGAGGAATGCTGAGTAGCAAGAACATCCTTGCTCATTATGATGAATCAAAGCCGCTGGTCCTGGCATGTGACGCCTCTCAATACGGGCTGGGGGCTGTACTGAGCCATAGGGAACCGGATGAGTCAGAAAAGCCCATCTCTTTCTATTCCCGTACGTTGTCGCCCACAGAGCACAACTATGCCCAAATTGACAAAGAGGCACTGGCAATTGTGGCAGGAATCAAAAAGTTCCATGACTTTGTATACGGTCGCCATTTCTCCATTGAAACGGACCGCAAGCCACTGTTAGGGTTGTTCAACCCAAACAAACAAACAGCGCAAATTCTCTCCCCCAGAATGTTGCACTGGGCTATATTCCTGAACGGGTTCCAGTACACCCTGACCCATGTGCCGGGGAAAAGGTTGTGCCACACTGATGCACTGAGTCGATTGCCCCTTCCTGGTGTGAGTGATGCGGATCCTGCCCCGTGGAATGCATTATAATGTTAGAAACGCTTCCGGGGGCCCCTGTAACTGCCACTGAAATAGCTGAGAGAACAAGGAAAGATACTGTTCTCTCCCGTGTGCTCACTTGGGTGGGGAGGGGGTGGCCAGGTGGTCCGCATGAAGAGAAATTCAGGCCTTATTCAACAAGGCAGCACAAGTTGTCCCTGCATAAAGGTTGTCTCCTGTGGGGAGACAGGGTGATCATTCCAGCACCACTGAGAAACAGGGTTCTTGAGACGCTTCATATGGGACACCCGGGGATGGTCAGGATGAAGTCGCTAGCCCGATGTTATGTGTGGTGACCTGGAATGGACCATGATGTAGAACAATGGGTGCGAACATGCAAAGCTTGCCAAGAGGTGCGCCCAGAAGTGGCCAGAGCACCGGTCCACTGGTGGGAGCAGTCCCGGACTCCCTGGAGCCGGCTGCACTTAGATTTTGCTGGGCCATTCCAAGGGAAGGTCTTTTTGGTTATCGTTGATGCATATTCCAAATGCTTAGAAGTAGCTTTGGTCCGCAGCATGTCATCAGCTGCAGTAATCAAGGTGTTGAGACAGCTGTTTGTGACCCACGGGTTGCCCGAGACCATTGTATCAGATAATGGAGCAGCTTTTGTATCCCAAGAATTCAGAGTATTCTTGGCTGGTAACTTCATAAGAGGGGTCACATCAGCTCCCTTTCACCCATCTTCCAATGGGCAGGCTGAGCGCATGGTAAGGACAGCCAAAGGATCCATTGCGTGCTTAATGGAGGGTAACTGGTTGACTCGCATCGCACGAATGTTGTTTTTGCAGCATGCGACGCCGTGTACTGTGACGGGCAAGTCGCCAGCCGAGCTGCTCCTAGGTAGAAGGCTGGTAACGGTGCTGGATTATGTCCACCCAGATAAAATGCCAACCCATCATTCGAGAACAACCCCCAGGCTGAGAGTGACACAACAAGGTATCTTGCCCCTGAAGATCTGGTCTGGGTGAGAAACTGTTCACGAGGTCTGTGGTGGGTGGCTGGTGTGATCACCCGGGCTAGTGGACCTGTGTCCTATCATGTGACCTTGGATGATGGGCAGGTTTGGAGGAGACATATAGATCAGCTGAGGCACCGGGCACCCAGCAGGGAGGAGTCAGATGCAGAGAATTTACAGACTGAGGATAATTCATCCCCTGCTAATGACGAACAACTGTGAGACCAGAGTGAAAATGGCCCAGAGATGCAGGCACCAGAGGCTTCGGCAAATGAACCAGGGTCTGCTAGTCCTCACGATGACGAGGAACAGGGAGGGAACCCTGAGCTGTCTGAGACTCCATCCATTCCTGACGAAACTGCTACAGTAGTCCCTCCACCACAGGTAATACCCAATCCAGTACCTGCGACACCTGTTGTCAGGAGATCAAGTAGAAGTCACAGGACCCCACAGTATCTGAGGGATTACGTCTGTTGCGCTCACCAGGGGGGGAGGGGTGTTGTGTATTGATTCAATGGTTTTTATATCTGTATTACTATTGTCTGTATTCGCATTAGGGTAAAGTAACTGCCTTTCTGTTCCAGAAGGAACAGCTACTATTGGTTCATTTAAGCTGCTGTATTTGGATCCTCAGTCTTATTGGTTTCCATCAAAAGGCAGAGTTGTGATTGCTTGAAATTGTTCCCTCCAAAATGTATCCCTTTCAAGCAAGTTCCCCGTCCCTATAAATGTAGCTTCCCTCTCCTCAGCGAGAGAGTCTTGTTGCCAGAATAAAGAATGGTTGCATGAAGAAACTGTCTCCTGCCTACTATGTCAGAGAGCTGAAATCACTAACCCCACGCTACAACAACTTGGGTCGTTTTTAATCTGTGGTTTTCTGCTCCTCTGGTTCCTGAATGTGCTTTGCTGTGGTAGGCTGCAAGGGACCAGGTCTGCTGCTCACACCAAGCCTCTCAGCAGACTTTCAAATACTGTTGTTTTCTATTGTATTTTTATGTTGTGAACAGCCCTGAGATCTGGGTGAGGGGCTGCATGCAAATTCAATTCAGAATCATCATCATCATCATCTACCATTTTTTAAAAAAATACTTCCATGCAGCAAAGGAAGCAGAGATACAACATTTGTTTGTGTCGCTAACTCTTGATGCATTCGCCTCTCTGGGTCTCAGGAAATCTACCGGTAAATCTCCCTGAGACATGGGAGCCCAGTATATAGGGATTGCAAATATTGATTCTCTCTGTGTCTGTCTCTTCCTCCTTCCTGCTTCCTCCTAAGTGGCCCAAAATCATTACAGATTAACAGCTCAGAAAACCTCTGGCCGGCTCTTGCTCAGCAATATTACTTTCTGCCTCGGTCTCTTTCTCTCCTGTGTTTTGTGTGTCAATTAACAGCCATCATTTTCCATCGCTAGGAAATGAATCGCCCGCCAGACCCCGGCCAAACTGGGAATTTCGCCCAGGGACAGAAAGGACTACCCTGATGGTTGATGACCGTTTTAAGACCCCTCTCCCAATCCCCACTTGTCACCTAACCATCTGCTTCGGTCAGAATTAACCAATGTCAACAATTAGGTAACAGCCTCCCCTTAATCTCTGTGCTCTGCTCCCGCCTGACTCTGTGTTAACATTCAAACTAACAAAGGCCAAGACTTTGAAATCCCTCTTTTGATTTTGAGCTTTGAGCTGCCATAAATTGATCGTTGCTTGGTGGGGAGGGGGCTTCAGTTTCCAGGCAATGGGTATAGCTTAATCATTAGAGCTGGGGAGATCAACCCTCTGATTCCTATCTCCCTATAGCTTTTGATTCAGAAGAATGAGGACTAGCAACTTAGCTTCATTTTTAGGGAAAGGGACCAAAGGTGAGTGACAAGAAGGGAGCTGGTCTAATTTCTCTAGGAACGGAGAGTTCCAAAGCTGTCTGGGGGCAACCAAGAAGCCACCGTCCTGAGAGGGTAGTGGTACCAAGAGAGGAGCTTCTGCCCCGAGATCTCAGAGCCCAGGCAGGTTCATTGGAGGGAATATGGTCTCTCAGATATAGCCTGGCACTAAGCAGAAGAGCACAAGAGGTGGGGTGGAGGGGTGGGGTGGGGGAGACAGCCTTTTAGGGGACCGCAATTGCTGGCTGCCAATCTCAGCCGCTGCTCAGCATCTCCTTCTGCTCCCACCATCCTTTGCAGGGAACAGCCGATCTTCAGCACCAGGGCACACATCTTCCAGATCGACCCCGCCACCAAGAGGAACTGGATTCCCACCAGCAAGCATGCGCTGACTGTCTCCTACTTCTACGATGCCACACGCAACGTCTACCGAATCATCAGTGTGGGAGGCACCAAGGTGAGAGAGGCGGGCAGAGCAGGAGAAAACAAACCTCATTATAGGCATGCATTTTGGAAAAGCTTTTTTTAAAAAAGAGATAAACTGTAGAAACAGAGCACAGCCATCATGGCTAGTGACCTTTGATAGGCCTCTCATCCATGCAATCCTTTTTCAAAGCCAAGTTGTTGGCTGTCACTGTGGCAGGAAGTTCCTCTGTTGAACTCTGCATTGCATGAAGAAGTATTTTCTTTCATCCGCCCTGAATCTCCCATCCCTCAGCTTCCTTGGGTGTCTGCAAATTCTAGTGTTCTGAGAAAGGGAGGAAAGCTTTGCTCTAGCCACTTTCTCTTGACCTAAGACCGAATGAGACCCTCAAAACGCTTGCCTTTCTCTGCTCCCCAAAGGCCATCATCAACAGTACTATCACCCCCAACATGACGTTCACGAAGACCTCACAGAAATTTGGCCAGTGGGCTGACAGCAGAGCAAACACCGTCTATGGCCTGGGATTTGCCTCTGAGCACCATCTCTCCCAGGTAAGAACTTGGGGGCAGGATAAGGAAAGGAAGGAACTGCGGTTTATTTTTTTATTAAACAACACACAATGCATACTACCCTAATCTCTGAGCAGTGAGAAACTCCAGGGGGTTCCAATTGCTCGACCAGAGCTCGGTGTCGTTGGAAGGAAGGTCAGTGGAGATTGCGGTGTCCTGAGGATATATGCACATGAGTACGACCTGAGCATTGTAAGGGGGGCTCGCAGCATTTGCACCCCAAGAGATCTTGCTTAGTCACAACTTTGGGTCCAGCACAAAGCAAGCAGGTCTCTGTGTCTCCAGCTTCCAGCTCAGCTCTCACACTACTTTCTGGCTCTTGTTCTCCCACCTAGCAGCTTTAGAAACTTTGGGGAAATCTAATTTAAAAAAATTATAAAAAGGAGTTAAAGGGTGCTGTACAGCTAGCAAGGCAGGGCCTCTTTTTTGATCCATTTTACAAATATCCAAGATGGCGGCCAAACCACTCAGTTTTGTTTTCCCTGCTTAGTTTGCAGAGAAGTTTCAGGAGGTGAAGGAAGCTGCTCGCCTGGCAAGGGAGAAGTTGCAGGATAAGACGGAGCTGACTAGCCCAGCCCTCAGTTTGACATCCCACCAGGTAAGCAGGCCAGGTGTCCTGTTCCCCCAAAAAACCCTGCAGCGGGGGATGGCCCAATTCACTAGGAATTGAACCGACTCATTGGGGTGTAGTAGCTCCCTTATACCAAGCATGGGGAACCTCTGAAAATGAGGCCCAGCAGGGTCCTAATTTGGCTCATGAAATTGTTTCGACCCTGCCCTCCTTTCCCATACCTGACACCAGGTGTGGGGCAGGTGAAGAAGCAGGAGCATTGCAGTATCCCCCTAGCTGCTCCTTGGCCAGCAGAGCACTGGGTTTGAGTCCTGTTTGCAGCAGGAATTGCCCTTTGCAGACTCAGTTTAAGCCGTGTGCATAAAGGAGCACATGCAACTGATTCTTCTCTTCAAAGTTAGTCATAACACTAATAATTAAAAAATTGTATTATTTGTACCCTGCCCATCTGACTGGGTTGCCCCAGCCACTCTGAGCAGCTTCCAACACATAAAAACATAATAAAACCTCAAACATTAAAAGCTTGCTATTACAGGACTGCCTTCAGATGTCTTCTAAAAGTTGGGTAGTTCTTGACATCTGACGGGAAGGCATTCCCAGGGTGGGCCCCACTACTGAGAAGGCCCTCTGCCTGGTTCCCTGTGACTTCACTTCTAGACGGGGGGGGGGGACACCACAACTGGACAATGGGGGTGGAGACGCTCCTTCAGGTCTACAGGGCCGAGGCATTTAGGGCTTTCAAGGTCAGCCCTAACACTTTGACTTGTGCTTGGAAACATACTGGGAGCCAGTGAAGTTCCTTTAGGACCTGAGTTATATGGTCCCAGCAGCCACTCCCAGTCACCAGTCTAGCTGCTGCATTTTGGATTACTTGCAGTTTCCAAGTGGCCCAACGGAGAGCGCATTGCAGTAATCCAAACAGGAGATAACCAGGGCATACACTACTCTGGTGAGACAGGGCACAGGCAGGGGGCATCTCAGATGGAGCTGGCAGACAGCCGCATTGGTCGCAGACCTGCACCTCCATGGACAGCGGTGAATCCACTAGCACTTTTGTGCAACGAAGCTGAATGTTGGATGCTTTGGGACAGATAAAAGTGAGTCTTTCTTCACTCAGCGCAGAGTTACACTGCGGAAATCCCTCCCAAAGGAGGCAGGGATGGCCACCAAAATGGACACCTTTAAAAGGCGATTGGACAAATTCATGGAGGAGGAGAGGGCTATGGATGGCTGCTAGCTCTGCCTCTGCAGCTGGAGGCAGCGATGCTTCTGAATCTCAGTTGCTGGAAACTGCAGGAGGGGAGAGAGTTGTTCTTGTGCTCAGTTCCTGCTTGTGGGTTTCCCACCAGGATGCAGGACTAGATGGGCCCATGGCCTGATCCAGCAGAGCTCTACTTATCAGTGTTCAAAATTAGCCAGGCACCAGGCACATTTTGCACCTGGATGTCGGCCACTTGCAACCAAGTGAAGTTGCTTGGGTGCCAGGATGGCGCCTGACCTCTCCACCAACCCCGAGGTGCATGCCTTGGGATCCTTGGATCTGAACTGTAGAATCCATCAGTTTTATTTTATCTGCACTATCAGAATGAGTTTTTTTGGGGGGGGTGCATTTTATGTGCAGCCTGAGCAGGAGGGGCGAACAATGCTCTAGTTATTTGTTGTCGCTTGTCTTCATTTACATCACCTCACTGCCCTACTCACAGTTTAGGGGTGCCATATTTCAAGACTTGAAAATCTGGACACAAAAAAATGGTTGACCTTTTTAAAGAAAATTCCCAAAGTTGTTGATAAAACATGATTTTGCGGTTATGTTGCTGAAAATTCAGAACGACTTTTTGGAAATTCCCCTCAGTCATCATTTCTGCCATTGAAATCCTGCTAATGTCTGGGAAAACCCGAACATACGGCAACCCTGTCACAGTTGTGACTTTACATTATGAATCGTCCATGTCACCATTAAGAAAAAGAGCTCAGAATAGGTCAAAAAATATATGTGGACTGTCCCTGGATCAAGTGACTTTCTTCTTTCAATTCTCGAAAAAGTTCTTATCCTAGCTCAAGGTTGTCCTCCGAACTGAGAATCCATCACAGTTAGTTCATCATTTGAAAAATAAGACTTTAGAGCTGGCTCACCCCCAAATGGCAACTGGACATTTTGTTTTGGCAACTGCACCTTTGGTCTAAGGACCCATTTGTCCCTTAGATTATGTATCTGAGTTTCTAACATGGCTGCTCACATTCTTTGACCACGGGGGCTTGGGGGCCTGCCACCGTGCAGAGGTGGGATTAGTCAAGCTTCTTCTGTATCCAGGCTTGAACAGCAACAGATCCAGAGTCCCCTTCTGGCCCCCCATGTGCCAGCACTGGCGAACTAGGGGAGCAGGGTGGGGTGGGTGACAGGAGCCCTGGAGAGATGGGCAGGTGTCTGTTTCCCTCCTGGGTAAAAGGGAAAGGCAGGTGGATCTGGGGGGTGGAGGACGCCATGTTCCTAGGTCTGGGCACAGATGGATCAGCAGCACATGCGGAGGAGGGAGTGTGAACAGTCCCTTGGCCTGGAGAAGAAGAAGGAGGAGGAGGAGGAGGAGGAGGAGGAGGAGGAGGAGGAGGAGAGAAGGGAAGCTTCGCATTGAGCAGGGAGGGTTTTTTTTTTAAAAAAAAAAAAAGAAAGATACCATTTAAATACTTAGCAATGCTTCTGAAGTGCTAAGCAACAGTTCTAGTTGAATTTTGAGCATCCCGTCGCATGGAGTTCCAGAGGAGGAGGAGCATAAAAAGGGTTACGGTGAGGAAGAGAGGAGGTTCTTCTAGATTTGGATAGCAAGAGAACCACCTGGGATTTTTGGAAATTGGACTCTGCTTCACCTGCCCCCTCCCCATGCTCTCCTGCCCCACAGATCCTCCCCAGCCCCATCATCAGTTCCAATGGACCTGGAGACGACAAGCTCTTCCGCAGCCAGAGTGCTGACATGGAGATGACGACGGAGAGGGAGCGGATCAAGAAGATGCTCTCCGAAGGGTGAGGAGGGTGACGGAGGTGGGTTAGGGAAGGGGCACCTGAATTGTGGCCATCTTATTCCTGTTCAAATCTCACGGTGTGCTGTAACACTTACTTCCTAACAGCTGGGATAGCTCAGTTGGTAAAGCGCAAGACTCTCAGGGGTTTGAGCCCCATCTTGGGCAAAATATTGCAGGGGGTTGGACTAGATGGCCCTCAGGGTCCCTTCCAACTGCAGATTCTATTATTCTAGGCAGAGTGGCCGTTGGCATCCACCACTGACCCTCTCTGTCTCCTTCCCAGCTCTGTCTGCGAAGTCCAGTGGGAGGCAGAGTTCTTCACCCTGCAAGACAACAACAACAAGCTGGTGGCCGCATTGAACGAAGCCAACGCCAACGTGGAGCAGTGGAAGAAGCAGCTGGCAGCCTACCAGGAGGAAACAGAGACCCTGCGGCAACGGGTGAGGGGGGGCCTTTGGGGTGGGAGCCTGGTTGGGGGGCTGACCGAGACAGCTGCCATCTTTGCAGCACACTTCACCGCGGTCCTGATCTCAGGGTGCCATTACATTCTGCTCCAGGTGATGGTCGTTGTGGTGCAGGGATTGCAAACTCCAAGGGAAGTTTCAAGGTGAGAGTTTTGCTTAATCTTGCATTATTCCGCGGCTTATATTTCAAATCCTGCCTGCAGCGACTTCATATATGGAGGATAATTTGATAGGTGGTCTCCATTCTTCCTTAGACACTTCGTCATTATGTCCTCTTAATTTGGCAGTCAGTTTTGCCATTTCCGCAGAGTCCATCCATTTCATAAGCCATTCCTGGCTGTTAACCAGAAGGTTGATGGTTTGAGCCCACCCAGTGACGGCTCTGGGCAGGATTCCTGCATTGCAGGGGGTTGGACTAGATGACTCTTGGGTTCCCTTCCAACTCTACAGTTCTATGACACCAATAGGCACTGATTCTGTGGGAGTAAGAGAGGCTGTGGTTTTGCTGTGAATAATAATAATAATAATAATAATAATAATAATAATAATAATATATTATATTTATACCCCAGCCACTCTGGGTGGCTTCCAACAGATATAAAAACATCATATAACATCAAACATTAAAAAACTTCCCATTACACGACTGCTTTCTGAGGTCTTCTACAGGTTGTATAGTTTTTAATCTCCTTGACATCTGATGGGAGGGCGTTCCACAGGGCGGGTTCCACAACCAAGAAGGCCCTCTGCCTGGTTCCCTGTAACCTCGTTTATCGCAGGAAGGGAACCACCAGAAGGCCCTTGGAGCTGGACCTCAGTGTCCGGGCTGAACGATGGGGGTGGAGATGCTCCTTCAGGTATACTGGGCCGAGGCCATTTAGGGCTTTAAAGGTCAGCACCAACACTTTGAATTATGCTTGGAAACATAACTGGGAGGCAGTGCTATATGGTCTTCAGGGCAGAAGCCTCTGGACTTTGACCATGCAGCCTCCTTGGGCCCAGGAGATGCTGGCTGCACAGGGGTGGTAGGATAAATAGAAGAAGAGTTTGGATTTGATATCCCGCTTTTCACTACCCGAAGGAGTCTCAAAGCGGCTCACATTCTCCTTTCCCTTCCTCCCCCACAACAAACACTCTGTGAGGTGAGTGGGGCTGAGAGACTTCAGAGAAGTGTGACTAGCCCAAGGTCACCCAGCAGCTGCATGTGGAGGAGCGGAGACACGAACCCGGTTCCCCAGATTACGAGTCTACCACTCTTAACCACTACACCACACTGGCACCACTACACCACACTGGCACCCTAATCCCTCACCTGCCAAAACAGAGAGGCCTCACTGACAGCCTCCTCTGATGTCAGGTGGTTCTGCAGCATCTCTGCATTTAGGGCAATTGGGTGATAACCATGACACCTAGAACAGGGACAGGACAGAACTGCCCACTCCCCAGCAGAGGCTGATGGAAGGGAGGTGAGCAAGCCCTGATCAGCAACTCAGTCTCTTCACAAAGTAGTTTTGGAGGGACTCTCTCTTGTTGTGTTTGTTGTCAATATGGGGCTGAAAGATCATGATGGGGCAGTTTGTATTTCCTCTTCTAGTTTGAGGTTGACTTCTGTGGGATAACTCAGTTCTCAGAGCATGGGACTCTTAATACTCCTCCATTGCAGGGGGTTGGACTCGATGACCCTCGTTGTCCCTTCCAATTCTGCCATTCTATGATTCTACTGGTGCATGGTCTGTGATCTTAATGTTGCTGTTTTGTGTTGTTTTGACCAAGCGGACCTCGCCCGGGGTGCATAGAATGCTCTCTAGCCTCACCTTGTGCTGGAATGTGTAGTTGGTGTTGCCTGGGTTCTCTCCCCCCATATATATCACATAGGCTTCCGCCTTTTAACATTTTTAGTAGCCAGCCGGAGACTTTAATTTGGGCAGCTCTCTCTTTGAGGAACTCATCCGATTGCTCTGCACGTAGAGCTCTGGTAGAATCCGCCCCCATTTCCCAGCAGAAGCTGACTCTTTGGGGGTAGGTCCCCACAGAGGATAGTTTAATCAGGATACGCCCCTGACACTGGGAGCTTGGGGGAATCGGCACCAGATCCACTGCTCATCTCTGGGAAAGTATTTCCATGTGGCAGGGGGGAGAGAGGCATGCATGTAATTTCTCTCCCAGCTTCGCTTCCAGAGGTCAGCACGCACGTCCCTGGTTTCATTGCAGCCCCTTGGCTTGGCGAAATACGCTCCTTGCTTGCTAATATTAGCTCATGCCCAAGGTCGTCAGGTTAGATTAGATGGGGGGGGGAGCGGCTGGGGGGGAGAGAGAGAGAGAGAGAGAGAGAGCAGCCACCTCTTGTCAAGCCCCCCCCCCCACTTCAATCTCTACAGACAAAAGAGAGGTCACTGGCCCACTCTGACTGGTACAACGCTTTTTTGTGGTGGGTGGGACTAGGAAATACACCATGCCCTCTGTCTCTGTCTCTCACCCTCCCACCTCCCTTTTTGGGCATTATCAGTGCATGCATAGCTCAGTTGGTTAGAGCATGGTGTTGATAATGCCAAAGCTGCAGGTTCGATCCCTGTGTGGAACAGCAGCATATTCCTGCTTTGCAGGGGGTTGGACAAGAATCTGAGAGGTTCCCAAACTTATTTGGCCTACTGCCCCCTTTTCAGAAAAAAAAACCTCAGCACCCCCCTGGAAAGCTACCTTCTTTAAGCAAACAAACAGAAAGATGCAAATTTGTGTTCATTTATGTACCTGTATTTCTGCCTCTGCCCTATAACGCAGTGAAGAAAGATGTTGTTGTCAATATGACACCTTGAAGCTTGAAATTATAAAATGATTTATTAAAATCAACCATAGTAACATTCACATTACATACAGAAAATTAAGATAGTGAAGGATAATATTAAAAATATTCCTAACGAGAAAGGTGAACCTGGTGCGCTGCTATCAATTTATTAATTTTTATTCACCCCGCCCCCCGGTTGCACCTGAGGCTGCTACCACCCTGCCCCCCCCGGATTGTTCCAGCACCCCACAGTATCGCCCACTTCGGGAAACACTGGACCAGATTATCCTCAAGGTTCCTTCCAATTCTATGATTCTCTGGGAAACCCTTCAGTGAGTGCAAATATCTCATCATACAGGAACTGGGGAATCTGAGCCAGGCCACTTGTCCATCTAGCCCAGTATTACCTGCACTGACTGGCAGCTGCTCTCCAGGGTTCCAGACTCAAGAGCCTCTTCTAGCCCTACCTGGAGATGCCATGGGTGGGGGATTGAACCTTCTGCAGGCAAAGCAGATGTCCTGCCACAGAACTTTGGCATGGTTCGTTGAAATAAACCAAGGATCTAGACCTCAACCTTCTGGTTAAGGGGCTAATTGAACTAGGAGCCTTGTGCCGTCAGACCCTGTGACCCTCCCTAGCTCATGGTGCTCTGCATTAGTGGCAGCATCTCTGCCCGGTCTTAGACAGGGGGCATTCCCTGCCCTACCCGGAGATGATGGGAACTGAACTCAGGACCTTATTTGTGGAAAGCATGGCTCTGCCGCTGAGCTACACCCCTTCCTCATTTCTGGGGGGGAGGAAGGGAGTTCGTTCCCCACCCCTCTTTTTGCTTCTGATACACACACACACACACACACACACACACATTCCTTCTCCCTCTTTCAAAATGTTAACCATGAAAAACTAAATTTTCTTAGGGCTGCCATATGTCTGGATTTTCCCAAGCATTACTGGGATTTCAAAGGTGGAATTGACATTTGAGGGGAATTTCCAAAAAGTTGTGCTTTGTCCTGGATCTTAGACAAATCAATCGAAAAATCGTGTGGGGTGGTGGGGTTTTTTTGGGGGTGTTTTCGTAAAAAACAGCTCACCAACTTTTGGGGTGTCCTGGTTTTTACTTTCTGAAATATCACAACCCCAATTTCACCCGCAAGCACCTCGAACAGAGAAAGGTGAGCTGTCAGCTTTTTAAATAAATCAGCTTAAATGGAGACAGTGGAGCTGAAATTCCTTTGCTGGTGGGGTGGGGAGAGAAGTGGTGGATTCTGAAGGCAATTCTCTGTAAGGTGGCTTGGCTTTCAGGAAATATCAAGGTGATCTCTCCTGCATCAGTCATACTCTGAGCAGACTCAGTCACCTGAATGACTCGAGCCCATCAAATCCAGTACGTCTGTTGTGACGCCACTCTTTGATG
Source organism: Lacerta viridis (assembly GCA_900245905.1). Lineage (NCBI taxonomy): Eukaryota > Metazoa > Chordata > Lepidosauria > Squamata > Lacertidae > Lacerta > Lacerta viridis. The sequence continues at coordinate 95,399 of OFHU01003945.1, forward strand.
GTGTGTTTTCTAAATTTCACTTCGGTATTTGGCGGGGGGAGAGTTAACATTTCCAGTGGATCTTATTGTGTTTATTATTTGTTTTTTTGCATGCTGGAGGTTTTGGGAGTCGTGTTTTTAAACCCTGAAGCCTTTTGCAAGGCTAAAAACACAACCTGTAATATGGAATGGAAACAAATTTGCGAAAGCCCAAATGCCCTTCGAAAAACAACAGGCCACACTAAAAGCCCTGCTCTGAGTTACTGCAGGGTGGCGCGTCTAACATTTTGGGGCCTTGAAAGAGAAACCTTCATGCAGAACACAGAACTGGGTATGTGGAATGTCAGAAGAGCCCGGTGGCTGGATCCGGCCAAAGGGACCCAGCTAAGCCTGTTCTCACAGTGGCCGGCCAACTGTCCCACAGGGAAGCCCCCAAACAGGACATGAACCCACAAACAGAACCTCATGAACTGAAATGTCAGGAGGAGGATCGTGGGTCTCTTCTTCTGATCCTATAAGATCACCCCTGCCCTCTTCAGCTTGTCTCCACAGTCTGAGAGCTAGAACCTGCCTTTCCTCAAACGTCCGAAGTTCCAAATTTGTCACTGAGATCTCGCTGTCTTCCACCCCACCTCAACACCCTTTCCCAAGGCTCGTGCTGCCAGACTCCTCAGCCCCCTGCCTTTCCAAAGCAGCAGCTGCAGGCTTGAAGAATGCACTTCTAAAAATGTAACCCTCCGTCTTGATGAATAATTGACATTCCCTCTCTCTCTAGCCGACCCCGTTCTGCACGGTGGTATTCGGAATAGAGGCGGGTGCCTGGCTACCTCTCTGATGGGTTGTTGTTGTGGGGTTGTTTTTTTTGCAACGGTGCCTAGGGCTGCCAGCACAGCTTCCACTGACACAGGCCTGAGGATCTGGCCCTGTTGCTGGGCTTCTTCCTATGCTTTTGCATCAGCTGGCCTGGCTTTACGAGGAAGGACAGGAGGAGGAGGAGGAGGAGGAGGAGGAGAGATGACACACGAGGTCACCTCCTTAGTGCTGCTAGAAAGGGAGCATCGAAGCATGGCTTCTGTCTCAGGAACATGGGCAGCTGTCTTGGAGCCAAGCCAACGGCCCCATCTAGCTCAATATTGCTGCTCCAATGCTTACGCTCTCCTGATTGGCAAAAGGCTTTGTCTTTGGGAAGACGGCTTTTGTTGCGTAAGACCCCCACAAATTGGCTATAATTGATGAAAGGCGTTTGATGGCTGCTAGACATGATGGCTGTGCTCTGCCTAGTAATCTTTCGGGATATGGTGGTGCCCTGAGGGAGGCTGGAATTTTGTTGTTGTTGTTCAGTCGTTCAGTCGTGTCCGACTCTTCGTGACCCCATGGACCAGAGCACGCCAGGCACGCCTATCCTTCACTGCCTCTCGCAGTTTGGCCAAACTCATGTTAGTAGCTTCGAGAACACTGTCCAACCATCTCATCCTCTGTCGTCCCCTTCTCCTTGTGCCCTCCATCTTTCCCAACATCAGGGTCTTTTCCAGGGAGTCTTCTCTTCTCATGAGGTGGCCAAAGTACTGGAGCCTCAACTTCAGGATCTGTCCTTCTAGTGAGCACTCAGGGCTGATTTCTTTGAGAATGGATAGGTTTGATCTTCTTGCAGTCCATGGGACTCTCAAGAGTCTCCTCCAGCACCATAATTCAAAAGCATCAATTCTTCGGCGATCAGCCTTCTTTATGGTCCAGCTCTCACTTCCATACATTACTACTGGGAAAACCATAGCTTTAACTATACGGACCTTTGTCGGCAAGGTGATGTCTTTGCTTTTTAAGATGCTGTCTAGGTTTGTCATTGCTTTTCTCCCAAGAAGCAGGCGTCTTTCTAATTTCGTGACTGCTGTCACCATCTGCAGTGATCATGGAACCCAAGAAAGTAAAATCTCTCACTGCCTCCATTTCTTCCCCTTCTATTTGCCAGGAGGTGATGGGACCAGTGGCCATGATCTTAGTTTTCCTGATGTTGAGCTGGAATTTAGCACCCATAAATGGATCTTCTTGATTATGGGTCTTCTCAATTGTGTGCCATTCACCTGCAGCAAGGCAACGACCTTTTGGGATATGATATATACTGAAATTAATAAACAAATTAAAGTGATTTTTCCAAGAGGCCAGAATCCTTCCTACTGGGGACCCTAGACAGCAAAATCTCAAAGGAAGCCTCAACTCCAGGGACAACAATTCTCTGTGCACAGAAAAGGAAGGAGGAAAGAACACCCTCAAAGGAAGAATGGCTGATGAAAATCTTGGAATACGCAGAGATGGCAAAATCAACAGCACTGATAAAAGATAAAAATTTAGAATTGTTTAAAGAAGACTGGAAACCTTTTCTATATAGAAAAGTTACTTCCCATATGCGAGGACCCCTGTGGGGTTTGAAGTATAAAGAAAAGCAGAACATATTAAGAAACATGTTAGAGAGGACGAAATTAAACTGAAACTTAAAACACAGTTGTATGTAATTTGAGTTATAAACATTGATGTTGGGTCTTCCTACAAACAAATATACTCCCAAGCCTCAGCAAAATGCAGAATCAATAATATGGACTCAAACACCATAGCAATCCAAAGAGACACAAAACAAGGATGCCCACTGTTTTCCTTCCTATTTATCCTGGCCCTGGAACCCCTAGCAATCCGCATCTGAGCAGCCACAGACATCAAGGGAGTGGAAATAAAAGGCAGAACCTATAAATTAGGGCTTTTTGCAGATGACCTAATGGTCACAACACCAGATCCCTTAAACACAGCATCCTCCCTAATCAGAGAACTCAACACATTTGCAACGGTGTCAGGCCTACAAGTAAATTTTGCAAAATCAGAAGCCATGTGCTTCAACACCCCTCCTCACACCCAAAAAGAATTCACTAATATCACCAAGATAAAACTGTCACACCAAGTTCAGATACCTAGGGGTAGAAATAACCAGAAACCTCAATATATTATACCTCCACAACTACAAGCCCCTGTGGTGACAAATAAACAAAGACCTAAAGAGATGGAACAACATGAACTCCACTCTCTCAGACAAAATAGCCATGATCAAAATGATCACCCTGCCAAAACTAACCTACCTATTCCAAGCCCTCCCAATCTGGATTCCCCCAACCCAACTCCACAGATGGCAGAGAAAACTACACTCTTTTATCTTCTCACACAAAAAACCAAGAATAAGCACCAAATACCTGCACCTCCCCACCTCAGAAGGAGGATGGGGAATCCCCAACATAGAAGCATACTACAGTGCCAACCAAATATGCCATATAATCCCGTATATACTAGAAGATGAGACTAAACAATGGATACACCTAGAGAGGGACACAATTGAAAATATCTGCTCCACAGCATACCCATTCCTCCCAAACAAACTAAGGAAAATTCCCACAAACACAAACCATGCTCAAAGCATGGAAAACAGAAACAGGCAAAATATCCCCATCCCCACTAACTCCCCTGGCCTGCCACCCATTATTCCACCATGCAGCAGAAAACCTCCAAATAAAAACCTGGCAAACCAAAGGCCTATATCGCCTAATAGACTTTTATAGAAATAACAAACCTTTGTCAAATACAAGAAATACAGGACAAACTAGAAGACACCCAAATGCCCTGGTTAGCACAACACCAATTACATGCCCTCTTAAACAACCCAGCAGTAAAATCAGCAGCAACTAGACCCCTGACAGCCTTCGAAAGCCTCCTCCTAACGACAAAGGGACATGGCAGAGGGATGGTATCCGCAATTGTCATGGAACAGTTGGTGGAAGAAGGGCGCTCAGGATGCTACAGAGAGCCCCGGTCCCACCTGACCAGCAGCACCTCTTCTGGCAGCGAAGGGAGCAGCAAGGCTTCCAGCAGGGAGGGGCATGCGTTTCAGCAGCTCTGAGGATGCTGGAGAGACCCTGCACTCCCCTAGTCCAAGGGGCGATGAAAGAGACACGCAGCTTCCGTCGCCCCAAAGGCGTTGAGGGGTGAAACGAAAGGATGGGAGGCGGCGTTTTCGTATACCGAAGCTCTTTTGTTGGGGTCAGAACCAGAAGAGGCCATTCCCAGATTCTGCCGATGCTTGATACAGACATGAACTTTTTAGCTCTGCACTGTACATACAGGTGAAACTTGAAAAATTAGAATATCGTGGAAAAGTCCATTTATGTAAGCAATTGTTTTCATTAGCTACTGGAGTTTAATATATGAGATAGACTCATGACATGCAAAGCGAGATATGTCAAGCCTTTGTTTGTTATAATTGTGATGATTATGGGTACAGCTGATGAAAACCCCAAAGTTGAAATTGTTAATTTGGGGTTCTCATCAGCTGTACGCCATAATCATCACAATTATAACAAATAAAGGCTTGACATATCTCACTTTGCATGTCATGAGTCTATCTCATATATTAGTTTCACCTTTTAAGTTGAATTACTGAAAGAAATGAACCTTTCCATGATATTCTAATTTTTTGAGTTTCACCTGTAGTTTGCACAATAAAGCTTTAAAAGGAAAACTCGGAGTTTGGCCTGCTTACTCATGAGCAACTAACAGAGGACCTTACAGCAATATACAAAATACTATTCAAAGTACAAAGTTTATTAAATTTGTGAGGTCCATGCCTTTACACAAAATACCATAAAACATTATTAAAAAGATAAACAATAAAATTATTAAAATAAGTTAAAATTCATGCCGCGCTGTCCCAGCAAAGGAGACTACCCAAAAAACCCCACCATTCAGGAAAGAAGATACAACAACAGGTTAGGAGAGCAATGGGAGGGACCTCACCACTTCATCCAGGAACCATACCCTAGTTTTCATAGCCTTCACCACAAAGACCGCTACCACGTGGGAAATCCGTGGGTCAGCGACCACCAGCAAAAACTTTACTTGGTCCTCAGAGTTGCCTATTGATTTGGGAATAGTTTGTAACATCACATCCCTGAAGGCCAAATAGATGGGAATCATCAGCAACTAGACCCTTGGCAACCTTCGAAAGCCTCGTAACGACAAAGGGACACGGCAGAGGGATGGTATCCGCAATATACAAAATACTGCTCCAAAATCCCACAAACTCCCTAGACGCAATCAAAAAACAATGGGAGGATGACATAGGATATGAAATCAACCCCACCCAATGGACCAGAATGTGGTCTAAACCCCCTTTAAATCCATATCAATGAAAAGAAAAGAACTCACCCTGAAACTCACCTACAGGTGGTACCTAACGCCAAGAAAACTAGTGCTAATACGTCCAGGAACCTCACCAAAATGCTGGAGAGGGTGCACCTCCACAGGCACATACCTCCACATGTGGTGGGAGTGCCCCAAAATCCAACTATTCTGGACAACAACCATACAAGAAATATGTAAGATAACCAAGCAAGTGCTAGAAATCACCCCAGAATTGGTCTTACTAAACATCTTCCAAGACAATAATGCCCACTTACACCACAAAGAACTCATAACCTCACCTACTCTCAGCAGCCAGAAACATCATAACCAGACACTGGAGAGACCTGTCAGGAGTAAGCATGGACCAATGGTACCAAGTAGTATGGGAAACAGCCCTACTAGAAAAACTAACCAGTAAGCTGAAACTGACACGGGGACAAACAGAAGAAGACACCTTCACCCCGGTATGGTTCCCCTTCATCACACACACAGCCCAACAAGACAATGAACAACCACACAAAAACCTCTCTACCGACAGCATACAAATCAATATGGCTAACCTGATCCAAAACACCCACCCACCCCACTCTAGTTTGGTTGAACTGGAATACATGAACCTTGGTTTGCGAACTTAATCCATTCCAGAGTCTGCTCTTAAACCACAGCCATAGCAGTCACAAATGAACAACCACACCAGTTCTTATTCCAAGGCCAACCCCCAACCTCTCTCACCACCAAAGGAACACAAGCGAACAGCAGAGAACCCGCACAAGCAACGCTGACATCAAACCCTACATATATTAAGTCAAATAGAAACATCGCCCCCCGGAAGCCTTTTTCTTAGGGATTATAGGGACAGAAGTTCAAAAAAAGATTAAGTTGTTTATGTATGTAACACCAGCAGCTAGGATTCTCTGCACAAAAGTGGAAGGAAGCAGAAATTCCCACCAAAGAAGAATGAATAAGTGAGGTGATGAACTACGTGGAATTGGTAAAGTTGACAGCCGAAATCAGAGACTCTGACAATGACAGTTTTTTGGAAGAATGGATGTCCTTTTCAGACTATTTACGGAAATAGTATAGTTTGGTGAACTTGCGAGCAGGATTAGAAATAGGAGCAACGGAAGGAATTAGAAGAAAGCACCAATGAGTTATTGGTATAAGACATCAAAGGCATTGTGCAGGGGGCGGGAAGTAAAACACCTATGGAAAATTGGTTGGGAAGTCTGGAAAAGACAAACTTATTATGCATTGAAGTATATACAGTGGTACCTCTGGTTACATACTTGATTCGTTCCAGAGGTCTGTTCTCAACCTGAAGCATCACTTTAGCTAATGGGACCCCTGCTGCCGCTGCGCCACCAGAGCACAATTTCTTTCTTTTTTAAAAAAAGAAATTTATTAAGTTTTAACAATACAAAATACAAATACAAAACACTACAACAAAAACTACAAAACTACAAAAATCATAACAAACAAACACTTATTCAACTTTTCTTATCTTATTCCTAACATTACTTTGGGACCTCCTCACATCCTCTCTTCTGTGTTCATTTCTAATTATCTTTAGTAGCTTTATAACATTATAAAATTCTTTTTTCTCTATTCTAATCATTATAAACCATAATCATCCTTTACCTATAATCTTAATCCTAATAAAAATAACAATAAACATAACATTTCTAACTACTTCTTATATCCTATCTTAACATAACTTCTAACATTGCTGTTGCCTTATATATCCTCTGATTTTAATTTCAAATGTCTATCTTTTCACGTCTTTTCAAATAGTCTTTAAATTTCTTCCAATCCTCCTGCACCGTTTCTTCCCTCTGGTCTCGGAGTTTCGCGGTCAGTTCTGCGAGTTCCATGTATTCAATCAACTTCATCTGCCAATCTTCCACTGTTGGTAGTTCTTCAGTTTTCCAGTTTTTAGCTATTAGAATCCTAGCAGCTTTTGTGGCATACATAAAGAATGTTCTATCTTTGTTGGGAATTTCATAGTTGGTCATGCCCAGCAGAAAGGCCTCTGGTTTCTTACTGAATGTGTTTTTCAACACCTTTTTAAGCTCATTATAAATCTTCTCCCAGAAGTCCTTTACCTTTGGGCACGTCCACCACATATGAAAGAAGGTACCTTCCACTTGCTTACATTTCCAGCATTTATTACACAAACCGTGATACATCTTAGCCAACTTTACTGCAGTTAAATACCATCTGTAAATCATTTTCATAACATTTTCCTTTAACACATTACATGCAGTAAACTTGGTACCTTCCCTCCACAATCTCTCCCAATCCTCAAACATTATATTATGTCCAACATCTTTCACCCAATCAATCATAACTGATTTAACCATTTCATCTTTCGTATGCCACTCTAGCAACAAATTGTACATTCTGGAAAGATTTTTAGTACTTGGTTCTATTAGCTCCGTTTCCAACTTAGATTTCTCTGACTGAAAGCCTTGTTTCTTATCTAACTTAAAAACTTCATTTATCAGAGCACAATTTCTGTTCTTATCCTGAAGCAAAGTTCTTAACCTGAAGCGTTATTTCTGGGTTAGCGGAGTCTGTAACCTGAAGCGTATGTAACCCAAGGTACCACTGTACGTTAAACTTTTGAAAAGTGAATAGAAATTGTTTTTAAAAAAGATGTCAGGGAAGGTGCCAGGTGGACTTTGCGGGGGAGAGCCTTCTGCAAACAGGGAGGGCCTGGCAGAATACTGTATGGAGGAGAGGTGGAGCCCAGTGTGTGTGGCACCCCGCCCTGCCCTGCACCCCCCCTCCGGTGCAATGGAGGGCTCTGCAGCATTCGGCTCCCCTGCCCTGTTGGCATCAGGATTGGGGAGCTGGAGGGCTGTCTCTCCTCGCTTCATCTCTTCTGCCCCTAAACCTGTCCGCTCTCTCATCACCTTCCTCAGGTGGCTGAGCTGGAAGCCCAGAGAGGCCACGAATCCTCAGGGGAGGCCAAGGAGGAGCCCAGTCCAGCCCTGGAAGCACTAGAACAGTTGGTGAAAGCCAGAGACGAGGTAAGGGGCCGGTGGCTCAGAGGCAAAGCTTACGATATAAGACAGTGGTTTTCTGCTGTGGCTTTTTCCATAAATTTTAATCAACACAAGCCTTGCTGTATTCTGATCTTTCATATTTGTTCTTAGTAGCTTACTCTCATTTTGAAAAGATACCTTCCCACATTCTGCAAATAAAAATAAATAATTTTTGATACTATGCTATATTACACAGAAATGTTTAAATGCTTCTTTGGTTGTCCTGGAATCTTCCTGCCACACCAGGGTGGTGGGATGCCTCATCCTTTGAGAGCCACTTTCGTCTCATGTACTTATTGTTGGATGCTGAGACATAGAGACAGTCTCTCATATCCCTCTTGCACACTCACAGGGCTGCCCCTGTTGCCTTTCACACCCCACCCCACAACAGATCGGCTGGAGTTTCCCCCTTCCTCCTTGCCCTGCCAGCCCTGCTCCCTCCTCCATCGCTATCCTTTCCACATCAGCAGCTGCCAGGAGCCCACACTCCACCTCTGCTCTTGCTCGGGCACCAATTAAATTAACAATTTAAAGCAGAGGTTTAATTACAGGGCAGGCGCCTGCTCTAGATGCAGATCCGCCTTTCCGAGAATGCTGCTCAAGGCAGACACTCATGCGCTGGTGAGAAGAGGCTCTGTGCTCCTCTCTGCGTTTCTTTTCTCTCTACTCCACCCCCCCCCGCTGACTCATGGGGGGGGCTTTGTCGCAATTTGCTAGGTGCCTGAGGTGTCCCCCCGGGTAAATGAAGGAGCGAGAGTTCCTCTGAGCATGTGCTGAGCCCCGGGGTTTGAGACTAGATTAATATTTTATTAGAAGAATTTCATTTATAAAAAAGAGAGAGTGAGAAAAAAAGACTGAAAAAAGTGAACGGCAAAGAAAAAATACTGTTACATTACCATACATTAATTTACAGATGTGTATATTCTTCTTATGCCAATACATCAAACTCATGAGTAGGCATCAGGGAGAAATTGGGGTTGTCCGTCAAAAAAAAAAAAGGGAGTTCCTGCACCTCTTTTTCTAGAAGAAAAAAAAAGCACTGGCCTCAAGTATTCCTAAAATAACACATAATGGGGGTTATATTAGGGGAAAGAGGTTGTTGCATGCAGAAATGTGACTGTCCAGAGGGGCAGGTGCGTTAATTGCCTCTGTGCTCCTGGCATCGACCCTCTGAGTTGGTTCATTGCTGCCTGGGGAAGTTGGGAGTTGCAGCCTAAACCACCCAGAGGGCGCCAGGTTGGCGATTGCATTCTGCAAGGGGCTGAAAAGTTGGTCAGAATGTATCCCTTTTCATTTTAATAATTTTGAAAGCTGCAACCAAACTTCGTTTTGCAAAACAAATAATGGGGTTGGGGGGAGGGCTGTCTGACCAAGGCTGTGGACACCTATCCTCCAACATCTCCCCGATGAAAATAAGGATGTCCTATTCAACAACAACAACAACACCCTCCTACCCATCTGACTACGTTGCACCAGCCACTCTAGGCAGCTTCCAACATATATAAAAGCATAGAAAACATGAAACATTAAAAAAACTTCTCTAGCCCGGCTGCCTTTGGATGTCTTCTAAAGGCTGTATCTCCTTGGCTTGGGGGTTTCATAGCAGTCCAATATTTCTCCACTGAAAAAAGGGACGTCCTAAGGAAAAGCAGGATGTTCCAATATCAAATCAGAAACTGGGACAGCTTTTGTAAATCTGGGACTGTCCCTGGAAAACAGGGACACTGGGAGGGCCTGGGAACATATCCCATGTAAAGCTTGTGACTCCCCTTGCCCAGAGAATCCTGGGAACTGTAGTTTGCTAATGGTGCTTGGGGTGTAGCTTTGTTAGCAGTAAACTACATTTCTCATGATTGTGGGGGGAGCCATGCTCTTTAAAGGTATAGTTCTCTTTTTTGTTTCATAGAATCATAGCATTGCAGACTAGGAAGGGCCAAAAGGAACATTCTTCCATTCCTGTTTGCATGTTTTTTTAAACAACCTAGGAACTACGGCAGCTAAAGGGGCAGAAAGGAGGAAGCTGGGACATGGATGAAGAGTGTGAGGACACCCGTCAGAAGGTGCAGGTAATGGGGGGCAGGAGGGGAGGATTAGGGCAGCTGCAATGGTGACTCGGCCAAATTCCCTGAGCAGAAGCACCAACTTTTCCCCAACCCCATTTGCTCCCAATTAAAAACATTTGTTTGCCACCCCCTAAGTGACTTAGGCCTGCCTGCCAATTCCTGTAACGGCAATTATTTTATTATTTGTACCCCACTTTTCTGACTGGGTTGCCCCAGCCACTCTGGGTAGCCACAAGATACATCAAAACATAATGAAACATCAAAACATTAAAAACTCCCCTTCAGATGTCTTCTAAAGCTTGTACAGTTCTTTATCTCCTTGACATCCCACAGGGATGTCAAGCACCAAGAAGGCCCTCTGCCTGGTTCCCTGTAACCTCATTTCTCACAGGGAGGGAACCCCCAGAAGACCCTTGGAGCTGGGCCTCCATGTCTGGGCTGGATGATGGGGGGTGGAGACGCTCCTTCAGGTATACAGCGCCAAGTCTATTTAGGGCTTTGAAGGTCAGCACCAACACTTTGAATTGTGCTCGGAAAAGTACTGGGAGCCAATGTAGGTCTTTCAGGGCTGGCATTATATGGTCCCAGTGGCTGCTCCCAGTCACCAGTCTAGCTGCCACATTCTGGATAAATTGTAGTTTCTGAGTCACCTTCAAAGGTAGCTCCACGTAGAACGCATTGCAGTAGTCCAAGCAGGAGATAACCAGATCATGCACCACTCTGGCGAGACAGTGCAGGCAGGTAGGGTCTCAATCTGCGTACCAGATGGAGCTGGTAGACAGCTGCCTTGGACACAGAATTGACCTGCGCCTCCATGTCCAAAATCACCCCCAGGCTGAACACCTGGTCCTTCACAGTCACCCCATTCAGGACCAGGGAGTCCTCCACACCCTCCCATCCCGTCACCCTGAAATAGCACGTCTGTCTTGTCAGAATTCAACCTCAATCCATTTCAGCCATCCATCCTCCAACCACCTCCAGACACTCACACAAGACAAAAGAAAACATGGATTGAACATTTCTGGGGAACTAACTGAGAGGTGGTCTGTGTGCAACCCAGGTGCTCTTCCCGGGGGGGGGCGATGGTCCTGGGGCAGCCAGCAGCAGGGTCCCTCATGACCACAGGGAGACAGAGTGTTCCAGGCCCCTGAGGCCATTCTCCTCTCTCCGTTTTTCTCGCCAGGACTTGGAAAGGCGCAACACAGACTTGGAGCGGCGCCTTCGCCTGGCTGAGCAGTCTCTGTCGGAGACACTTTCTGAGCGGAAGAAGATGTACCATGAAGTGGCCAAGGTGGCGGAAATCATGGACATGAAGATCTTCGAATTGAGCGAGCTGCGGCAGGACTTGGCCAAGCTGGTGGAGAGCAACTGAGCCTGGCCAGAGGTGGGGAGGTGGGGAGGTTGCCCCGGTGGTTCTCCTTGAAATGGTTGGCCTGGCGGAAGCGGACAGGCGACGTGGCTCTGAAGTGGGTAGCTGGTGGGGCACATTTTTGGTCCTCCACAGATGCTCCTCCAAGAGGATGCTGGACATCATAGAATTGTAGAGTTGGAAGGGAGCCTGAGGATCATCCAATCCAACCCCCTGCAATGCAGGAATATGCATCTGTCCCATAAGGGGATCAAACCTGCAACCTTGGTGTTCTCAGCACCAGGCTCTAACCAGCTGAGCTATCCTGGCTGACACCTTCAGGCTTCTTTTTCCTGGCCTTAGTTCCGTTTCGGATGCTTCCATTTCTACAGACACAGTTATCCTTTTTCTAGCCAAGTTAGTACGGTGGCCCCCCCTTCCCTGATCCAGTAGGTTTTTGATAGAGAACTCTTCTCCCTGCCCCCAGCCTTACCAGAACCAGCGGCTGATTCAAAAACCTTTCTTGTAATCCTCCTAGCTGAGTCTTTTTAACAAGCTTGCTTTTTATAGATTACCAGAGACTTCCCCCTCAACCCCCCCCCCAGAGGGAACCTTGACTCTCTTCCTGGAAGTAAATGGGGCTATTTTCTTCTCTCCACTCCCCACTCTCCTCCCGACAACACCCTCCTTCCATTGTACGTTTGGTTTTCTTTTCAAAGCAAGCAATGACTTTGTCTTAGTGGAGTAATGTGGGAATGAATATTCAGCTTGGGAAAGCTGGTGGGGCAAATTGGGGTGTGTGCAGGGGGGGGAGTGGGGTGTGTGCTAATGTCAGAGGGGGGAAGACTATTTCCAGGGGGGCGGTGGGAGAGGGGCAGCAAACCAAGGCATCTGCCAATCTGGCAGGTCGCCCAGTTCTGCAAATACTGTGCAAAACCAAGAACCTGACCCTCTCTTGGTTTGAGAAGAAAGTGCCACTTGCTCAAGGAGTGTTCCAAGGCAAGGGGGTGTGGCTCATTGGCAGGAACGTAGGTCTTCACCTGCTTTGCTCTAGCCCAAAGGTGATGGGACCTCTGGCCCATGAACCCAAAATATTATCATTATTTGCAGTGCTTTTCTTCTAGAAAAATGGTGCCGGTTCTCACTATGAAGTTGTTACACTAAGTGCCACTTTTTTAACCAGTGCTTTTCTTCTAAGAAAACAAGTGCCAGTACTGCGTACCCTTGAGTACCCCCTGGGGGGGGAAGCACTGATTATTGGTTAAATTTGTATGCCGCCCTATATACCCCCAGGTTTCAGGGCGGTTCACAAGATAAAATCACAAGATAAAAACACAAAATGCATTTAAAAACCCCGTAATCCCCGCTCCCCAACACATTTTAAAAGGGCATCGGGTGTCAATTAGCCAAAGACCTGGTTTTCACCTGGCACCTAAAGGTGTATAATGAAGGCGCCAGGCAAACCTCCTTGCAGAGAGCATCCCACAAACGGAGCCACTGCAGGAAAGGCCCTCTTCTTCTGTTGCCACACTCCGGACCTCTTGAGGAGGCACACGGAGAGGGGCCTCAGAGAATGATTGCAGGGTCTGGTGGGTTCATATGGTCCACAGTCCTACAATGTGGTTTTCCAACCTGTGCCCACCTGACGATGGCAGTGCCAGCCCACTCCATTGCAATTTTCAATTTGCATGTCTCCATTAGTTTGGACCAAACCCAGACTTCAGAGGTGTTTGCCATAACTGCCAGTCCGCAGTTACGGCAAGTGCTTTTGAAGGCGCTCTCTCTGCACCAGTCAGCTGATGGGTTGTTCCTGGTGTGATCCACTAGGAAATGGATCTACAAAAGAGAAGAATGTTTGAGCAGTTGGCCTTGCATTTGAGCTGCGGCTGGAAGGAAGGAACAAATCAGCTCTCTACAGCAAAAGCCCTCTGTTTCTGCCAGGCCCTTTCTTGCCATTGGGTGAGGTGGCAGCCATTGGGTGAGGTGGCAGCCTCAGGCAGCAGGCAGTGGGCACAGCTGGGTTACCTGCACTCATTACCTGCACTCAAAGAGTCAACTGTGTGTCCAGTCATGGAATTTGGAGGGAAGGGGGGCTGATACTAGTCTAGCATATCCAAGACACACAAAATTAATGTGCCCAGTGTTAGTCAAAGCCCAGCACCAGTTTTGGTTCTCCTATTTTATTTTAGTGGTTAAAAAGGAGAGGAAAACGTTGGAACGATGGCCTAGGAACTTGCCATGCAGGCAGACTGATACACACACCCCATGTGAAATTTGGCGAATTTGAAAACTCCGCTCTCGTTTATGGTTCTAGTCCTCCTGACTTTGAAGAACCCAAGAAGAGACCATGCTTCTGGGAGGCTCAGATACAGGCCCTTGAGGCTTGCTTGTTTTCTCTGAGCATCCAGGTATGCTCCATTTGTCTTGCCATATATATTGTACAGTGACAGGGCTATTTCCCACAAACCTGCGCTTTTCTTGAAGTTCTAAACCACCACCACCCCGAAACAAAACGAAAACATGGCCCTAATTGGTTTTGCAAATCTGATTATTTGTTGCATGAAGACAAAAGCTTGGACAGATTTGGGCAATGCCCAGTGAAAGCTCTAGAAAGCAGGTGATGCTGAAGGGGAGGATGGGTGGGTGGGGGTTGAACTGGAATTATTTAGAGTGGGGCTACAACCCCTCCGTATTTAGCCAAAGCAGATTATTGTTGTGTCTCTCTAAGATGTAAGTAGACAAGAGTTTTAGCCTGGTGACGAATTCAGAATGTCCCCGTGTCACAGAAAGAAAGCAAACCTGTGGATTGTAGGTTGTGTGTAAGTGACCTGATGATTGTCGGGTTTTACTGGAAGTGTTTAATAAGACAAAGCAATGGTGGAACCACGACTCTGGGTGTTTCTGTCCCCTTGCCTTTCTTTTCCCCTCCTCTTTAATTGGGATTTTAATTGTGAACGGGGGCTTGGCATCGTCAGCCGAAACAACAGACTGCTCTTGATCTCTCAGCCACCCACTCCTGGTCTGCTCAACACATATGTTGACCAGGTTCCAGCCAGCATCCATGTCAAAGCTTGATCGTGAAATGGTGCAAGATCTTTCTGGGTGCTTTCTTTTTCCGCAACTCTGCCATGGAGGGAGAGGGCTATCTCCCAGGCTGTGCCTCCACAATTGGAGGCAGCCATGCTTCTGAATCCCAGTTGATGGGAAATGGAGGAGCTAAATAAACCCTGATGGATGGATGGCCATCCAACTTCTGTTTGAAAACTCCAATGAAAGAGAGTCCACCAACTTCTGAGGTCATAGAATCGTAGACTTGGAAGGGACCCCAAGGGTCATCCAGTCCAACCCCCTGCAATGCAGGAATCTCAGCTAAAGCATCCATGACAGATGGCCATCCAACCTCTGCTTAAAAACCTCCAAGGAAGGAGAGTCCACCACCTCTCATGGGAGTCTGTTCCACTGTCAAACAGCTCTCACTGTCAGAAAGTTCTTCCTGATGTTTAGTTGGAATCTCCTTTCTTGTAACTTGAAGTCATGGGTTTGAGTCCTACCCTCCAGAGCAGGAGAAAACTGGCTCCTCCTTCCATGCGACAGCTCTTAAGATATTTGAAGATGGTTCTCAGTCTCCTCTTTTTCAGGCTAAACATACCCAGCTCCTTCAACCGTTCCTCATAAAACTTAGTTTCCAGACCCTTGATCATCTCATTTGCCACCCTCTGCACACGTTCTAGCTCAGGGGTTGTCAACCTGGTCCCTACCGCCCACAAGTGGGCATTTCAAGATTCTAAGTGGGCGGTAGGGGGTTCTACGGCACAAGCTGAATCCTCCTTCCGCCGAGCACTGGTGGGCGGTAAGGAAATTTTACCATGAAGAAAGATGCATTAGTGGGTGGTAGGTACAAAAAGGTTGACTACCCCTGTTCTAGCTTGTCAACATCCTTCAATTGTGGTGCCCAGAATTGGACACGCTATTCCAGGTGTGGTCTGACCAAGGCAGAATAGAGTGGGACAGTGACTTCCCTTGTGCTCAGGTGTGCAGCCTGGTCAGGTGGCTCCATTTTAGCAAAATGGAGGGGGAAAGGCTACAAAGAGGGGGTCTTTTCCCATCTGCCCCATGAATCATCTTCCCTCACAGCTGTGCTTTTGAAAGCAAAGAGATGCTTTCAACTCAGAGGAGGAGAAAAACCCCAATTTTGCCACCATTTGGAGTCCAAGTCCCCTGCAAGCTCACTGTGTGATCTTGGGAGCTAGTCACTGCCTCTCTCAGCCTAGCCAGCCTCGCAGGGTTATTGTAAGTGTAACAGAGAGTTGTAGTGTTGAAAGGGACCCTGAGGATCATCTAGTCCAGGGGTGGCCAACTTCTAAGAGACAGCGATCTCCTCACAGACCTAAAAAACGGCAGTGATCTAACCCCTTTTTGGGGGTTCAGGCCAAAGTTGATGAGCTTTTTTAGAGAGGGGAAAGAAGCCACGTTTTTTAGGGGTCGAGGGCAAAAATGTTGAGCTTTTTTGGGGGGAGAGTCAAACTTGTTGAGCTTCTGGGGGGGCAGTGATCTACCACAGACGTCCAGTGATCTACCGGTAGATCACGATCTACCTGTTGGACGTGCCTGATCTAGTCCAACCCTGTGCAATATGCAGCTGTCCCATACAGGAATCAAACCTGCAACCTTGGCATGTGGGGGAAGAGGAGGACTATGGATCTCATTCACCTCCTTGGAGGAAAAATGTGGGATACACACACGGGGGGGGGGAGGCTCATGACAGCGATTGTCTCTGGGACTGCTTTGCCATGGGAGTCTTTCCCCAGAAAATTCTCCATTTTTGCTCTCCATCGCCGCTGCCCCTCCCCCCGTCATGTCTGACAAAGTGGGTGGGTGCAAAGAGTGAGGTGTGGGGCTTCAGGGACCCTCGTCGGGCAACGAGCCTGCTAGCTGCAGCAAGCGGGGGAAGAGGAGGAATCTGCCGAGAAAGCGGGTGGTTTAATGTTTGAAAGAGAGGCGCAGCCGGCAGGCAACAGCCGCAAAGGCCGAGGGATTGACGTGTCCCCAGGGGGATGGATGTCAGTCAGAACTGAAACTCCTGTTTAAAGATTGGGGGGGGGGGAGTGAAGAAAGAGAGATCTGCTGTTTCCAAAGCGGGTGCCCAAGCCACCCCCCAGAAAGGCTGCTTGCTGCATAGAGATGCCAGACCCATAGAGTTTGGGGGGGGGGGGTGAAGCACTTCTTATGCAAACGCCAGCTGGGCTGACACCTTAATTCAGAATTTCAGAGTGGGTGCCTCTACGGTTGGAGACAGCGAAGGCTTCTGAATCCCAGTGTCTGGAAACCGCAGGAGGGGAGAGAGTTGCTCTTGTGCTCCAGTCCCGTTTGCGGGTTTCCCATTTGGGCATCTCTCTGCCACAGACTCTCCCCGCTCACTAAACCCTGTCGCCCTTTCAGCTTCCCAGTCTTCTCCCTCTGACCACTCATCTCCATCCCACCCACACACACACACCCCGCCTCCAGGCTCTGAGCCTCCTTCCCTTGGGGGCTTCCCAGCTGGTTCCTCCCACCACTCCTCTGCTCCCCACACCAGTCCATGACACCAATCCAGCACGTTGTGAAACTACGGAATCCCCTCCCACACCCATTTGAAAGGCTTCAGATTCACTCTATTGATGGCTACTAGCCAGGGTGACTGCCTCTAAGTTTGGACAAAACAAAATAAAAAATTCTTTCCAGTAGCACCTTAGAGACCAACTAAGTTTGTTCTTGGTATGAGCTTTCGTGTGCATGCACACTTCTTCAGATACACTGAAACAGAAGTCACCAGATCCTTAAATATAGTGAGGGAGTGGGGAGGGGTATTACTCAGAAGGGTGGTGGGAATGGGTGATCAGCTGATAGGTGTGGAAAACCTGTTGACGACTCTTAACGGCTGTAATTAGTCTTGCAGGGAAAGGCAAGGGGTGAGATAGCTTAAGATAGCTTTGTCATGAGAAGAATCCAATGTCTTTGTTCAGACCAGGTTTCTTCCAAGGTTTGGAAGCAGCAATTGCTTTGGAGTAACAGGCGCTTGGAAACCACCGGAAGGGAGAGTTACTCTTGTGCGCGGATCTTGCTTTTTGGGCTTCGCCACTGTGAGGACAGGATTCCTGACTAGATGGGCCATGGGCCTGATCCAGCAGGCTCTTGTATCTACTTCCCCTTACCTTGCAGGAGGCAGGGGCGAAACTAGGCTTTACTTCACCCTGCTCAAAGACACAGACACACACAGGCTGGGAGCTTCAGTGGTGCCCCTCTGGAGGATTCAACTGGGGCAAAAAACCTGGTAGCCCTCCACCCTCTCCTTCACACCCAGCCTAAGCCTGTGGGGTCCTGATCCTGCGAAGACAAGGTGGGAGGAAGCTTGGTGGCTGGATTGGGGGGACGTCTCAGCAGTAGAAGGCACCCCCAAATTAAATAAGGTG
Organism: Lacerta viridis; assembly: GCA_900245905.1. Taxonomy (NCBI): domain Eukaryota; kingdom Metazoa; phylum Chordata; class Lepidosauria; order Squamata; family Lacertidae; genus Lacerta; species Lacerta viridis. The sequence continues at coordinate 113,496 of OFHU01003945.1, forward strand.
CTTTGGTGTGAATAATTTGTCCAAGAGGACGGGGGTGGGGTGGAGCTGCGCCATCTCTTCCCCAAGTGGGCGCTCGGGGCACTTAATCCAATCTAGCAGCTGTCAGGGTGGAGCAATGCCAGAATCCGAGTCTCCGCAAGCCAACTGGAGCTCCAGCTAGGAGGTGTTACCCTCTGCTGGCGTCCCTGCCTCACGGTTCCCTGCCAGTTGTCCCTGAGCTCAGAGAGAAGGTTGAGAGAGCAGGGCTGGCAATTGAAAGGAGATGGCAGAAAATGAGTCCTCATAGAATTGCAGAATTGGAAGGGACCCTGACGATCATCTAGTCCAACCCCCTGTAATGCAGGAATAGGCAGCTGTCCCATATGGAGGTCGAACCTGCAACCTTTGCATTGTCAGCCGACGGAACTGTCCAGGCCTCCCTTGGTAGCGTGGCAGGGTCTATGATTCTATGACTCTCCTTCCTTGGAGATTTTTAAGCAGAGGCTGGATGGGCTTGTCATGGGCGCTTTAGTTGAGATTCCTGCAATGCAAGGGGGTTGGACTAGATGACCATTGGAACCCCTTCGAACTCTATAATTCCACGAGGACTGGAGTCGTGACTTTATTTTCATAGGGAGGACCATAGCCCAGTGGCAGCAGCACCCTGGCGCAAAAGGAGAGCAACACCTTTTCCTGCCTCTTTTGCTGCATCCGCATCTCCCCTGCAAGGTCACTTGCGCCTGTCATGGCTCTTGCACATCTTCTCCAGGGAACCTCGCTCAAGCGGACGGACAGAGGACATTGATTTGGCCCCCTCATCCACTTGGGGCACGCAGCACCCCCCTCAGACCTCTGCTGCCGGGAAGTCAAGAGGGTGACCTTCCTCAGCCTCGGACACCAACATCCGCAGGGAGAGGACGCCCCTCCCTCATCATCCTCGCAGCGTAAACCTTCTCCAGGGGGGAGGATCTTGCTTCTGTAGGAGAGAGAGAGCTGCTGGCTTCCTTGCATAGCCCCAAAGCCGAGTGTCTCCCTTGAGAGCAGAGAGAGAGGCTGCCTGTGGGGTCATTATTTTCCCAGGGCAAAAAAGAGGAGAAGAGCCCAGATGGATCTTCATTCGCAAGCTTTCGCCTCCTGCTCTCATGTCTGTCGCTGCCTTCAATTTTAGCTCACCCTGGGGAGGGGATTGAGAAAGAGAAAGCATGGAAAAGCCTCCTGCTTCTCACAATGGGTCGCTCACCTGTGGGACTCCCTGCCAGTGGATGCTCAGGGGCAGCTTTCAAAAGGGGGCATCCCGGCAGAATGGTTGTGGGGTGAGGTAGTGTTTCTCGAGGGGTGCCTAGCCCAGGGATGGGGTTTGCCCTGTGGCCTTCCCAACTCCAGTCCTCCCTGACTCCTGTTGACTGCTGGGGGAGTGGAGGACTGATAACATCTGGAAAGACGCAGGTGCTCTCTATCCCTGTTCCAAGCAGCAAGGAATGTCTCTCCTTAAATTGGGGGGGGTGGAAGAGTAGGCTCTTAGTAGGAGAGGAGAATCGTAGAGTTGGAAGGTACTCCCAAGGGTCATCTAGTCCAACCCCCTCCAATTCAGGAATCTCAGCTAAAGCATGCATGGCAGATGGCCATCCAACAGCATAAAAACCCGTCTCCGAGGGAGTCAATTCCATTGGCTCTTACTGCCAGAGAGTTCTTCCTGATGTTGAGTTGGAATCTCCTTTCTTGCAATTTGAATCCATTGGTTTGGATCCTCCTTTCTGGGGCAGCAGAAAACAAGCTGGCTGCCTCTTCCATGTGACAGCCTTTTAGATGTCTGAATATGGCTCTCAGTCTCCTCTTTTCCAGGCCAAACATCCCCAGCTCCTTCAACTGTTCCTCATCAGGCTTGGTTTCCAGGCCCTTGATCATCTTGGTTTCCCTCCTCTGCACAGCTTCCAGCTTGTTAACATCCTTCTCAAATTGTGGCACCCAGAACTGGATTCCAGGTGTGGCCTGACCAAAGCAGAAGAGAGCAGGACGATGAGGAACATAGGAAGTCCCCTTATTCCTGGCCCATCTATCCGGAGTCCTGCTCTGGAAGGCAGCAAGCAATGGGTGCCTCCTCTGCAGGGCTCCATGCTGGATTTCTCCACATCCACATTTCAAAATGCAAAGCATCTTGGCTAAATAGGCTGGCCCTTTCCCCTGTCTCACGGAGGGGACCTGAAGCAGAGAGGAGCCGAGCCTGCAGGATCAGACCCATGTCACCCCTTTCCTGGTGCCTCCCAGGTAATTTTCAAAAAGAAGGCCAAAGGGATCAGAAGACCCACAAGTGCTGCCGCCTAGTGGCTGGTCAGCCAACTCCCTTCCCAAGGAGACTGCGGTGCAGGCAGGTTAGATTTGGGGCCAGGGGTGGTGTGTGTATGGGGGTCCCTTTTCCAAACTAAAGGCAGCCTTGGGGTGGGGGACGGGAGAGGGCAGTGGAGGGCAGATGCAAGAGTGGGAGGGGCAGCAAATGTTAATTTATTTCCCCCTCCCACCCCTCTCCGCTTTCCATCCAGGCAAGCCAGAGGCAGGAGTCAGATAAAAGGATCTCCCTCCTCCTCATTCGGCCCCCACAATAACAGCCCTGTGGTGTAGGTCAGGCTGAGAGAGACAGTGACCGGCCCCCAGCTGAGTGGAGCGAGATTTGAACCCTGGTATCTCCCAGGTCCTCGCCCTAGACTCTAACCACTGCACAACCCTGTCTTTAGATGCTAATACAAAATCGAAAATTCTTTCCAGTAGCACCTTAGAGACCAACTGAGTTTGTTCCTGGTATGAGCTTTCGTGTGCATGCACACTTCTTCAGATACGTGAAGATTTGTTTTGACTATGGCAGACCAACACGGCTACCCACCTGTATTTAGATGCTAATGTATACTAGTTCCAAGCCTCAATCACACATACCTCTCCCTCCCCCAGAGTCCTACCCTGAACAAGGGGCACAATTAACTGTGGGGTTAATCTCCTCAGTGGAAACCACAGATGCATGCAGGAATGAAGCCCAGAGCAGAAAATGAAGAGCATAAAAGGCTCAACTTTTTTGTTTTAAATCCCACCAGTTTGTCACACTGGAGTGGAGCATTTGCCTCTTTGCAAAGCCTCGCGTGAGGGAAGGCTGTTTCCGCCTTTGAAACAGCACAGTAGCATTGTCTCCTCCATCCAAGGTTGAGAGGACGGAGCCCACACACCTCTGTGGAGAAATTGGCAGTGCTTGGCAGGTTTCTTTGCTTTCTTCCTGCCTTGTCAGCCCTACACATTAACAGCACAGAAGGAAGCCTTAGACATAATAAAGAAATCTGCAATTTAGAACAAGCCTTTCCTCTGTTCCTAGAGAAGCCATAAAGATGACTTGGGGGGCACGAAGTTTCCAGCTTTGGGGACTAAGACTCTCAGCCCATCTCCTTCCAGCTCAGCTCATTCTGGGTCACCCTTGCCCTCTGGGCTCAACGCATAGAAAGAGAACCAGGCAGGCAAAAACTACTGGTCGCTTTGGAAAGAGTGGGTGAAGAGGCAAGGAATAGGCATCAGGCAGGGCCCCCAACACAGCCATCAAATTCTCTAGCCGGGATAGCTGGGATTCTCACCATGGATCACAGAATCATAGAATTGTGAAGTTGGAAGGGACCCTGAGAATCATCTGGTCCAACCCCCTGCAATGCAGGGTTCGGCCAAAAGATCAGCCGCCTCCAACTCCTCCTCTCCTCAATATTGTCACCCGTGCAGGAAGAATTATGTCACGCAGAACTGGCACTGGCACTTTTACTCTTTCCACTCCTCCTCCCTCCCAGTACCTTTTCCCTTTAGTGACGTGTCTTCTTTTTTTAGAGAGAGCGCACCAGTTTTTCCACTGATATTTGCAAGCTTGCCCATGAGGCTTTTTCGACCTGAAAAATGCTTCTAAGCTGAGAAATAAGCATCACCAAGCCCTGAGGTTTGGTGGAAGGTGAGAAGGCAGCGAGGGGGTGGGGAAGGCCTCTGCAGCAAATTTCTGGCAGGCTTGTAGAGCAAGACAACGAAGGCCGATGCTAAGCAGGCAAAATGAGGTCGGAAGGTGGGGGGGGGTAGAGGAAGAGATTTACTGCCTGGCCCAGGATCAGCAAGGGAAGCCAAATGGAGTCGGAGCCAAGATCTTGAGAGGGCTTGGATTTGCCAGCTGCACCAGGGTCTCATGGGTGGGTGGGTGTGCCAGGCCTCAGCTGGGGGATTCCTCATCAGTGGAGACCTTTGGGGGGCAGTGGCCAGGTTGCATTGGAGGGGGACAGTCAGAACTGCTCTGGCTTTGCCTCCTGCCTTGCCCTCCCTTGTTCTGATGCTCCTTGTTCGGACTGTGACCCTTGCTTTGGTTGCTGCCCACCTTGGTGTGACTGCTGGCAAATACCACCCCCAGCCCAGCTTCTCAGTTGCCCCATGAGAGCAGGCAGCATCAGATTTTGGGCAGTGCAGGCAGTCCACCCCCCCCCTTGGTTTGGATCCCAAACCAAGACGTTCCATTTGGTGAGCCTGTCGCGGACTGGCTGGGCAAAGAGGAGTGTGGCAGGCATCAGGAGGGGAACCCCCAAAGGAGGAAGGCTCTGAGCCTGGGGATTGGAGGTGGGAAACTGAGGAGAGGTAAGAGGGAGAGGATTGGGAGGAGGGGTTGGATGCTGAAGGGGCAACAGGGTTTAGTGAGCAGGAAGAGCCGGTGACAGGGAGCAGTTCAGACTCCAGGCTGAAGCAGAGGAGGGGTGTCAAGAGGCTGCAGAAGAACCAGGGAGTCTCTCTTTCTGGCTGCAACAAGCTCTCTCCAAGAACAAGAGGGAAGGCCAGAGGCCAGAGGTGGGCAGACACAATTTGAGTCTGCTTGGGAAACATCTGGGAGAGGAGGAGCCTTAGAGAGGGTGGAAGGCAGGGACCTCCAGTCCTGGCAGTGCCTCCATAGGGGCAAGACCTGCTGGGAAGGGTTGCTGAGACCACTAGGCCGAGTTGTATGTTCATTTCCAACTTGAGTGGAGATGACCCCAGGGGTGGGAGGTTATTGGGTGGCTGTTTTTATTTTGATTATATATTTTGTGGTTTTTCTATTTTGTTTTTGTTTTGTGAACTACCCTGACCTCTGGGTATAGGGCAGTATATAAATTCTAATAATAATAATAATCTTCCTTTATTGGTGACCTGTGTCTGACAAACAATTTTGGCCTGGCTCAGGGAGCCATATTACTGAAGATTACTGCAGTCCCTTCACTGTCTCTGATTCTTAGTCCTGCCTCGCAGGGTTGCTGTGAGGATAAATGGGGAGGAAGAGAGCCAAGCCAGCCACCTTGATTTCCTTGGAGGAAAATATTGGGGTAAAATGCAATAAATAAGCAAACAAGGTAATAAACAAGGCCTCCAGTGGCTGGTGGGTAGCACCTCATTTGGCAAGAAGCGCAGAGCAGTTGCACCTGGAGCGTTTGCCCACTGTGAAGTCACTCCTTGGAAAGCGTTCGCTCTGTGTGTGTGTGTGTGTGTGTGTGTGTGTGTGTTTCCCCACCCCCCCTTCTTCTGGTTGTGGCTGGTGCACCCCGACAGGAGAAGGGGAAGTGTTGAAAGAGGTGTGGATCGAGTTGAGTTGCTACCTTGGGAACGGTGTCCATGGCAACCGAATCAGGGAACCCCTCCAAGAACCTCAGCTGATGGAGAGCAAGAGAGCGAGAACATGTGAGCAGCAGTTGAGGCACAAAGGCACACAGCCTGAATTTAAGGAAAGGGATGTTGTAGTCAGAGCACCTGCTTTGCACCCAGAAGGTTATGGGTTCAAGCCTCCAGGCTGTCTTAAGAGACAACGGTGTGTGCCGCCAGGGGTGAAGTCAAACGGCTGCAGCACCCAAGTGACCTCTCTGGGGTACTAGCCTGGGCTGTGTGTCTCTCGGCCTCATTGAGGGGGTCCAAATGGAAGCAGAGATCGATGTTTGGCACCTGCTTGGTTGCAGGAGTTGCCAGAAGGAGGCATGCAAGGCGCCTTCCAACCGCCTTAGGGACTCCGGATTTGTGGTTTGCTTCTGAGTCTTTTCTTCCCACAAGGTAGCAGAGCTTCAGGATCATCGTTTTCCTTCTCCTGGATGGACTCCCTTCCCAGGTGGAAAAGGTCCCATCTGCCCCTCACTTCCCTCTATGGCACAGGCACAAATCGCCTTCTTGACCATTGGACCCCCTCTTGGTCTTATCCACTTCAGCCCCCAGAGCCTCTCTTCACATGCAAGGCACACCCCTAACTCTCCAAGGGTTTGAGACCCATAGGCTCCCCTCACCTGGTTCAGTCAGCCAGTCAAAGCCATTTCTTGGGATTGTGGCTGCTGTCGCATGCTGACAGCTTCTAGAAGGTGTAGGCGAGAGCCGAGTGCACGGTGGGGACCAAAGGTGGGCAAACTGCCCCACAAGGAGCACGATGTGTCCCTCAACAGAGGTACTGCCCCTCCCCAATTCACCTGTTTCTCCATCTAGGGCTGGGGAAGCAAACCCCGTTCCAAAACCCTGGAGAGCCACTGCCAGTCAGTGTAGATAATATTGAGTTAGGTGGGGTGGGCCAGCGGTCTGATTTGATAGAAAACAGCTCCCCAAGGCTTCCTGCTTGAAACCAGCTCCTTATCACAACCATGAGGAACAGCACCTTAAATTTCAAGGAAGGGCCGTGGCTCAGTGCTTTGCGAGGAGAGGTGCAGGTTCAATTCTCAATGGTGTATCCAGGTCAGGCTGCCAGACTGTGTCTGAAAGAAACCCTGGAAAGCTGCTGCCAGTCAGTGTAGCAAGTATTGAGGAAGATAGACAAGTGGTCTGATTAGACAGAAGGAAGTTTCCTGTGTCTCAAAATTTGCAGTGTTTAGGAATAACTGGAGTCAGTTATTCTGGCATGGGTGGTGTTGGTGTTGGTAAAAAATGAAGTCATTAATATGCCCCCCTCTCTTCAAACTTGCAACGCGCTATGCAGGGAATACAGGGAGCTGCATGATCAAACAGCATGATGCACTATGAGCTGTCAAGTCAGATCGGAGATGCTAGAATCCCACAAGTCTTTGTGCCTCTGCTCTCTTATTGAATAGGTTTGGGAGTGGAATGGGGGGGGGGGCTCTCTGCTTCAAAAAAAGCAACACCTTGAAAGGTAGTGGCAGGTCATAAGGAAAATGAAGGCTGCCTGCCAAGACCCATCTCTTTTAATACCTGCCAAGGCAGAAGCGTGATGTGAGATCAGAGGGGTGTTTTGGCAGATGAGGAGCAGCTGACGGCAAGACCAGAAGAGCAAGATTCCTCTGCCGATCTGCCTGCTTCTTCAGCAAATGGGGTCCCCCCTCTCATTGTCGGTGCTGCGCAGCTACTCTGGAGGGGTTGGGAGTGGGTGGGCCAGTCTGCTAGGCGAGGGTGCGGCTGAGTGAGACACGGAGCATCCCGATTTGAAAAGTTCAGAACTGTGCTGAATTCTAAAGCTGCCGCATGAAATAAGACACTCAGGGAGAGACCACAGATCCTTTGCAGGGGAAGGAAATTCTTGTACTCTGTCAAAGCTAAGGATAAACAAGAGGCATCACATGGTCTGCAGTAGGGCTGGACAATAACCGGTTTTCAACATCGAGACATATCACTGGCTAAACATCGCAATATACTGATATACCAACAATGTCTGAAATAGGGATGTAGCTATATAGTGGCCGTGGCTGGCTTCATGGTTATTCCCACATTGTGATTTTTGCATAGTGCGCACACACACATCAAGATTCACAATATATTGCCAGGTCATAAACTGGTATCATAACATGGACTTCAAACCGGTTTTGGGTGATATATCAGCATATCACCCAGCCCTACTCTGCAGTTTGAAGCAAGAAGGCAGAATCTACATGATTTAGGATGGCTATATTAGTAGCACCCTGCCCATCTGAGTTTCCCCAGCCACTATGAGTGGTTCCGACATATATAAAAACACAATTAAACACCAAGCACAAAAATGTTTCCCTATACAGGGCTGCCTTCAGATGTTTTCTGAAAGTCATACAGTTCTTTATCTCCTTGACATCTGCTGAGAGTGCGTTCCACAGGGCGGGCACCACTACCGAGGAGGCCCTCTGCCTGTTCCCAGTAACATCACTACTTGCAGTGAGGGAAACACCAGAAGACCCTCAGAGCTGGATCTCCGTGCCTTCCTCCTCTGGCATCCTCAGCTCCGGTGCCCAACCATGACATATGGCCACCTGGAAGATGCCAGGTTGGATGGAGAAAGGTGCCTCTGGGAGAAGCCGCAATTGCCACTCCCTGGAATACATCTTCCCCTGCCACCTTCTGACCTTCGAGACAGGGCTATGACCTTAGCTCTTTGGTTTGTTGTTGTGAATGCCAAACTATCCAAGGCCAAATCACAGTTCTAAAAATTCACCTTTATTAAATGATTTGCATGTCTGCTCCCACTGGGCTCCCTCTCCCCGATTAAAACTGAAGGTATGTTTCAACTGTACTGATTTTCTTCACCTTCCCCCTCATGTAAAGAAATATGTGTAAGACAAAGAACTACCTAAGAAAGAGCACAGACTCATACAGAGGGGCATTTTGGGTAGGTTAGACTCGCCAGAATTTGTATTTATTGACAGAGAGTTTGGGAGTTACTGGTCTTAGTTGTTAGGGTTAGAGAGCAGCTTTTCCAACCTGGCGCCCTTCAACCATGCAGGACGAAGACTCGGCAGCAGGAGGAGAGGTGTTATCTCACATATTTTCATTTTGGCCTGTCTCCTGAACCCTGAGAATGTGTTGAGAGTTTGCAATTGAACAAAACTGGTGGCAGGTTTCAGCTTCTCTTCCTGAAGAACTTAACAGCCCAACTCCCAAGCGGAGGGGCAGCCACGCCAAACGAGATCTAGACAGAAACGCTGGTATTTCCTCCTCCCCGTGGCTTATAATTTATAGGAGGCACCCTGTTTTCCCACCAGCTGGATTTCTGGGGTGGTGAGACCTTCCATCGCTGCAATCTTAAGGACCCAAACCACAAAGGACCCAGGAAAAGGTGGGTGGTGCAACTGTTTTCGGAATCTGTCAGCAGAGGGTGGGTACGAGAAGAGAGTAGAAACATTGAAGAGACAATGAAGGTGTAACTAAGGAATTCGTTTGAAGGTGATCCTGTAATGAAGGGACCAGTCTGAAAACAGACTATCTTGAGGGGTCAAAAGCAACTGGAACAAAAGTCCCAGCTGTGTGGAATGAGAGATACTCCTGTATAGGCAAGAGAGTAACCATGGTAAACTGATGAAGATAAGGTGCCCAGTTCCATATTCAGATTTCCTCGGAAACTGGATTCCCAGCAATCTCCCAGGGTGAAAGGCTTGGAGAGAGAGGGATACTCCCAGGTGAGAGTTGGGAAGGCTCACCTTTCTCTGTATGGGATAAAAGTTAAGATATAGCACCGAGAAAGAGCTTTGTAGTTTCCTATCTCCTTTCTTTTCTTCTAATTTCTCTCTTGTAATCAGACTTACATTAGTCCGTTCTTTTTATTGTATCATGGAAAATTTCAATAAAACTGGCTTCCCAGCATCCTCCTGTTCTGTCCACAGTTTCCCCCCAGAAGCTTCTTCCCCCCCCCACCTTCTGCCCCAAGAAATGACTTGTGATGGAGCCCTTCTTGGCCTGGGGCCAGTCCTGGTGGGCGAAGGTGGGAACGCGCCACTTCTTCCCCACAAGAACCCTGGGTGGTGAGGGGTCGGGGGGAGGCAGCCTCACTTCTCTGCCACCGGCTACTTCCGTTGCTGCCGCCGCTTCCACAGCTTCCGATGGAGGACAACCTGCTTCTTGTCTTCCAGGACCTGCTGGACTCTGCTCCGAAACTCGACATTCTTCTTCCTGATCTTTGCCAGCTCAGCTTTCCGCTGTGCCTCCAGGTCTGGGTCCTGGTGAGCGAGGAGGAGAGAAGGCAAGGAGACTGAGAAGCAGAGCCTCTTGGCCAGAGGTGCGCAGAGCATCTCCCACTGCCCACAGGCTTTGTTTTGACATCTGACTAGGGATGTTCTGGCTGGAGGCCGCGCTGGACCTGCCGCTTACTGAGGGAGGGCATGGAGCAGGGTTTGCTCAAGGACTAGGGGCTGGGTGATGTCAGCTTTTCAACATCGCGATGTATCACCAGCCAAACATCGCGATCTGGTGATACATAGTGCTGAGCCAAGGCTGCTGCTACAAGCAGGGAGTGGAGAGGCGGAGGGCTGTGAGCTGTGCTGCCAAGAGACCCTTTGTGCCTTGAAGGGCACTGCAACTAGAGTTGTTGCTGCAGGTGTGGCACTCTTAAAGAGAACTTAAGGCAAACAGATGTGGCGAGAGGGGGAATTGCTCTAGAGAAGGGCCATTCCCTGCCCCGAAATGATCGTACCTTTCCTTCTAGGATCATCTGTTTCCGTTTGTTTATTTCCTTCTTCTCATCAAAATCGGTTGCCTCCAATCTCTAGGAAGAAAAGAAACATAAAGGTTGTTTTAAAGCAGTGTTTCCCAGAGTGGGCAGTACTGTCAGGGGGTGGGGGGGGGAGGGATTACCGTATTTTTCGCTCCATAAGACGCACCTTTTTTCCTCCTAAAAAGTAAGGGGAAATATCTGTGCGTCTTATGGAGCGAATGGTGGTCCCTGGAGCTGAATTGCCCAGGGGCCAAAAGAGGATCATGCTTTTTATTTTACAAAGAGAAAAGGGGGTGTTGAAAGGACCCCGCTCAGCAGCTGATCAGCAAGAGATCGGGAGAGAGATAAGAGTCCCGGCTCCATTGTTGAATGTGCTGCAGAGGGAGGTTGTTTGTTTCCCCAGCGACATGTGACTGGCTGATTAGATTATCTGTCGGGTAATGGCGGACGGGAGGAGCTCCAGTCCCTGGGGGGTTTTAGGGGTCTCCTTGTCTGCGCCAAGGGCCCCTTAAAGCCACGGGAAGAGCGTCCCGTGGACCGCGGCCTCGTGGGTCCCAAGGCTCCCTTTCCGTAAGGGGGGGAAATTGAGCGGAGCTCCGGCACGGGAGAAGCTGCAGAAATGTGAGTTGAACCCCATAAATTGGAACGGGGCTTTTCCTCTTTGCTTTTCCCCCTTTGCAAAAGGAGCTTTGCTTTTCCCCCTTTGCAAAAAAAGCTGCAAAACTTTTAGCTGATCCTCAAAAAACCAGGGCTGAATCGGAAAATGGTCTGGATAGGGCGTAATCTTAAAGAAATTTGTTTTGGAGCAAAAAAAGCAGATTTGGGAGAATTTTGATAACTTGGAAAACTCCAGGGAGCTGGGGGAGGTTGCAGAAAGCTGATTCAGCAACCCCAGGATGGACGGCCCTCGTAGTGAAAAAGGGCTGATGTTTTGACTGGAGCTACAAGATCCTGCTTGGAGTGAGAGTCCAGAGAGAGGAGGATTTTTGAAACCAAGTGGAAGAATATCAAAATTGCGAAATAGTTTGGGAGAGGAGAGTTTTTTGAGGCTCCCAAGGAGGAGTTTCCTGAACAAGGACAACAGAGGGGAATGTAAAGATGAATGGTGGGGGGGCTGGGAGAGAGCAGAAAAATGGTAAAAACGAGATAAAAATTGTGCGGATTTATGGTACCCTGAAGATAGCGTGTTAAGACTTTAGGATTTTATGTTAAGTTTTAAGCTTTGATGTTACGAAATTTTGAATACGGATATATACCTAGCAGCACTTAAGTGAAAAGAAGTATAAGGGTTTAAGAAATATTTCATGATATTATAAGATGTTAAGTTTTGTGATAGTATAAAAGGCTGAATAATGAATTGGTTATAAATGGTACCAAAGTAAAATTCCATCAGTTTTGCTGAATTAATTGCAATGTTGGTGTTTATGTTATGATGTTTTTCTCTTGTTTTATTGTTTTGAATTTTATTGTGTTGTTATCTTGCTTAGTGGGTCATGCAAACCGCTATTCTGAATGATGCTTTTTTAAAGGGCACGGGGTGCTGGGGAACATTGATCTTGGAGTGGGGAGATCCGAGTTCAAATCTGTGCTTCCCCACAAAGTTCACTGCAGGTAAGCCACCTCCGCATTCAACCCGGCCCACCCCAAAGCCCTCACTCACAATCTCGCATTCCCGTTGCACAACGTTCACTTGGGTAAGGATGTTCAGTACGGTGTGTTCCTCCACGGAGAACTCCTGAAGCTTCATCTCTGCAAGGCAGAAAGGCATGGGGGTGTTCTTAAAGGATCTACACTGGCTCCCAGCACATTTCTGAGCTCAATTCAAAGTGTTGGTGCTGGACCTAAATAGACTTGGCACAGTATCCCTGAAGGAGCGTCTCCACCCCCATCATCCAGTCCAGACACTGAGGTCCAGCTCTGAGGGCCTTCTCAGTGGTGGCACCCGCCCTGTGGAATGCCCTCCCATCAGATGTCAAGGTGATAAAGAACTACCTGACGTTTAAAAGAAGTTTTTAATGTCTGATGTTATATTATGTTTTTATATGTGTTCAAATCTACCCAGAGTGGCTGGGGCAACCCAGCCAGATGGGTGCGGTATAAATAATAAAATTATTATTTTTAGGTGAGTGCCTCTGCTCACACAGCGCTTCCGGAACTGAACTGGTGGCGCAAGGGTGATGTGGTTGCACCTTGGGCAAGGATTTGAGACATTTCTTAGCACCTCCGTCAAACCTCCTCAGGTTTTTTGGCTTTCTATCTGGCTGCCGTTATTGGCTGGTTTTATTGTTACTGAACATGTATATGTTGCTTAAGGTCAGAGCTTACAAGTTTAAAACACAAATGAAGTAAAGTGGTACCTTGGTTTACGAACTTAACCCGTTCCGGAAGTCCGTTCTTAAACCGAAACTGTTCTTAAACCGAGGCACACTTTCCCTAATGAGGCCTCCCGCCGCCGGTGCCCTTCCACCGTTCGGATTCAGTTCTTAGACCGAAGTAAAGTTCGCAAAATGGGACACTACTTCCGGTTTTGTGGAGTTTGTAAACTGAATTGTTTGTAAACAGGGCTGTTCTTAAACCGAGGTACCACTGTACATGCAAACAGAGGGTCAGTGGTGGCAACCAGGAACGGTGTGAAGAACCAGGTCAGAGGAAGCAAGTGCAAAACGAGTGGTTTGCCAGTGGGATGAGATGCTTATAAATGTCAGTAAAGCTGACTAGGGCTTGACTGCAGCCTTCCCCAACACGGTGCCCTGCGGACTTTTCAGATTACAACTCTGTGCTGGGTGGTTGCTGATGGGAACTATTCCCGCCAGGAGGGTACCAGGTTGGATGGAGGTTGTGTTGCCACATCAGCCCTTCCCAGCCATTTCTATCACCCTCTTTCCCAGGTGGCCGGAGGAGCCGCCAAACTGATAACTTGGCAGTTCCTGTGCGATGGGCTGTCACTCCCAAACTCTCATTCTCGACTCACTGATGTGCTCCTCGATGGCATGGACTAGGTGGATGTCATACTGTGTCACCAGCGTGATGGCGATGCCGTTTCGGCCTGGGGAAGGGTAGAGAGAAGAAGGGGGTTGCATGCACACAGGACAATTCTCCTCCCCACCAGGGACCCCCAATGCAAAAGAAAGTGCTGCATGTTCCATCCATGTGGGAGCCAGTTCCTACTCTGATAACGGTGGCTAATCAGCAGGTTGTAGCAGCCATCCTTACCTGCCCGGGCAGTTCGGCCCACTCGGTGGATGTAGATTTTTGGGAGCCCCGGCGTGTTGTGGTTGATGACCACTTGGACTGTGGGTATGTCGAGGCCCCTAAATTGAGAGAGACGAAGAAGAGAGGGGCAGGGTTAGGGTTAGAAGTTGGGAAGACCCGTCCACCCAACACTGTCCCCACCAAAAATTAAAAAGGGAAAAATATATATATTTAAAAGCACCAGAGAGGGATAACAAGCTCAGATGTGGAGTTGGCAAAAATGACAACAAAAATTAGGGATCAAAAGGAATCATTGTTAAGGGAGGAGTGGAACCCTTTGCAGAGTATTTGAAGAAGTTAAGCAGTCAGATAAACCTACAAGTGGGACTTGAGCTGCGAGCAGCAGCGAAAAATAATTAGGATATTAAATACAGATGGAAGAGGGTGGTTAAGAATGATAGGCAGTACCCACCTGGCAGCCACATCTGTAGCGATGAGAATCCTAAAGACACTGGATTTGAACTTGGCCAGGGCTGCAAACCGCTGCTTCTGTTAGAAAGAGTGGAGAGAGAGAAGGGGGAAAGGCAGTCAGAGCAGGGAAATGTCGGAAGTGGCTGGGCTAAGTGTCCAGGTGCCCCTGCCTGTTGGCTGACCCTTTTTAAACTGGAGGTGCCAGGGGTGAAACCTGCATGCAAAGCAGGTGCCCTCCCCACTAAGGTACGGTCCTTCCCCACCCACTGGGGGAAAGCAGAGGAAGGAACAACTAATCCCGGCAAGAACTCCCCCGGTGGGGGAAGGGGCTCCTGGCGAAACAAAGAAGGACCACAGATGCTCTCACACCAAAGAATCCACACAGCAACTGTGTCTTGCTTTAAGAAACATCAGCATGTTGCTCCGCTTGCTCCCCCCTCCTCCCCCCCTTGTGGGTTGTCCCTCCAGCTGTTAGTGCAAGGTCTCTGCCAGCCTCTGGCTTACCTGCTTCATCATGGAGTGCAGAGCCACCGAAGGGAAGTTGAACCTCCTGAGCATCATATTCAGGATTTGGCAGTTCCTGCAAAAACAAGAGATTTAAGTCCTTCCTCTTGCCTGCCCCCAGCCCCTGTTGTCTGGAGGGGAAGAGGATCAGTCTAGACACTTCAGGGGAGCTCTGCAGCTGACCGGAAACCCTTTGCCACATCCAGGGGGCCAAGGGTGTTCTGTTATGGTTGTTGCTTCCATTCTCTGTGGCCACAAATTACTAATGTAGGACCTCGGTCAGTGTTTCCCAAACTTGTATCTCCAGCTGTTTTTGGACTACAACACCCATCAACTCTAGCTAGCTGTACTTCACCTGGCAGGGCTGTCCAGAGGACTGATTTCACAACCTTGCAAATATCACCCTGACTTGCCTAGAGGGGAATGCAATATATTGGAAAGAGCCAAAAAGGTTTCTGTCTTACCCTGGAACCTTTTTCTCCCCTGCCCAAGCATATTCTTGTATCTGCAAAGCTGTTGGTCAAAAGCTTCCACAAGCCAGCTGGCAGGGAAGAGTGCTTCTGAGCACAAGCAAACTGCCCTTCAGCCACCTCAAAGGCATCTTCCTGCAAGGGGAACATCCAAAGAGACCAAAGGAGGTCCCCAAAGGAGGTGGCCAACCAGAAACCCCTAAGAGAAGCCCACAAGCAGGGCACCAGGGCCCTCTCCTGCTCTTCCCCAGCAATGGGAATTCAAAGATAGAACTCCATGGGGTTCTAGCCAGCTATTATCAAAGTCCTGAGGGCGTAAGAATTTCCCTACCATCTAGTCCTGCATCCTGTCCTCACTGTGGTCAACCCCATGCCCTGAGCAGGAAGCCCACAAGCAAGATCAGAGCGAAGCAACTCTCTCCACTTGTGATTCCTCAGCAACTGGTGTTACCCAGAGGTGTTTAATTCGTCCAGACAGACAGGTGAGGGTAGAGCATCGCCATCATAGCTAGGAGCCAATGACAGCCTCAGTTAATCCTCTGGGGACAGGAGTGAGGAGTCTGAGCTGAACCGTAATCCTGGGGAACTCTCCCCTCTTGGGAAATAAAAATGGAAGGTGAGCTTTTGAACCAGCATGGAAGAGTAGCAGAGAAATGCGAGGAGGCCAACCCCAGACTCACTTGCAGGTGTTGGTGAAGATGATGATGGACCAGTCTTCATGCTCGTCCTGGAATGTCTGGACCAGGTGGACCAGGTAGGCATCCTTCACCTTCTCAGGCACCAGCAGGTAACGTTGGTCTAGCTGCTCCACTGTCCGGACTCTGGGAGGATGGGGAAGAAGAGGCCTAGTTAGGGGTGACAGAGAGTTTAAGAACTTCCTTGCACCAGACCAGGCTCTGTGCCTCCCCAGCACAAGGCTGTCTCCTCTCTTAGTGGCCCTGAGTCTCCAGTAGTGGTTTTCCTGACTCTCCAAAATGAGGGGACTGAACCTGGGACCTCCCAGCATACAAAGTGTGAGACAAAGTCTCTTCCCCTCTGTTTGCAATAGACCAAGAAGATGGCAGGTTGGGACTGAGACTGGGTTGTTGTGAGGGCTCCATCATCATCCACACAAGAAAACAATATATAACAACACCAACACTAATAATAATAATAATAATAATAATAATAATAATAATAATAATAATAGTAATAGTAATTTATTATTTATACCCATGTATGTTTAGGACATTTGGCTGCCTCTCATCTATCCATTCAGGTGTCTCTTAAGCCAGGGTTTCCCAAACTTGGGTCTCCAGTTGTTTTTGGACTACAGTTCCCATCATCCCTGACCCTTGGTCCTGCTAGCTAGGGATGATGGGCGTTGTAGTCCAAAAACAGCTGGAGACCCAAGTTTGGGAAACCTTGATGTACATTGTCTACCACTCAAGAGCCTGGAGGTGAAACTCACTCAGATTTGGATTCCCAGAAGAACGGCTTGTTCATGGCGATCTGCTTGAGCTCATTCAGGGTGTCGGTCAGAGTGGCACTGAAGAGCATCGTCTGCCTGCTGGCTGGCAGTGCTGCCAAGATGACTTCCAGGTCTTTGGTGAAGTCAGTGCATCCCTGCTCCAGCAGCCGATCAGCTTCATCCAGGACCTGAGCCAAAATGGAGGGGGCAGGGACAGGTGTGTCACCAGTGAACTGCCAGATATGGAAGAGGACGGAGTAGAAAGGGAAATCCTTGCAGGGAAAGATAGGGATTGGAAAGCATGTGGGAACATATGTTCTCCGTAACCGCTGCACCAAACAGCATCAAATTAGGACAAAGCGTAACTTGACCATCAAGGAAGGATCTGGCATAATAAAAATTAAAAAAAAACACACCTGTCTCACCAGTTGCGGAAGAGAGGGGGGAGAAAAAAAATGCGGGAGCGAAATAAGCCCAAGGCTGCCTGAGAGGTCGCAGTGAGTAAGACCGGCTCTGAGGGGATTTTGTCGCTGGGGTGCGTAATTTTGGGACTGGGGTGGGGGAGAATGCTCTTTTTAATGGCGTAGAGCATGGGGCCAGTTAATTGTGAGGAGGGGGTCTTTGGGGGGGGGTTGCAGTAAAAAAAAATCACAGCAAGGCCTGCACACTCACAGGCATTTTAAAATTTCCCAAGTGCCCTCACCTAAAATGGCCGCCGCAGCTTCGCATGTTCAACACACACAGTCCCAAGTGATCAATACCACCGACCAATGTGTTCTTTTATGTAAAATGCATCTCTGGGTTATTTGTGGGGCATAGGAATTCGTTCATTCACATGGTCTGAGGGACAGTGGACCGGCCCACGGCTGAAAAAGGTTGCTGACCCCTGCTCTAGAGGGACAGGGAAGAACGAAAACAGGAGCTTCCAGAATACTTTCGGGGTCAGAATTTTAAAAAGCAAAAAACCCCACAGCAACGCGTGGCCGGGCCAGCTAGTACACTATATTTTTAATATGCTAGTTGTGATAATTTTATGCCCGTTAAAATTGTCCATAGTTATATTTTATGTTTCTAAAGTAACAGAATGACTTTCAATCTGGAAAGGAAAAAAGAAGTGCTAATGTAGAATTTTTTCGAAAATTTCCGTCCCCCCCCCCAAAAAAAAGACCCGGGAAAACCGGGTTTTTTTTCCGAGCTTCAAAATTTCCAGAAATTTTACATCTCTAGCAGGGTGGATGAGGAAGAAAGGGTAGGAAACCCGGGGTAGGGCGGGGGTGTTGCTCGAAGCATTTCTCAAATCCCAGCTGGAGAAAAAACTCAAATCCCAGCTGGAGAAAAGAGGCTTCCCCGTGGGCATGGGCGCGCTGGCGATGCTCATGATGCCCCTGTAAATCTAGCAGGCAGAGCCAACTATTAAGCTGCACCCCTGTGGAGACCGCAGCTCTGCCGTCTTCACCGCAAAAGTGAAGGATTCAGAGTTCCGACGCAGCCAAGCACCGTACATGTCCCAAGTTATCTCGCTGTACGAGGCTTATGTGCCGCCAGTTTCTATTTTCCAGGGAAATCGTTCTGTTTCTCTCCCGGGCACGCTGTTTTTGGAGGTCGGGGCCATGTGGGGGCCACTGATCAGCAGAGGGCAGCAGTGATCCCACGCCTTCCAGGCTGTGAAGGCTTACGGTTCATATTTTTTATTCACATAATCATAGAATTGCAGCATTGGAAGGGACCCTGAGGGCCGGCTAGTCCCACCCCTGGCAATGCAGGAATCGCAACTAAATTATACATGACATGTCCTTTGTTTCTTTTCTCTTTTTTTGCTTTTTCTCTTGCTGAGAAACAGAAACAGAAATCCAAAAAAAAAAAAAAAAAAAACTTTCTAAGCCGCTGTGGGGAGAGAGGCATCACATAGCCCTTTGGAGGCTTGAAAGTGGCCAGCTGCAGGCCTGGCTGCCGAACTAGGGGCCTTCCTTTGAAATTAGGGTGCACTCTCTGGGACTTACCAAGAACTTGACCTTTTGAAGGCTGAAGGTGCTGGAACTTCGCAGGTGGTCGGCCAGCCGGCCTGGGGTGGCAATGACGATGTGGGGCTTGCGGGATAGCTCTAGGGCTTGAGCCACCATATCTGTGAAGCGGAAAAAGAAGGGGATACCTTAGCCCAGGGGTAGGCAACCTAAGACCCATGGGCCGGATGCGGTCCAATTGCCTTCTCAATCTGGCCCGCAGACGGTCCGGGAATCAGCATGTTTTTACATGAGTAGAATGTGTCCTTTTATTTAAAATGCATGTCTGGGTTATTTATAGGGCATAGGAATTCATTCATTTTTTTTTTTTCAAAATGTAGTCCAGCCCACAACATGGTCTGAGGGATGTGTGGACCAGCTCACTGCTGAAAATGTTGCTTACCCCTGCCTTAGCCCCTCTCAATGGGCGCAGAGTGACACCCCACCCACCTTGCTGTGTGCAGATTTACCAATACATTATCTTCAGCTGCTCAGTGGCCCTTCAAGCAAGATGTCCTTCATTTTGTTTGGGAGAAGGGTGGAGGAAGAACCCCTCCGTTTTTTGAACAGGACTTACGTACCCATCCCACCAACAATGATGCAGTCCTTTAGGCCTAGCGGCTTCCCCAAGACCCGGAACTGCTCGGCAATCTGGTGGGCCAGTTCCCTGCCAGAGAAGGAATGGCAGGATATTAGCAAAGCAACACTGCTGTTTCGCACCGTGCCACTTCTCAGGCAGAAAGAGTGGGGTACGATGATGATGATGAGAATAATGATGTATTTCATGTTTTTCATATTGTTGTGAACTGCTCTGAGACAAAAAGCGCTATACAAACTTAAAGGTAAAGGACCCCTGATAGTTAAGTCCAGTCATGAACAACTCTGGGGTTGCGGCGCTCATCTTGCTTTACTGGCCAAGGGAGCCGACATTTGTCCGCTGACAGGTTTTCCAGGTCATGTGGACAGCATGACTAAGCCGCTTCTGGCAAAACCAGAGCAGCACACAGAAATGCCATTTACCTTCCCGCCGGAGTGGTACTTATTTATCTACTTGCACTTTGACGTGCTTTCGAACTGCTAGGTGGGGAGGTGCAGGGACCGAACAACGGGAGCTCACCCGATCATTGTGGGTATTCGAACCGCCGACCTTCTGATCAGCAAGCCACAGGCTCAGTGGTTTAGACCACAGCGCCACCCACTTCCCTATAAGAACTTAATGCAGGAGCCGCCCTCGATGAGGACCAAGTCCCGAAAAAGCAGCAGGCTAGCCCTTACCTTGTGGGCGTCAGCACCAGGCAGAAGATGCCGTACGGATCTTCAGAGAGCTTCTGCAGGATGGGCAGCACAAAGGTGGCCGTCTTGCCGCTGCCAGTCTGGGCACAGCCCATGCAGTCACGGCCTGTGAGAGGAAAGCAGATGAGAAGGGCAGCAAGCGGGGAGGTGCTCTGCATGCGCTCAGAGGCACTCTTTCCCCAGCCAGGGAGCCAGCCTGGGCAGCTGCTTTGGAGCAATGGGGAGAGAGGACTCAATAGGCCTTGCCATCGATGGGCGTGGCCTTCGTGAAGGGGCGGGGCCAAGAAGCCAAGAGGCAAGTGTGCGGAGGGGCGTGGTCAGAAGAACAGAAGTGTGGACTTCGTGGAAGAGGCGTGGCTTCCAGAAGCGCGGTTAACAGGGGGCGTGGCTTAAATAGCAATAGGTAGGCCGAGGCCGAGGCGTGGCCGGGGCCTGAGTGTCCGTTTCTGCAGGCGTGACGTGAGCGGAGCGGGGCTTACCTTGGAGGGCGGGCGGGATGCAGGCCTCCTGCACCGGTGCGGGTCTCGCCAGGCCTAGCTGCTCTGCCTGCGACACCAGCCAGGGCGACAGGCCCAACGCGCGGAAGCCGGACATGGCCGGAACCGGCTCCCCACGCCGCTCAGGAGGAAAAAGGCAAAGGAAGGGGAAGCAATCCCACAAAGCACCGCGACAGGCGCCGTCGCATTTGCTGTGCGTCACGCCGCCGGGCTCTGCAGCGTGACGCCGCGTTCCCCTCCAATGGTCTGCCGTTTGGACTACGACGCCCAGCATGCATTGCGCCCAATAAACGAAGCCGTATTCGCCGCGTATACAACTCGCATGCGGGGTTAATGGGTTGCAATGGCTCTGACAGGAAGAGGGCGGTGGTTTTGTTTAAAACATTAGCTAGTTGTTTTCCAGCTGGTGGAGACAGTAGGTAGTGAGCGGGTCACTCTTCCTTTTTCGTATGTCTAAGCTGAAGGGCGTCCTTTATCCCCTGGCGACGTTATCTCTTCCGCCCCAAAACCCCAGCTCCCGGCAAGCATTTCGCCCGCGGGGCTTCCCGATTGGTCAGGCGGGCGGGTGGGCGCGGCTAAAGGGCGAGTGCCGGCCAATCGGCGTTTCCCGGCGTGCCTTGCCAGGGAGCGCTCGGAGGCGAAGACGTGTCCGGTCCCGGAGGCGGAGAGGCGAAGGCGAGGGAAGCGGAGCGATGGCGGCGGCGGCGGCGGCGGCGGGGACCCAGGGCGAGGCCGACGAGCTCTTCGACGTGAGGAACAACTTCTACATCGGCGCTTCGCAGGCGGCTATTAACGAAGCGCAGCGAGTCAAGGTGACGGAAGAGCCAGAGACGCCGCGGGGGGTCTGTTGGGATTGGCTGCGCCTCCCCGGTGGAAATAGAGGGCCCATAATAAGCACAGCAGCAACACCCTGGCCAGCCTCCAGCCTATATAGGAACATAGTGAAACATCACACACACAATGATCTTGCCTTCAGGTGTCTTCAAAAGGTTACTTACCTCCTTGGCTTGGTCGCAGAACTCCAGGCCCTCCAGTGACAATAGGGACATCCTAAGGGAAAGTGGGACATTCCGGGATCAATCAGAAACCGGGATGGCTTCTGTAAATGCAGGGCTGTCCCTGGGAAATAGGGACACTGGGAGGGTCTGTAAATGACATTTAACCTTTACAAAGGTAGAATGCATCACTGAATAGTTTTTGCGTATGGCTCCTGTGCACCTACATTTAATAACGTTTATAACCCCTGTGCTCTATAGGCCATAAACAAGAAGTCCCATCTAACCCTGAAAGTGGCACAGCAGCTCCTTAAGGATGTTGTTCTAGTAGTTATCACCAGAGTGTAACTCCAAACATATCCTTGAAGCTTCCTGGCAGATAGGACAGGTGAAGGGAGTGAGATCGAGAATGGAATATCAAAAGCCTGCCAAAGGCCTGTTTGTCAGGGGAATGGTGATCAAAATGTGACATTTGTGCTCAAATCCTGCTTGCAGCTTTTGCGTAGGGACATCTGCTTGGCCCAAGCATGGTGGACTAGATGCCCAACCACCCCCGGCCTGAACCAGCTGGTTTTTACATTTCTTATATTTCTATGAGACTTTTTTTTTACAGCTTCCTCTTCTGTGTTTTCTCCCATTCCTGTCCTTCAGCTCTGCAAATGATTCTACTCCTCCTCTTTTGTTTCTTCAGCCCTCCAGTCCTGACAAAGAGATTGAAAGGGATATCTTCCTGTATCGTGCCTACATTGCCCAGGTGAGGCTTCTGAAAAAAATGGCAGTTTGCCTGCTTCCAGGCTTGCCCAATGTATGGGTTGAGTTTTGACGTTCCACGTGTGTTTCTTTATAACACCACTGTTTGTAACACCTTGAAAGCAACTGTCTCAGAAACAGCCATGCCTTCTGTCTTTCCAAATTCACTTTTGAGACTTCCCATTTCTCTTTTTGTACAGCGAAAATATGGCGTGGTGCTGGATGAAATCAAGCCCAGCTCACCTCCAGAACTTCAAGCTGTGAGGATGTTTGCAGAATACCTTTCCAATGAGAGCCAAAGGTGGGTCTGGGTGCCCAAACACAGCAGCCTTTCTCCTGGAAAATCAAATTCCTAGGAATGGTGATTGGATTCTAGCATAATATCCAGATTTTAAAATTGCAGCACACTCTGGCTGGCAGGTTGACCCGTAGAATGTAAAAGCTGTCCCTAGTTATCCCTGTTACATATGTACATAGATACCGTATTTTTCGCTCCAAAAGACACACTTTTTTCCTCCTAAAAAGTAGGGGGAAATGTCTGTGCGTCTTATGAAGCTGAATGCTGCGCGGAGGAGGGACGGGTCGCGGGAGCTGTGTAGGCGGCTCTTCTCCCTCTTTGCTGCGTTGGGGTGAGCCACAGAGGATGGCTCCATCTCCTTCCCTCCTTCGCCCCAAAGCAGCGACAGAAAGCTCAGCTTCCCTGCTTTGTGGCTCTGGCAAGAGCTGCTTACATCCGAGTAGGCGGCTCTTCTCCCTCTTCGCTGCGTTGGGGTGAGCCACAGAGAACGACTCCACCTCCTTCCCTCCAAATCAGCTGGGGCAGGCTTGGTAGCCTACCTCTGCCCCGGGAAAGCATCTCCGCTGCTGCCACTGGGGGAGGGAGATGTTTGACAGGGAGCAGGGAAGGCACAGTGACTGCCTTCACGGAGGGGAGGGAGGGGGCAGCCCGTAATGATGCTGCTCTTCCTCCTCCCAAGCCACCGCCAGCGCGCTCCACTTTTGCGAGCGGCGGGGGGGGAGAGGAACGAACAGCCCACCCACGTTAGCAGCCATGGCGACGGGAAGAGAGTCGCTTCCCTCAGCTGCTCTTTGTTGAACGCGGCGTCGGCGAGGGGCAGAGGGCTGCTCCAACCCCATCACACACACATGCAGAGCCCTTGAGCTTCTCTTCAACACCTCTTGCCCACACACAAAAACACACACCCTCTGGCTTGATTCAAAACACACACACACACACCCCTTGAGATTATTCAACACCCCCACCCCTTTATTTGATTCAACACCCCTAAAAAACACACACACACACACACACACACCCCTTGACTTGATTCAACACACACACACACACACACACACACAACATCCACAACCCCTTTATTCGATTCAACTCCCCTACAAACATACACACACACCCGTTGACTTGATTCAATGCACACACAAACACGGAGCCCTTGAGTTTATTCAACATCCCCCCCTTTATTTGATTCAACACACCCTACAAACATACACACACACCTTGACTTGATTCAACACATACATACACACAAAAGAGAGAGAGAGAGCCCTTGAGTTTATTCAACACCCCCCTACAAACACACACACACACACCTTGACTTGATTCAACACACACACACACGGCAGTGATGATGGTTCTTAATGCCACTGTTGACTGCTGTTCAGTTTACATGGTTGAAATATTATGTGGATACACCGAATGTTTATTAAATACCAGTTTGGTACAACATTTGATTCAGAATATTTTTTTTCTTGTTTTCCTTCTCTAAAAACTAAGTACGTCTTGTGGTCAGGTGCGTTCTATGGTGCGAAAAATACGGTACTATAAAGACATCTCACCAAAAGGAACTTTTGATGAACTTTCCATCACGCAGCAGTGGAAAAACCTAGCTCTATCCCAGTGATATACCGTAAAAAATCCTTTGCATTTAGTTATTGCAGAAAAAACAACACATATGTTAAGGGTCTCTAAGGGGCAGGAAGATCCTGATCTTTTCCACTCAGTGTGGTGGGATTTTATTTCTTGCAGTTTAGTTTCAAATCTCTCCCCCTTTTCCATCTAGAGAATTATGGTTGCCATGATTTTAGATTTGATGTTAATTCATGTGCTTGCCTCTTGTTGGGTATATTATTGGATTTTTGTTGTTGGTTTATTTGTCTCTGTGGTTCTATAAGCAATTTGATAAGTAATAAAAAAGAAACTCATCAAGGATGGTGTCCAGCTTGGGGAGATCGTACTGCAAAAGGGGCGCAGCCACTGAAAAGTCCCTCAGATGAGGTGCATGCAGTGGTATAAACTCAGATGCAGAAGCTAATTGCAAAATGGCACCTTAAACCTGGGTTACGGTCGGTCGCCACAACAAAATGTCTAGGCATCATTTTACCCCCAGTGAATTTTTTAAAAATTATTTTTCATTTCATTTCTATACCACTTTATATTTTGAAAGGAAAAAAACTCGAAGTGGTTTATATAGCGCAGTAAAACATCAAATAAAACAATACAGAATAAAACAAATTCAAGTTTTGAGGAAAATATTTCAGACCCTTCTCTAAGTGATATTTTGCTTCCCCTGTATTTATTTGCCTACTTGATTTATACAGCTGCCTGCCCCATAGCAGAAGGATTCTAGCAAGCCAGTGGGGTGTAGTGGTGAGTGTGTCAGACTAGAACCTGGGAGATCAGGGTTCAAATCCCCACTGAGTCATGGAGCTTCCTGGATGACCTTGTGAGTCAGTCACAGCCTCTTAACTTAACCTCACAGGGTTGTTGTAGGGATTAACTGAGGAGGGGGGGGGTGGCGAACAATGGATAAAAAGGTGGGAGATAAATGCAGTAAATAAGCTCTTCTGCTTACTTGCTTAAGAACGATGGAGGGGCCAGCCAGATGGAGATGTTAGTCGCCAACCTGGCATCCAGAGAACTCCATGTGGTCACAGTTGGCCTTGCGCCAGTCGCAAAACGCACCTCGGGAATTTCTAACACTAGGCGTGCAGAGACCGGCCTGAGAAAAAGACGGCAGGATCCAGGGGTCGTGGGGAGAGGCAGTCACAGGTGTGCTTGCAAAGGGTGGTTTTTGCCATTAACGGTGGTCTTCAAAGACACCCTGGGGCAACTCACAGCTTGGAGGTGAGCTGGGAGTGGAGGGGTCTGGCCTGCTTCCATTTCCTGATGGCATTCCTCTCTCTCTCCCTCTCCCTCTCCCTGGGCCCTGCATCAAAAGAGATGCGATTGTGGCTGAACTGGACAAGAAGATGGCTAAGAGTGTTGATGTCACTCACACCACTTTCCTTCTCATGGCGGCATCGGTCTACTTCCACGACCAGAACCTGGATGCAGCATTGCGGACCTTGCACCAGGGGGACAGCTTAGAGGGGTGAGTAGAATTGAATTGTTGTGGTGGCAGCCTTTTTTCTTGGCTTATAGCACAAACAGGGGGTACCTCCTACCCCTGAACTGTGCCAGCTGATCTTTGTAAGAACAACTGTTGAAGAATTGGTGCCTGAGTTTGATTTCCCCCTCTTCCTTCCCTGTGCCCTTTTCTTTGTGTGTGTGTGTCTTTTTAGATTATAGGTAAGTAGCCGTGTTGGTCTGCCATAGTCAAAACAAAATAAAAAATCCTTCCAGTAGCAGCTTAGAGACCAACTAAGTTTGTTCTTGGTATGAGCTTTCGTGTGCATGCACACTGAAGAAGTGCATTCACACGGAAGCTCATACCAAGGTATTTGAAGAAGTGTGCATGCACACGAAAGCTCATACCAAGAACAAACTTAGTTGGTCTCTAAGGTGCTACTGGAAGGAATTTTTTCTTTTTTCTTTTTCTTTTTAGATTGTAAGCCTGTGGGCACAGAACGCCTTGTTTCAGTTGAATGCATGTCAGCCGCTCTGTGGGAACCTTTTTGGTTGAAGAGTACAGTCAAAACAAACTGCGTCCGGAGCTTAACCAGGGGAGTGGCTCCTTAACATATTTTGAGGAACTGATAGCCAACCACATCCAAAGAGTTCAGGAAGGATGATTATTATATTGGGGTTGTGTCCAGCTATGTTCTACTCAGAGTAGATGCACTGAGTTGACTCTTAATTGTAAGGTTTCTGTGGTGGCTTCTCACGAGTAAAGAGTCCTGACTCTGGATCCTCTTATTTACAGGGTTTATTGTACAACTATATGCATTGCAGAGCTTCACAAGTCCATGACCGTCTCAGTCACTCTCAGATCCCGGAAGTGGTGCTTTTCGAGAGCGCCCCCAACAAAAGAACTTGGGCACCCCAAGTCTCCTCCTCTCATCCCTGCGTTTCACCCCTCTACGTTGCCCCCTCCTCCCCTGAGCCGCTTGGTCGGTGCTGGGAACCTGGAGCATCCCACAGCCCCCTCCCCACAGAGCTCTCTTCCTCCCTGTTGCTCCCGCAGGATGTCTCCCTGCTGCTCCTGTGGTGTTGGGAACCTTCAGCCTCACGGAGCCCTTCCACCACCCCGCTAGACTCTGACAGTTCCCTGACACTAATGCTTGGCTCTGCTTGGAGTAGATGCACTTAACTGAGTGCACCTGGCTAAGTCAGCTCTACTAATTTCAGTGGGGCTACTCTTGAGTAGGTATTGCTCAGGACTTCAATACCTCAAGGACCACCTATTTCTATATGAACCTACCTGGACCCTGAGATCTTCTGAGGCCCTTCTTCATGTGCCTCCACCACAAGAGGCCTGGAGGGTGGTAACACAAGAATGGGCCTTTTCTGCAGTGGCTCCTCATCTGGGAAGTGCTCTCCCCAGGGACATTCAGCTGGCACCTTCATTATACACCTTTAGGTGCCAGGCAAAAACCTTCTTCAACCAGGCCTTTGGCTGATTGCCATCCAATGCCCTTTTAAAATGTGTCGTGGGAGGGGGGATTATTGGTTTGTTGTTATTCTTATTTTTGCTATGTATTTTGTGTTTTTATGTTGAGAACCACCTTGAGACTTGCTGCTATAGGGTGGTACACAAATTTAATTAATAATACTGATACTAATAGCAAAATAGGATTAACATGCAGCCCATTGAAATTAATTGAACTAAGTTAGGTTCTATCTGCACTGAACATTTAAAGCAGTATCTTTTAAACTGCAAATAACACCAGGAACTGTAGTTTTCTAAGGCTGCTGAGAGTTAAGAGAGTTATAATTATTGGAGTGTTTTAACAACCAATCCCTCTTCCCTGGGAACTGTAGCTCTGGGAGAGGAATTGGGGGTGTCTCCTTACAGTCTTGGCATCCTAATCAAACTACAGTTCCCAGGATTCTTTGGATACCAAGCCCACGAGTCTTTCAGACGTTAAGAACTTGGCTCTTGTCTGACCAAAGGTCCACAGGCAGCAAACTCACAGGTGTAAGTTCCTAAAAATCTCCTTTCTCTCGTTCCCTCTAGCACAGCAATGACTATTCAGATCCTTCTGAAACTGGATCGCCTGGATCTGGCCCGGTAAGTTTCCCCAGAACCGGAGTCACATTCGGCACCAGCCGGCTTCTGTCCGCCCGCCTCCTCCTTCATGTGCGGTGCAATATGCGAAAGCAGCCACAGAATGCTTGGCTCCATCACACATAAGCCGCATGATCGGACGCCTCTGCCTTCAGCAGGTCTCCTCTGAGCAGCAGCACCTCAGAAGCTTTTAGGCGTGATTCTGGATGGGTCTTCTCAAAATTTTCAGTCAATTATTATTATTAATATTTGTTTATATGCCACCACTCTGGGCAGCTGCCGACAAAAAATAGTAAAAACACAATGCAGCATAAAATACTACAAGCTTTCCTGAACAGGGCTGCCTCCAGATGTCCAAGCGAGAGATGGCCACTCTGGCGAGATATGGAGTAGACAGGCAGGGTCTCAGTCTGCGTACCAGCTGGAGCTGGTAAGCATCTGCCCAGGGCCATCCCTAACCATTGAGGAAGGACCATAACTCAGCAGCAGAGCCTTGGTCCAAAGGTCCCAGCTTCAGTCCCCATCAGCATCTCCAGGCAGGGCTGGGAGAGAGTCTCTGCCGGTCAGTGTAGACCAGGGTCGGCAATTTTTTTTAGCCGCGAGCCGGTCCACTGTCCCTCAGACCTTGTGACGGGCCAGAGAAGCAGCGGGGGGGGGGGGGGCTGGAAGAAGAGATGAGGGGGGCAAATGGTCCTCCCCCCCCCAGCCCCAGCCACTGTGTTTACCTTCCCTGGGCCTGCTGCTGCTTCTCGTGGGTAGGCAGAGTGAGCTCGTCCGCTCCACTGTGGCCCACAGGAGCACCAGGGTGGCGGCAGTGGAGGGAAGATGAGTGGCGCAAAAGGACTAGCTCTGGAGAGGGGCTGCAAAAATGGCGCTCAGCCCAGCCCCCTTCCTCCTCTAGGCAGGGCAGGGAGAAGCCAGGAGGAGGGAGGGAGGGAGGAGGCGCCGCCGTGGTGTGTGTGATGGGGTGGGGAAATGGAATCCCCATGTTGATCCACGGACAGTCTGCAGGCTGGATCCTGAAGGCAATTGGGCCTGATCTGGCCCACAAGCCTTACTTTGTCAACCCCTGCTGTAAACAGTACATGGTTTAAATCATTGTTTCAGGATAAGGCAGCTTCCTATGTTTAAATCATCTTTTTTGCTGTGGACCATGAGGACTAGAATCTTCGTATGTCTTTATGGGAAAGAACATGGCTGAGTGTTACAGAACTTGTGTTGCCTCCCAGGTTCCACCTCCAGTAACGCCTCCAAGTAGGGCTGGATATGTTATCCTGAAGACCCGCTTGTCAGTACCAGTGGTTCTCAAACTTCCTTCTCTGGGCCACACTTTGGGGGGGGGTGTTGCTTGTTGCATACAGATCTTTTTATGGATAAGAAATACATTGGAAAACAAAGAGAAACAACTCAATAACAAAGAACGCAACTAAAAAGTAATAATAAATATTTTGATACTGTTGTTGGTGTCCGTCTGCGCTTGTCTCAGCAGAAGGCAGCTTCCTGTATCCCATTGGCCAAGCTGGCTGGGACGGCTGGGAGTTGGTAACACCTGGTGAAGTTTTTTGTCACTTTGGGGAGCAAGGTGTTTGCTAGGAGGTGACATCCCTTCTCTCGCCTCAGCGGGAGATGGTGTTGCTGAAGCGGGGGGGGGGGGATGCCTTGGGTGAAATGCCCCACTTCCTTCGACAGCCCCAAAGGAACAGCTCCCTTTGGGGAAGGACACATCCAAAAGCTCTGCATGCAGAATGTTCCAGGCATCTGCACGTAATAAGGATTAAGCAGCAGCCGATTCTGGGCACCACAATTTAAGAAGGATGTTGACAAGCTAGAATGTGTGCAGAGGAGGGCAACCAAGGGTCTGGAAAGAGTGGTTGAAGGAGTTGTGGTTGTTTAGCATGGAACAGTGGAGACTGTGAGGAGATATGAGAGCCATCTTCTAATATCTCAAAGGCTGTCACAGGGAAGAGGGAGCCAGCTTGTTTTCTCCTGCTCTGGAGGGTAGGACTCAAACCCATGGATTCCAAGTTACAAGAAAGGAGATCCCAACTAAACATCAGGAAGAACTTTCTGACAGTGGAACGGTCTCCCTTGGTTGGGGGGGGTTAAACTGTGAAACTTCTTTTGAAGTTTCTAAGCAGAGGATAGATTGCCCTCTGTCATGGATACTTGACCTGAGATTCCTGCATTTCAGGGGGTTGGACTAGATGACCCTCAGGGTCACCTCCAACTCTACAATTCTATGATTATATGATGGGAAGGACCAATCTGAGCAGGCAGGAGGGAGGGGGGGAGACTGATGTTTCAATAAGGGAACTTTCCATTCCTAGGCTTATATGTTCCCCGAAACCAAGAGAGCTTTGGTCTGCTTCCCAGCCCCCCTGTTCTCTCTCTCTCTCCATTCTCTAGGAAGGAGCTGAAGAAGATGCAGGAGCAAGACGAAGACGCGACTCTGACGCAGCTGGCGACGGCTTGGGTGAATCTTGCCATGGTGGGTACCATATTGTGCATTCCTGTGTCGAGGGTGAAGCCAAGTCATTGTGTCATTTTTTTATTAAAACACTGGGAGAGGGACATGGCCTAGCAGCCCCCTCTCCCGAAAAAGGCTTCAACATAGGGAATGGAGAGACTTCCCTAGGAAGAAAGTTTGGACTTTTTAGTTCAGAGAAAAAGTGAGAAAGAGATGGCATGGCAGAAGGGTACAAAATTACACATGGCACGAAGACCGTGGAGAGAGGAAGGTTTTCCTCCCTCTGTCATAACACCAGAACTTGTGGACATCCAGCAAAGCTGAACCTTGCAAGATCCAGGACAGACAAGAGGAAGTACCATAGTTAATCTGTGGTACGCCCTGCCGCAGGAGGCAGTGATCACCACCAACCTAGAAGGGTTTAAAAGAGGATTGGAGAAATTCATGGAGGGTGGCTGTGCTCAGCTTCCACAGTTGGAGGCAGTCGTGTGTCTGAATACCAGTTGCTGGAAACCCCAGAGAGGGACGGTGCTCTTGTGATCTGGTCTTGCTTGCAGGTTTCCCATTTGGAGCATCCGGACGCTGGGCTTGGTGGGCCGTTCTCTTGTTCTTCACCATGGCTAGGGAGCATCACGGCCAGAGGCCACATGTAACCTTCCAGGCCTCTCCCCTGGCCCTGCTTTGCACCATCCTTGGAAGGTTTTGTTTATTTAATTTATGAAGGGTTATTGTTTTGTTGTTTCGTTTAAATTATTTACTTATGTTTTATTCTGTGAACTGTCCTGCAGTCTTTTGATCAAGGGCCATATGTAAGTATAATAAATAGAAATAGTGGAAAAAAATTGCATGGCTGGAACTGTGTCCTCAGAGCCCTTACTGGACAGAGTAGTAGAGTGAGGGGCCTGTGTAGGAATGTGCCTGCCTAGCTCCACCCACTTTAACATTTAGCCCCGCCCACCACTGGCCCAGGCAGGGGAAGCAGCCCTCTGGCTGGAGAAAGGCTTGAGGTGGCATCTCCGCTTGTGATTTTCTCTCTGCAGGGTGGCGAGAAGTTGCAGGACGCCTATTACATCTTCCAGGAGATGTCTGAGAAGTGGTCCCCCACCCTCTTACTCCTCAACAGCCAAGCCGCTTGCTACATGGGCCAGGGCAAGTGGGATGATGCTGAGGGGGTGCTCCAGGAGGCTCTGGACAAGGTGAGGGGCCCCCCTGCCCGCCAGGAGCCTCTGAGATCCCCACCTGGGAGGCGGTCAGTGCAGCAGTGGCTGCTCCACATTGGAACTGGCGGGGTGGAAGCCGGGGAGCCCCAACGGCACGTGTAGCCAACCAGAGGCAGAGCCGACTCTTTCCGGTTTTGGTCCTGTCCTTTGCTCAATGAGGACCACCAGAACATTGGGACTTAGGAGGTCGTCTCACCCCATCAACAGAGCTGCCCCTGTTACAGGTGCTACACGACAGCTGCTCCACATTCAGGGTGGCAGCTCCTAAATTTTGGAACTCCCTACCAATTGAATTCAGGCAGGGAGACTCAGCCCCGTGTGGATTGCACCTGGCATCTTCTGCAGCCCAAGGAGGTTTTGTGCCACCAGCTCAGGGGCAGATAATCACAAGCTAAAGGAATTATCAGCTGGCCTGGTTATGAGGTGTTCTCCCTTCTTAGAATTGCAGAATTGAAAGAAACTCCCCCAAGGCTCATCCAGTCCAAACCCTACAATGCAGGAATCTCAGCTAAAGCCCCCCCCCAAGGTGGCCTTCCAGTCTCTGCTTAAAAACCTCCAAGGAAGGAGAGTCCGCCACCCTCTGAGGGAGTCGAGCAGCTCTTACCCTTAGAAAGTTGAGTCGGAAACTCCTTTCTTGCGATTTGAATCCCTTGGTTCAGGTCCTACCCTCTGAAGCAGCAGAAGACAAGCTGGCTCCATCTCCTTTAGCATTGATTTCTCTCTCTCCCCCCCCATCTCCTCCTTTCCTGTAGGACAGCAGCCATCCTGAAACCTTGATCAACTTTGTTGTCCTTTCGCAGCACTTGGGGAAGCCTCCAGAGGTGAGGGTTGCCTCCTCTTTTTTTAGGCTTGGTGGGGGGAGGGGGGGTCTCTGCAACCCACCAGACTCCAACTCCCAGCATCCCCGGCAGCGGTTGGGAGTCCAACAGCATCAGGAGGGATGCAGGTGCTCCCCTTCCATATCTGAAAGCTAGCATTCCTTACGCCTGTTTCTCGCTTCATCACACCTTCTATGTTTCCCGGCCTGCTCCAAAATCTGTGCTTCTTTTCTTTCCAACTACAATCTGGGGTGGGGGAGACATTTGCACCAAGTGAAGCTTCCCAGCTGAGACCTTAGTGGGATTTTTTTTTAAGACTTTACATTAAAAAGCATACAAAGTGAGAAGCTTCTGTCCCCAACTCCTTGCCTTCTTCCCTCTCCTCTGCCCTTCATCTAGGAAAATCAGTGCCCACTCCACCCCCCATCTCTCCTGCTCCCTCCCTTTTTAAGGATATTCCTCTCCCCTAAATATTTGCTTGTGTTAATCTGGATTTCCTACACTTAGTGGAAGAGACCAGAGGGTATTCTTTGGTTTCATGTTGGTGCTTATTATTGTTTTATTCTTAGTCTTATTATTTGTTTTTATTTTTTAATTTCATGAAATGATTGTGGAAAAACCTCAAAGTGATTTATAGAAAGGAAAACTTCCTAGTTGCTTGTTACTCAAAGCTCTCCAAGCAACCTGCAGTGGATTCTTAAATGTTACCATAAATAAACATGCATTAGATTTTAAAGAACAGATTTTTTATATATAAAAAAATAAAACAGAGTTACATTAGATTTTAAAGAACAGATTTTTTATATATATAAAAACTTAAAACAGAGTTACATGATAAATAAAACTCTTTCCTCCCAAAGGGTGGATTTGCTTCTGAGTAGGATGCAGCTTCTGTGCAGCTCTTAAGTTTTCACAAGCATCAATAAAGTAATTTATGGAAAGTGTCGTTCCATTGTGTTCCTGGTGCGCGAAAGCCATGCCCCGTGGATTCTGCATGTTAAAATGCAACCATGGCACTCTTCATCCCCCTACGATGTTCGTGCTTTAAGGCTTTTAATTTGTCCATGAGCATCAAGCCCCAGGCATGTGAGACCTGAGCTACAAAAAAAAAGTATGGTGAGGGATCTCCACTGTCTGGCGATGACTAGTTTTGCAGCTGTTCTCAGGTGCATGATTAAATCTTCCTTTGTTAAGATGTGAAACTCTGGAGAAATGTGTAGTTCTATCTTTGGGTCCGTAGGGACAGTTTGCTCTGTAACTGTGACAGCAGCACGAATTTCTGCCAGCCCCCAAAGAGCAAAATGTCACAATTCCCCACAATCCCTGGAAAGCCCCCCTCCCCCACCTGTGCCGTTTTCTCCCCTCCTGATGACCCCTTTACTCTCCCTTTGTCTGACTCTCTGTCTTCTTCCTCCCTTTGAGGTCACCAACCGTTACCTGTCACAGCTGAAGGATGCCCATCGACACCACCCCTTTATCAAGGAACACCAGACCAAGGTAATAGGACCGTCTCTTCTCTTCTGTTCACCCAGCCGTGGGGGTGGGGATCATAGAGCTGTAGCGTTGGAAGGGACCCTGAGTGTCGCCACGTCCAACCCTTGCAGTGCAGGAACCCCAGCTAAAGCCTCCATGACAGATGGCCATCCAAGGGTGTAAGAACAAAGACAGAGCTTTTCAGCCCAGGGTTCTCCAGCTATTGTTGGACTATGACTCCCACCATCCCTGTTTAGCAGGACTAGTGGCCAGGGATGATGGGAACTGTAGTCCGGAAACAGCTGGGGACCCAAGTTTGGGAAACACTGTCTTGGAGCTCCCCCCCCCCATGAGAGCCGTGGGCGGGCAGGGCACTCCCTCCCTCACACATTCACAAGGCTGTGCCCAGGGCAGTGGTGGTGAACCTTTTAGAGACTCAGTGCCCAAACGGCAAACCAAAACCCACTTATTTATCACAAAGTGCCCGGAGTTGTTGAGCTTTTTGGGGGGAGCTGATGGCCAAAGTTTTGGAGCTTTTTGGGAGGGTCACAAAAGTTGCTTTGCTTTTTGGGGGGGTCACCCCAAAGCTGCTGATGAACTAACGTGTAGCACCGACATCATCGTTTGCCAAAGTGTCAAAAAAACAAGCACAATAGGGGTTTAAAAATGAACGCTTTTAAGCCCAATCAGAAACAGCCACTGACGCAGCAAACTGAAAAACAGACCAATTGCCAACACAATCTCTGGCTTACAGCAAAAAAAGAAAAGAAAAGAAAGAAAAAGTTCCGGGTTTTAACAGCGGACACAAGCTGTAGCATTGGGGGGGTGGGGGGGGAGAACAAATGGGAAAACAACAACAGTGTTGATGGGCCGATGGTGCGCATGCCAGCAGCGAGGGCTCTGTGTGTCAAGTCTGGCATGAGTGCCATAGGGAGACTGGATTCCATGCAGGACATAAACTGTGGAACTCCTCCGGCAGGCCACTCTCCACAACGGCCTGGCTCAGCCGTGCTCCTGGAAGCTGCAGGAGTGTAGAGTTGCTCTTGTGCTCTGGTCCTACTGGAGGATTTCCGGTTTGGGTGTGGTTTGTGCAGAGAGGCGAGCAACAGCCTCCTCTTTCATGTCAGGCAATTCTGCTACCTCCAGTCACGCGGAGGTGAAAATTCTGCCCCTGAGCAGAGACTGATTGAGGATACTGGAAGGGTAGATCATGCAGAGATGCAACGGGCACTTGGATGGACACTTGGACACTTTTTTTGGGGGGAGGGGTGTTCTCTGGAGCCTTGAAGAACTTGAAGAACTAACTACTCCCAACGCACCATTTGTGATCACTGGGCAAGTGGCACATTCTTGTCAGGTCCATGGCCGTCTGTCAGGGATGCTTTAGCTAAGATTCCTGCATGGCAGGAGGTTGGACCAAGTGACCCTCGGAGTCCCTTCCAGCTCTGCATTTATGTGATTCTAGGTCTTTCAATCAAGGTTGTAATTCACACTCTTCCTTCTGCTTCGTCTGTCTGTTTGCCTTGAAGGAGAATGACTTTGACCGCCTGGCTTTGCAGTATGCGCCCAGCGCCTAGACTGGCTGGCTGCAAGGAAGCTCCGGACGGCAATGAGCAGGATTCTGTGTGCCGAGATCATCGCTTCTCCTGTACAGGTGAAACCTGAAACCGGTGCTCCCCTCGCGGGTCTGCCATGGGACAGCATCGAAACCCCAAAACATTTTTTGCCCTCTGCTATGCAGAAAAGAGACTTCTGCAGACTGTAGCTCGAAACATTCCCAATAAAACCTGTGCTAGATTTAACTACCTGGCTCTTTCTGATTGTGAAAACCTTAAGCCGCCTTGGACAACGGCAGAGCATCTGTCTTGGCAGCCCAGGATCGTCAACGTGGAGATGAACCTGGAGCTTCATGGCTGCCGCGCTAAGCTGAAATCATTTCCCTGCCCCGGAGTTCACCTTCACGGGAGCCCAGGCAGGAGGTTTGTTTTGCGGCCCCCCAGGGCCAAAAGGACTTCACTTGGATGGTGCCCACTCTCCCCAGGGCAGCCTCTCTCCTCGGCTCACCTCCACCTCCAAGCCACCTGGCCATAACGAGTGCTTTGGGAGGCTTTTGGTGTAGCCCAAATCTCTCTCCTTTGCTGCTTTTGCTTGGGGCCTGGCACACACTGGCATGCAACCCCCCAAGGTGGAAATTCAGATCAGGCCGCCCTGAAAAGGTTTCCTCACACCCTGGGATAAAAGAACCGTTTCCTGACCCTTGGGTTTTCCTTTATTTATTAGTAGATACCAAATGAAGTGTGTGTGTGTGGGGGTCATCTTGAAGCCCTGGCAAAAATGGGGCACCCCTTTCAAGATTGGGGACCTGCCTATAGATTTTGTTTGGTTTCTTAAATAATAATATTTTATCCCTTTTCCATATAGAAAGTTGCATTTATTACTCAACAATTTTATTCCTGTTCAACAGAACTTCCCACTCATCCAACATCGATGTTTATAACCCAAATTACATACAATGGCATTTTAAGATCCTGTCTTATCCAATTTCACCCTAACATGTTTCTTAATATGTTCTGCTGTTTTCTTACTCTCCAAACACCGCTGTGGCTTTCACATATGAGAATAACATATGAGAAACAACTTTTTATATAGACTAGAAAAGTCTCCTTTAAAATATTCAAAATTTGTATCTCTTATCAGTGCTATAAACCTTCCCATCTCTGCATGTTATTTTTTAGTGTTTGTTGTTGTTGTTGTTCAGTCGTGTCCGACTCTTCGTGACCCCATGGACCAGATCACGCCAGGCACCCCTATCCTCCCCTGCCTCCCGCAGTTTGGCCAAAGTTTTTTAGTGTTAGGGAGCCCATAATGCAGCGAGGTTTCAGAAAGACAAGTTACAATTGTTTTCTCAAAATTTATCTTCGGTACCATGAAAATATAAAAAGGGAAAGGAAAAAAAAGAAGTAAGCAGTGTTGGGAAGGTGGCCTTCAACTCAACCAGATCTCACAAAAATCTTGATGCCTTCTTTTACAGGGTAAGCTGCTCAAAAGACTCAAACATTATTCTCAAGACCTTGGGCAGCTCCTGCGCAGGAGTACAGCTACCCAAGATGCATGAAATTTCAAAGGGACAAAGGACATTTTTCTGTTTCCTGCAAGACAGGAGCAGTTGAGAAGCTCCTTTCTGCTTTCTAGGGGATGGGAAGAGTCCTTTAGCTCATGCCAAAAATTGCACTTGCTGTTAAAGTGGGAGGGAGGGAGGGCGAGCCCTTTGGGGGCCCTCCCACACAGAGACCAGAACTGGAGGTGGTTCAGGATTTGAACCCAGAACCTTCCACCTGCCTTTCATGAAATTGAAACCTCTTGCTTGTCCCAAGCAAGGTAGACTTGCTCTTTGTGGAAAGAATATGCCCAACATTTCTCCCAATGAAAATACGGACGTCCTATTGCATCATAATAATAATTTTATTAGTTGCCCCAGTCAGTCTGGGCAGCTTCTAACATATATGAAAACATAATAAAATTTTAAACATTAAAAAACTTTCCTTTATAGGGCTGCCTTCAGATGTCTTCTAAAGGTTGTATAGTTATTCCTCGTCTCGGGGGTCGCATAACTCCAAACACATTTCTCTGATGAAAATAGGGACGTCCTAAGGAAAAGCGGGACATTCCAGAATCAAATCTGTAAATCTAGGACTGTCCCTGGAAAATAGGCACCTGGAGAGTCTTTGCAAAACTAGCTGAGGTTGCAAACCAAATCTTCTTGTGGGGGACTTACTCTCTTCCTCCCTCCTTCCTCGTGCTCTTTCAATGCTGTGTTTGAGGTGCAGGGGTTAAAGCTTGCCTTAATGCCGTGGCCCCCACTGCAGCGGGGGGGAAGCTACATTGTGTAAGGTGGTGGGGAGTTTTTTCAACTCAACCCACCCCCACCCCCCCCCACCCCCACCCCCACCCCACCCCCGCTGTCAGGCCGTGGTGTCCTGTGCTGCACATGCAACATTTCTGAATGGGGCCCTTTGTCCTTTCCCAGGGAAAGCTGTTCCCTGGCAGAACCCCTGTTGATGGGGAGGGGGGCCAAATGAAGGTCTCCTTTGTCTAGCGGTTGTGTAGGAGGGGAGAGATCTTTTTTTAAAGAAAGGCAGGCTTGTGTGTGTGAGAGAGAGTATGTGTGTCTCAGTGCCTCTAGACCCCTGCATGATGGTTTGGAAACAATGGCCGGACTCTGAATGGCCTGAACAAAGGCGATAGGGCCGCTGATGCCATTCCATTCTTTTATTTCTCCCTCTCCCCACACCCTGCATCACTCTTGGGGGTTGGCAGCAAGAAATAAGAAGTGGGGGCTATTTTCCTCCCCAGCTGGTTCTCTGGACATGCTTTGAAACCTGGAACAGGTTGGCCAGCCCCTGCAACCTAACAGCCTCTTTGCACAACAGCGTCAGCCCAACAGTTGTAGAATCAGAGAGTTGTAAGGGACCCCCAGTGGTCATCTAGTCCAAGCCACATGCAAAATGTGCCAGTTGATGGGCATTGCCATTCAAATTGTGTGTTTGTGATGGATTATGTGGGGTGGGTCTTAACTGCCCCCCCCAATATTTTACTCAAGTTGGCACCACTGCTTCCAACTCCTCCTCCCTCCCCATCACTTTCCCTCTAGTGCTGTGTCTTTTTAGAGTGTTGCTCCTGAGAGCAGGACTATCTCATCCGTGTGATTTGTAAACTGTTCTGGGTGCCTCTTTTGGGGGTGGGGGCTAAAGAGCCGCATGATAAAAAAAAGTTATACATAGTAATAAAATAATGAACAAGTGCAGTGTGGGTCCTGTGACTGTGAAACTTGGATCTGGATGACCAGAGTTTGAATGCAGAAGGGCCATAACAGAGTGGTTAGCGCACCTGCTTGGCATGCAGAAGGTGCCAGGTTTGGTCTGCAGCATTGCTAGGTTGGCTGGGAGAGACTGCCACCCAGGTGAAACTCAGTAGAAGGCAAGTTCCTGTGTTCTTACCACGAGGATTGCAAACTTGGTTTATTTTCAACAAGAGGCCCATGGCTCAGTGGCCAGGCACCTGCTTGGCATGCAGAGGGTCCTAGGTTCATTCCCTGACAGCATCTCCAGACCCCTGCTTGAAACCCTGAACAG
Organism: Lacerta viridis; assembly: GCA_900245905.1. Classification (NCBI taxonomy): domain Eukaryota; kingdom Metazoa; phylum Chordata; class Lepidosauria; order Squamata; family Lacertidae; genus Lacerta; species Lacerta viridis. The sequence continues at coordinate 152,065 of OFHU01003945.1, forward strand.
CTGCTGACAACACCCTGATTCAGTACAAGGCAAACTAAACCCCCAGCTTAAGCCATGAAGTTCAGTGCAGGTAGCCTCTGGAGCAGTTGCTGTTTTCTCAGCTTGACCCACCTCACTGGGTTGTTGTGAATCTAAAAATGGGGGTGGGGAGAAGCCATCTTGAGCTCCTGGGAGTAAATCTGGAGCATAAATGTGCTCGAAAAATGCAACCATATTTATATCATTAAATACAACAATATTATTATATCTAACAATACAGCTATAAGCAGTATCGGGGATTTTCCACCATAACAAATCTCATAAACTTATATCAACAGTATATTTTATAAGCTACAGATAAGAAGATAATTAGATATTTAGGATTTGATACCTACCAACAAAATATATATTTTTTATTTTACTTTATTATTTTAGCATAATTATTACAAAGTCAAGACAAAGCATTGCAATTACACACATATATACAAATTTTCGATATTACTATTAATAAAAAGAAAGACAGAAGAAAAAGGAAAGGAAAAGAGAAAGGATAAGTGTGAGAAAAGAAAAGGAAAGTTAGAAAAAGAAAAGAATAGGCAGAGTTTCTTCCAAATTTATTCTACATATATTTCAATAAGTAAATAATTGTAAAATATCATTGACTGGCTTTCACTGCACTTCCTATAGACAATTTAAACAAAATTATATCTGTTATTCCATATTTTTCTCCCATAGAATCCCACATGAATGATCAATCACTAAATTCTCTGGGTCTCTCACAAGGTGACTCAACATAGCCAAAACCTTGTACTGTGTTTGATCCTTGTCTGCATAAATAGTCATTTAAGCATTTCCATTGTTTTTGAATTATACTTTTTGGTTTTTGTCTTATTAAATCAGTTAACTTTGCTAATTCCAAGTATTTGCATAGTTAGTTAAGCCATTCCTCTTTAGTTGGGATGTAATTTCCAATGGCTGGCTATCAACATTCTCACTGCCGTTGCATACAGGAAAATATTAGTTGTATCTTTCGGAATGTCTCCATTCAAGATTCCTAATAAATATGATTCTGCTCTCTTGTTGTATGATATTTTTAATCAACTTTTTAATTTCCTCATGTATCATATTCCAGGATTTCTTAATTTCAGGGCAGGACCACCACATATGATATAGGGCGCCAATCGTTCTATTACACCTCCAACATCTGTTGCTGCCCGATTTATTCATCTTTGCTAACCTGTCTGGAGACATATACCATATGTGGTGAATCTTCATAAAATTTTCTTTTATTTGGTAACAGGCCTTAAAGTTTATATTTTTTATCCAAATTTTTCCCCAATCTTTATATTCAATTTCATAACCTAAATCTTGTTCCCACTTTAGCATATTCTTTCTTTTAGTTTCTTGATTTGTTTGTGTATTATTTAATAATTTATACATTTTTGTAAGTATTTTTTGATTATTTTGTAATACTTTGTCTAATTTTGATATTTTATTTTCAAATCCTCTATTCTTTATATCTTTTTCAAAGGTTGCTTTTAGTTGAAAATGTTACAGCCAATTTATTCCCATCTTTTTTAATTCTTCCCAACAAAATATTTCACAGATTATAAAATGGATAGATATATTCCTCTATTTTATAATATATGAAATGTATTGTTAAAAGAGATCAAGTCATCTGTATATAATTTAGAAAATATTTTGTGGACAGATGAATATCAAATCCCAGATATCTATGGATAAAATATGTTGTTATTGATAAATCCCAGACATCTGTTTTATAAATCATAGTGACTCCCAGATGCCTATCATCTGTCTATCTTTTAAATGATTTTTTAAAAAACATTGTTGAGAGAGAGATATATATATATGGGATTGGCTGAGGACAATATTAGATGGAAGGTAATATATGGGAGGGCCTATAATTTGCAAAACCGATATCTGGGATTTGCTATCATTAACCTTTTTTTTTTTTTACCATTTATGGACGCCAAATCCCAGGTAATTGGAAAGCTCGTAAGTGCGGAGAGTGGCTCCGCAGCGCTTCCTTTGCCTCCCCCCCCGACGCCCCCTGCCGGCCGCTCCCCTTTCCCTCCTCCCCCGCGGCGAGCGAGTGCGCGCGTGTGCGCGCGGAGGGGGGCCAGGCCAGCCCTCCAGCTGCCCACATCTGGAGCGGGTCCTGCGCGCAGGGAGGCAGGCAGGCAGGCAGGCAGGCGCGCGCTTGCGCTGCAGCAGCGGCAGCGCTTCTCCGGGTCCGCGGCGCTGGGCTGGCTGGCTGGCGAGCAGGATGGAGGCGGCGGAGGCCATGCCGGGCTACGAGGCGCTGGTGCGGCGCAGCTACGGGAGCCTGGCCGGGGCGCTGCGGAGCTGCACGGGCTGCGGCTGGGAGCTGGCCCGGCGGACGTGGGCCGAGAACGCGCGGCTGGCCTGGAGCGAGTTGCTGCTCTGCCTCCTCTGCGCCGTCGGCTGGACAGTCGCCCGGCGAGCCGCCACCCGGCGCCTCTTTCGGGTTGGTGGGGGCTTGCTTTTTCGGGGGGGGGGTTCCGCAATGGCCCCATGCATTGCCGCGGGTCCCCTTTCGCCCTGGCTTCTGATTGCAAGGGTTCAATTGATCCTTGGCTTTGATTTGAGGGGCCGAGAACCTGGCTTTGCACTGCAAGGCTTAAATCCATCATTGACTCGTCTTTTTATTTGGGGAGGGGGGGGGAGAACCCTTATGGTTTTGCACTTTTGGGGGGGGGGTTCCGCAATGGCCCCATGCATTGCCGCGGGTCCCCTTTCGCCCTGGCTTCTGATTGCAAGGGTTCAATTGATCCTTGGCTTTGATTTGAGGGGGAGAACCTGGCTTTGCACTGCAAGGCTTAAATCCATCATTGACTCGTCTTTTTATTTGGGGAGGGGGGGGGAGAATATGGTTTTGCACTGCAGGGGTTAAACCCACCCTTGATTTTTATTTGGGGGGGGGAGAATATAGCTTTGCTTTGAAGGGGTTAAATTGGCCTTATATTTTTGGCTGGGGGTGGCATTCCAAGAGTGAAATTGGAGCCTGCCTCGTATCTCCTGTGTGGGTGGGGGAATTAATTTTGCATTGCAAATATTACATTGGCTCTTGGCTTGGGGGGGGGGGCTGGTTTTGCACTGCAAGGGTTACATTTGTTCTTTCCTTGCATTTTTTGGCCTGGGGATGATATGGCTTTGTACGGCAAGGGTCAAATTGGCCATCGCACACTGTCTTCTTTTGGTGAGGGGGGAAGAATCTGATTTTGCATTTCAGGGCCGTAAAATGGGTCATTAAAAAGCCCCTCTTTTTGAGCAGCGGTGGGGAGTGAGATGGCTTTGCACTGCAGGGAGGGTTAATAGCCATCACCTTTGAGGAAGAATCTGGTGCATGTGGTGGGAGAAATGAAATCCATGGTGGAAATGGGTCAGTGCATTGCCTCCAGAAAAGGAGCATCTCCTTTGTGCATTGATGGAGTGGGTAAAATTGGCCAGATCATTGCATGGAGGGGAACTAGATTTGTTTGTGTATGAGAGAAAGAGAGGGCACAAGCAAGAAATCTATTTTGCTGTGGTGGAATAAAACTGTCTTTGCATTATATCCAGAGAGGCAAGTGAAATGTGCCATTATAAATTTTTTTTTGGGGGGGGGTGTTGGTCCTTTGCATTGCCATGGGCATGGAGGAAGTAAAATCAGTCATTGTGTTGTATTCTTGAGGTGACTCCATTTGGAACAGGGTGGCCTTGAAAATGCTTTCTCTCTCTCTCTCTCTCTCTCTCTCTCTCTCTCTCTCTGTGTGTGTGTGTGTGTGAAAACATGTCGTCACATCTTCCTGCTGTGTGTGAAATCTGCATCCTTGACATGGCATTTTTTGCAGCGAAACAGTGGTGTGGTCTGTCAGGTAGCACTGGAATGGGGCCTCAAAGTCTTGTGGCTTGAAGCCTGTTGTTGGGTACCCATTTGGGTGTGGGGAGGCAGGGATGCAAAATTTGCAGGGAACGAGGGGTCTTATTTGTTGTGGGTTGGCTAGCTTTTTTTAAAAAAAAAAAACAAAAACCAGTTTTAAGAGTGTGTGTTCAGATTCGAAGATGATATCTGATGTTAGGTCCATCCTCAGAGTAGACTGACCAAAGTGGATGGACATGACTAATTCACTGGGACTAGTGGGGGGGGGTCCAAAATATACACCTCATAAATGTGTGCATCTTCTGGGGGGGCAACAACTGGGGCATATAGGAATTTTCTTTTTAAAGCTTTGCATGTTAGAATAATAGAATCATAGAATGGTAGACTTGGAAGGGACCCCAAGGGTCACCTAGTCCAACCCCCTGCAACGCAGGAATCTCAGCTAAAGCATCCAGGACAGATGACCACCCAACCTCTGCTTGAAAACCTCCCAGGAAGGAGAGCCCACCACCTCTTGTGTTCCACTGCTGAACGGCTCTTACTGGCCTAAAGCTTTTCCGAATGTTTAGTTGGAATCTCCTTTCCTGTAACTTGAAGCTACTGGTCCTGCCCTCCAGAGCAGGAGAAAACAAGCTTGCTCCATCTTCCACGGGACAGCCCTTGAGGTGTAGGGAAATGGCTCTTCCATCTCCTCTTTCCCAGGCTAAACATCCCCAGCTCCTTCAAGCGCTCCTCATCAGGCTTGGTTTCCAGACCCTTGATCTCAATGTCCTCATCTTGGCTGCCCTCCTCTGCACATATCCAGGCATCTCAATGTCCTCCTTAAATTGTGGTGCCCTGAATTGGACACATTATTCTGACAAAGGCCGAATAGAGTGGCACTATTCCTTCCCTTGACCTGGACGCTAGACTTCTGTGGATGCAGCCTAGAATAGCATTAGCTTTTTTTTGCTGCTGCTGTGGACTCATGTTAAGCTGGTGGTCCACTAAGACTCCTGTTGAAATACTTATTTTATTTAAATGATATTTTATTAAATGTTCTAAAGTTTAACATATACACTCCAATACGTAATAATTTTTCCTTCAGTTTTGTCAACCTCCCACCCCATTTCAATTGTGTTTTTATTTCTCCCCCTCTGCTTCTATCTCTTATACTATAACAACAATAAAATAATTTCTAATTCCTTCTGTTGCTCATAGTTCAAATCCTGCTCGTGAGTTCATCATACTATAGTATTTCTTTAGGTAATCTGAAAAGGCTTCGATTGCATGTTGAAAGCTTTCAAAAGTACTGGATACATTGATAAGATACTCCCTAATGTCATCATCACTGGTTTGGATTTTAGAAAGGAACATAGCTCAGTGGGTAGAGCAGAAGACTCTCAGGGTTGCAGGTTTGAGCCCCACATAGGGCAAAAGATTCCTGCATTGCAGGCGGTTGGACTAGATGACCCTCATGGGTCCTTCCAACTCTACGATTCTATGATTCCTCATGCTGAGTCAGGCCATCTAGCTCAGTATCTTTGACACTGGTTATTAGATGCTCTCTGGGGTTGAGAAGATGATGGGGATTGAATCTGGGACCTTCTGCATGCAAAGCAGGTGTCCTAGTTCTGAGTTACAGCCATTCCTTGTGAGTTACTCTCTTTAGATGCCAAGAGTGGTAAGGATCTAGTCCTCTTGGTTCAGTGTAAAGGGCCAGTTTAAACAGGAATGTAGAGAGCTTCCTTACACTTACCAGTTAACTGTTGTGAAAACAGGATACTGAACTAGATTCCCCCATCCCTGACCTGATCCAATGGCTGCAGGACCCGTCTTAGGCTGCAGGACCCGTCTTAGGTTCTTAAGAAGTTCAGAAGAGCCTCCTGGATTAGGCCAGTGACGCATCTGGTCCAACATCCTGCCGACCACACACCTGTGCGAAACCTGCAAGCAGAATCCAAGCCCCACAGCGCTCACCCCTCCTGTGCTTTGGAGTGAAAATTCAGAAGGCATTATCATTCCCAACTGCAAAGGTTGAGCAGAGCCTTCATGGGGAGCAGCCATCAAAAGCCATTCCAGAATGTGGCTGCCAGACTGGTATCCTCACTTTTCACAGCTGTAGCCTGTAGGGTGGTGCATGCTCTAGTTATCTCCCGCTTGGATTACTGCAATGCGCTCTACATGGGACTGCCTTTGAAGGTGACTCAGAAACTGCAAGTAACTCAGAATGAGGCAGCTAGACTGGTGACTGGGACCATATAACTGGTCCAAAAGGATCTTCCCTGGCTCCCAGTACGTTTCTGAGCACAATTCAAAGTATTGGTGCTGACCTTGAAAGCCCTAAACGGCCTCGGTCCAGTATACCTGAAGGAGCGTCTCCATCCCCATTGTCCATCCACTGAGGTCCAGCTCCAAGGGTCTTCTGCTTCTGGCAGTTCCCTCCCTGTGAAAAGTGAGGTTACAGGGAACCAGGCAGAGGCCTTCTCGGTGGTGGCGCCCGCCTTGTGGAACGCCCTCCCATCAGATGTCAAGGAAATAAACTAACTAGCAGACATCTGAAGGCGGCCCTGTATAGGGAATCTTTTTTATATGTTGGAAGCTGCTCAGAGTGGCTGGGACAACCCAGTCAGATGGATGGGGTACAAATAATAAAATGATGATTGGTATCTGAAGAAGTGTGCATGCACACGAAAGCTCATACCAAGAACAAACTTACCGGTAGTTGGTCTCTAAGGTGCTACTGGAAGGGATTTATTTATTTATTTTATTTTGACTACTGCAGACCAACACAGGAACCTACCTGTAACTAAAATGATTGTTGTTGCTATTCATGAATTAGCTCAATTCTCTTTTAAGGCCATCCAGGCTGGTAGCCGTCGGTGCCTCCTGTGGCAGTGAGTTCCAAAGTTTAATGCAAAGGGCTTTCTTTTCTCTTCAGAACCTTCATTGGACGGTCATGAGTTCCAGCATTTTGAGAGTGGGAGAAAACGTTACAATGATCAGACAACGGAGAGTGACTCTTAATACCAGTTGCTATTGAAACACAAAGTGCTGCCTGGTCTTGCCACTGTGAGGACAGGAGGCTGGACCTAGGTGGATTCTCTTGGCCCAATGCAGCTGTAGCAGGGCTCTTTAGTTCCTTACGATTCCTCAGTGGAGCCTCCATGGAGAGAGGCAGTCTAACTTAGAATGGGAAGAGGCTGCAGCTCTCCCTGGTCTGCCACTGTGAGGACAGAAGGCTGGACTTAGATGGGGCCCCCCCTGGGTCTCATCCTGCACAGTTCTTCTGCTGTCTTTGGGAGTTGTAATTCAGCCACCTATGGAGTGAACCTGATGTTGGGGAAGAGGAAAACTGCTGCTGGCTGGATTGGGGTTGGCTAATGCTGCACCCTCTGGATGTTCCTGGACCCCAGCTCCTGCCAGCCCCCACCAGCCAGCATGCCCAGTGGTCAGGGATGGTGACAACAGGCCCTCCCCAGCAGAGACAGTGTGTAGTGGTTAGAGCAGGGTTTCCCAAACCTGGCTCTCCAGCTGTTTTTGGACTATAACTCCCATCATCCCTAGCTAGCAGGACCTGTGGTCAGGGATGATGGTCCAAAAACAGCTGGAGACCCAAGTTTGGGAAACTCTGGGTTAGGGTGTCGGACCAGGACCTGGGAGACCAGGGTTCAACCCCACAATCAGCCATAAAGCTCATTGGGTGCCTTTGCGGGAAGCAGTCATTGCCTCTTTGCCTAGCCTGCATCTCAGGGGTGTTGTGAGGATAAAATGGGGAGGGAGGAACCTTGTACACCCCTCTGAGAGGGAAGCAACAACTGACAAGTTACAGTCAAGGGGAAACATTTCGAAACAACCCTTTGTTTGGGGCTGTGGAATGTTCTCCTGCATGTTTCAAGGATCTGGGCTGAAACATTTTGTTCTTTTTATTGTTAAAAACAGCAGAAGGAAAAGTGGGGGGGAGGCTGGGTGCAAATGCTTAAAAAAAGAAGTTAGGAAGCTTATATTGTGCCCCAAGGCAGTATGGGGTAAGGAGGAAGCATCTGATAGCCATTGGCTAAGACTTCCGTGATGTCACAGAAAGCGTGGGATGAGCCCCTGGCTGCTATTGAACCTGTGTAGTAGTGGAGGTTCTTACTGGAGAAGAGTGGTTCTGGGTTACGGTGTAGAAGAGTCTGGTGCAAGAGGAGGAGATGGAGGCAAGACGGTGTGCGTGTGGGAAACCAAAGTGTGCACATGTTTTCACACTGATTGTGGAGCATATACAATAGTATTGTGTCACCTGCACCTTTTGGACAAATGGACCTGCAAATTGGTATATGTGGGCATGTGGACTTGCCTGCTTTGGGGGGGGGGTGTGGCTTTCTTTGTTGAGGGTCAGGGCATAGCTTGTGGCATTTTTGAAATTTCTTAGCACAGAGGTAGTTTTAAGTCTTGGCTTTCACCCGCCTTTTAAATCCATGGGTGGTATTCACCAAGCTGTGAATAGAAACTTGCCTGCTTTGGGGGGGGGGTGTGGCTTTCTTGCCTCACCGTCTTTGAGGAAGTCAGGAAAACAGCATTATGGGGAACAAATTTAGCATTAGGTGAAATGATTTGGCCATTTTCTGAATGCCCATTTCTGCCTAGCACAGAGGTAGTTTTAAGTCTTGGCTTTCACCCGCCTGTGGTCAAGATGGGACGTACCGGTAATATTCAGTTTCTACCAGTGGTGATTTTAATCTCAAAAGTAATATTTATGCATGGGTGGAATTCAACACTTTTGCTTGGTGCAAAAGTAATATTTATCAGCCTGTAATTGCTCATGAAAGTAAAATTCTGTGTGTAGAGTTTGCACAGCCAATACTTACCAGTAAAAAAAAAATAAAATCCCCTGAAAATAAGCCATGGTGTGTTTTTTTGAGAAAAATAAATATAAGACGGTGTCTTATCGGAGAAACCGGTATGCCTGTTAGGTCTGTTAATTTCAACAGCCCTACTCTCTGAGTACAAGTCAGGTTTTTTTTAAAGTTTTTTTTTATTCATTTTGAAAGAAAGAAAATAAAAATAAAAAGAGATTCTTCTTACAATAACATAACTTTTTCTTTACATCAGTAAGTGACTTCCCCCAATTGCCCCCTTCTGAATTTCTGTTCCCTAATCTTCTTTGGCAGTTTCTAACAAATTACCATCTTAACCAATATTTCTTTCAGAAACACCTTAAAATTAACCTAATTCCTGGGTAAATTCCGAAAACCTATAATTAATTCCCTAGGTTACATTATTTCCCCCCCAAATATAATTTAAATTATTTTTCCCCAAATATAATTTAAATTACTTCCAATCTTCTTCCACCATCTCTTCTCCCTTATTGCGGAGTCTCCCAGTCAGCTCGGCAAGTTCCATGAGGTCTAACATTTTCATTTGTCATTCATCTATAGTTGGTAAATCTTGGCTCTTCCAATGCTTAGCTAGTAGTCAACTCGCAGCAGTTGTGGAATACAGAAAGAATGTAATGTCCTTGTGGGGGATAAAAAGTCTTCTGGTTTCTTTATAAAAGTGCCTTTAACACTTTTTTCATCTCATTATAAATCTTTTCCCAGAAGTCTTTTACTTTGGGACACGTCCACCACATATGGTAAAAGGTTCCTTCTTTTTCTTTACATTTCCAACATTTATTATCAGATGTACAATACATTTTTGCAGGTTTTAAATACCATCTATACATCATTTTCATCAAATTTTCTCTCAAAGCAGTGCATGCGGAAAACTTAATTCCTTTTTTTCCACAACCTCTCCCAATCTTTTAACATAATATTATGGCCCACATCCGTTGCCCAATCTATCATTACCAATAGCGACACAATACTATTGTAATTGCTTTTAGGAAACTTTCAATGTAAATAGCTAACTATGTCCATGGCTTCAGCTTCAAAGAATGCTGCCTTCAGACTGCTTCAGTGGCAAGGGACCAACCTCCGTTAATTTTTATCCCTTGCGTTAGCCAATTCTTCCAAATTTTAATCTAAATTGTACTCGCAGTCTTTCAATGACTTTTCTTAATTTGGAGAATTGGTCACTGGCTCCTGCAGGACTTGAAGCTGCACGCTGAGAAGAAGACGATAAATCCACAGTGCTCCGTCTCCAACCCCCCTCACTCTCGGGGCTCTTAAAAAGAGCTTTGCCTGGGAGGGGGCAGTTGTTTGAGCACCCACCGGATCTCCAAGCCCCCAGAATGCTCGATCTGGGGTTTTTTTGGGGGGTCCTCAGCGCTTTTGTGGCTCCCCCTTGCTTCAATGCGCTAGGGATTCTTCAGGTGAAGAGACCCTCGTCCTAATGGCTCTTCGGCCAACCGGAAGTCCCTGAGTAAAAGTCAGTTTTAATCCCACCCCTTGTTTCCAGATGTGCCCCTCTTTCTCACTTTTAAAAATGGAATCAAGTTTCTAGCTGTCATTGCAGGGCTGAATTTGAAGAACACCAAGTGAAGGCTTTGGGTTGATGCGTTTCCTCATCTCTGCTTGCCAAAATTCCCTCTTCTTAGCGGTTTCGCTACAATCAAGCAGTTAAGAAGAATAAAATAAATTGGGGAGGGCTGCAGACTGGAGATGTCTAAACTGAGTAACGATCACAACCTTTAAAAACTCCCTCGATGCAACTACTAAAGATATAGCAGCTCTGGCTTCTGTTTCTATTCACCTTCCCCAAATCTCACTGTGCTTGAGGACTAGAAAGTTGCCTCCCTTTTTTTTTTTAAACTGCCTCCTAATTTTTCAATAAAAAATAGAGTTGTGATTCTTTGCTTTTTTATGCGGCCTGCGGAGAAAGAGAGGGAGAAACTTTCCGTGTTGAAGGCTACATCTGGGTTTTGTGTCGCCGGGCTCATCAATTTTGGGGAAGGTCACCTTTGCATGGTACATGCAGTTGCGGTGAGATGAGCAAACAGAGTTTCCAGGCACTGCAGCTTGGCTTCAGCTTCTCTTCTCCTACAGGGAGGCCGGATGAAAACATAGCAAAGTGAAATGGACTCTCTCCCCATCTCTCAGCAAACAGCTGCCTCTTTCTGAAGGCTGCTCTCTCTCTCACCCCACCCTCCCCGACTGCACATCCCTTTTAGTTATTGCCAGGATCAGATCAGATCGTGGTAGTTTCGGCCTCTCTGCATAGGCTGCAGAGGAAGCCACAAGGGGAGGGAAATTGTCATCAGAAGTCGTGGCTTCTCCCAGCCATGACTGATCTCTGGCTCAGCAAATGGGTCTTTGATCTGCTGTGGCTTCCCCTGGGAGGGTCCGTGGATCAGGGGGGTTTAGAAGCTGAGGTTGTCTTAAGAAGGCCAGGTCACTATAACGCTGTTCACTGCTCCTGCTCAGGCTGCACAGAAAAAGCATTTTGGTTCCTGGAATTCATTCTGATTGTGCAGATAAAATAGATTCTACAGGATGGGGTATCAGTGTGTGGAATTATTCCAGATCCAAGGATCCCCAGGCAAGCATCACCAGATGGTGGAGATGTCAGGCGCCATCCTGGAGCCCAAGCATCTTCACTTGGTCTCAAGTGGTTGAAACACTGGTTGAAAGAGACCACGAGGGTCATCTAGTCCAACCCCTGCAATGCAGGAATCTTTTCCAACACAGAACTCAAACCCGTGACCCCAAGATTAAGAGTCTCATGCTCTACCAGCGCAGCTATTTTATGTTCCTGCAGTGATCTGATCTGTTGCAGGCAATGGAAAAAGAACCTGATAGGTGTGTCGTTGTGGCGGGCAAAGGTGTGATAAGGACCAGGGAGTGTAGAGTGAATCTGGGTTGTATTTTACACCACAGTGTTGTATGTTGCAATCTGCCCTGCTTTGACAGCCACGTCTTCTGCTTCAGCCAGGCAGCAGGAAATGCCTTCGTGCATTCATGTATTTCATGTATTTCACTTGACTTCTGAGTGACAGTCCTTGTCCGTGGAGGAGGAGGGTAACAATATTTAAAACAGCTCTGTTTAATTCAGCAAAGTACAAAGAAATTAGGTTTAAAAGTAATCAGGTTTAAATAGGTTGTGAGAAGCAAGTGTTTGTGTACTTTTCTTTTCTCTGACACCAAAAAGGACGTAAATGTGTGTGTTCCTGCATCTATGGGAGGAAACCATTTTTAAAGCATAAAAGCAGCACTTTGGCCAAGATTGTGGTGGATTTGCAGAAAGATGTGGTTAATTACCTAATCCATATAGATTTGCTTATCATGACCAACATAACAAGGGAGATGGCTGTCTTGGGGCAGGTTATGTATTTTTAGCTTCTGCCTTCTCCAGCTGCTTCTTAAACTGAATTTAAATTTTATTGTGTTATATATAGAATCATAGAGCTGTAGAGTGGGAAGGGACCCTGGGTTCATCTAGTCCAACTCCCTGCAATGCAAGAGTAGGCAGCTGTCCCATACGGGGATCAAATCTGCCAACTTGGCATTATCAGCACCATGCTGTAACCAAACTACAATTTATATCATTGTCGTGTTAGTCACTGTGCATGTCTGCGTGTACATGTATTCCTCACTATTTTAATGCATCGAACACTGAAAAATAAATCACACTTTCCCCCTATACATTTTAAAATTAAATCAGCATCTCCAGGTAACCTTTGCCGCAACCCTGTGAGATGGACGAGTATGATTTATGCCCATACTGAAGATGGGGAAGACTGAGGCCCAAAGTGGGCTTGCCTCCAGACCTAGGGCTGCAGAGACAGGAATCCACCCCTTCCTATTTTATAGGGCTCCATTGGTGTACCCGGGTGCTTTTTATGGATTTCCATAATCCTGGACTTTGCCCCAAGGAAAAAAGCAGTCTAGAGAGTAAGGAGAACAGGGGAGTGAAATACAGCTGGCCATCCAGCTGTGTTGGAAGAGATCCCAAGGGTCATCTAGTCCAACCCCCTGCAATTCAGAAAAATAAGGGGAGGTCAAGGTGTCATTTAAGGAGGCAAGGTCTCTGGGAGTTTGCATTGAGGTCGGGATATGTTTAGGAGATGAAGTGAAATGTAGGGGGTGTGTGTCAGGAAATCTGGGCAGGTGGGTTCATATGAAACCTTTTGTAAGAAAAAACCTTGGGTTGGATTGGGGTTCCCCTACCTCGCAGGTTTGTTGTGAGAATAAAACAGGAACATGTCGGGGGGGGGGGGCTGGGGAGAAGACTTATGTCATCCTTGAGCCCCTTGAGGAGGAAAGGTAAGATATAGAAATGCACTCACGGCTGCTACTGATTATAAAAGGGTGACATTTCTAGACCTCAAGAACTTAGGTGGCACCAGACCAGAAACTCAAAGAGAGGGGTGGAAGACCTCTGAAAATTGAGGGTGGAGGAGAGAGAGAAAAACATAATTTGACACAGGCAGATAGCTGTTTCCTCAGACTTGTTTCATATATTCCCATCCCTAATTGCAAAAATAATAACCCCCCCAAGACTGGGCTTTCTCCTGCCCCCCTCAGACAATAATTTTGTTTCATATATTCCCATCCCTAATTGCAAAAATAATAACCCCCCCAAGACTGGGCTTTCTCCTGCCCCCAGGGAGAGAGCTGCACTGTAGCCTCGGGCATCAATAATTTCTCCTCCTCCTGCTCCTCGTTCTCATTTTTTTTAAAAAATAAGTATAGGGTAGGATACATGAATGACAGCAGCCTGGTCCCCTGGCTGCCAGCCAGCTGCTGTTGCCAGGGCAACCAGCACAGGAAGACCTCTGTTGCTACCAGCAACCAGGGACCACACTTGGAAGAGGATGCCTTTGATGGTGGTGTCTGTCTCTTGCGTTGTTACAAAAACAACTTCAGGTTTTTCAGAAGGAGGTCATGCAGAGCAGCTGCTCTGGGTGGGTTCACCCCCACAGCCCCCCTTAATGACATTTGACTGCCTTCTGGCTCACCTACATCCAAAATGAGCCAAATCATGTTGTTTTTCTTTTTTTTAAAGGGCCAGCCTGGACATCTAGCGTTTGGAGAGAAAGATAAGGGGGGGGGGTAACATCAAATAATTTCTCTCTCGCACAATTTGATGGAATAAGTCCTGCCTTCCCCCAAAGCAAAATTGCTTAACCTTAGGGCAAAGTGTGTTTAACTGGGTTGCATCCAGTAATTGTCCTACTCAGAGCAGACCCACTGAAATTAAAGGGCGTGTCGAACTCGGATCCACTCATTTCAATGGGTTGTTCTCTAAGCGGAATTTTATAGAACTGTGGAGGTGGAAGGGACCCCTGAGGGTCATCTAGTCCAACCCCCTGCAATGCAGGTATCTCAGCTAAAGCATCCCTGACAGACGGCCATCCAATGTCTGCTGGAAAACCTCCATGGAAGGAGAGGCCACCAGCTGGCAGCAAGCCACATGGATTCCTTTGGAGCCTTTGCATCTGAGGAGCCTGTGCAAAACTTGCCATATCTAACTGGATTGATATAATTGAGAGTCTTGTGGCCCCTTGAAAGACTTACCAGATTCATTATGAGTAGTCCACCAACACTGGGGCTTCAGCTAGATGGGGTTTTTTTGGGGGGGGATCCCTACCAACTCTGCAATTCTGTTATTCTTTCTGGAAGGCTCCACAGATTGGAGAAGGAAGCCAACCATTTACAGCAGAATAGTATAATAAAAAAGGGGAGAGGGTTTTTTGTTTATTATTACGAGTCAGACTTTTGTGTATGAAAAATAGCGGGAGGGATGGGCTGTATAAGTGGATTACTGATTTGAAGTCCATATTGGTTTTGTAAGGTTCGCGTGAAGGTGCCTCACGAGTAACGGAGCAGGAGCCCAAACAGTCTTTTGCAGTTTTATTGTGCAAACTATTTACAGTGCAGAGCTACAAAAAGCATGTCTGTCTCAGTCGCTGGCAGAATCCGGGAGTGGCCCCTTCCGGCTTCTCCCCCAGCATAATAACCTCGGCGCCCCAAGTCTCCTCCTACCCTCCTTGCGTTTCACCCCTCTGCGCAACTGGGGCGACGAAAATGGCGTGCCTCCCTCCTGACCAGCCGGGCGAGGTCTCAGCAACATCCCCAAGCCCTCTCCCCGCCAGGCTGCCTGCTTGTGGCTCCTGGCTAGAAGAGGCGCTGGGGCTCTCAGTGGCATCCCTTAAGCCCCCTCCCCACCAGGCTGGTTCCTTCCCTCTCCTCCCCGCTGGAAGAGGGGCTGCTGCTCAATTGGTGTTGGGGCTCTCTGTATGCTAACAGACCCTCCGCTCCCCTCAGCGGGACAGGTGGCGGTTCCCTGACAGGTTTCATAATTTTTGACCTGGCAATATATCATGAATCGTGTGTGTGTGTGTGCGCTATGCAAAAATCACGATGCAGGCTCCGTGCTTATTTCAGACATCGTGATGTTTAGCTGGTGATATATTGCGATATTGAAAACCAGATACAGTATCTCCCAGCTTTAGTCCTGACACTTCCGGCTTCATTGGGTGCCATCTCCTGCTTCTCCTGGGCATCTTTGCAGAGCAGGAACCCTGCCAGGGGCTCGTGCAACACAAGGGAACAACAAGCAGAGGGAAACTCGAGGAGGTAGAAACTGGAAAGGGAAAAAAAAAACTGACCGTGAAACAGAGGCCACAACCTCAGCAGCTTTTGAGACGGGCTCCCTGCTTGGGAATGCTATATTAAGACCTCAGCTGCTCGGGTGATCAGTTCACAGCCAGAGCCAGGACAAGCCCTGCTGTGGCAAGATCAGAAGAACAGCTTACATGCCCCCTCCCACCCGAAAAATAAATCAAACTAACCTGTGGCTCTCCAAATGTTGCTGAACTACAACTTGCACTGTCCATTGGGCATGCTGGCTGCGTTTGGAGCCTGAGGAAAATTAGGCAGGATTTAGGTTCCCCCTGTCTCTGATCTGAGAAGAGGCGTTCCCCTTATCTCTGGATAAAGAGAGGCATTCCTCCTTCCATACCCTCTGTGTTGGCCTGGGACTGGGGCTTGGACTCAGAACCGGAGGAGGCTCAGTCCGCACCGGATCCTCTGCCGCAGGCACCAGCTGAACCTAGCTTGGGGCCTGATTCTGAAGAGCCTCAGTCTGCTCAGGTTCCCCTGCAACAAGCACCAGCTGGGCCGAGTCAGGGGCCTGAGCCTGTCCTGGCTCCAGGTGCTGAGGATACCTCATTGCCGTCAGCTGGGCCATCAGAGGCTGAGGCGGCCCCTGGGTCTAGTAACCTGCCGGCGTCTCCTGAGCTGCGGAGACTCAGGACTGAGAGAAGGAGGGATCTGAGTACTCGCAGGAGGAGTGCTCACCTTCAGGCGAGACAGGGTGGTGAGTCATCGGGGGATCGGGACCGGCCATTACCTCGGCAGAGATAAAAGGGCGGTCAGACCCCATCCCAGGTTGTGGGAGCAACATTGCTGCTTGCCAGATCCTGCCTGTGTTCCTGCTCTGCCCCCTGCCTCGACTTCATCGGACTGACCCCTCATTCACTTCTTGGACTTCGGACAGGACTTGGACCTTGCCTCTTGCATTACCCTTGAGACCAGCACACCCTCCAACATTAATTTTCTCCAATGAAAATAGGGACGTTCCTAGGGAAACACAGAACATTCTGGGATCAAATCAGAGACTGGGACACCATCTGTAAATTGCGGGTTCCCAGGGTCAGATTTAGGTTTGATGAGGCCCTCAGCTACTGAAGGTAATGGGGCCCTTTATATGTCCAGCTGTCCTTTGTCAACAACAAATTGCCGCTTTTTTGTGTTGAATATATGCTACATGGTAATTTATGGACCTAAGGTATCTAAGTAAAAATACCTGACTTTAGGTCAGTCGTGGCGACTCTGGGGTTGTGGCGCTCATCTCGCTTATGGCCGAGAGCGGTCCAGTTTTCCGGGTCATGTGGCCAGCATGACTAAGCTGCTTCTGGCAAACCAGAGCAGCGCACGGAAACGCCGTTTACCTTCCCCCGGAGCAGTACCTATTTATCTACTTGCACTTTGATGTGCTTTCGAACTGCTAGGTTGGCAGGAGCAGGGACCGAGCAACAGGAGCTCACCCCGTGCAGGGATTTGAACTGCCGACCTTGTGATCGGCAAGCCCTAGGCTCAGTGGTTTAGACCACAGCGCCACCCGCTGTGCCTAACAGAGCCTATACAACACAAAACACTGTTGCTGTATGTAGGTTTTATTTTATTTGTTTTTTATCTTCTTTTTACTTTTTTCCAGTTTAAAAATGCTTTATTAATTTTTTTTAAAAAAAATTACACAAATTAACACAAAACGAAAACAAACAAAAAACACAAAGAAAAATAAATGAAATAAACAGAAAATATAAGAAAGTCAGCACTTAGTATATACATAATATACAAAAAAATTTTTTTATAAGATTTTATTATTTTCCGCAATAAACAACAAATACATCAAACATATAACCAAAAACAATTAACAAAAAACGAAGAAACCACAACAACCACATTTAAACAACATAAGAAATAACAAAAGAAAACTTATACATACCTAAACAGGAACAAAAAATTAACTATACACTTTCTCACCCCCCTTCACCCTGTGTTGACTTCCAACCTGATCTTTATTGCAGTTTCTGTATCTTCATTTCTTTGTATACCTATATCTGTAATTTCTCATTGTTCTATTTACCTTTTGAGCCTTTCTTACATTTGCTAGGAGATCAGCCCTTTCCACAGAATTCCCTAAATAGTCTTTAAATGCTTTCCGATAGAAGTTGCTGAAACCCAAGAATCGTTGTACATTTGTTTTTTTATCTTATACTGTATTGTGGAAATGTACACCCAGGTTTTTCCCTTTAAATTTTTTGGGGGCCCCCAAGAGAGTGGGGCCCTAAGCTATAGCTTGTTTAGCTGATACGTAAATCCGGCACTGCAGGTTCCCCATCATCTCTCTAGTAATATCTGCTAGAGGGACGCAGGTGGCACTGTGGTCCAAACCGCTGAGCCTCTTGGGCTTGCCAATCGTAAGGTGAGCTCCCATTGCTCGGTCCCGGCTTCTGCCAACCTAGCAGTTTGAAAGCACGTGAAAGTGCAAGTAGGGAAGGTAAATGGCATTTCCGTGCACTCTGGTTTCCGTCACGGTGTTCCGTTGTGCCAGAAGCGGTTTAGTCCTGCTGGCCACATGCCCTGGAAAGCTGCGGACTAACGCCGACTCCCTCGGTCTGAAAGTGGAGGTAAGTGCCGCACCCCATAGTTGAATTTGACTGGACTTAACTGCCCTGGGGTCCTTTGCCTTTACCGATACCTGGAGCGCTAAGAGTGCCTCATCCCTGATGCAAAGAAGGCTTTCCATCTCTCAGGAAGGAATGCCTTTTCTAAACGGAAGCATTCCTCCACCTCTAAGTTTCAGTAGGGAATGGGAAGTTTTTAAGCAGAGGTTGGCTGGCCATCTCTTGTGGGTGCTTTCGTTGAGATTCTTGCACCGCAGAAGGGTCTGCTGCAACCCTGGACGCAGAATGGACCTGCGCCTCCATGGACAGCTGTGAGTCCAAAATGACCCCCAGGCTGCGCACCTGATCCTTCAGGGGCACAGTTACCCCCACACCACCTGCCCCCTGTCCCCTAGAAGCAGCACTTCTGTCTTGTCAGGATTCAACCTCAATCCATTAACCGCCAATCCTTTCTTCTCTCTGCCAGCCCTTTGCTGAGTGGTGCCAGCTGTCCCCCAAGGATGCTGCCAAGATGCCCGAGAGTGCCTGGAAGCTGGCCTTCTACACCCTCTCCTGGTCGTATGGCACCTACCTGCTCTTCTTCGCTGGCTACCCCTTTTTCCATGACCCTCCTTCGGTCTTTTATGGTACGGTAAGCAGCGCAGGTCAAGTCAAGATTTGGGCAGAGGCTTCCCTTTTGTAAAACCTTTCACCATTAGGAAAAGGGTAGCTCAGGCCCTGCAAACCTGGAGAGGCTAGCCTATCCCCTCACCTGACACCCCCCCACCTTGGGTGTTTTCACCAGAATGGACTTAGAATCATAGTATTGGAGAGTTGGGAGGGACCCTGAGGATCATATAGTCCAACCCCCTATGATGCAGGAATATGCAGCTATCCTCTATGGAGATTAGGGTTGCTACCTTTGTCCTGGCAAAATACAGGGGGGGGGGGCGCGATGTTTTTTTTTAATCTGGTGCTGAAGTGACTTCAAAGCAATCAATTACAATCTATTGCATACCTGCCAACATTAATTTTCTCCGATGAAAATAGGAACATCCTATTATCCAGACTCTCCAACATTTTCCTGATGAAAATAGGGACGTCTTGAGGAAAAGCTGGACATTTCGGGATCAAATCAGAAACTGGGGTGGCTTCTGTAAATCTGGGACTGTCCCTGGAAAATAGAAACACGGGGAGGGTCTGCTATTGCAGCCTAACAGGATGGCCCCTCCAGAATTTGACACACACACAGACAGACATTTGTGAATCTGTGCTTGGCTACCCAGAGCTTAAATACATGAGCTTTCACTCGCCTTTCAAAGATGTGTTTGGAGAGGATCCCTAATTTGGCAGAGAGAGAGAGAGAAGACCCGGAATACAGGACAAAACCGTATCAGTCAGGGCATAGCATTTTATATTGAAATACGTGACAATCCTGTATTATATAGGACAGCTGCCAGTTGAACCTGCATGTCTCCTTCAACTCCAGTGATGCTTCTCTGCTTCCCTGGATGGAGGTTGCTGGGTGTCTCACTCCGTGTTTGAAGAAACTTGGCAAAATTTACATTTGTTGCCCCGCCTGCTTTTGGCAGCAGGAACTGTGCCACTAAGCTAACACCCCTCCCCTAAAATTAAGACAGGGTGCTAGTCCTCTCAAGGTTATGAATGAAGAGCTGATGTCACAGGAACAAAGGAAGCTGCTTTACAGCTGCTGCTCTTCCTTCCTTCAGCCCAAGACTGTCTACACTGGCTGGCAGCAGCAGCTTCTCTGGGGTTTCCTTCCCCTACACAGAGATACCATTGAGGCTTAAACCAGGAACCTTCTGCACACAATGCTCTGGTCCTTGAAAGAAAATAATAGAGGGCCTCCTTTTTTTTGCTAAGAATTTTTTTTATTGATTTTCCAAATTGTAACAAATCAAAGCAAATTTAATACAATTTTTTCCAAAAACTGGCATCCCACATTCCGTCCTCAATGTGCCAATAATTTCTTCTTGTTGCTGCATTATTTTCCTAGTTATTCCTGAGTCGCCTTCTATTCTCTATAATAAATCTTATATTACAATTTTTGTTGTTGCTTTTAACTTTTCCCCCTGAACCATCAGCTGTCCGCTTGCCAATTCCTGCACGTACAATATTTTAAAATTTCCAATATCCACAAGTGAGGCTGTTCATCAAATTGTCAATCCACAATAGTTCAACAATGATTTCTAAAATAAACTTCCTTTCCTTCCTTCTGCGTGTATGAAAACCTAATAGTTCACTTTCACTAGATGTTTTCCCTTAACTTCACAATGAGCCTCTTTTTTCCTTCGTCTTTTGCAAAATAGAAAATGTGGGTTCCTGCATTTCTGCAGCTGCAAAATCACAGGTGTCTCTGGGTACAGGATGGGACCCAAAAGTGAATTAATCTTAATTCACTTTTTTGCAGCAATGCCCCCTTGTGGTCACAGCCTGGAATGTGCATTCAGGATGCCCCCTAGCTAGCATGCCTTGTTCTTTCCTTGTTGGTATGAGTTTGCAGGATTCTGGGGCATCTGGGGTTCCTGATGGGGGTGAGAGTGGATCTGGGTGTGTGTGGCAACTCTGTTCCTTGAATTGCTTTGGCTCCCAGCATGCTGACCAAGGGAAAGGCTCTCTTTTGCCTTTGTCAGACCACACCTGGAGTCCTGTGTCCAGCTCTGGGCGCCACAATTTAAGAAGGATGTTGACAAGATGGAATATGCACAGAGGAGGGCGAATGAGATGTTCAGGGGTCTGGAAAAGAGGAGACTGAGAGGAGGTATGGTAGCCATCTTCCAGTATCTGAAGGGCTGTCATGTGGAAGAGGAAGCAAGCTTGCTTTCTCCTGCGCTGGAGGGTAGGACTCGAACCAATGGCTTCAAGTTACAAGAAAGGAGATTCTGACAGTAAGAGCCGTTCCACAGTGTAACAGGCGGTGGGCTCTCCTTCCTTGGAGGTTGGATGACCATCTGCCAAGGATGCTTTAGCTGAGTTTCCTGCCTTGCAGGGGGTTGAACTGGATGACCCTCGGGGTCCCTGCCAACTCTGCAATTCTTTGATTGTATTATTCTTGCCCCCAGGCCCTGCTTGAAAGCTTCCCACAGCCATTGGCTCAGTTGGTAGGGGGCTGTAGATGGAAAGCCAGAGTGTGAGATCAAATTCTCCATGGCAGCTAGAATAATAATTGATTCTAGCACTGCGGGGGGTTGGGCTAGATGACCCTTGGGGGTCCCTTCTGTGATTCATTGACCTTGCTTTCTCCCTTCTCCTTTGCGGCTTTCCAGGCTGGAAGAGGGGCATGGAGGTCCCGCCAGACATTGCCATCGCTTACCTGATGCACGGCAGCTTCTATGGCCACTCTCTCTATGCCACATTCTACATGGACGCATGGCGCAGGGACTCGGTCGTCATGCTCATCCACCACATGGTCGCCCTAATGCTCATCACCTTCTCTTATATGTTCAGGTGCGTCCCCATCCACACATGCTCCCTCCATCCCTTGTTTCCTTCCTGGCTACACCACTGCTTGGTGGCAGAGCGCACAGAAAGTCCTGTGTTCCAAACCAGACGAAGGTCCCTCTAGTTCAGCATTGTCTGCACTGACTGGCAGCAGCTCTCCAGGATTTCAGGCTTGGCGGGGGGGGGGTCTCTCTCAGCCCTACCTGGAGATGCCGTTGGAGATTGAACCTTGGATTCTCTGTGCTTAGAGCATGTTCACGGCCACCAAACTCTGGTCCTTCCCCGGAGGATAAAGTAAGATTCTAGTCCTCAGTGCTTGAAATTAGCCAGGCTCCAAGCACATTTTGCACCTTGCTTTTGACCACGTGCGACCAAGTGAAGATGGCTGGGTGCCAGGATGTGGAGTTGCAGGCCTGGGGATCCTTGGATCTGGACTGTCACCCCATTGTGTAGAATTTTATCTGCACTATCAGAATGAATTTCAAGAACCAAAATGCTTTT
Organism: Lacerta viridis; assembly: GCA_900245905.1. Taxonomy (NCBI): domain Eukaryota; kingdom Metazoa; phylum Chordata; class Lepidosauria; order Squamata; family Lacertidae; genus Lacerta; species Lacerta viridis. Next base: position 173,985 of record OFHU01003945.1, read on the forward strand.
TTCTGTGCACCCTGAGCAGGAGCAGTCAGCATAAAGACAAAGAGGTCTGAATGGGCCAATAGTTTCGTGGACCATCCCTGGGTCAAGTGTCGTTTCTTCTTCACGTTCTCAAAGCAACTAACCTGGCTCAAGGTTGTCCTCTGAACTAGGCGGATGTTTAACTGAGAATCAGTCACAGTCAGCCCATCATTTGGAAAATAAGACTTGCCCCACAATGTCAACTAGGCGTTCCATTTTGGCGACTGTAACCTTGGTTTAAGGAGTCATTTGGTCCCTAGCTTGTACACCTGAGTTTCCTGAACTGGCCCTCATCATCTGAAATAGGAGCATAGGGTGCTGCATTGCACTAGTACAGGCTACTTATAGGAATACAAAGCCTAGTAGAGGCTGAGCAGGGCCTTGGGCAGAGAAAGGCATCCATCCGTCTCGAGACACAGTGGAGTGCACCTCTGGTGGTGAAGTGAAACTGCTGCAGGTACCAGCACCTCCTCCTCCTAACTGCAATTGCTGCTCCGAAGTGGCTGGCCGTGTGTCTGGAGGTCCCGGTCTGCCCAGGCAACAAGACCCCCCTCTTGGCCTCGCTGACGGGGTCCATAGGAAAGCAGAGAAAGGCGCTTGGCACCAGCTTCTTCCATGTTCCAAATTCAAAAGTAGATTACTCACCAGAAAAAAGGCTCATTCTAGACACCACCGGCTGCTTGGAGAGTCTCCAGGTGATTACTTGGACATCAGCTGGTGATATTTCATCCGCAAACCACTGCGAAGATTTTAGGAGGCCAGGAACAAGTGACTGAGGATGCTGCCGCACCACATAATTTATGGCAGGACATTCAGTTGCAGGGTTGCAGGGGTGGGACTAGATGACCCTTGGGTCCCTTTTAACCCTACGATTCTATGGTTCTTGTTTTGGGCAGCACTGTGGCTTTTGCAGATGTCTCGGGCAGAAATTCTCCATGCAGTATATGCACTTAAACTCTACATGCCGTTAATCGAACCCAGGTGTGCATAAAGGGTGGTGCTGTGGCTCACCTGTGCTTGTATCCTCTCCTCCTCGCAACGTTGCCTTCAGGTACCACAACGTGGGAATCCTCGTCCTCTTCCTTCATGACATCAGCGACGTTCAGCTGGAGTTCACAAAGCTCAATGTCTACTTCAAATATCGGGGCGGGGTCTACCATCGTCTGAACGATTTGATCTCTAACGCCGGTTGCGTCTCCTTCAGCATAAGCTGGTGAGTTTGGCTGCCCTCAAACTCCACACATGCACAGCCCATTCTGAGGGAGGGCAGTTCTGCAAACCTCACTCCCCTCAAAAAGAAAACCCAGTAGGAAGGCATATTACAAATTATTGTTTGGTTGTGGCTAAAATAAATCGCTGTGGTGCTGCAATCCCAGTATTTTTGTTGTTCAGATAGACTGCTCTTGTGCAAAAAGTTTTCCAAAATTAGAAATCGCTTGGAGGTTATTATTATTATTATTATTTACAATCAAACCATACATAGATTTTATTAAGTGAAAGAACAAGATTCTAGTCCTCACAGACCAGGTCGCTTGTCCCTGCAGGTTCTGGTTCCGCTTGTACTGGTTCCCTCTCAAAGTGCTCTATGCTACCTGCCACACCAGCCTCCAGACTGTCCCGGACATCCCCTTCTACTTCTTTTTCAATGCTTTGCTCTTCATCCTGACTCTGATGAACATCTATTGGTTTCTGGTGAGTAGCGAGCCTCACCATTGCATTTCCCTGCAGGAATGCAGGAGTTGGGAACCTCCAGCCAACAGGCCTCGTGAGCCTCAGTTCTGTAGGAAAAGATTTAGATACTAGGAAAGGATATATTGTTTAGTTTTCACCTTTCCTTGCTCACGTGAGTGAGGGCAGCAGAGGACCATCCTTTGCAGCATAAACTTGGAAGCTAAGACGAGGTAGATTTAACCTTCTAGAAACAACAATCCATCTTCCCAATGTAGCAACAAATGAAGATTGGCTTTTGAAAATGATGGAGTACGTGCAACTGGCAAGATCAACAGCAAAGATTAGAGATCAAAATGATGAAAAATGCCTTGAGGACTGAAATTTTTTTTAATGGGGATTTAAAGAACTACTATAGTGAGATGACCGGGACTTGAAATATGAGTGACAGCACAAGTTATTAAGATAAATACGTAAAATTGTGTGTATTCAATAGTACAGTGGTACCCCGCAAGACGAATGCCTCGCACAACGAAAAACTCGCAAAACGAAAGGGTTTTGCGAGTTTTTAGTTGACTCGCGAGACGAATTCGTCTATGCCTGTTTTTCGCAAGACGAATTCGTCTGGCGAGGTACCACTGTAAGCCGGCTTACCTTTTCGCTCTGGTCGGGAGGGGTGTTGTCCGCGTCCGCCATTAGTCGATCCAAAATGGCGGACGCGGACAACATCCCTCCCGACCGGAGCGAAAAGGTAAGCCCTCCTGGAGCTCCGCGGCGCCGCGTTTTAAGACTGCAACGATCGCTGCAGTCTTAAAACGCGGCGCCGCGGAGCTCCGTTGCCGGTCGGGAGGGGGCCGTGGGATCGTGCCCGATGTCGGGCATGATCCCACGGCCCCCTCCCTCCCTCCCGGAGCCGCGCCGCCGCGTTTTAAGACTGCAGCGAGCGAACAGCAGCGCAGCTGTTCGCTCACTGCAGTCTTAAAACGCGGCGCGGCGTGGCTCCGGTGCCGGTCGGGAGGGGCCCCCGGACTTTTTCCCCATAGGAACGCATTAATTAAATTTTAATGCGTTCCTATGGGAAAAGGTGCCTCGCAAGACGAAATTTCCGCAAGACGAAAGAGTCTTGCGGAACGAATTAATTTCGTCTTGCGAGGCACCACTGTATAGGAAAAATATGCAGCGTTTAAGGGTAAATATGAAAACCATGGAAATGGAGGACAGGAAGTCAACAGATAAAGTAATTTATGGATTATGTTAAAATATGTAAAGATTTCTTTTAGGTGAAAAATTAATAAGTAAGAATTTAAAAAAAAAATCCAGGATGCTTCAAGGCAGACTGGATTTTGCCTGTTGCCTTTTTTCTCCCCCTTAAAAATAACAGCCACACACATTGCTTTGTAAAAAAGCAAAAGTTGGATTTACTTGCATAGTAAATGTGGGGTGCTCTCCCCAGAGAGGCTCGCCTGGAGGCATCATTACATGTCTTTAGGCGCCAAGCAAAAACATTCTTCTTTACCCAGGCCTATGGCTATTCAATCATCTATTGCCTGTGAAAGTGGGGGGGGGGGAGAAGAGGACTGTTATCATAATGGCTATTTTACTATTAGGCTGCCTGCCTGCCTGCCTGCCAGTATGCTTTTTATTACGCTTTTGTTTATCATGGGAGTGCAGGCCATCTTAGGCCCAAGTCACCCTGGTTGGGATGAACCAGGTTCTCAGGAAAGTGGGGAGAGGGGAATGGGGTTCTTAATTCCAGGGTCATGAGTTCAAGCCCCATGTTGGGCAAAAGATTCCTGAATTGCAGGGGGTGGGCTAGATGAACCTTAGGGTCCCTCCGAACTCTGCATTTCTATGATTGTCCCCTCTCCCTTCCTCTTTGCAGTACATCACCCTCTTCATAGTGAAGGTCTTGCTGGGGCAAGTTCGGGAAGTGAATGACGTCCGGGAATATGATGTTGACGCAGCCTGCAAGAAGAGAGACCGGGAGTTTCACATCCCCAGCTGCTGGAAGGAGGGGTTAGTGTGCCAGGGAGGAAGAAAATCAAATTCGTACCAACATTCATTTCGCCTGGCTTCCCTGCTTCCATCAGTGGACAGCCACGTTCTTCTGGAAACCCGACGAGTGGAGTGCAAAAGCACCCACCCTCTCCCAGATGTCTAGCTGCCCTCCCTGCAACCCCCCCCCAGCATTCAGGGATAGTTTGCTCCTGGATGTGGAGTTCTTCCTCCACAAGAATCGTCTTGTTGGATGAAACCTTCACCACCCATGGCCATCATTCTGTTAGTTTGAAGCCCAGAAGTGGAGCATGTAAACCACTCTGAGGTAGACTGTGTCTGAATGTGGATGTTCCATTCAGCTATTTTGCATTGTTTTTCCCAGGGGGAGGCAGGCAGCAATAAAAGCATCCAGGCCAGGGGTGCGTGGCGACCCGCTATTAAGGGTTTGACAAATGCATTTTTTAAATCTGAATTTTAGTTTCAACTATTCCCAGTCAGGTTTTGGAGCGTAAGCTTCTCAAAGTGGTTTGTAATTTTAGCATGTTAAGTAAATTGCAGTCATTGTTGTGACAGGAATTTAAAACACACAAAAGCTGTGCTAAAGCCTCTGGAAGGTTGCTATACGGAAGCATAGGGGTGTGTCCTTACAATAGTCTTACTCAGAGTAGTCCTATTGAAATCAATAGGCAGAAAAGGGCCCTTTCCCTCAAGGGGGTGGATTGGCTCCCCTATGAGGCAAAGGGTGTTTGGGGCTTTTTCTATTCAAGAAAAGGTGAATAAGAGTGATATTAAAAAATGATTCATGGCATAGAGAAAGTTTATAGGCGAGAGGGAGAAAGACCTTTTTTCCTAACGCTACAACTTGGGAGTATCTAATGAAGCATCCCAGATGCAGGAGGGCAGAGGGCTCGGGGTTCAAATCCTGCTTGCCTGTTTCCCACAACAGGTGTCTGGTTGGCTGCAGTGAGAAGAGGATGCTGGACTAGAGGGGCCACCTTGGGCCTGATCCAGCAGGCTAGTCTTGGCTTCTTTCGCCAGGGCTGACTTAGGCCCATTAATTCCATGGGGTTCCTCTGAGTCAACTGCTCTCTTGCTCTCTCTTCCACAGGAAACATTTGAAGAACGGACTCGTGAAAGACAAGCGGTTGTAGATGGCACCCGCTGGATCTCCGCTGGCAAGGACCCCCAGAAGAGTCCGCCCCCCCCTCCCACCCCTCCGTCTTGATACCTAGAGCTGTGGGGTGGGGAGGTCTGCAGGCAACTCATTGGCGGTTGCATTGTTTTTTTTTAAAAAAAAACTCTTGCATTTGGCCAGAGTTGGCGCTGCTGGCGGTAAGGACTCACACGGAGTGGATTGAAAGGGGGCCTTTTTCACAGACCTGGGGTGGATCCGGCATGCCCAGCAGAGAGACCCACAAAGGGAGCGGCAAAAGTCCCTCCTCCACCAACGTCCCCTTGTAAAGACCAGCTCTGCCCTGCGCCCCCAAGAGGATGCCACAGCTTTCCCCACCCGCCTCGTTCTCCAGAGCCCTGACTGGTTAAGTGAAGCGAGTGGCCAGTCAGATTGAGGGGGTGGGGAATCACACATGTGAATTGATTGACAGGAGGAGTGGTGGTGCTCACCTGGGGACGGTTATCTCACAATGCTCTGCGGCACTTTATTCCTTGCCTTGCAAGCACTCACAGCCCGCTTTTAAAAAATATATATTTTTAGCCGTGTTGGTCTGCCATAGTCCAAAAAAAAAAAAATTCCTTCCAGTAGCACCTTACAGACCAACTACGTTTGTTCTTGGTATGAGATTTCGTGTGCATGCACACTTCTTACTGGATATCGTTAGAAGGATTGTGTGTGCTTTTTTCCTGTTGTGTGCAAAGGAAGTATCCAAAACTAATTTTCCAAATTAGTTTCTGAAAACAGACTTTTAAAACATTCTGTTTGTAAGGGCAGAGCGACGGGTGGGGGGAGACGACGGAGAAATCAGCTGCCTGTTTTTATATCTAAAATGTTTGTGATGAAAAAACAGGGGACCAGGAATATGGGGAGACAGAGGGTAGGGGCTGTGTCTGCCCTATTTCCCTGGAGGGAAGCCTGTCAATGGGGCTGTGTGGAGCCTCTGCGTTCAGAGTCTATGTGCAAGGACTGCACCCCACAAGGAAAAAGGAGTGTCTGTGAGCTGGGTGCTGCATCCAATGAGCAGAGTCAGCTGGACAGCTTCTTTGCCTGCCAGTGCATGTGGGTGCCATTCATTCAGACAGCACAAAACTGTTGGCATCTGTCTATCCAGATTACACCTGTTTTGCTTTCTCTCTCCTGCGAGGGAGTACCTTGAAGCAGCACCAGCATGGACCTCCAATGAAGTTATATATAGAGAGAGAGAGAGAGAAAGAGAGAGAGAGAGAGAGAGAGAGAAAGGTTCTCAGTTGGTTGCTCAGGAGTAAGCAGCCAGAACTCCGATGTTTCCTTCAAGGTTTTTATTGTGCAAACTGTACAGTGCAGAGCTAAAAAGTTCATGTCTGTATCAAGTGGTGTCAGAATTCGGGAATGGTTCCTTCCGGTTCTGACCCCAACAAGAGAGCTTAGGGATACGTTAAAACCCGTTCCCATTTTCGCGTGGTAAGTATGCGAAATCGAAGGGGCAAAGGTCCAGGTGAGCTGGAAAGAGGATAACATGTTACAGGCTCTCTCCATTCTAGATCACTGGTTTGAATCAACATAGTCAAAGAACTACAAGTAGTTACTACTTGAGGGCGGCTCAGTGACCTCCGTAAAATGAGTTTACTGGCTCAGGCCACAACAGCCAGCCTCAATAAAGAAAGTGAGATTGCTGTGTACACTGTGATGCCTCACCTGCTGCCACAGAGTGCTGGCAAGTGAATTATCCTTTCATCCACATTGCCACCAAACTCGGTTAGTGCTTGTGACACAACAGCCTATAAATGAGATCCGATAAAAGCAGGGAAGACTGCCTGGGCAGGCTGCAATTTAATGACCTCTGGGAGGGGGCCCAAGCTTCCCCATTGGCTGGTTGGACCCTCTGCCATGGGAACGCCCGTCCAAGGTCTGCCAGCATTAGTCAATAGCCAGCAGCCGGGTGATCCAGCCAATCACTTGCGTAGTCTGAGGCCTGGCCGTAACACCACCCACCAAAGAAGATGAGCAGGCATGTATCCAATGCAGCAATTCCCAAGGTTTCCACCAAAAGATCCAGCGGCAGAATGTGGTGGTTGTTGAGGGCATGGCTATAGATTCTAAAATCTAACCCCCCTGTGTCCCTGGTGCCCCCACAGTCCAATCCCTTAACCCCAGGGAAGAGCAGAGAGTTGGTAAGAATCCTTTGGCTCCCGGCGCTACTCTGGAACACTACCTTGACTGTGGCAAACAATTGCATCCTGCGCTGCAACGCTGGCTGATGAGGGGCCTTCATACACAACATGTATGATCATGATGTATGTATGTATGATGTATGTTATTGCAACCCCTGTGGCAGATTTATTATCTTTATCCTACCCAGCCTCCAAGGATCTCACGGCACCAGGTGAGCAGAGGTTCGAAGGTGGCTCTGCCAGTCCCAGTGCACTAATACAGCACCAATTGATGTTTGTGGCTCAGTTGGGCTCCCCAGAGCTGGCTTTGGGACAGCGCCCATCCATGTCATGCTATAACCCCCCCCCTCCCTGGTGCACAGTCCAACCCTTAACCCCAGGGAAGAGCAGAGGAAGTTGGTAAGAATCCTTTGGGGGCGGAACAGCCACCCCAGAGTTGCCCATCTCCAAGAGATCTACCAGGAAAGGGTTGAGCTTAGAGCAGCTGTCTCACATGTGGAGGGTCCCAGGTTCAATCCTGGCATCTCCGTGAAAGGACATCCCAGGTCTGGAAGCCTGGAGAGCTGCTGCCAATTTGCGTAGGCATTACTGAACTCCGCTGACCCTGGAGAGTATTGCATGCAATTTGCGTAACAGTACTGAGGCAGCTTACTATAGATGCAAATAGGCATTTTACAGAATTATAGAGTTGGAATGGTTCCTGAGGGTCGTCTAGTCCACCCCCTGCAAAGCAGGAATCACAGCTAAAGACTCCCTGACAGATGGTAATCCATTCCATTGTCAAAACAGCTCTTACCGTTTGGACTCAGCTGGGCTTTTTTCATGGTGGCGTCTCCAGTTTGGGTTGGGAGAGACCCCCAAGCCTGAAACCTGGGAGAGCTGCACACAATCTTGATCTCGTTTTATCCAATGGTCTGGCGTTGAGGGCAGCTGCTGGTGCTCCTCATATGTAAGATTTGCTTGGCAAACAGAAACATTCAGCTCCCATTTACAAAATGGCTACTAGCAGCAAGCTGCCTGAAAGGAACATGCTGTACTTCACATCTTGCCCAGACATGTTCTGCATATTTATACAGGGTGACAAACACTCTTCCTACATGGTGACCTATTAGAGTGGGGCTCTGAGCGAAAGGGATCTGTTCCCTGCCTGAAAAGCAAAATGCAGTGGGGACATTTGTACCCAAAAGCACCCCTGGATCCAGAAGTTGCATTTTCAGGGTGTTCACACACTATACCCCACAAGTGTACAATCTTTGAACAAAGCGGCTCTTTACGCCACTGGGGAGGGGGGAGAGTTAGATTCCCTGACTTGCACACTATACCCCACAAGTGTACAATCTTTGAACAGTTTCCCAAGCGGCTCTTTACGCCACTGGGGAGGGGGGAGAGTTAGATTCCCTGACTTGCATAAATGATGGGAATTTGAACAAGTTCTCTGATTTGTTGCACACACCTGCCAGTTTCCCAAACTTGGGTCTCCGGCTGTTTTGGGACTACAATTCCCATGATCGCTGACCACTGGTCCTGCTAGCTAGGGATGATGGGAGTTGTAGTCCAAAAAGAGCCAGAGACCCAATTTTAGGAAACCCTGGTTTGGAGGTTCGTTCCTAGGGAAGAAGTGTGAAGCGTTGAACCCCTCCCTGTCACTGGGAATCTTATTTGGTGCACAGCTCCCAAAGGATTCAGGCATACCATTGCATCCATAGGGGCTAGCACCTTGGTTTCTCTAGTGAAAACTGATGTTCTCTGCAAGCCATATGCCACAAACAATATGCTGCACTCACACACACCTGGTGTTCCTGCACTGTAATTTGTTTTGCACACTGTTTAGAGATTTTAAACATTAAGCAAAAGTTTAGGAATACCTTAAATAAATTGTGTCCCGTAGTCTGACTGCGCTGGTGACACGGCTTGTTCCTTGACCAAATCTGTCCTACAGAAGGCCAAGAGAGGATCCCTTGCCACTTGAGTTTTGTGCATGCCTGTCCACAGCAGCCTGTTGACTTCTGGTGAGTCTTCCCTTGGAAGGAAAATAAGACACGGATGGATTTGTGAACCTCTAAATGTGGTTACTAAGGGCCCATTGAGCTCAACACCCTGTTCTCATGTGGCCACCCAGGTGCAACAGGGATGGGGAACTGGTGACTCTCCAGATGTTGGGACGAAAGAAGGGGGCCCCCTGCCAGATATTTCCCTTTTAAAAACCTAAAGCCTGTATTTAAAAAAAATAAAAAATGTTCAGACTTCAGGAACCACACCAGATTCTTCATCTGCAATGGGTATCCTGGAAGAGTGTAATTAGCTCAAAAGATGTGAGGATGTGTTGTCAAGTTAAATTTGCCCCCCATCTCCAATGTGTGGACAGAAATCTCCCCTTCTAAGGCTGCAATCCTAAAGGCCAGTTCAACACATTGCAGCTGACTTCTGAGTAAGTCGGGAAAAGTTTCTGGCTATGGGACCCAAGATGCTTCAGGGCAAAACAAGGTTGCAGCCAACTGAATCATACTCAGAGTAGACCCATTGAAATGAATGGATGTGACTAATGACCCCATTAACTTCAATGGGTTGCTCCTGGCAGTAGTCCTATTCAGAGTAGACTCATTGAAGTTAATGGTCCTAGGCAGGTTGTGTTCATTAGCTTCAATGCTGGATAGTGGATGCAGCCCACTGATGTTAATGGGCCCAAATTAGTTGTGCCTATTCCTTTCTATGTGTCTACTCTTGAGTAAGTTAGAGGCAAGCTTTTTTTGGGGGGGGGGGTCAAATCCCATCCAGGTGGATTATCTCTTCACACACACAAGGTTCCTGTTTGGTGCAAGGAGAGTCTTATGACAAAGTTCATTCCAGACTCCTAGGCCTGGTCCGGATCCATCCCTTGCACCAATGTTCACACTTCCTCCCCTGCTCTTTTATGACTTGTGGCTTTGCTTCAGAAAGGTGTTTGTCTGTGAGAGGGATCCGAGGCATTGTGTTTGTTTCTGTGTTAATTTAAATGCCAACTCTTGTGGCGGAATCCTCATTAAAAGAAGGAGAAATCATATTTGTCGTAAGAGCTGTTTATTACCTTTCTAGCCACTTAAAGTTGGGCATAGAGTTCTGTATTCCTGATAGGGGTTTTCTGCTGCTGCGTGACATGTTTAAAAGGAGACAAGAGGGGAGAGAGAGCTGCATCTTAACTGGAAAGGAGAACCAAGGTTGCAAGATAATAGCGGGATAACGATTTGCTATTCTATTAATTTATTGCATTTATATTCCAGGGTTTTTTTGCTCCAAGAGCTCAAGGTGACACACAGGGGTCTCTCCCCTCCCCACATTCCTTTCATCCCCACACAACCCTGCGAGGTAGGACAACGCCACTCACTAGCTTCATGGTGGAGTGGGGGATTCCAACCATGGTCTCTCCCACTCCCTCACACTCTAACCACTACACCACACTGCCTCTCTTCATTTTCAGTGGGTTCCCAAGATACCTTACAAAACGTTAAAGATTGAAATTTGGCCCCAACTTCCTACAACTCCTCAAACAAATATACAGTGGTACCTCTGTTTACGTACTTAATTCGTTCCGGAGGTCCGTTCTTAACCTGAAACTGTTCTTAACCTGAAGCACCACTTTAGCTAATGGGGCCTCCCGCTGCCGCTGCGCCGCCAGAGCACGATTTCTGTTCTTATCCTGAAGTGTTATTTCTGGGTTGGCGGACTCTGTAACCTGAAGCGTATGTAACCCAAGGTACCACTGTACTCCCAAGCCTCAGTAAAATGCAGAATCAATAATATGGACTCAAACACCATAGCAATCCAAAGAGACACAAAACAAGGATGCCCACTGTTTTCCTTCCTATTTATCCTGGCCCTGGAACCCCTAGCAATCCAAATCTGAGCAGCCACAGACATCGAGGGAGTGGAAATAAAAGGCAGAACCTATAAATTAGGGCTTTTTGCAGATGACCTAATGGTCACAACACCAGAACCCTTAAACACAGCATCCTCCCTAATCAGAGAACTCAACACATTTGCAACGGTGTCAGGCCTACAAGTAAATTTTGCAAAATCAGAAGCCATGTGCTTCAACACCCCTCCTCACACCCAAAAAGAATTCACTAATATCACCAAGATAAAACTGTCACACCAAGTTCAGATACCTAGGGGTACAAATAACCAGAAACCTCAATAAATTATACCTCCACAACTACAAGCCCCTGTGGTGACAAATAAACAAAGACCTAAAGAGATGGAACAACATGAACTCCACTCTCAGACAAAATAGCCATGATCAAAATGATCACCCTGCCAAAACTAACCTACCTATTCCAAGCCCTCCCAATCTGGATTCCCCCAACCCAACTCCACAGATGGCAGAGAAAACTACACTCTTATCTTCTCACACAAAAAACCAAGAATAAGCACCAAATACCTGCACCTCCCCACCTCAGAAGGAGGATGGGGAATCCCCAACATAGAAGCATACTACAGTGCCAACCAAATATGCCATATAATCCCGTATATACTAGAAGATGAGACTAAACAATGGATACACCTAGAGAGGGACACAATTGAAAATATCTGCTCCACAGCATACCCATTCCTCCCAAACAAACTAAGGAAAATTCCCACAAACACAAACCATGCTCAAAGCATGGAAAACAGAAACAGGCAAACTATCCCCAACCCCATCCCCACTAACTCCCCTGGCCTACCACCCATTATTCCACCATGCAGCACAAAACCTCCAAATAAAAACCTGGCAAACCAAAGGCCTATATCGCCTAATAGACTTTTATAGAAATAACAAACCTTTGTCAACACAGGAAAACACAAGACAAACTAGAAGACACCAATTACATGCCCTCTTAAACAACCCAGCAGTAAAATCAGCAGCAACTAGACCCCTGACAGCCTTCGAAAGCCTCCTCCTAACGACAAAGGGACACGGCAGAGGGATGGTATCCGCAATATACAAAATACTACTCCAAAATCCCACAAACTCCCTAGACGCAATCAAAAAACAATGGGAGGATGACATAGGATATGAAATCAACCCCACCCAATGGACCAGAATGTGGTCTAAACCCCCTTTAAATCCATATCAATGAAAAGAAAAGAACTCACCCTGAAACTCACCTACAGGTGGTACCTAACGCCAAGAAAACTAGTGCTAATACGTCCAGGAACCTCACCAAAATGCTGGAGAGGGTGCACCTCCACAGGCACATACCTCCACATGTGGTGGGAGGGCCCCAAAATCCAATTATTCTGGATAACAACCATGCAAGATAACCAAGCAAATGCTAGAAATCACCCCAGAATTGGTCTTACTAAACATCTTCCAAGATAACAACGCCCACTTACACCACAAAGAACTAATAATTCACCTACTCTCGGCAGCCAAGAAACATCATAACCAGACACTGGAGAGACCTGTCAGGAGTAAGCATGGACCAATGGTAACAAGCAGTATGGGAAACAGCCCTGCTAGAAAAGCTATCCAGTAAGCTGAAACAGACCTGGGGACAAACAGAAGAAGACGACTTCACCCCGGTATGGCTCCCCTTCATCACACACACAGCCCAACAAGACAATGACAAAAATCTACCGACAGCATACAAATCAATATGGCTAACCTGACCAAAAACACTCACCCACCCCACTCACACAGGAAACCAAAGACCACCACAGCCAACCACAAATGAACAATCACACCCTACGCCAACCCCGACCTCTCTCACCACCAAAGGAGCACAAGCGAACAACAGAGAACCTGCACAAACGACGCTGACACCAAACCCTACATATATTAAGTAAAGTAGAAACATCGCCACCCCACCCCACCCATCTCCCCATCCCACCCACCTCTCTCCCCCCCTTTCTTCCTAATGTCTCAACAAACAAAACTGATGTGTAAAAATGCCACATGGGGAAAAAAGCACCCAGTCATCAGTCATGGTGCTTTAGTTGAGATCCCTGCATTGTAGGGGGCTGTTTCCCAATGCAAAAAAAAAAGGAAGGTTGACAGCTCTGGGCTGGACTAGATGACCCTCAAGTTCCTTCCAACCCTACAGTTCTATGGTCCTGCGCAATCACCTGGGGGTCTCTCAACCTAGCCCACCTCGCAGGGTTGTTGTGAATCTTTAAAAACAACTGCATCCATATATGGAGGATAAATTGAGTAGAACAAAAGCAGCACCCAGGACTGAGCTCACCTGCTTTGCGAGTTCCCTCTGCCCTGGGCGGGGAAGGGTTAACCAGATGCGCCCATCACCCAGACCCTCAGGTCGGGTCCTTACCCAGAAGCCCCCTCGGCTCCTTGCCAGCTGCCAAAAGATCAAAGGGCCCCCATTAGCCAATCAAGCCCGATCAGCTGCTGCCTCTTCCTCCACGCCTTCCTCCGGCTTCTCTCCCCACCCCGCAAAAGCAAGTAGGGAATATTCAGATCACTTTTCTTGCCCCAGCTCTCCCCATCACCAGCAAAGGGTGGTCTGAAAAACTCAAGCGTCTCCCCAAAATAGAACAGAATAGAACAGAATGGAGCATTCGCACTATTTCCAAATAACTCTGGCAACAGCTGGGATGCTTTGGGTCTTGCTGGTCGGAGGGATGGATTTGCAAAGGCAGGAAAGTTTGGTGTTGAAATCTCTGGGACTCACGACAAGGCCCAGACCCAGATCTCCACCTCCCGTGCCCCATCTGCTCTGGAAGATGTTCCACAAGAGAGCCAACCTCTCTCCGGCTTCCGAGGAAGGGAAGACGCCTTGCTGGGTGGAAGAATTCAGGGTACCTGGGAATATCATCCGAGTCTTCCCAGATCAAGGTACGTTGTTGCAAAGGTTTTGGGAGGTCTGTTTGATTGATGGGTTTCTGGTTTGAAATAGCCCTGATTTCACCCCTGAGGTTAGAAGAGGTGCCATTCTGCACAGGTCTACTCAGAAGCAAGTCCCACTGAGGTCATTTTATAGCTTGCTCTTCTTCACCCAATAAAACCAGAAATGGATTCTGCATCCCCTAAATTCTGCTAAAATTCATAAAATCAGACCAGTTTGGGGAATAAAAGCCCAGGATGGTAAGCAATGTCAATCCTACTCAGAGTAGACACGTTGAAATTATTGGGCATGGCTAACCGAGCTCATTGGGTCTATTCTGAATAGAACTTAGTTCACCAGAGAGCATAGTCCCAAGTCCAGGACAAAAACTGTTTTGATTGATTTAGAGTTCTTGCTTTTTAAATAACTATTCACCAGGCCAGAGGTGTTGAAAGTAGTCTACAATTATTATAAAAGCTGTGGCTTTGTCTCAGGGTTTGATCCCCATAAGGGACAGCTGCACATCCCTGCTTTGCAAGGGGTTGGACTAGATGATCCTCAGGATCCCTTCCTGCCCTGCAGTTCTAAGATTCTATGAAATCACAATAAAAACATCGCAGCTGATCATTCCTCTGTGATATTTCCATAGTTATTCCCTGTCCTTATTTTCACTCAGGGATTTTTTTAAAAAGGCATGTTTACTGCATTCCTTGAAATCCCTGTGTGGAAAGTGATTAACAAAGAAAGATAAATAAATTAGCATGAGTGTGGATTGGGCATTATTATAAATAAAGACTCAAGAAAACACTAGCCAGCTGTTCCGTTTCATAAGCACAGCCTTAAAATAAAGAGAGATTCCTTCCCCCCCCCCCCAAGGCTTTACAAACTTCTTTGATCACTGTCCTTTATCTCTTGCAACCCACAGGTAATGGCTTCAAATTTTTAGCCCAAGATTCTTGAGATGATTGTATTAACACTTGTAATGGGCTGGAAGTTTGATGTCCTCATTTGTGATCTAAATCAGGATAAAGGATGATCACTGCATTATATGTGTTCACAGCATCATGGAGATGGAAGGGACACCAAGGGTCTGTAGGAATCTCAACTAAAGAGTCCATGACCGATGGCCATCAAAACAGATGGCCTCTTCCTTGAGATATTGGAAGATGGCTATTGTTACGGAACATATCTCATCTCGGTCTCCTGTTAGCCTGGCTAAACCTCCCCAACTCCCTCAACCATTCCTCATAAGGTTTGGTTTCCAGACCCTTGATCGTCTTGGTTGCCCTCCTCTGCACATATTCCATCTTGTCTACATCCTTCTTAAATGGTGGCTACCAGAATTAGACACAGGACTCCAGGTGTGGTCTGACCAAGGCAGAACAGAGCAGTACTTTTACTTCCCTTTACCAGGACATTAGACTTCTGTTGATGCAGCCTTGAATAGCATTAATTTGTTTGCTGCTGCTGCATCACCCTGTTGACTCATGTTCAGCTTGTGGTCCACCAAGACCCCGAAATCCTTTTCACATGTCCTGCTAGTAAGCTAGGTCTTCCTTCGTAAGTGCAGAACCTGACACTTGTCCCTTTTGAAATTCATTTTGCTAGTTTGGGCTCAGTTCTCCAATCTGTTAAGGTCATCTTGAACCCCAAATCTTCTTGCCCGATAACCCTAATATTAAGAGTCTCATAATTCACCCACTGAGCTTTGATCTGCAGACTATCAAGGACTGTATTTAATATCCAGTTTATCACTGACTAATTTTCTCCACTATTCCACCTTTACACACACACAATACCTGACAACTTAGATTTCACCTCATGCCTAATATGAAAGTGGGCTAGAGTTCGTGAAAAGCTTATTCCCTCACAAATTTGATAGCCTTCAAAGTGATCTTTGCGTATTTTGGTCCATATTTTGCATATGAGGCTAGTGGGTATCCTACACAAACTTAACTTGTAAGTCCAGCTGAACTCAGTGGAGCTTACTTATGAGTAGACACACAAAGGATTAAATCCCTCTGGGCCCAGTTGAGCTTACTTCCAAGTAAATTAAATTTTCTGGATACCAGTGGCCTGAGGGTTGCCAAGTAAATTTTCTTATGGGATAGTGGCCTGAGGGTTGCCACAAGTTCTATTCAGAGTAGAGCAATAGACATGCTAATAGGCTCAATTAAGTTCAATTAAGGGACCCAGGTGGCGCTGTGGGTTAAACCACAGAACCTAGGGCTTGCTGATCAGAAGGTTGGCGGTTCGAATCCCCGTGACGGGTGAGCTCCTGCCCACCTAGCAGTTCGAAAGCATGAGCACAGTGCCAGTGAAAGTAGATAAGCTTTGTAGGATAACTATAGGTAGCTCCGGCAGGGAAGGTAAATTTCGTGCGTTTGCCTGGTCGGCAGGAAGGTAAACGCTCGCTCTGGCTTCTTTGAAGCGGCTGCTTGTCATGCTGGCCACATGACCCGGAAGCTGTCTGCGGACAAACGCCGGCTCCCTCGGCCTATAGAGCGAGATGAGCGCCGCAACCCCAGAGTCGGACACGACTGGACCTGATGGTCAGGGGTCCCTTTACCCTTAGAATCATAGAATCATAGAGTTGGAAGAGACCACAAGGGCCATCCAGTCCAACCCCCTGCCAAGCAGGAAACACCATCAAAGCATTCCTGACAGATGGCTGTCAAGCCTCCGCTTAAAGACCTCCAAAGAAGGAGACTCCACCACACTCCTTGGCAGCAAATTCCACTGTCCAACAGCTCTTACTGTCAGGAAGTTCTTCCTAATGTTTAGGTGGAATCTTCTTTCTTGTAGTTTGAAGCCATTGCCCCGTGTCCGCTTCTCTGGAGCAGCAGAAAACAACCTTTCACCCTCCTCTATATCTTTACCTTTACCTACTCAGAGCAAATCTATGAAGCTCAGTGAGCTTAGGTTAATCATGCCCATTAATTTCAATTATCAGTGCAACTCATATTGGATTTAACCCTTTGTTTCTTCTTAACCATTCCCCCTTCCTAATTTGTTACTTTATTGAGTGGCTAATCAATTAATCTCTGTCTTTTAAATAGCTTAACTTGTTGACAAATTAATATTTTCTTGTGTGTTCATTTACTGTTCTATGTGTGTGTTTATGTGCTAATACATAAAATGCAAGCCTGATTCAAACACATTTATACCATATATATAAGAAGTCAGGCATGATAAACTGCAAAGCTGGAATGGGGGGGGGCAATATTACTGAAGGAAAACTGCTCCAACTTTGCAGGTCATTTGCATGCAAAAATGAGAAGGGCTTTGCTGGTGGCTGTGAAATCCTTCTTCCCCGCCAGCATTTGACCATCTTTAGCAGAAGCTTCTCTGTGATCAGATGCATTGAATGGCTGCTCTTCTCACCTCCTTTCCTCCATCTGCAGCATTGTGGAATCCTCCTCCCCAAGACTGCAGAGACCAGAGCCTTGGCCTCTTCCCGCATTTCTGTACCTTGCTGGGTGAGACTTCTCACAGCCTGGCGATAATGGGCCTTCTCAGTGCCTGTGAACTAAACTGTTTTTAAAGATAGCTTTTGATGCTTGGCTCGGCTCACTTGGGTGCCACAGATGTTTCTTGGTGTGAACAGGCACATCAGAACATCTGAAGAGCCCTGCAGGATCAGGCCAATGGCCCATCTAGTCCAGAGGCTGGCTCTCCAAGGTGGGAGGCAGCCATGCATCTGAATAGCAATTGCTGGAAGCCACGGCTTGGATCCTGCTTGCAGGTTTCCCTTTGGGGCATCTGGTTGGCCCCTATGAGAACAGGATTCTGGACTAGATGGGGCATTGACCTGATCCAGCAGCACTCTTCCTTAATAATAATAATTTTTTTTATATGCTGCCCATCTGACTGGGTTGCCCCAGCTACTCTGGGTGGCTTCCAACAAATTAAAACACAACAAGACACAATAAGATATTCAGTGAAATGGGTTTTGATAGTTTTAAAACAGCTTAGAAACCCACTTGGGCAGTATTTTTATTTATTTTTATTTAATGCCTTATATATCCCTGCTTTTCTTCTCCAAGGAGCTTGAGGGGCTCTTTCCCCCTCCTCATTTAATCCCCCACAACAACCCAGCGAGGGAGGTTAGGCTAGGCGAGGCAGGGACCGGTGGCCCTCAAGGTCACACTCAGGAAGCTTTAAGGCCAAGGGGGAATTTGAACCCTGGTCTCTCCGAGGTCCTAGTCTGATGCTCTAACCACAATACTACACTGGCTCTCCGAGCACCATGCAAACCGCCAAACAATAGGGCTGTGTCACGGACTGGCTGGACACAGAGGAACCAACTGGGGGGCCCTCAAGGGGAAAAGGTTCAGAGCCCAGGGAGTGGTGGTTAGGGTGGCCATATGTCTGTGAAAACCCGGATATGTCCTCTTTTGGGGGGCCAACATGTCCCCCTGGGCTAATTTTTACATTTCAAGGGAAATGTCTGGTTTTAGGGATTTTATTTATTTTTAGAAGGGGTGGGGGGGTGGGGGAGCACACACGTTTTGGGGGGGAGCTGTGACCCAGAAGCGGAAGTGCTACGGCGGAGTGAGGCTGTCGCAGCAAAGTTCAGGTAGGAGCTGGGGTCCTGCCTCCACTTGGGCTTGGGCTGCTGTGGAAAGAGGTACCTACATGGGCACAGTGGCTGCAGCCCCCTGCACCAGCTCAGGCTGACCTCTTTTGTGTTCTTCAAGACATAGCAACCCTAGTGGTGGTGGGACAATGATGAGCGGACAGAGGGAGGAGAACCAGGAGAGGCATGATAGGGCGGAGGAGAGGTTGGCTGCACACAGGCCCAGTCTCAGATTGTTTGAGGAAAACCCTAGAGACAGCTGTGGGGAGCAGGGACCTTTCAGTCTCAACAACTGCTTTTCATGGAGTAAAACCACCAGGAATGGATTGCTGTGCTCATTAGGCCTAATACTCCTGTGCAGATCCTGTTTTTGCTAATAAGGAGTTAACTCCCAACATGCACAGTGTGATTTACTGCTGGCTCGCTCTTGTCAGGCTGGTCCTTGCCTCAGCGTTGTTCCTCCTCTCCTAGGCCGATTTATCCACAGCGACAAGCCACGGAGTTGGCTGTGCCTCCAGAAGCGGCTGTACTTCAATTTCTCCACCCTAGACAAAGGGGAGCAGGTGACGATGGCGCAGCTCCAGATTCGTTTCCACCACAACCAGTACCAGGTCGCCAGTCCGGGCCACCCTTTGGAGCTGAGCCTGTACCAGGCCTCCCAGGCAGCTCTGCGAGGGATGTCCTCGCATGCCTACAGCCGGAAGCTCTTGGTGGAGCAAAGCTTCATCCATCTCCACAAGTCCTTCGTCTTCAACCTGACCGAGGCAGCAAAGATGTGGCAAACCCCTGCCAAGAACCTGGGCTTGGTGCTTGAAATCGCCGGCGGGAAGCTTTGCTCTGGTGCAGATTCCTTCCTTGACACCTCCCTCCTTGTGGTCTCCCTGGCGCACAGACAGTGCGGAAGCACCCGGAAGCGGCGGAGCACCTACTATGTCCCGACGGCCACCAGCAACGTCTGCAAGCCGCGACGGCTGTACATCAGCTTCCGTGACGTTGGCTGGGAAGAGTGGATCATTGCCCCGCAGGGTTACCTGGCCAACTACTGCCTGGGCGAGTGCCCCTTCCCACTGGCCGAAGACCTCAACAGCACCAACCACGCCATTCTGCAGACAGTGGTGCACTCCCTCGACCCCGAAGGAACCCCCCAGCCCTGCTGCGTCCCTGTCCGCCTCTCGCCCATCTCCATCTTGTATTATGACAATGACAACAACGTTGTGCTGAGGCACTATGAGGACATGGTGGTGGACGAATGCGGGTGCCGGTAAAACGGGGGTGGGGTGTTCCCTGGCGTGGCTTTGTTGCGGTGGGGCACTCACGCAGTGGTGTTGGCCAGCCTCTCCCTGCTGTAGCTCTGCATTGAAAACCAGATTATCCTGCATTCATGGCCCCTTGGGCTTTAGATGTGTAGCGCTCGATTAAACAGTTATCTCTATTTTATTTTCTGTACCAAAGCAAGGACTGCACATGGGTTTTTAACACCACCTAATCGCTTCCAGATTGTTTTCCTAGGGTGGAACTCGTATTGTAAAAGTTTTAATTCTAACAGTGAAAGACATGAAGAAATTGTTGTTGGGGATTTTAAAAAAGAAATCTATTAATAGCTTCATGGGGGTTGGGGGGGGTCTTCATTTTTTGCTGGTGTGGTTTTGGTGAAGGGATTTTAAAAGCTAATTGCAATTTGTCATTAAAGCAGAAAAAAGGTGATGATTGGGCTCCCTTTAATCAATGGGGGGTTAAGAGCTGCAAATAGAGTGATATATTATTATTATTCTTATTAATATTAATAACAAAGGCTGCATGCCATGTGATTTTGGTCCCGTTTCCACCTGGAGAACAAATGCTAGCTTGCTGGCTGAAGGTTACTAAAGTAGCAGATGGGGAGAGAGCTATCTTAATGGGGGAACCACTTTCTAGGTTAGGGGTGGGGGACTTGTGGCCTGGACTCCAACTCCCATCACTGCTGGCTTTTGGCCACCTTCACACAGAATCATAAAACTGTAGAGTTGGAAAGGACCCCAAGGGTCATCTAGTCCAACCCACTGCAAATGCAGGAATTTTTTGCCCAACATGAGACTTGAACCCACGACCCTGAGATTATGAGTCTTATGCTCTGATTGAGCCATTCCAGTGTCATCATACCCATATATACTTCATGGGTAATCGAGGGGAGGGTGAGGTCTCCCCAACAACTCTCAACATTCTTAAGCAAACTACAGTTCCCAGAATTGTTTGGGGAAATCCATGGTAGTTTATAGAACACTTTAAATGTATTTCAAATGTGGTTGACGGGAGCTGGTGCCCCAATATCTGGAGTGTCCCAGGAAACCCCAGCACCTCTGAATCACATTGCAGAGTTGAACTAGATGACGCTTGGGCAGTGTTAGAAACTCAGATATATACGCCAGGTGCCAAATGGCTCCTGAAATCAAGGTTACAGTTGCCAAAATGGAACGTCCAGTTGCTGTTTTGGGGCAAGACAGCTCTAAAGCCTTATTTTTCAAAGGATGGACTGTGATGAATTCTCAGTTAACTATCTGGCTAGTTCAGATACTGACCTTGAGCTAGGTTGAGAGCTTTGAGCACTGAAAGAAAAGTAACTTCATCCAGAGACAGTCCACATATATACTGGCCTATTCCGACCCATTTTTCTTAGTGGTGACACAGGAATCTTCTTCACAACAGTGAGGGGAGGGAAGGGAAGTGAAGACAAGCGACAACAATTAACTATTTGTTGTTCACTGCTCCTGCTCAGGCTACACAGAAAAAGCGTTTTGGTTCTTGAAATTCATTCTGACTGTGCAGATAAAATAGATTCTACAGGATGGGGGATTAAGTGTGTGGAAACAGTCCAGATCCAAGGCTCTCCAGGCATGCACCTCCAGATGGTGGAGACGTCAGGCACCATCCTGGCACCCAGGCATCTTCACTTGGCCGCAGTGGCCAGTAGCCAAGTGCAAAATGTGTCTGGCACTTGGCTAATTTCGAACACTGCCTTGGGGTCCTTTCCAACTCTACAATTCTGTGTAATTAATTTATTAATCATTTGTTACATTTATCCACTGCCTTTTCCTCAAAGGAGCTCAAGGTGGCACACATGGTTCTGCCTGCTTCATTTAATTCCCACATCCTTGGAGGTAGCTTAGGCTGAGAGATGGCAACTGGCTCCCAACCTCACCAATGAGATTTCATGGCAGAGAGGATTCAAACCCTGTTCTATGTCTGATGCAAACGCTCTAACTACTACACAACACTGGTTAATTAGGCCTGCCTAGTTTTGCATGGGAACCATCACCTCTTGGGGGTTTAAAACACTGGAGGACATCCTATTTTGGATGCAATACAGTGGTGCCTCGCAAGACAAAATTAATTCGTTCCGCAAGTGTTGTCGTATAGCGGAAATTCCGTCTTGCGAAGCATGGTCGGAGGAAGCGTGGTTTTACGGGGGGGAAAGACTCACCCTGTATTAGTACACATACACCCTGCAGCCTTCCTCTGCAGGAGCCGAAGGTGCCATGTAAATTCGTGGGTGGAGTACCTGCTTTGCAGCAGCATCAGCTGGCTTCCTGTCCAGAAATCCCTGGTGAGATTGCCAGTCTGTGTAGACGGCACTGAGGTAGACTGGAGAGTGGATGGCGGTCAACAGCTAGAGGTTGAATTCTGACAAGACAGAAGTACTGCTTCTGGTGGACAGGGGAAGGCAGGAATGGGCGACTCCCTGGCCCTTCGTGGGGTCACTATGCCCCTGAAGAACCAGGTGTGCAGCCTGGGAGTCATTTTGGACTCTCAGCTATCCACGGAGGCACAGGTTAATTCTACATCCAGGGTGGCGGCTGTCTGCCAGCTTCATCTGTTTTGCATCAATGGAAAATACAAAAGCTTTTCCTTTTTTTAAAGCAAGACGATGACTTTATGAACAAGCTGTCAACACTCTCTATAGATGCTCAGCTGTGAGCAAACTTTTGCCAAGGACATCTGATCTGCCACCAGATGAGATAGGCCTTTTGTGACATGCAGGAGGGATCTTATGTGCCAATTTCCACTTCTAGAGAATCTTAGCTATCATTAAAACAAAGGGGAAAGTTCCCCAGGAAGGCAAAAAAGCCTACAACATGCCAAAGGGGGACTGTACCATCCATGATGCACAAATCATGCAGAAGATTCTACAACCTTTTCCCCCCAGCGTGCAGGGAAGCATCCAAGTATGTGATTCTACACAGCTGCACCCAAGGAAGCGTAATCGTTCCTGGACTCCAACTTACCCAAAGCCAGAATATTAACTCTGCAAATATGTACATGTAGAACAGCAGCCGTGTGTCACCCACCCCAGCACGCCGAGGGATCATACAGTGAAAATCCCAGGTTGGGTAATAAACACAAGTGCAATTCTGTCTCATGTGCATTATTTGTATGAGTGTTCATTTGGAAGAAGATTACAAAGTCTGTAGGAAAGGGTGGCTAAACTGTGGCCAGACTCCAACATCCAGCATCCTATGGGAGTTCAGCTGAATGGCCACAGATTAGGCAGCACCGCCCTGGAAAACCCCCAATAAGATTGGGTTCAACCTGGATCAGAAAACGTTCAGGCTTCTAAAACTAAAAAGTGCATCATATTACAAAATGTAAGAAAGTCCCCAGAGGCTGAATGCAAGAGGCTCTTTATTAATTTGATGACAAACAGATTTTAAAGCAAACTTGAGATGGGAAAAAAAATAAAAATAAAAAATAAACACGGGGCTGCACTGTTGTTTTTTTCTTTTTTCTTTAAATGGATTTATATAAAAACTCAAAAGGATTTCATTTTAACTGCTACAAAGGGGAGGGGGAAAGTAACCCAGCACAAAGCAGAAGCAAGCAGGTGCTAACTAGCAAAATGTGAGTAGGGGAGGAAGGAATCGGGTAGCCACAGAAGGATTTGGGGGTGGGGGGGGGAGGAATATCTTTACTCAGTGGATCACCTTGCACAAAAAAGGGACAATAGCGCTTAAAAGTCTAGCTTTGAAAACCTACGCAGCCAACATAGCCTACCCAGTGGGGTGGGAATTGGTGTAGCAGGCCCTCCGACAGAGTCCTGCCCCACAGGCAGGAAGGCAGCCCACAACCCCCTTCGCTTTACTACACATGGCAGAAGTCTAAAACTGGAGGTCTCCCTGCCTGCCCCCCCACCTCCCTACAGGTTGTCAGGTCTAATGGATACCAAGGAGGCCAAGAACACTTCTTGCAGAAGGGTGGGGTAGGGCTGCTCTTTTTCTTTGGTTTTGGGGGGGGGGAGAGGAGGAACGAGAAAGACAGATTTCCAAAATCTCTATTCTTTTTTTTTTTTAAAGAAAAAAAGCGCAGGAAGTTCTCTTAAGTACATTCATGTTAAGTTAACACCGAGTTCCTCAGTACACACAATAGCTAAACAGATGCTAAGAGCCCTTTGACTGGGAAAAAATAATTCACAAGCTGTTTAAAAGAAGGGGGGGGGAATCACAACTAGAAGGCAGATCAAACTGTTTCAGAGAGGTAAAGGAAATTGCAACATTTATGGATCACCAGGCTGGTGGGGGCAGGAGGTTAAACAGGAAATCCTACTTGAGCTTTTTCCCTAGAAAGCTTTTGATGCAGATAAAATAATGCTTTTTGCTACAAGTGCAGCAAGGCGGTGTTTTCCCTCCCCCCCCCAGGGGGTGCCCTTTCCCAGTCGGATTCATAGCAGTTGTAGTTTGAAGGACCCCACCAGTGAAGGCTTGTGACCCCCCCACCCCACCAGACGTTGCCTCAAGATTGGTTTAAATGTCTGGCGTTGAACTCGCTCCACAGCTGCACCGCTGCATCCATCAAACCCCCAATGACAATCCCCCCCCCGATAAATGCTCCAAGAATGAGACCCTCTTCTCCGCGGCCACCTCTGCTCTCAGCCTGCCCGCCCCACCCAACCTGCCTCAAAAGTATCTTTGTAAGAGTCTTTACTTCAAAACCAATATAATCCCCAGTTTCCACTACTGTTTTTGGGTGGGAGGCAAGAAAAAGCAGTGTCCTTTTTTGTTTCCCCCCTCTTGGGGGTGGGCGGGGGTGGGCAAAAGGGCACAGGCACCCACTCCCTGTTCTCGTGAAGCACATGGAAAGTCTTACAGAAAAGAAAAACAACAACCACCACTTGTTGTCATCACACAGAGCAGAGCCCAGGCAGAAGTCAACTGAAAGCAAGACACACAAAAACAAAACACACACTTGAACCATCTTCTGCCTCGCTGCAGGGATGTGCTGGCTGTCCTTGCTCACTGCTACCCTACCATCTGAAGAAGAGGCTGATTGACTGAAATCACACTGAAAAAAGATCTTAAAAAGAGTGGTGTTCTAATTTTTAAGCATTAAACTTTATATATATATATATCTTTTTTTTAAGCTTCTCAGAACAAGGATATCCACCCCCCGCCCAGGTCCACTACTAAGATTTCAGAGACAAACTTCTAAAAATATCCAGTGCTTCTTTTGCAAGAATCTCTTTTTCTTTTTAAGGAAAAAAAAAGGAAAAAAAGAAACACCCCATCTTATTTAAGTCCATTCAGGACGCGGGCGACACCACACACATGTGAGGTTCGAAGCTGGATCCTGGACAGCAAAACCACACATCTCAGAGTAGGGTACCAGCCGGCTGGCTTTCCCACGAGCTCGGGAGGATTGGGGTCCTCTTGGGTGGACAAGGCTGGTGATGAGGATGAGGATGATGATACACTTGCTCCTTTAAGAAGATGCCAACAGATGCCACTTCTGGTTAAAAGAAAAGGGGGAAGAGAGATGGGTACGCAAACAACTCTGAGATGGGGGTTTTCCTCTCCCCGTCCTGCTCACAAGAACAAAAGCTTGCTTCCAAGGCTCTTCTCTCTCTCTCTGAATCTCTCTCCCTCTCTCTCAGTGTGTGTTGACAGGGGGGGAGGACAGGGAACTCTGCTGACCACTCTGCTCTTCTGGGGCGAGTTGACTCCCCGTCCCAGCGAGGTGCCAGTCGGTCCTCCGTTACTCTCTCTTCCCACCTCCGTCTGGTCAATCTCCTTGTCTCAGTGAGCTAGCAGTGGGCTCTCTCTTCCTCTCGCTCGCGTGCTCTTCGCTCTCCTCTCCGTTGGTTTCTCTCTTCCTCTCCCTCTTCCTCTCTCTCTCCTGTTGCTCTCACAGAGTTGCTTCAGTTTTAGCAGTGGAAAACAGGTATCCATTTTATTTTATTTTTATTACCCAGAATAAAATGCTGTTGAACTAAGCTCCACATCAGCTTAGCTCTTCTCCTTCAACCTAAGTGAAGAAAAGAAAAGGGAAATGCCATTACTGTCACAAGCCTTGGCTGTGGGTTGTGAGAAAGGCTTCTCTGAGCACATAAATGGCTCAGCGGGCAGAACCCAAAGGAGTCTGGAGGATGCAGATTCCGTGGCTACAAACAGCCTCTGCTATTAGGCCCAGCACGTACCATTTTTTCTCCACCACTCAATACAAGACTTAAGGCAAGAGTTTCTCCACCTCCCCGCCGGTGCCTGATGGCTAATAATAATTATCACCACCACCAAGAAGGCCCTCTGCCTGGTTCCCTGTAACCTCACTTCTTGCAGTGAGGGAACCACCAGAAGGCCTCGGAGCTGCACCTCAGTGTCCAGGCTGAACAACGGGGGTGGAGACGCTCCTTCAGGTATACAGAGCCAAGGCCGTTTTTTTTAGGGCTTTTAAGGTCAGCACCAACACTTTGAATTGCGCTTTATCTAGGATGCCTCTAGATAAAGCTCACAAGCCAGGTGGGAGGAAGATGCCTGCCTCCAGGAGGTTCTCCAGATCTGGGACTGCTGCCTCTGACTGGGGGTGACATTCAGCTATCAGGGCCAAGAGCCACTCAGCCTCCATGAGCAGGAATGACCTCAAGGTGCCAAGTCTGCAGCCACCTCTATATTCTGTGGCAACCAAATTCCACAAGCTTACGCTGCCTTGAGTGAGAAGTTTCACAAAAGACCCCGGAATTCTGACCATTCCTTAATTGAAGAAAGAAATGCAAAGAGGCTGAGTAGATTTCATTGTTTCCCAGCATCTTAACAAAGCATCAAGGACCAAGTGTCATCACCCAAGGCAGTCCATCTCCCCCCCCCCCCAAGAGAGCAACATTTGGATAGGCCAAAACCTCCCAGTCAAAGCCAGCGAGAACAGAAAGAACAAGGCAGACCAGTCCACTGGCAAACAGGGCACATGTGAAAAGAAAAATCTAGTTCCAATGCTCATAATTTGGAGGGAGTGGGGGCATTAGCACAGCATTCAGATTCCATTCAACAAAAGACTGAACCGGGCGTTCAGTGGTGTGTGCACAGAGATGAGGGGTGCTGATGGGACCGCCACCCCTGTTCTCTCCCCAACTCTATTATCGGAAAAGCACCTTACACTCTAATATTGTGACAGTCCCGTCACTCCGTGTTGATATGCGCGCTCCCCCTGGTAAGTAGAGTCCTGCGACAGGGCCACGTCGATCTGAGATTTGAACTCGTCACCAAGGTAACTATCCTGAAGAGAAAAAGTGGGAGGAAGGAGAAGAGAGATTATTTTCCAGTTGAGAGACTGAAGTGGGGGTGGGGAGAGAGAGGCAAGACCAAAGAGAATACACTGAATAGCAGAACGATTCAGAGTTTAAACAGGCAGTTCAAACAGAAATACAATTTTAGTGCCAGGTGGACGCATATCTCATACTTACCTGTGAGGCAGAGAGCAGCAAGGGCTCCTGACCTCCAGTTCAAGGCAGGGGGCCATTCTGAATGGTCCTCAGGCCATTTCTTTCTGGCCTCCAGAAGTGGAGCACACACCATACACCAGGCACCTCAAGCAAGTTCCTTTACCTGTGACAGCTCTGGCTGGGACAAGCCTGGCTGGCTCATCTGAGACGGCTGGCTCATGGAGATGTAGCCCTGAGTCAAAGGGCCCTGAGAGAACGGCTGCGAGACCACGTCCTGGCTGGCCTGGCTGCTGGGGAGGTTTGACTGACCGGCCCCTGGGATCCCAAAGCGGTTCTTCTGGCGCCCACCACGGCCGGCCTTGCCTTTTGGGTTCCCACGTCCTACAAGAGAAAGCAAATCTCAACGCAGAGAAGACACTGATGCAGTCAGCACAACCCTGTGATGCCCTTGGGAGAGCAGCTAGGCTGGAAAGCATCCTCTGTATCTGATAAATATATAAACCATTTCACTGTATTAAATTAATCCCAATACAGGCTGTCTTGTCAGTATGCCTGTAATGTGTTTATAATTTTGTACACTGCCCTGGGATCTTCTGATAAAGGGTGGCATATAAATTCAATGAATGAATAGTAAAATAAGTAAAAATCTATGTAGTTATTGATCATAGAATCCTAGAGTTGGAAGAGACCCCAAGGGCCATCCAGTCCAAGCAGGAAACACCATCAAAGCATTCCTGACAGATGGCTGTCAAGCCTCCAAAGAAGGAGACTCCACCACACTCCTTGATAAAGAAGCACAACTAATTGACTAGGATTAATTCACTATATTTAAGCAAGACTGATAAAAGAAAGAACTTCTCCATACAGTATATAGTTAAGTTATGGAACTCTCTCCCACAGGAGTTAGTGATGGCCACCAAATGGGATGGCTTTAAAAGAGGGCTGGAATAATTCACGGAGGAGAGGACTATCAATAGCTAGTAGCCATGATGGCAACGCTTTGCCTCTGCAGCTGGAGGCAGCAAAATCCAAAAACTCAGCTTTCACTACCTAATCAGTTGACAGACAACTGGGTACCTCAACTCTCTAAAGCAGTGGAGTCCAAACTTTTTTCAAAGAGGGCCAGATTTGATGAAGTGAAGGGCCATGGGGGCCGACCAAAGTTGTTGAGCTTCTTTTAGGATTGAAGTTGTTGAGGTTTTTTTAGGATTTTACCCCAGGAAATAAACAGGGGCTGGATTAAACCGACCAGCGGGCCAGATTAGGCCCCCAAAATGGACTTTTGACACACCTGCTCTGAAGTATCTGGCCTTGTAAGCACCAAAAGACGACTAAAGAAGCCTGCAATTATTCTCCTGGCTGTCCTCAAGCAGCAGCAATCAATCTCAATGTAAACTCAACTGAGGATGGATGCCCTTCCATCAGTTCACAATATGGATTGCTTCTGCCACTGGTGTGTACATGGAGGAGCATCTCCAACCCCACTGTCCAGTCCAGACACCGAGGTCCAGCATCAGGGGCCTTCTGGTGGTTCCCTCACTGCGAGAAGTGAAGCTACAGGAAACTAGGCAGAGGGCCTTCTTGGTAGTGGCGCCTGTCCTGTGGAATGCCCTCCCGTCAGATGTCAAGGAGATAAATAACTATTTGACTTTTAGCAGATGTCTGAAGGCAGCCCTGTAGGGAAGGTTTTTTTAATGTGTAATGTTTTATTATGTTTTTATATACAGTGGATGCTTGGGTTGCGAACGTGATCCGTGTGGGAGGCACGTTCGCAACCTGCAGCGCCGCATCTGCACATGCATGGGTTGCGATTCGGCGCTGCTGCGCATGCGCAAAGCGCGAGTTAGTGTTTCTGCGCATGTGCGAGTGCCAAAAGTAACCCGTTCTGGAATTTCCGGGTTCAGCGCAGTGTGCAACTTGAAGCAGCCGTAACCCGAGGTATGACTGTATGTTGTAAGCTGCCCAGAGTGGATGGGGCAACTCAGCCAGATGGGAGAATACAAATAATAAAATTATTGTTATTATCAAGAGACCTGCCTGATGAGGTTTTTCAAACATGCACTGCTGGGAGGATGGAAGAAGCTGCAACCTTACCCCAAAATCCCTCCCCACCCCCTTCCTTGCCACTTAGCACTTCAGAAGTCATAAAGCCATGGAAGCGCCTGTCTGTGCGGCACAATCTCTTACCAGCAGCAGGCCCATTGGCCTGTCCAAAATAGCCAGGTGGAGGCATGGGAGGCATCACCAAGTTGAAGGGGATGGGAATGTTCATGGCGGTGACATGGCTGGGCCCGGCACTGATCATCCCGATCTGGTCGTGTGTTTGGAAGTACATGTTGGAGGGCCGGCCTGAGGGGAAGAGGGGGGAAGAGCTCAGAGGGAACAAGTCCCAAGACAGCAAGGACAGGGAACAGCAAAGCTGCAGGCACAAGGCTCTCTTCACCAGGCCTTTCAACCCACGACAGATACATGGTCCATGGAGGTATTAGTTTTAACTTTTGTTCTTTTGTGTGGGACAAGGAAAATCTGCTGCAGAACAGCTCTGGAGTAAAAAAATGCCTCTCTTTTGGACTCAGGAGAGATCCACCTGCCTAAGTTCTCTCACCTTGGCTGCTGCGATCATACACCGATCCAGGGATGATAGCTTCACGGGCATCGTACATGGCAGTTGTCATGAACCGAGCTCCCTAAGAAAGGGGGGCGGAAAATAAAGATCACTTTAGAATATGTTTACACAAACTGTTTCTGATGGCTCACATGAGGAAGAACTTTCTTTCCTTTAGCAGGGAGGGTGGCTTTTCCCTGCCTGCCAATCACAGAGGCCTTCCAAGGCCCTGCTCCACATTCTACCACCAAGAGAGGCGTGCCTGGTGGCAACAGAAGAGGGACACGTCCTTATTGGTGGTGGCGCCAAAAGTGCAGTGTTTCCTCTCAAAGAGGGTACATCAGGTTCTCCTCTGGGGTCTTTTCAGGCAGATAGCTCAATGATTGCATGAAGCTATTTGTGTTTTTTAACCTTGCCTGCTGTGTGTTGTGGATTCACTTTTCAGCTGTTTCATCTTGGCTTGTTTTACTAATAATAAACCGGATCATTTATATTACTACTGTATTATTACCACCACCACCCCACTGCAAGGTTGTTTACAGATCCAAAAGGCAGGATGCTTGGGAATGGGAGCTCCTTATGGGCGAGATATTTCAAGCTGCTTCCTCTCCCCTTATTCGCCATTCACCTATGCAATGGGACCCTGTCTGAAAGACATGGGCAAAAGGTACTCCAAAAGTTGCACTGCTGAGCATAAGGCAGCTGAACAAGTTTACTCACATGGGAGGGGCAGTTTAAAGTCCCAGCAGTTCTAGGGTGCTGGAGAAGGGCAGTGAAGCCTAATCTCTAAAGCAGGGCACAGGTGTAGGGTCTCCAGCCCCACCAGTGGCACTTACGGGGTTGATGGTATTGACCAGCTTCCGAGGCTTGCTGAACTGCATGAGGCTCTCACGGAGGTTGTTCAGGGGCCCCTCGACCAGCACTTTCTGCTCCTTGTAGTAGTTCAGCAAGTGGTTCCAGAGGGGCTGCTTGGAAAGCGCTTTCGGGTTCCCAACAATGATGACGCCATACCTTAAATGAATGAAAGTCCACACCAAAGCATTGCTGTGTAGTTCACCACCTTGTTGGCACTCAGAACCTACCAGCACCCTGCGGCCACCAGAAGGACCACTTGCAGCCATAGGAACCTGCCTAAGTGCTCCACTCTCCGTTGGGTGCCAATTTCCATGTCCTTTGCCTTTTCATTCCAGGGCAGGCAAGGGGTGTGACACCCTGGTGATGGTTATATTTCTTTGCCAGGGGGGACTAGTCTGGTGTCCAGCAA
Source organism: Lacerta viridis (assembly GCA_900245905.1). Classification (NCBI taxonomy): domain Eukaryota; kingdom Metazoa; phylum Chordata; class Lepidosauria; order Squamata; family Lacertidae; genus Lacerta; species Lacerta viridis. The sequence continues at coordinate 204,915 of OFHU01003945.1, forward strand.
AGAGCCTCCTATTTTCGCTCAGGCCTTCCTGCATGCCCCCTGGAGGTTGGTTCTCATTGGACGACTTCAATTTAGTATTTAATCTATAAAGATTTCAGCACTGCCCTTCAACAAGGCTGATTCCAGGGTGCTGTACAAAATTATGGGCAGAATGCTGAAGCCCAATACGATACATGAGTGAAATGTAGCAGATTATAGATCCTAGAATGGTAGAGTTGGAAGGGACCCTGAGGATCATCTAGCCCAACATAAACAAATGGTATCTGAAGAAGTGTGCATGCACACGAAAGCTCATACCAAGAACTAACTTAGTTGGTCTCTAAGGTGCTACTGGAAGGATTTTTTTATTTTGTTTTGACTATGGCAGACCAACATGGCTACCTACCTGTAAATTAAAAAATGCCTGCATAAATAAAAATGTTGTAGCCTAGTCCCAAGAAGTTTGCAAAACAGGCATCCGCTTTAGGGAAGCGGGCCCCTCACACACTTCTGAATAGGAAGGCACTTGGAGAAGGACCTCGGGCAATACATGCTGCTCTATTGCATCTGCTAGATTTAAATTCTCCATTTCAGGCTTTCTCAGCTGGAGAACTGCATTTGCTGTTGTCATGATCTTGCAAAAGGCGCTCTCAAGAGTTTGCCAGCTAAAGAGAGACATGAATCCATGCAGAGCGCAGTTTATAATCATAATTTTATTATTTATATGCCACCCATCTGACTGGGTTTGGAAACTTACAAGGCTGCTGAACTTCTACGCAAGACTGGCTATACAAGCCAGTTGGTTTATTATCAGTTCAGCTGTTTGCAGCTTGTACCAAGACAAACACAGAGAAAACTCACTCCAAAAAGCCCATTGTTTTCCCCACCCTGACTCCAAGCAGAAGGGTAAAAAAAAAAAAGTTGCAAGTAACCTGCACCTTTCTCCCCTGCTACACAAGAACATACCATATTTTTCGCTCCATAACACACACCTGAACATAAGACGCACCTAGTTTTTAGAGGAGGAAAGGGGGAAAGCCCTGCTTTTTTGAGGATCAGCTGAAAGTGGTGCAGCTTTTTTTGCAAAGGGAAAAGCCCTGCTTTTTTGAGGATCAGCTGAAAGTGGTGCAGCTTTTTTTGCAAAGGGAAAAGCCCTGCTTTTTTGAGGATCAGCTGAAAGTGGTGCAGCTTTTTTTTGTTTTTATGGGGTTCAACTCACAGTTCTGCAGCTTCTAGTCCTACAGCCATTTCTACAGTTTCCAGACAGATAATCTAATCAGCCAGTCACATGTCGCTGGGGAAACAAACAGCCTCCCTCTGCATTCAACAATGGAGGCCTGGGCAAGGGGGCGGGGCTGGAAAGGGAGCCTTATCTCTCTCCCGATCACTTGCTGAACAGCTGTTCAGCGGCTTCCTTTCAACACCCCCTTCTCTCTTTGTAAAAAAAAAAAAAGAGCACGATCTGCTTTTGGCCCCTAGGCAATTCAGCTCCAGGGACCATGCATTCGCTCCATAAGACGCACAGACATTTCCCCATACATTTCAGGAGGAAAAAAGTGCGTCTTATGGAGCGAAAAATACGGCAATTTCCTTAGCTAGACAGAAGCAAAGGGCTCTTTGGGACTGGCAGACATAGCTATCTCACACTCAGTGGCTTCTGTTGTACCTTGCTCTGGTGAGAGCCACATTGAGGCGCCTGGGGTCATTCAGGAAGCCAATGCCTTGATGCTCATTGGCTCTAACACAGGACAGGATAATGAAGTCCTTCTCGCGCCCTTGGAAAGCGTCAACGCTGGCTATTTCCACTTCCTGGAAAGGGGGCAGGAAGAGAAAAGGACTCTGTTAAAGCACGTTCTAAATGACTCACATCTCTAGAGAGTTTCCTTCAGAGGGAGTGATGGTTAGCCAGGAAGCGTTATGTGATGTCCACGTGGTTTCACCTCCTGAAAATCAATTTCAAACTACTTTCCAGTCCTGGGGAAAATCTCCTGCCTCGCTCCCATTCCGTATTTGGGGAGGGAAGCTAATATATCTAGCTGTCCATAAATTTACTGCTATGCAGTTTGATTAATTCAGTTGCCTTTCCCTTCCTTAAACTGGAGGCAGTGAAGAAGGACCACTGAGCACAGAGCTCTCCAAAACAAGTATGATAAAGAGCAGCCCACTCTCCATATAACTCACTTCAGCAGGTGAGGCTATACATTTGCAGAAAGTCCTGTTTGGTACTGTGCTGTATGGTATAGGTGGGTCAGGTTTCTATGCACCCTGCCTCCAAGTGAAACATTTGCAATTACAAGTTGGGTTGCTCTGAACCAGGGAGCAGGGAGAGGGGACGGGCTTAATGCTGACTTGGGAAGGTTGCAAGATGCCCAGAGACAACACAGGGAGAGCTGTACCTGGTAGAGTTTGGTGTGCAGAGAGCCGCTGAACTGCATGTACTGCACCAGGTAGGAGCGCTGGCCCTCGTAGGGGGTGATGATGCCAATCTGATCTGGCTTCGCACCAGCCTTCAGCAGCTTGGTGGTGATCTTCTCCACGTTGGCGGCCTCCGTCCTGCAGGGGGAAGAGAGGACTCAGTCCCTCCCCTTGAGCACTGCCCAAGAAACAGTCTCCAAGGTAACCAGAATGCCTCAGAACTTGCTCAACACCATAAATCTACATATAATGCCCTAATTCACTTTGCCACAAAGATGCAAAATGTTTTAAGAATTTGGTTTTTTTTAAAGTAGCAAGGGAGGAAAAGAAAAGTGCATCAGACAAAGGAAAGGGCACAGCAGCAGCCACATGTGGCACATTTCTTGGTTGGAATTCAGGTTGGAATAATGGGCCTGGGCATGTGCAGGGTATCAGCCACAACCCCCAAACGTTCTATTCCAATCCTACTGAGTAGAGTCTTCAGGCACATATGGAACTAACTGACTCCTATTCAAAGTTCCAGGCCACATTCAGCTCACCAGAGAAAGATCAAGCTACATGGAATAGTCTCCATCTGACAATACTTTTTTTTGGGGGGGGGGCAGGACTGTATATGGATGAGAGCTGCCACTGCTGGACCACGTCCTTCCTGTTCGCTTCCCACCCTTTGGACTGCAGAACTAAAATGCTTGGCCTCCATTACTTCTCCAGCCTCACCTCCTTCACTCTGGGATGACCCTGAACTACCAATCCTATCTTTTTAGAACTGTTTTAACAGTCATGCCTTTTAACTGGCTTCATTTATTGCGGGCTATTTTAATTAAGGAGGCTTCAGTTGCTCTGATGGAACTGTTATTGGATATTTCAATTACGTATGGACTTTATAGCTTAATATGGCTTCTAAAACATTAAGTTATGAAATCCACACATAATTGAAACATGTCGTGTTGGCATATAACTGGTGTATAAATTAATGAATACGAGAGAGAGAGAGAGAGAGATGATGATGTTTGTCCAAGCAAGGCATCTACACATTCTGTCCCAAAGACTTGGCTGGATCCCCTTCTCCTCTTTCCCACATGACTTACCTGTTCAGGTAAGAAGTCCCAGAACTTGCAATCTCTTCTTGCCCTTGGGTCACATAGAAAAACATGGGCTTGTCTGGCTGGGGCCACTGGAAGTCAAATCCCTTCTTCACACGGTCCGCTGAAGAGCGACAGGGAAGAAGTTGCCTGTTAGCACATGTATCTCCTGTGGAGGCCTGGGCCTTCCTTTGGGTAGATCAGTGGTTCCCAAACCATTTAGGCCACTGCCCCCTTGGTCCCATAAACTCATCCCAATGCCCCCTACCCTATAAAAAGCATTGTAGTGCTTTACACAACACACTAAGGAAGACAGCAGCACTGTAACATACCAAACAGCAACAATTAATTGCACACCACTGATTTGACGCTACAAGGCCCCCTCAGAGGTCCTGAATGGGACACTGCCTGGCACTCCTGCTAGCCCCCTCCACCACCCACATCCTCCCCCTGCCCCTTACCTGCAGTGACACCATTCTGGAGCGACCCCTCATAAAAGATGTTGGATGGAAAAGCACTCAGGGCTGGGTGCATACGGTACTGCACCTGCAGGCGGATGGGCCTGATGCCCAGCACCACCAGCCGCTCAAAGAGCGACTGGGACAGGCCTGCTTTCGCCGCCTTCTTGCACATCACAACAGGGCCAAGCTGGCAGTGGTCGCCCACCAGGATCAGCTGGGAAAACGAAGCCCAAGGTCAACAGCAGGAACAGCACACATGAGCATGCACACACAAACAACCCCCCCCCCCACAAACTGGCCAGGCCAAGCCCCTGCTCCATCCCTAGAAGGCTGGAGGTGATGGCCTACAAAAGGGAAGGGCTGTTTGGGGATCTAAAGTCTGCCTGAGGTCAGCTTCTAGCTTTCTGAGGTCAAATGATTAAGGCACTGAAGTTAGAGAATTATCTGTAGAAATACACCCCCCCCCCATCCACTCAAGTCTTTCCATCAGCAATCCTCCACAGCAGTTCCACCTCTGCTCTCTACAAGCCTCCAGAACTCTTGGGATTTCCCTTCCATAGCTTGCATTTCCTGCTCCTATTTATAGTGGACACAAGACCTCATGGGCTGTGAATGCTTTAAGTCTTCTTCCTAAAGGTTTGAAAGGCAAGCATTTAAGACAATGCCTTTAAATGCTCACACGGACCCAAGTTGCTTGATATATAAAGATGGTGGCAAGCACTGGAAGAGATAGTTGCCTCCACCCCCTTGATAGCTCCACTTCTGAGCTGCTTGAACCTACTTGCTTTGCCCCGAGGACAACTGGCACCATGCACTCTGGCTCCGTGGCCTGGGTGCTCTCGTCAATCAAGATGGAGCGGAACTGCATCTTCGCCAGTCTTGGGTCCCCGGCTCCCACGCAGGTGCAGCAGATGACATCTGCATTCTGAGAGGGATGAAGCAGCAAAAATTCAGGAGCTACAAAACTATCTACAAAAGGAACATAGAAAGCAACTTCTACATTAAGACCACTGCTCTGCATGGAAACCAGGTGCTCTGCACAGTGCTATCGCCCTTTCCTTAAAAATGAAACATCCCAGTTCTCAAGGTTCTGTTTAAAGGGGGTGATTTTAATTGGGAACACAAGAAGCTGCCTTGTACCAAGCCAAACCACTTGTCCATTTGGCTCAGTACTGTTTATGAGGACAGGAAGCGGCTCTCTACAATTTCAAACAGCTGTACCTGGAGAAGCCAGAATAGAGGGTGGACTTATTGCACAGCTTAGCTATGATCCTTCCCCAGTCCTGCCTACAGCCACTCTTCAGCATTATGTGAAGGGTTTTGTGTGTGTGTGTGTGTGCAATTTCTGTTGCAGCCTCTGGGATTATTCATTGTTTAAGGCAGTGTCATGCCTTTGCTGTTACAGCACTGATGATGAATAAGGAGACAAGTCAGCCTCCTGGATCACACCTGGTCTGACCAACAGTAAGCAACAGCCCCTGTATAAGAGGTAGGAAAAGGTCACCATGAGCAATTCCCGCTCCGCCGTCCGCTTCAGGGCCCGGTAGCGCTTCTCATCTGCAGAGGACAGTTCCCCAGTCTCGTCTTTCAGCTGCTGCAGCTTCTGGAGCTCAGGCATGCTGAGGATCAAACAGACATCTCTGGGATGCTATATAATGTTCTGGTTACAAGATCCCTACTGAATTTGGTAACAATGCACTTCCAAAGTGGCTATCAATGGACATCAAATAAATATTTTAAAAAATAAATCCACATAGTGGCTGATGAAAAATAAAGGCCGTGTTGGCAGTGCCATTAAGAGAGCAAGGGACAGTGACAGCATTGCAAGGGAAGGCTGGCTTCTGGCTCAGCAGCAATGGGATGAGGTAGCTGGAGGAATTGCAAGTCAATGTCCCAACTGGTGTCAAGAATCCCATTGGGGTGGGCGGCAGAGAATTAAGTTCCTAGAGGCACCCCTCAGGAAGTGCCTTACCTATCCATGTTCCTGATCTGGTTGTGCAGGGCGAGGAAAGAGACGGGGGAGTCAATGGCCTCACGACTCTTTGCACACAGCCGCACCACCTTCAGCCCCGTCTGGTGGATCTTCTCTGTCAGCTGGTCCACGGCTATGTTGCTCGGGGCACAAACCAGCACGGGCCTTGGAATCAAATGAGATAAACAGCAAAAGATGAAGCCAAATAAAACCAACCCCTACAAAGAGTTCTTCCTTCTTTATCACCGTAGGCGAGGGCTAAGGGTAACCCTGGCATCAGCTCTGGAACCATGGATTTCATGCTAAGAAGACACTGAAGTGGATTGGGCACTCCATTGAGAACTAATCAGAGGTTGAAGCTGATTGCAAACACTGGCCAATGCTATCTTGGGTTAAGGGTAGCAGAGGCATAACCTATAAATGCAGTCAATGTCATCAGAGGGGAATTTGTGCATGAGAAGAAACTGAAAGTCTGAGAGCCAGTGTGGTGGAGTGCCAGCCTAGGAGCTGGGAGATCAGGGTTTGAATCCCCACTTGGCCATGAAGCTCACTGTGTGACGTTGAGTCACTTACTGTCTCAGCCTAATTTACCTCACGGGGTTGTTGTGGGGAATAAATGAGATGAGGGGAGAACCCTGAGCTCCTTGGAGAAAAAGGTGAGATAGAAAAGCAATCAATCTATCAATCAATCGCATGGGGTGTTTCGCCTATGCCAGGCTATAACCTCCAGATGGGTGCTAAAATTATCTCAACAGCCCTCATAGTGCTGCACTCTTTTGACCAAGAAGATTCAAGCACAATCTCTGCTCCGGCTCTTACCCATTTCCTTGCCTAGCCAGATGGTACACAATGGTGGCCGAGGTGACAGTCTTGCCTGTCCCGGGAGGGCCCTGGATGAGACTCAAGGGACGCTGCAAGACAGTCTTCACAGCATACACCTGGGAAAAGAGATTGCATTAATTCCACATGGGTGAGCAGTTTGCGAAACTGACACTGGAAGCTCTCAGACCCAACTCCTGCCTTTGCTGTTGGGCAGGATAAGGTTACCTGAGAATGGTTGAGGTCAGGAAGTCCTTGTGCTGTGAAGCGCTTCGGCAGCTGACATTTGATAATGACATCCTCCACCTCGTGACCCAGGAGCTTGTGATAGATGTAGCCAGAGACGGAGGTTTCATCCACAGCAAAAGTCTTGAGGGCACTCTGCATCCTGAAGAAGGTGGACACACAAGCACAAACCAGGTCATCCCTTAAACATTTATGCAACAGTCTTCTCAAGACGCTGCCTTCACTTACCTGTCAAAGGAAGTCGACTTCCACACAAAGTCCACTTGGAAGTTGTGGGTAACTTCCACAGGGGCGCCGACACTGCTCCTCAGCTCGATCGCAATTTCATCACCGTAATCTTCAAAACCTCGTTAAGTAGCAGTTTCATGGAACAGTTGCAAGCTCCTTTTCAGGGTCCCACCTTCTGCCCCCCCACAACCTCTGGGGACGGTTCTAGTGCTGCAAGTCTACAGAGCAGGTGTCAGCTGAAGGCTCACTACCATTTCACCTGCCCAAGCTAAGCTGGATATCCCTGCTCGTTGCCTGGATGTGGAATCAGCCTGGGAATGGCATGTGAAGGGGCTTTGACCTCCTCCTCAGAGGAAGAATGGAGGCACAAGTGTGATATGAATAGTGTGTGTGTGTGTGTGTTTACACAAACCATGAATTGAAATCTTTTGCTTCTTTTGTGCCACCAGATAAACACAGTTCTAAGGGAGCACAGGAAGAGTTGTCCATTCTCTCCCACAATTCTGCTTCAAATGCCAGGCATTCAGCATGTTCTAAGGGCTCCACTTGACATAATCTCAACTGTGCAATTGAGATGTGCGAGTCCTCCTTACAGCCTCATGAAATTAAAAGGATACTATCAGGAACTTTAATCACGTGGCCAATTCCTTTCCACAGCGGGGCCAAATCCCCTTTGTACCTCAGGCAGATCTCATCCCCCTGCATCAGGCGCATATCTGAAAAGAGGAGTGAGAAACTTTCAGTACTTCCAAAGCAAGCACCAATTCACTGTTTGTGAATGTTGATGGTGTCCAGAGTCTGCCAATCGACTGGTGCTTGAGCCAGACTTCCTGGCTCCTTAGCCTTTACCGATTTCCTGTTCTTACCTGAATCGGTCTTTGGCAAGGTGAAGTAGGCAATCCTTTTCTTGTTCAAGCCCAGATCCCATCTCACAGTGATGTTGTCCTGTGTCTAAACATAAATTCTAACTTTACAAACACAGACATAAAAGGTACTCAAGAGTAGACCTGGCCCTCTGCTTCCTGCCTGCCCTTCCTAGCACTGCACAGCTGGCTTGAGCAATCACAGGAAAGGCTGCTAAACCACCCCTGGCAACACTTCAAAGCTAATGCTGATTTAGCAGTTGCTGGATCCCTAAGAGGGGCTACCGTTAAGGAAAGGGGGTGGGCTGATGACTCTACAATTTGGAAAAACTGTTCCTCTTCCTGGGAGAAGCAACTGGGCCTTCTTCAGATCCAGCCCTTACCCTACTCCTCATTCACAAAATGACACAGGGTGGCGACAGTTAATGCCCAGGGGACCAACATCTAACTGGGTACTTGCACTCTCTCAAATCCCTAAAGCGCTCTGTGACAGTGGCCTGTTGTCTTAAGGCTGAAGATGTAAACTAAAGGGATACAAAGCTGGCGAAAGAGGGCTCCTTGGAGGATGCACACCAGCAACCAAAACCACTGTCATCACCACGACAGGGGAAATTATTTCCCTCTTTGTGTTAAGTCACTCAGAGCTGCTAGGAGAGGATGGGATAATGGATAGTTAAAAACACTCTCGCTGCTAGGAGTATAGGGCATCTCTCTGCTTCTTTCCAGCAGGGAATGTTTGTCTCCTAGCTAACAGGAGCAGCTTTATTGCTAACACAATTCAAAAGTGATGAGGGATAGCAAATAGTTATTTAGAAGCCAGGGTTCAATGAAGTTCCCAAAGCAACCCAAAATGTTTGGATACTGACTTAAGAGTCTGTTATAGGGTCATAGCCTGTGCCAATCTCTGGTTTTGTGGCAGCAGAGGGAGCAGGGACAGTAAGAGGCCAACATTTTCACTCTACAGATGAATCCTTTTGCTGCTTGTCTTAGGCTTCAATAGCATCTTAGAGATATTTAGATTTTTTTTTAAGCGTAACAATCCTTACATTAACTTCTTGTTTTTAACCCAAGAGAAGAAGTGTGTCAAGTGCACTTCCAGGGTAGGGGAAGAAACTATGAGGAAGACTGCATCAAAATGTCCCATTCAAACCTTCTTCAAAGCACACAGCTCACCAAGTCTCATAGAACTGCGGCAAAACCTCTGAAGAAATACCAAAGCAACTGTTGTGCCCACTGGGCCACACCATTTCAAAGTGGCTGCATCCTCCTTGGCCTGAATCTTACCTGGGACTCCTTCAACTTCTTGTCATAGTCGGCCTCGAGTTTCACCAAAGGTCCAAATATGTTTTGGTACTGATAAGCATCCTCGTATCGGAGGAGGACGTGCTGTGGCTCTTCATCGACACCAGGCTTCTCCAAGTCTTCAAGGGTGGCAGAGGGGTTCTCCTGCAGTTACAAAGAAGAGGTGGTTAAATAGAACAGACCTGCTACACCCCTCCCATCAGCTGGTTTCAGAACAGGTCTTCCTAAATCAAGATGGAAAACTAATGGAATGTATTTCCAAATCCAACCATTCCAGAATGCAACTGGATAGCTCAGTTGGTTAGAGCAGGGTGCTGATAATGCCAAGGTTGCAGGCTCAATCCCCGCAGGGGACAGCTGCATATTCCTGCATTGCAGGTTGGGTTGGACTAGATGACCCACAGGGGCCCTTCCAACTCTATGATTCTATTATAAACACAGCTACGCTGGGGTAGGCTGACTGGTGGCTTTGGTGGATTTGAAAGGTTTGTCTATTTTGACCACCAACTGTGTCTTGTAACAAAAAGAAGGTGTTTCATGAAGAGACAGGCTCTCTCTGTTGGTAACTGCACAAACACCCAAAACATTTTAAGAAGTCTGCACCCAAATAATCTTAAGATCTATGCTATGCAAGCTGTGCTCAGTTATGAAGATTTGTTCAATTTGCATAACTTCTAATATTGTGCTAGACTGAACCCACAACTCTCAATCTTATTCAGCCTCCTCTCCAGTATCCAGTGCTTCACAGATTTCAGCTTCAAGCTGTAAAGCCAAGGCTTTGTCTGTTTTCCAAGCCATATGGCCAAGGCCTCAGAAAATGACAAAGGGACCTGGAGTTGTCAGGAAGCTGAATTCCACCCAACAGCACACCCCAATACAGATCTGCTTATCCCCTCCTGGGCCCTCTCAATCATCCCTCTGCTGCTCTCTGGTGCAGACACTTCCATGCACCTTCCAGAGCTCTTCTAGCTTGTTGATTTGCTGGGCAGTGATCTGACGCGCCCTCAACTGCTCCTGCTCGGAAGGGATTTTGACCAGCCAGGAAAGGAAGCAGCGGTCTTGAATCAGAGGCTGCCACTGAGAACTGTCCCAGTTGATGTCCTTCAAGCTGCTCTGACTGGCACAAGGCTGCCTGTACAGTCAAGATAGGGGAGAAGAGTTTTATTAGACAGGCACACGTAGGGGACAAAAAGAGAATCTACAGTATTTTTTTAAACTGCTTTCAAAATCAATGGCCCATTAAGATTCGAGACCGACCAGCAATTTGCTTCCAAAATAAAAGAGAGGAAATCTCTCACCTGCACAGCAAGACGACCACAGAGTCTGCCTTAGCAGGGATGAAACCCAGGAGGAACACGTTGCGGCAGCCACAATTGTAGCACTCCAGGACGGTCTCACCCAGAGGGCCATCCTTGTGCAGAGTCACTTCCTTACATTTGGCTCTCACAAGGTGGTTCACAATATGGCTGGCAAGACACAGAAGAAAGGGAGGCTGGGTTGAATGGGAAATTGGTTTTCCTACCAATATAAAAATGCAAGGAGGAGCATGGAAGGATACCTCTGATTATCAAGGGAGAGCTTTTATATCAACTCTGTGCCACCTCATGCCTGGGAAACCTTATCAGAAGTCCTGGTGTGTGTGTGTGTGTATGTATGACATGGGGGGCACACTGGTTTTTCAGTCCAAATTCCAGGTTTTTAAATATGATGTGGAGATACTGCTCTTTTTTTAAAAAAAGTTGTTAAGCGGTGTATTTTATTATACTGTTGTAATTCTTTATCTCAGGCATAGGCAAACTACGGCCCTCCAGATGTTTGGGACTACAATTCCCATCATCTCTGACCACTGGTCCTTGTTAGCTAGGGATGATGGGAATTGCAGTCCAAAACATGTGGAGGGCCCGAGTTTGCCTATGCCTGCTCTATCTGGATTAACCTGTGTGAGCAGCCTTGATAGCTTTTCTGCATAAAAGGCAGCAAGGAAATGAACGGTGACGTGCAACAGTACATGCATGAGACACATACACACACAGTGAGAGAAAAGATCTCATGTCCAATCCCAGCCATCTTATGTAGTACTGGGCTACGTGAACCAGTGATCTGGCTCACGGTGTGAGGCAACCGCCTTTGGTTTGTATTCAATGTTCATCCCACCCAAGAGTAGACCCAGAAAGCAATGGGCATGACAAACTTCGGCCCACTAATTTCAACAGGTCTACAGTGAGCTTAACATAGCTTGATACAACCCCAATGTTTCATGCCATCATCACTTCTGTGGCTGCATCGCTCACCTGCCAGACGTATTCCCACGCCCGTTGCAAAACCACTTCTTGCTGGTGTTGCAGTAGACGACGCAAGCTGGGTCATGGATGCCACAGTAGCTAAGGAACAGAACACATTGTTAAGTTTTGCTTCAAAGGCATGGCAAGCCAGCGTGCTTTCCCTTTGGTTCTTTCTAGTTCAAGCTCACCCAGTCCAAAACCTCCAAAGTTGGTTGGGTTGCACCCTTGCTTCACCTATTATTATTATTATTATTATTATTATTATTATTACTTCCCCACCCATCTGGCTGTGTTTCCCAGCCACTCTGAGCGGCTCACAACAGAATTAATGAGAATTAATAATAAAAAGTGATAAAACATCAGACATTTAAAAACTTCCCTAAACAGGGCTGCCTTCAGATAGACCTTCTCGCCATGCTGCTGAGAGTTGGCGTTAAGCAATACAAGTCCCAGTTCTGCTTTATGACGCCACAGTGCAAGCTGCTAATTCATCACAGGATGTGAACATTGTCAGTGTTGAATAAACCAGCATTGAAAGAGAAATGCTGCAGCATCTGAACAGGGTTCAAGAAACCTGTGGCAGAGGCCAACAGTTGGCCATCTGTATTCTCTGGTAAAGATCCCAAGAACACAGGAAAATGGGGTGTAACTGAGATAATTAAAGAGGGTGCTCTGTTTTGCATGAATAGAACACAGCAGTTTAGCTAGACAAGTCTTCAGAAATCTCAGGAATGGCACTATCGCCACCTTGTCATAGAATCATAGAGTTGGAAGAGACCCCAAGGGCCATCCAGTCCAACCCCCTGCCAAGCAGGAAACACCATCAAAGCATTCCTGACAGATGGCTGTCAAGCCTCCGCTTAAAGACCTCCAAAGAAGGAGACTCCACCACACTCCTTGGCAGCAAATTCCACTGTCCAACAGCTCTTACTGTCAGGAAGTTCTTCCTAAGCCGTTCCTCATAAGGCATCGTTTCCAGGCCTTTGACCATTTTGGTTGCCCTCCTCTGGACACGTTCCAGCTTGTCAGTATCCTTCTTGAACTGTGGTGCCCAGAACTGGACACAGTATTCCAGGTGAGGTCTGACCAGAGCGGAATACAGTGGTACTATTACTTCCCTTGATCTAGATGCTATACTCCTATTGATGCAGCCCAGAATTGCATTGGCTTTTTTAGCTGCTGCATCACACTGTTGACTCATCTGAAAGACATCCTGGAATGCCCAGTGTAGTGAACTAGGGAAACTGTACATTATATCTTTGGTTCTGAATCATGGTGCATATTGGGAAAATGGTCAAGCTGCAGCATTCTGGGAATATGCTGGGGCCCCTTAAGTGAAATGTTACTATGTCAGTTTAATTGCCTCCGGCTAGTGAAGCTGGAAGGAGGTTACCTTATTTATATGTTAATGTGAGATCTGGTTTAGCTGTGTGAAAAGGATGTGTATGAGTCAGCCAAAAGGCTATCTAACCCCAAGCTGATGATAAAACCCAGGTGTGTAAAGAAGGGTCTGGGAACGAAAGGGAGTATCCTCCTGCTATCTGCTTTGAAGTGTAATCACCCAGCAGCTGCCTTGTTCTTCGACAACTGGAAGATGAATGGTTATCACTTGCTGGTCTTTGGCCGTATTAAAGGTGTTTGTTTTTTTTTAAAAAAAAAATGGTTATCACCTTGCCATTGGTCAATCCACAATTAAACCTTTAATTTGATTGGCTTTTCTACGGAACTCCACAACTCCACGTGGGGATTTGCGATTTGTAATGCTAACTGCTCTAAGCCATTGTCTGGGATGTGCCTGTCAGCCATGGACTTTTCAAGCCTTGCCTTCGGGAGAGGGGTTGATATGTTGCTTTATTTTCTAAGTTCTGCTACGTGAGTATGAGAAGCTAGTTAATTATACTACACTATGTTTTTGTTTTATTGCTTGTAACCTTTACTTAATGTTCTTTCTTTTAATAAACTTTTGAAAGGACAACTTTGCCTGTGTTTTGTGGTTCCGACTGCGAAGCTAAACTGGTGCCTATCCATTCGACCCTACCAGCGTGATTTCTGTCTGAACTTGTAGCCTGGTAACTGCAGGGGGTTATCCCTTTTACCCCTGGCTCAGGGCTACTGGTGGAACCAAAAGGGTGGCGGCAACTTCTACTGATTTTTGGATCCTTTTTGGTGCATAATTTCTGACCCCCCCCTCTCCCACCACACCCAGGACTCCTAACTTATATTGCTGCACGGACACGAGAGGATTATTTGTACAAAGTGTGTGGTTAATTCACATGAAGGCTTAAATAGAGGCGAAAAAGGCAAGTGAGAGGACCTCCTCCAACCAATAGAGCCATTATTTGCCCACATGCTGCTCCTAGACTCTGCTTTGAATTTTAGATTATGTCCACAAACATACACACAATCTTACCTGCAAGCATGCACTGGAAGGTCCTTGGTGTAGTAAGTGTCTTCCTCGTCTTCCTCAAAATTGAGTTCTGCAAGGAGCTGGCTGGTCTTAGGCACATTATCATCCACTGCTCCATTTTGCAGGATGCCGTCAGGCCCATTCACCTAATACAAAACATGCACAGGGTCAGCAAACTTTTTCAGCAGGGGGCCAGTCCATTGTCCCTCAGACTTTGTGGGGGGCCGGACTATATTTTTTGGGGGGAAATGAACGAATTCCTATGCCCCACAAATAACCCAGAGATGCATTTTAAAAAAGAACACCTTCTACTCATGTAAAAACACGCTGACTGCTGGACCGTCCGTGGGCTGGATTTAGAAGGCGAATGGGCCAGATCTGGCCCCCGGGCCTTAGTTTGCCTACCCATGGACTAGATCCCAAGAGGCTGCAATCTACTCACAGTGTAAAAAAAAAAAAAAACTGTCAGTGATCTACCCATTGTCGTTGGATGGATCAAAGTTGCTGGGCTTTTTCTGGGAAGCCAAAGTTGTTCAGCTTTTTTAAAGGAAGCAAATGAATGAAGGAAATGGAATATATGAATGAATGAAACTGAATGAGCATTGTGATATACACAGAACATAATCAAAAGTCTATTATATATATAAAAAAAACACAGTTTAGGGTCCTGAATCTGCACTCAAATAGTGGACCTTAATCTGATGGTCAACTTTTTGGCTAGGAACCAAAAGTTGCTAAGCTTTTTTGGGAAAGGCAAAGCTGTTCAGCTTTTCTTAGTATCTGAAAAAGTGTGCATGCACATGAAAGCTCATACCAAGAACAAACTTAGTTGGTCTCTAAGGTGCTACTGGAAGGAATTTTTTTATTTTTTATTTTGTTTCAGCTTTTCTTAGGAAGCCAGAGTGACTGAACTTCTTTTATGAAACAGTAGCTGCTGGGCTTTTTTATTCTTTTTTAACTTTTTATTTGGCGGGGGAAGAGATCCCCAAGAGACCGGAGATCTCCCAGGAACACCCCGTGATCTACCAGTAGATCATGATCTACCTGTTGGACATGCCTGGACTAGATGTTCACAGAAGCAAGAGCTAGGAGTGATGAAACTGCCAAATGTCAGGTGGACATGAACAAAACACTAGGACACATGGGTTTGTTTAAAACCCACAACCAGCCTTGCAGGTGGAAGAGCAGACCCAGCTGCTCCATTCTGGCTAATGCAATTCAGTTGTTAGCCCATGTAGCTAAGCTGCCCACTTCTGTTGCCTGAAGACAATTCTTATGCACAGCAGTCAAGTGCACAGAACCTTGAATTCATCACCGTAATGCCTGATCAAAAAGGCATTATAAAATAATCTTTTATAAAGACTTCCAAAAAGCATTTATTATGAAAGATTTAGTTTAAAGTTAGTTTTCCCACTCCTCCACGTGTCTTATTTCCTTCTGGCTCTGGTTATTGGCCCGCTCCCCCCACCTACATTCCCTTTCAAACCACTCCTCACGACGGTCAGTCATCAGCCTTACGCTTCAAGAGCTGCGCATCACAAAACACAGATTCCTTGAGATAGCCACAAGTGCCAGAAACACTTTCCCAAGCCAGACTGTGCTGTGACACGCCATCTAAGGCCCCCCTTTCCCCCCATCATTCCTTATCTACCCTCAGCACAAGGTTCAGCTCAACATCCTAGGCCACCAAAGCACCAATAAGGATACAGAGAATTTATAGAGGAGGCCTCTTGTCCTGTAAGCCAGAGGTTTTCAACTTTTTTGAGTCCACAGCTCCTTTAACCAACTACATTCTTTCTGTGGCACCCCTGTGGGGTTCAGGAGCCCAGTTATTTCACCCCTTGCCTGCAGAGCTGACAGCCTCTCACCCTTTTTGAACACCCTCCCTTGTAGGGTGTTCCCTCAGCCTCCTCTCCTCTCCTCTCCCCTCTCCTTGGGAGCCCTCCAGACAGCTACTGCTGCTGCCCCTGGTCTCTGAGCAGTGCCCCCTTGCCCCCAAAAGAGATGCCTCCCAGAGGCACCATTCACCTGCGGAGCTTAGAGCCAGGGCTGCTGCAATAAACATCTGTGCAAGCCTTTGGGAGGCAGAGTTGCGAGAGGGCATAAGAGAGAGGGAGGGAAAGAAAGAAAGAGGAACAGTGGCCAATGTTGCCCGTGGCACCCCTGACCATCATTCAGGGCACCCCAGGGTGCCATAGCACACTGGTTGAAAACCACTGCTGAAAGCAATAAAAGGGGAGTTTTCTCACCTACAAAACAAGCACAGCAAATTTTACAGCTGCTCAGCCTACCCCTGCCTGGTAAGCCATTGTTTTTTAAAGGGGGCTAAGCCAGCAATGCTTCTCCACATGGAAGGCCAAAGGGTCCCTTAATATGCCCCCCACTGCCAAGCTGAGAAGCTTGGGAAGAGCCCTTGATTTTTGGTGCCTCCATGGCGCACAGCTTCAAGTCTTGACTTGTGCACAGGGGTGATGCACTTCAGCTGTTCCTAATGGGAGGGGCTCTTCTAAACCCTCAACTCTTTAGCAATGTGTGCACATATGTGAAGAGAGTCAATTTTGCCTGCAATAAATCAGCAAAATGAAGTTTCATCATTGTATTGGAATCAGTGAGAGAGCATGAAAGGAGTATTCCATAATACGTATGGAGTCAGTGGACAGCCATGTTGAGGTAAAGGATGCCTCTACTTGGATTCTAGCACTTGTTTTCATACACTAACACTCTATCAGTTATATTTTACCTGCACAATCAGGAACCAAAATGCTTTTTCTGTGCAGCCTGAGCAGGAGCAGTCAACATTCAGAAAAATATATATGTGGACTGTCTCTGGATCAAGTGACTTTTCTTCTTTTAAGTTCTCAAAGTTCTTACCTTAGCTCAAGGTTGTCATCTGAACTATTCAATGTTTAACTAAGAATCAATCACAGTCAGTATATAATTTGAAAAATAAGACTTTAGGGCCGTCTTGCCGAAAAATCGCAACTGGACATAACATTTTGGTGGCTGTAACTTTGGTTTAAGGATCCATTGGGTGCCCAGCTTATATATCTCAGTTTCTAACACTGGTTACAATGTGGGGGTTGGGGGAAGCCATTTCTGCAAGTTCATCCCCCTAATGCACTAAGTAAATCCCTCAAAAAGCAGGTGGAAACATGCCTTTGTATAGGACACCGGTCCTAAGTACAGTCTTTGACAGGAAGTTCTGTGACTGGGTGTTTTAACAGTACTTTATAGTTTACCTCTCTGCAACATCCTGACCTGGTTGGAGCCTCTGATCAGGCCTGGGAAGAGGACACTTGATCACGCCCACCCCACACCCAGAGTGTACAGGGCTATCCATATCCACCCTCAACACTGGTCAAGCATGATTACGTTTAAAGGCAAAAACACAAAACCGAAACCTTCCTAAAACACAAAACCGAAACACATTTTATACCCTCAAGCATGGCAAATGTCTTGCAAAAAGGACATCAGCACACCAGTGAAATGAAGGAGAGGGCACAGAGCAAAAAGAAAGTGCTAATTACATTAATTTCATCTTGCTAGCTACTCAAATAGATGCCGAGATTTCCTTCCAAATTACAGAGCTGGATTCTGCTCACCTCTTTAAAGACTAAATGTGAAAAGTGGCTGTCTGCTTTTAAACCTGAAAGGAAACTACTGAAAATCCTTGGAGGAGCTAAAAGAAAGCAGGCAAGATTGGCTGAAAAAGCAACAGCCCTGCGCCTAAGATTTCAGATTAAAACTGCAGAGTGGAAGGAAAGGAGGACCTTTTTCTGCCTCCCCACTTCCAGCTACTCTCTGAAGACTGGAGAAGAGACCCTCTTAAGAATATTAGGGGGTGGGCAGGGGAAGGACTAGACCATGTGAAAAATGAACATAATATTTTAGCTGCAGTTCATTCATTTTCAGCTTTGTATTCTTGTTATAAAAAAGTGTGCCTAGACATTCCATTGTTGTGCCCATAACCTAGGTTTAAGGTGCCATTTAACTCTTAGCTTTCATATGTTTCTAACACTGCTTTCCAGCCCCGGGAGGAACACAGGGAACATTTGTATGACACTAGAAACTGCAGCTGACACACGGTCACAACACACAATTTGGAAAGCTCTGAGCTAAGGTGTGTGTGTGTGTGTGTGTGTGTGCCTGTGAGAGAGAATGACTTGTGCACAGTTACAATGCAGACAGCAAAGTCCACCTGGATCCTGGAAAAGACAGCAGCTGTTTTTGGGGAAGCCCAGCATACTAAAACATAATCTGACTATTTAGTGTCTGGTTTGAAAAAAAAAACACCCATGCAGACAAAGCTTTTCAAAAACAGGAATCAAAATACAAAAACCACAGACCAAGAGCTTACTCCTCATTAGCTGTTAGGGCTGCAAATCCTAACCCCACTTAAAAGGCAGTAAACCCTATTGAAATAAATAGGACTTACATCTGAGTAAGCATAGTTAGGATTGCAGCCCCAATCTCTCTTTCCACACAGTGAAGACTACCTACTACACAGAATCATCAGTTACAGCAGGTCAAATAGGTGGGAGATTTGCTATGCACTTTTTATACAAAACCTACTTTTTAAATAAAAGGTATCCTTTACACTTTTAGGGGTTTACTGGTAAATCTTGTGGTTAGAAACTGGACAGCCAAGTTTGACTACCATCAGACCAGAGAAGAGGGCTTCACTTTCACTCTTTGTTTCTTAGAAGGTTCTGACATGCGGATGGTGGTAGTAACAACAACAAACAATAAGCAGGAAGAAAGAAAATAAGCAATGTAAAGTTTGCTGCTGTGTACGATCTCTAGAGCAAATACAGTTCAAGAGAAATGTTATTGTCCAGATTACTGACAGGCAAGGCAGTGGAGCCTCCTCTCCATCATCCAACCAATACAGTAGGCTACATTTGCTAAGACAAGGATGGAAATGCTTACTAAGCTGTCAATTTCAAAGCTGCAGCTGGCTTGAACTGGGTGCTACAAGTGGGCTTCACAGCTGCTCACTTTTGTACTTTCTGCCCAGCAAGGCCTTTGATTTTCAGGAAGGGGCATGGATGTTTACCCCTTGCATCTAGTTTATTCCAGCCTTCACCAACCTGGCATTCCCTCCAGATGTTTCAGGCTACCAATGCCTGCATCAGCCTCCAGCAAAGCCGGGCTCACATCAGTCGCTGCCTCATATGGCTGTTGCTTCTGGGAAGAGTGTTTCCACAAATTGAACACACCCGTTTCAAACTTGTGTCTGAATAAAGTTCCAAATGGAGTTTGGGTCACTTAATATGATCTAAACACACATTTCGTTCAAGGGAGCACTACAGTACTGTATTAGGGAAATTAGCTGACAGGGCTTTTGGCTTACATTTTAAAAACACTTTTTTCTTTTTTGTTACAAAACATTCTTGTAGGAGCAGTAATAGACCAAGATCCACTTATTGGGGAAGATAAGCAGTGCATGAAATTATTCCTGGATCTATATGGTCAAAAAAGGGGTGGGGGGGGTGGGGTGGAACCTAGTGGCAATGCCACGTGTGATATATCTATCAAGCTCTATTAATGCACAAGCATACAAAGGGAAATCACCAAGGTTACCTTGTAAAGTGTGAGGGTTTGTGCCAACAATTTGATTCTTATAAAGGAGTCACAAAGTTATCAGAGAAGGTCTGCGAAAACTTACACCTGTACAGACAGAAGTTCTACCCTTCACAATGAGAAACTTCACTTGCCTTTAACAACCCACACAAGGCAATTAAACTCTCCTCCAAAGGAAGGGCCCATAAGAAAGCCTGGTTTGAAAGCAGAGCCCTCAAACACAGCCAGACAGGAGAAATCCAGAGAGCAGGCTGGGAATCTCCTCTTAGCCAGCTGGGCACTTGCATGGGGAAGATGTGTTCATTAGGCATGAGTGCACCTTGCCCCGCAGTTCACACCACACCCAGTTATTCAGAGGTTCAGCTACTGTTCTCTGTGTTGCTGTATCCACACAACATTAATAAAGCTCTTACATAGTTTGGTAAGAAACCATGTTCTTAGTGCAGGAGCAGTGACTTAATCCAGGAAGTGCTCATATGCATTTTATAACTACCTTGTACACTACTGCCTGCCCTGCCCCCAGTATTAATATTGCCTTGTCTCTAAAAGGTTGCTTTAACTACAAACGGTTATGTTGTATTTGCCACTTGCCACGTATTTGTTCCTCTCTGCTCCCTCTGGTCCACACACACACAGTTTCCTGCTCAACCACAAAGTACACTACATAACTATATTCTGCTTTTGTAAAGAGTCATTTACTCAGTCACCTGTGACAAGTAAGAGTTGCCTTCGGATAATGAGACAGGGAAGCCTTTAAAAAATGGGAAGGACTTCTAGCCAGTGACAAAATGGCTAGAAGTTAAGAGATAATAAGCAGACTAGTAACAGCTTGAGGACTTGTGACTTTGGGGGACTTATCTGCAAGACTATTGCATTCCTCCAATATTTTATGCCTAATTTACACACAAACACAGGAAACGTTTCTTCAACCTTAAGGCTCTTTAATACAAAATTACAGACACTGGTACCAACTCAGCTACAGGTAAGTGGTGACCAAGTTCCACTGAAAAGCCACCATGTCCTTCTCTCAGAGACATACAGTGGTGCCTCGCTAGACGAAAATAATTCGTTCTGCGAGTATTTTCGTCTAGCGATTTTTTCGTCTAGTGAAGCACCAATGTAAATCGCGGTTTTCGCTAGACGAAAAAAAAAATTCGTCTTGCGAGGCAGCCCCATTGACGAATTCGTCTTGCGTGGCAGCCTTCCGCTAGACGAATGCGTTCGTCTAGCGAGTTTTTTGTCTAGCAAGGCACCACTGTACCATATTTCTTTTCATCAACCCTAAGAAGACAGCTTTCAACCAGAAAAGGTTACATACACACAAATGAAGCTCTCTTCCACATTATTTCTTCTCCTTCCCCCATCTTTAAAACCACACACATACTGCCTTGTATTCCTTCACTTTCCCCTGCAACTTGACTTGTGTACATGCACGTTATTGAAAACCCCCTCCCCAAGTATTTCTTAACTTGCCCAGAAATTCTCATTAATACTTGGGGACAGATACTCATAGTTCCCCAATATATTTTCCACTTTCTCTCTAGAAAACACTTTAATTATAAACTAATATACACACATTGTATATGCAGTACTCCCACTATTGCCTTCACCTCCTCTCTTTGTGGCTAAAAATATTGGTTTGCATCCTATGCTAGCCCTACTCAGAGCAGACCTATTGAAAATAAAAGACAAAACTAATTTAGGTCCATTAATTTCAATGGCTCCTCTCTGAGTATTTTTTTAGTTTAATCCATTCCACTATTTTTAACCACAGAAGGCACATACACACTAACAATTTTGTGGGCACATTTCTTTCATATTCCTTTTGCCTTCCACCTAGAGAAAAAAGTGTTATTTTAACCAAGCAACACCTTGCATACACTTCCCCAATATCCCTTTCTAGAAAGTTACTTTTAACCACATACGTACAAATGTATTTGTGACACACACAAACAACATAGCTCTATACTAAGGTGTGCTATACATTCTCCCATAATTCCTTATGCCTCAACTATAGGGTGGAAAAAATGATGTTTTTAATGACAAAATGCTACACAACATAGGCATGTATCTATTCATAATAGTGCACAATGGTATTAAAAAATCTCCATTTGGCATCTCCCATTGTGGGTCAAGAAAGGCTTCCCTTGCAGCCTCCCCAAGTGCCACACAAAGGATTACTTGAGTATATGTCCAAAGAAGGGATGGGGGATTTCTGTTTCTCTCCAGATGTTGTTGGAGGACTTCAACTCCCTCATAAGAACATTAGAAGCTGCCTTAGAGTCAGACCACTGGGTCTATCTAGTTCAGCACTGCCAACAGCTCACCAGAGTTTCGAAGTGCTCTACCACAGAGCTACAGCCCCAAAAGCCATCATGGTCAGTGATCGGAGTTAGGAGCCCGATATGGGCTTAGTGCCTTGGCCAGGAGGCCTCTTGGCAGGGTGGATTTGATTTAAATCAAACTGATTTAAATCACGATTTAAATCACTAGTCGGTAAGGCTCAGGGTGGATTTAAATAAAAAAAATCCGATTTAAATCAAATCCACCCTGCCTCTTGGGAAGTACATGTGGGTTCCACAACAGAAGACAGCTGAGAAATCTAATGTTGGTCATAATCAGAGCAGACACCTTAAAGGAGGTAACTTAATTAGATCCACTAATTTTCAATAGGCTGTATCCAACATTATTCATACCTCAGAGTAGACCAACTGAAATAATGGGTTGCATCCAGTATTAAGATTATTGTATTTTAACATTCTGTTGAAAGCCACCCAGAGTGGCTGGGGATGGGCAGGGTATAAATAAATTATTATTATTATTATTATTATTAGAGTATTAAGCTTATTAGTTTTGCCCATTAACTTCAATGGGTCTAACTCTGAGTAGGGCTAATGTTGAATACAACCCACACCCTTTAAAAATACTATATCAAAGTGTTTAAAAAAATTAGGTGATGGTTGGCACAGACCAACTGAAATCAATAGGCTACCAATGACTTCAAACGTCTAAAGTTCTACTCAGAAAAGGCCTACTCTGAGCAGAACTTACTCAGACCCAAATTAATGGACATGACTAACTTAAGTGCATTATTTTCAGTGGGCCAACTGTATAGACTTAATTGGAAACAACCTACTGACATTAAAATACATGACTTAGGCCCACTGTTTTCAATGGGCCTACTCTTAGCTAACCTTACTTAAACACAACCCACTCAAATTAACGCAGTTGATGAACTTAGGTCCATCCTTCTCAATGGGCTTACTCTGTGTTCAACTTAAATGGATGCAACCCACTGACAATAATGGACATGACTCACTTAGCCAAGTAATTTTCAACAGGTCTGCTCTGAGTAAGACTTAGACACAAGCTGCTGATATTCTTCCTTAGAGGTTTTTAAGCAGAGGTTGGATGGTGATCTGTCCTTGATACTTTAGTTGAGATTCCTGCATATGGGGGGGGGGGGCTGGACTAGATGACCATCGGAGTCCCTTCCAACTCTACAATCCTATGATTAATGCAACCAACGGGCCTACACTGTGTAGAACTCACCGTGGGCACAACCTATAGCAAATTAATGCACCTGACTAAATAGGATGCAGGTCTGCTCTTAAATGGACACAACCTATGGAAGTTAACAGGCACAACTAACTTGGGCTACTTTCAGACGGGCCTACTCCTAGCAGGACTTTCCTGGCCCCCACACATCGGCGTGGACTGACAGGACTAACAGGCATGTTAGTTAGCCGTGTCATGCCTAAGCGGCACCACTAACTTAGGCCCACTGCTCCTAATAATCACTTATTTTTATTATTACTATTATTAAATAATTTTATTATTTGTACACCCGCCATCTGAATAATTTTATTATTTGTACACCCGCCATCTGACAGGGTTGCCCCAGCCACTCCGGGCGGCTTCCAACATAATAAAGGCATAACAACACAACGGGTCTTCTCCGAGTAAGTAGTCGCACCCCGCTCCTTTCTTTCCCCTCCCCCGCCACCACCTCGCAGGCCTCACTTGGGCGTCCAGCTGCCCCGGCGAGAGGGCGACCGAGGGCGGCCCGCCTGCTCCTCCTCCTCCTGCCGAGACTCCTCCGGGGTTGCCCTGCGCGGAGGCTCCGCCGCTTCCTCCTCCTCCTCCGGGCGGCGTCTGGGTCTGGCTGGGCAGCGTGAAGTCGGTGAACTCGAACTCGGAGCCCTGCGTGTCGGCGCCCAGCAGCTCGGCCTCCTCGGTGTCCAGGAAAGTCAGCGTCTGGGAACTGGGCCCGTACGCCTCCACGCTCATGATGGCGGCGGCGGCGGCGGCGGCGGCTCCTTCTTCAAACGGCGCGGCAGAAGAAAAGGCCTCTTCACCCCCTCAGAGCGAGCGAGCGACTGAACGAGCGCGAGCCGCCTCCTGCGCCTGCGCGGATTGCCTAGGCCTCAACCGCCGCCGCCGACCGGACGCTCGGACGGAGCCAGCCAATGAGCGGGCGGGCCAACGTACGCAACGAAGTGGCGCGAGGCGACAAGAGGCGGAAGGGGCGGGGGTAGGAAGAGGAGAAGAATAGTCCTTGGTGCGCAGGCGCGGAGGTTTCCAGGGACGGGCGCGCGTGAGGAGTGGGCGCATGCGCGTCGAACACAACCGGTTTAGGATCCTTTGTCGCGCTAGGTACCAGGCGAGGAGGAGGAAACACTGGGCGGGGTAAGGTGTCTCTTAAGCCCTGCCTCATTTCAATTTCACCTAATCAGGATTCTTTTGCTCGCTCTTAAAGCCCGCCTCTCCTCAATTTAATCCAATCAGGGCCGTTTACTCTGAGGCGGATGCACGATTCGAAGAGGGGATGGTAAAACAGGCGGGCAATCAGGATAAAGCTGTGGGTGGGGGGGGGGAGAGTGACGCGCGCACGCGCGTAAAGGATGGGGACGACGACGGAGAGAGCGAGCATGGGCACACGATCAACGCTCCCTAGCAACCAATCAGAAAGTCCGGAGCCAGTTCAAGCCCCGCCCTTCCCCATCTCTCTCCACACGGCCGCCACCACGTTTAAGACGGCGAAGCCGCGGAGGTTGATGATGTTCCACGTCGCGAAAGCGTGACAGAGCACGACCCTTTTACGTTACGCAGACCGGGTACGCGTGCCTGAGAGAAAAGTGGCGTGTGAGCAGTGCGCATGCGCGAGACCGCACGCGGACGGCGGCGCCGAGTTTTACCGGCGTGAGAGGCCACGCCCCTTGCCGCGGAAAGGAGGGCGGGGAAAAGGCGATGCCTGGAATGTGATTGGCTAGGAGTGCATTAAGGGTCTAAGTTCCCAAAAAGAAAAAAGTATTTTTAGGCTGTGAACAGATATATGCATGACTACAGCCATACTGAAACCTCCACAATAAAGCAATGTTTTATAATTATTAGATACAGGGAGCTGGTTAATGAGGTTTGGGGCAGGTCGCAGGAGGCCAGAAGGATGGCGTGGGAAGGGCGCCAGGGCGCGCGGCTGTTGTGCCCTCCCTCCCTCCCTCCCGCTGCCCTGCCTGCAGCCAGCCCCATGCCGCTGGGCTTTGCTGCTGGGGAGCCTGCCCGGTGCTCTGCTGGCGGATCCCTCGTTGCCGGGCGGGGGGGGGGGGAGGCGGCGGGCTCCACCCACGTCCACCTGCCTCCCGTCCCGCAACTCAGCGCTTTCTTCCTGCCCCGCCCCGCCCCGCCCTCTCTTTAAGGTCCTGGATAGGCTGCGAAACAGCTCGAAACATAAATGCTTGCAGCTGGGGCAGCAGACCGTCTCTTTCAAAATTATTTGTTGTCTGCTGAATTGCAGAGACTCTGGGCATACCACAGCACTTTCTAACATAAGTTCAATACATGCACATACAATATTGCATGCTTAAAGGCGCCCTCCCGCACTTTTTAAGGCATAGCCACCTGACTAAGCGATATATGTTGTATGTTCCTGGAGCGCATCTTCTTGTGCCCTTTGCAATCCCCTGTGGCTTCCACCAATAAAATTTCAGGCATCTGGGCGGTTTCCAACAGAATATAAAGGGACAAAACAAAACACCAAACGTTAAAAGTTTCCCAATACAGGGCAGTCTGAGAAAGGTCATAGACAGTAATTATTTCCAGCATAAGGTTTTTATTTTGTAGTAAAGGTGGTGGTGTTCAAGAGCAATGGATTCAATTTACCAGAAAGCAGATTCTTACTAAGCATCAGGAAAAAAAATCCTTTTTCTTTCAAAAATTGTATTGCTTAGATAAAATTTAATACAGTCTACACAAATAAATGATGATAAGAGCCAGTTGACAGTGGAACGGAGTCCTCAGGTGATAGTGGAAACTTCTTGGAGGTTATTAAGCAGAGGTCTAAGCAGGCCATTTGTCATGGATACTTGGGTTGAGATTCCTGCATTGCAGGGGGTTGAACTAGATGACCCCAGGGTTACTTCCAATTCTACAATTCTATGAAGACCAAACGGAATCACAAGTCAGAACCTAGCCACCAATAGCCTTACCCCCTATGAATTGATCTAACCTTTAAAATCCATTTATGTTAGCGGTCATCACAGTCTCTTGGGGGAGCTCAGTCCAGCCAAAGTATTAAGTATGCGTTGTGTTAAAAGTTACAATTTTTTTGGTCTGAATTGGATTCCAGCATTCAAGGCTGGATCTAATGCTAGTCATATTCAACATTGATCCAATGAAATGAAAGGGCACCATGTACTTCAGGTCCATTGAATTAGATGAATGCACTCTGAATAAAATTTACTTGGCCAAGCCGTTCTGCTTCACTGCATAGCCCCACCCCTCCTAATTTGGTGTCATCTGCAAACTTGATCAGGATACCCTCAAGCCCATCATCCAAGTCATTGATGAAGATGTTGAATAAGACTGGGCCCAAGACAGAACCCTGTGGCACCCCACTAGTCACTTCTCTCCAGGATGAAGAGGAGCCATTAATGAGTACCCTTTGGGTTCGGTCAGTCAGCCAGTTACAAATCCACTGAATGGTAGCATTGTCTAGTCCGCATTTTACCAGCTTCTTTACGAGAATATCATGGGGCACCTTGTCAAAGGCCTTGCTGAAATCAAGATAGGCTACATCCACAGCATTCCCTTCATCTACCAGGCTTGTAATTCTGTCAAAAAATGAGATCAGATTGGTCTGACATGACTTATTTTTCAGAAACCCATGCTGACTTTTAGTGATCACAGCGTTCCTTTCTAGGTGCTCACAGACCGTTTGCTTAATGATCTGCTCTAGAATCTTTCCTGGTATTGATGTCAGGCTGACTGGGCGGTAATTGTTTGGGTCTTCTCTTTCCCCCTTTTTGAAAATAGGGACAACATTTGCCCTCCTCCAGTCTGCCGGTACTTCCCCAGTTCTCCAGGAATTCTCAAAGATTACTGCCAGTGGTTCTGAAATCACCTCTGCTAGTTCTTTTAATACTCTTGGATGTAGTTCATCTGGCCCTGGAGACTTGAATACATCTAAACTAGCCAAGTATTCTTGTATTACCTCCTTACTTATTCTGGGCTGTGTTTCCCCTGCTGAATCATCTGCCCCATATTCTTCAGGTTGGGCATTGTTTTCTTTTTTTGAGAAGACTGAGGCAAAGAAGGCATTGAGGAGTTCTGCCCTTTCTCTGTCTCCTGTTCGCATTTCACCATCTTCTCCTCTAAGTGACCCCACTGTTTCATTGTTCTTCCTTTTGCTACGGACATACCCATAAAAGCCCTTTTTATTGCTTTTAACCTCTCTAGCAAGCCTGAGTTCATTCTGTGCTTTAGCTTTTCTGACTTTGTCTCTACACTTGCTGGCTATTTGTTTGAATTCCTCTCTGGTGACTTCCCCCTTTTTCCATTTTTTGTACATATCCCTTTTAAATCTTAAATCAGTTAAAAGTTCTTTAGATAGCCACCCTGGCTTCTTTAGGCACCTTCCATGTTTTCGTCTCATTGGTACTGCTTGAAGTTGTGCTTTTAATATCTCCCTTTTAACAAACTCCCATCCATCATGAACTCCCTTCCCTTTTAGTATTACTGACCATGGGATCACACCCAGCATTTCCCTAAATTTTCTGAAGTCAGCTTTCTTAAAGTCTAGAATTTGAGTCTTAGTATGCTTGGTTGCTCCTTTCCGCTGTATAATAAACTCCAGAAGAGCATGATCACTCCCACCTAATGATCCTGCCACTTCTACCCCACTTACCAAGTCATCACTATTGGTTAAGACCAGATCTAAAATGGCTGATCCTCTTGTTGCTTCTCCCACTTTCTGGACAATGAAATTGTCTGCAAGGCCAGTGAGGAATCTGTTCGACCTTGTGCTCTTGGCTGAGTTTGACATCCAACAAATATCAGGATAGTTGAAATCCCCCATTACTACTATCTCACTTCCTTTTGAATACTTGGTCATCTGTTCCAGGAAAGCATCATCTGTGTCCTCAGTTTGGCTTGGCGATCTGTAGTAAACTCCCACAATGAGATCACTGTTATTTTTCTCTCCCTTAATTTTGACCCAGATACTCTCAGTTTGGCTTTGAAGTTTTAAATCCTGGATCTCTTCACAGGTATACACATCCCTGACATATAATGCCACCCCTCCTCCTTTTCTGTTTGATCTATTTCTCTGAAATAGATTGTATCCCTCTATTACTACATTCCAATCATGAGACTCATCCCACCAGGTTTCAGTGATGCCTATTATGTCATATTTAGTTTGGTGTACCAAGAGCTCAAGTTCATCTTGTTTATTTCCCATGCTCTGTGCATTAGTATACAGACATTGAAGACCATTGATCATTCCCCCTAGTCTCTTATTTAAGGATTTTTCCTTCCCACTACTAGGTCTGCATGCTGTTTGCTCCATTTGGCTCTTGACATTTGGATGATCATCTTCAGCACTTGATAGACTCCTACCTTCAGGACCACTATCTCCCTCCCCCACATAAGTCAGTTTAAAGCCCTCCTGATGAGGTTTTTGAGATTGTTGGCGAAAACATTCCTCCCAACCTTTGTGAGGTGCAGCCCATCTCTTGCCAGAAGTCCATCTTCAAGAAACTTCAGACCGTGATCTAAGAATCCAAACCGTTCCTGCTGGCACCATTTGCGAAGCCAGGTGTTCACTTCCCCTATTTTTCTCTCTCTCCCTGGGCCACGCCGTTCAACTGGGAGGACAGATGAGATGACAATTTGTGCATTTAATTGCTTCAACTTCCTGCCCAGAGCCTCATAATCACTTTTGATCTTCTGGAGGCTATGGCTTGCAGTGTCATTGGTTCCCACATGGACCAAAAGGAAGGGGTATTTGTCAGTGGGTTTTATGATTCCTTGCAGCTGCTCTGTTACATCTTGGATCTTGGCCCCGGGGAGACAGCACACCTCTCGAGACATCTTGTCAGGCCCACAGATCACCGCTTCTGTACCCCTCAGTAAGGAATCTCCTATCACCACTACACGCCTCCTCTTAGGCTTGGTTGGGATTCTTCCATGTGCAGTCCCTTCCAAAGTCTTTTGCACAATCCCGGAGGACTGACTGTGCTGCTCGTCTTCATATTCCTCATCAACTGTGATGAGGGAGAGGTCCTCAAATGAAGTCTGTTCTTCATCCTCCATGCCAAGGGAGAGCACATCAAAACGATTGCGTAGCTCCAAACACTCAGAGCGATCCCTGGGCTTTCTACTTCTTTGAGTCACGTTCCTCCATACATCTGGCTCCTGTGTTGGGGAACTGTCCTCCTCCTCAGGGGTGTGCCCTGACTCCCCCTTGGTGCAGACAGTGTGCTCTGCTGTATCCATGAAAAGCTCCAGTTCCTTAATTTTCTGAAGTGTAGATATACGGGCCTCAAGTTGCTGGACCTTGTCTTCTAGTAGGGCAACCAACTTGCAATTGCTGCAGGTGTAGCTGCCTACATCCTTTGGCCTGGTGCTGCTGGCGCTGGTGGTCTTCTCAACACCCTCCGGAACCATGAAAAGAGGGACCGGAGGGGGAGGCAGCTGGGGGTCTTTGGAGGCCTCTCTTTGTCGCAGACCTGTGAGAAAAATAAACAATTCACCTCCAGATTCTTGGAAACTGCCATGATCATCAATCAATCAATCAGGTGAATTAAATCTGTATGCCGTCCTTCACCTGAAGCTCTCAGGGCGGCTTACAGCATTAAAATACAAAATCAAAACACAGCATATGTATTAAAAACGAAAACGAACTCTTAAGCCAATTGAATCGCTGTGTTGCAAAATGAGGACTGTGTCCATAGTGTGTCCCCAACATGAAAAGCTTGGCCATGGATTGTTCAATGAGCCAAAGGCCTGGTTCTAGAGCAGAACTTTCCAAGCTTTTCATGTTGGGGACACACTATGGACACAGTCCTCATTTTGCAACACAGCGATTCAATTAAACGAACCCTTTTCCAGCCCTGGGAGGAGCCCTAAGGTGCCACGACACACAGTTTGCAAAGCTCTGTTCTAGAGAAACGTCTTTGCTTGGCATCTAAAGATAAGTATTGAAGGCGCCAGATGAGCCTCACAGGAGAGAGCATTCTGCTGCCTTTCAGGGCCACTGCCATTGTGCTATGAGCCCCGCTAGGCACCTCCCAGAATCCGCACTCACACCACAGCCTACCTGAGAGCGCTGTTCTTCATCATCATCCTGGTCACTCTCCTCCTCCTCCACGGGGGTGCCTGGCTCTTCTGCTTTGTCCTCCTTGGTAGTCACTTCCTCCAGGACCAGGTGATCTTCATCCTCAGAGGTTGACTGTTGGCCCGGGACAGGATAGAGGAACCAGCCCAGAGGTGGTGGCCGTGGTGGTGGGGAGAGAGGAGAAAGACAGAAGCCCAAAATGAGACCGGGAGGAACCCAGAAGCCAAACTCTCCTGCCCGCCTTGAGTCGCTGGCCAGGGAAGTCCTAAAGACTAAAGCCCTGGCGCCATGGGGGGCTGGTCCATCAGGACAAGTGGGGCAGCAAGCACAGCCTGCCCTTAGCAGCCCCCTGCCTGTCTGCCCCCATGCTCACAACCGGCCGGCCGGCCAGCTTCCTCCTCCTCTTCCTCCCCAGCCTCAGGGTTGCCCTTGTGCAAGTCGGCAGGGCTTCCTCAACTAGGGCCAGGGCCTTCTCAATATTGGCCCCGACTTGGTGGAACAGCCTATCACAAGAGACCAGGGCCCTGCGGGATTTGGCATCTTTCCGCAGGGCCTGCAAGACGGAGCTGTTCCACCTGGCCTTTGGGTTGGTTTCTGTTTAATATTTATGCTTCATCTTTTATTGGTGGGTTATTTTGAAATTGAGACCTGCAGTTTTAATTGAATTTTTAAATTTGTATTTTAATCTGTTATTTTAAATTGATCGTTTTTATGTTTTTGCTGTGATTTTAATTGATGTTAGCCGCCCTGAGCCCGGTTTTCTGGCTGGGAAGGGCGGGGTATAAATAAAATTATTATTATTATTATTATTATTATTATTATTATTATTATTATTCCCTCCAGTTCTGTCTGCTACGTACCTCATTGATTGAATCGAAAAAAGAATCCAACAAGGACAAAGATTCAGTTGAGGCTAGCGACGTTATGGAACTAAACGGTGACAGTTTTGGCACCTGCAATGAAAAGATGCAGAAGACAAGCAATTAACACAACCAAACATTAAATCTCAAGGCACCCATTAATATAACCCGGGGGGGGGGAGGTCGCCTTCAAAAGGCCCTCCTCCCCTTCTGCCAATCGTTGCTTAGGCCGCTGCCACTTACCCAGTCAGGACTGAGGAGATCAAGCTGTCTGCCACCGTCTTCAAGCTGCAGGGGGCTGCATGGTTCTTCCTGTGACTCGTCCACTTGGCCACAGGTTTCGGGACTCTCCAAGGCTGACTGCTGGCAGTGACAGGACCCCAGAGGTGGTGGCCGTGGTGGTGGGGAGAGAGGAGAAAGACAGAAGCCCAAAATGAGACCGGGAGGAACCCAGAAGCCAAACTCTCCTGCCCGCCTTGAGTCGCTGGCCAGGGAAGTCCTAAAGACTAAAGCCCTGGCGCCATGGGGGGCTGGTCCATCAGGACAAGTGGGGCAGCAAGCACAGCCTGCCCTTAGCAGCCCCCTGCCTGTCTGCCCCCATGCTCACAACCGGCCGGCCGGCCAGCTTCCTCCTCCTCCTCCTCTTCCTCCCCAGCCTCAGGGTTGCCCTTGTGCGACTCAGCAGGGCTTCCCTCCAGTTCTGTCTGCTACGTACCTCATTGATTGAATCAAACAATGAATCCAATGAGGACAATGATTCCGTTGAGGTTAGCGATGTTATGGAACTAAACGGTGACACTTTTGGCACCTGCAATGAAAAGATGCAGAAGACAAGCAATTAACACAACCAAACATTAAATCTCAAGGCACCCATTAATATAACCCGGGGGGGGGGGAGGTCGCCCTCAAAAGGCCCTCCTCCCCTTCTGCCAATCGTTGCTTAGGCCGCTGCCACTTACCCAATCCGGACTCAGGAGATCAAGCTTGCCACCGTCTTCCAGACTCTCCGAGGCTGACTGCTGGCAGTGACAGGACCCCAGAGGTGGTGGCAGTGGTGGTGGGGAGAGAGGAGAAAGAGAGGATCCCAAAATGAGAGAGGGAGGAACCCAGAAGCCAAACTCTCCTGCCCGCCTTGAGTCGCTAGCCAGGGAAGCCCTACAGCCCTGGCGCCATGGGGGGCTGGTCCATCAGGACGAGTGGGGCAGCAAGCCCAGCACATTAACTCTCAAGGCACCCACAATTGAAACAACAGAACAGCGGCATAGCTAGCTGATCGGGTGCCCGGTTCAACATGGGGCTCCTGCGGGTGGGGGGCACTGCCTGGAGCCTCCCTCGGCCACCGCCCCCTCAGGCTCCCAAGCCACCATGTCACTCCCAGGAGAGACGCATGGCTGGGACACGCAGACTCCCCGGTAAGTACTGCCCCCCCCAGCCAAAACTAAAAAGTTTGGTGAGCCCAATTTATTTTTTAAGCTTGGCTTTCTGTCATTTTGCCACCCCCCTCAGTAATGACACCTGGGGCGGCCCCCCAACCCCCCACCGTCCTTTCTCTGCAACTGCAACAGAATAAAAGTGTTATGTATTGAAGTTCTCACCCTAGGCCACTAGGGGTGTGTGTATATAGTTCATTATGCTGCAGTTTTCACTCAGGTCAGCTTATGCAAAAGAGGGATTGTAAAGGACGTTCAGGGATTGGTTAACTGTGGAAAGTTGTTACTGTTGCGTTGTAGCTGAGTTCTATATAAGCAGGCTGCTGAGGCCTTCAGCTCACTTCTGTTCCAGCCTGAGAATAAACAAGAGCTGTTTGGAAATCACTGTGTCGTCTGCTGTGTCCACCCACAACTTAACACTGGCGACGAAGGTGGGATGTGGACATCAGACACAGACAGACACAGCCATTCTTGGAGCAAGAGCAACTTACCAAGCTGAATCACTGAGCTGAATCACTGAGCGAAATCACTGAAGGGAACCCATTTCAGAGCTGACTGTTCTGGCTAGAGCACCGTGTTCCATCCATCGCCCACCACGTCGGCATCGGACCCATGGCTTCATTCGTGCCTCTACCGCCATTTGCCCCAGCTGCTGAATCATGGGACTCATACCTCGCTCGGTTTGAATGCTTCCTCCAAGCAAATGAGCTGACAGAAGGGTCAGAGGAGCGGAAGCGAGGCCTCTTCCTCAGCCTCTGCGGGCCTGAAGTGTTTGAGACGGCCAGAGTTTTAGTCGCTCCACTCGCAGTTCACAGAGCACCGTGGGACGTGCTACAAGAGAAGCTACGCAGCCACTACGCGCCCAAGCCATCCAAAATTGCTGCCCGCCATGCTTTTTATCACCGGAACCAGGCAGAGGGGGAGTCGATCAACGACTACGTCGCCGCCCTTCGGAAGGCCGCATTGACCTGCGAGTTCCGAGACTTAGACGATGCTATGATGGATCGGATCGTCTGCGGAGTCTGGGACAACCGTCTGCAACGGTGTCTCCTTGCCAAGCCAGACCTCACGCTGCAGAAGGCCATCGAGGAGGCTGCAGCCTCAGAAGCGGCTGAACTCTCCGCCCAAGAGATCCGCAAGGCCAGCAGCCCACATCCTACAAAAAAGCCAATTGCTGTACACCATGAAGAGGCTAGCAGCGACGAGGCATCAACCAGCGAAGACGATGACGTGCACCAGACGAAGCGGGAACGCAGGAAGTTCAAACAGAAGTCCAAGGACCAATCAGAATGCGCTGGCTGTGGAGGCAACCACCCCCGCGCCAAATGTCGATTCAGAGACGCCACCTGCCGACAGTGCTCCAGAAAAGGCCACATCGCCAAGGTCTGCCGATCAACCCCGTCAAACACAGCCTCTTCACCATCTCGTAAGTCCAAGTCGTCACCCCGGTCCACGAACAGTAACTGTTTCGCTCTCACCAACTGTTGCTGCTCATCCGGAACCACGATTGGACAAACCGACTCGCCTGCGCGACGCAAACTACACATCACGGTGCTCATCGAAGGAGCTCCATGTGACATGGAGATCGACACCGGGTCTGCCCTGTCTGTTGTGTCCTGGAGCACTATCAAAAGACTGGTGCCCAAGCTGTCTAAGAGGCAGCTTGACCTACATCGCGTACACCTGAGAGACTACCAAGGGAACGACATTCCCGTGACAGGCGTTGGCCAATTCCATGTCAAGTTCAAGAGTTTCTCAGGCCCACTCCGACTCGTGGTAGTTGAAGATCCGCGTCCTAGCCTCCTAGGGCTAGAATGGTTTGACGCCCTTGGCCTGGAAGTCACCGGCATCAACAGCATCTCCAACGCAGAAGTTGAAACCTTAATCAAAGAATTTGCCGAGGTTTTTGATGGCACATTGGGCCAATATACAGGTACACCCATCTCCTTTAGCCTTGATCCACAAGTCGCTCCAATCAAGCTAAAGCCACGCCGGGTTCCGTTCGCCCTCAAGGCTAAGGTGGACGAACAGCTGGACAAATTAATCGCGCAAGGTGTTTTGGAGCCGGTCGACCACGCCAAGTGGGAAACGCCTATCGTCACACCTGTCAAGCCGGATGGGTCGGTGAGAATATGCGCAGACTACAAGTGCACGATCAACAAGGCACTTCAGCAGCACGCTTATCCAGTTCCCGTCGTCCAACACCTGCTGCATTCCCTGGGCGAAGGCAAGGTCTTTGCTAAGCTGGACCTTGCCCAAGCCAAAATCAAAAATTCTTTCCAGTAGCACCTTAGAGACCAACTGAGTTTGTTCTTGGTATGAGCTTTCGTGTGCATGCACACTTCTTCAGATACACTGAAACAGAAGTCACCAGATCCTTAAATATAGTGAGGGAGTGGGGAGGGGTATTGCTCAGAAGGGTGGTGGGAATGGGTGATCAGCTGACTTTGCTACCAAACTCTGTCATTTTGTCCTTACCCACAACAACTTCAAATTTGGTGAGGATCTGTTCCTTCAGATCAGCGGCACAGCAATGGGCACCCGCATGGCCCCACAGTATGCCAACATCTTCATGGCAGATTTAGAACAACGTTTCCTAAACTCCTACCCACTCAAACCTCTCTTGTACCTGCGTTACATTGACGATATTTTTATTATCTGGACACATGGCCAACAGACCCTGGACACCTTCCACCAGACATTCAATGACTTTCACCCCACCATCAACCTAACAATGAACCAATCTATGCAAGAAATACACTTTTTGGACACTACTATAAAAATACAGGATGGACACATAGACACCACCTTATACCGTAAACCAACTGACCGACAAACATATCTACATGCTTCTAGCTACCATCCCAAACATACCAAACAATCCATTGTATATAGCCAGGCCCTACGTTACAGCCGCATCTGTTCCAACTCTACAGACAGAGACTCTCACCTAAGAGATCTACAGCAAACCTTTTTAGAACTAAAATATCCACCTGATGAAGTTAAACAACAGATCAACAGAGCCAGACTGATACCCAGAGAGAACTTGCTGCAAGACAGACCCAAAAAAGAAAATAACAGAACACCACTAGTAATCACATACAACTCCCAAATTAAAACAGTACAACGCATCATCAGAGATCTACAACCTCTCCTAGACAATGACAGTTCTCTTTCTCAAGCTCTGGGAGGAAGACCCTACATCGCCTACAGACAGCCACCCAATCTCAAACAGCTCCTCACCCACAATAATACTACAACAGGACTCAACATGGACACTGGTACCAGAGCCTGCAATAAACCCAGATGCCAACTTTGCTGCCACATAAACCCGGACAACACCATTACTGGTCCCAACAACATCAAACATACCATCTCAGGACTATTTAATTGCTCATCTTCCAACATTGTGTATGCCAATCAAATGCCAACAGTGCCCTTCAGCTCTCTATATTGGACAAACAGGCCAAACCCTACGCCAAAGGATAAATGGACATAAATCTGATATCAGGAATCACAAGACAGAGAAACCAGTAGGAGAACACTTCAATCTCCCAGGACATTCTATAAAAGATCTCAAAGTAGCTGTCTTAATACAAAGAAATTTCAGAAATAGACTGGAAAGAGAAGTGGCTGAATTGCAACTAATCACCAAACTTAAAACCACGGAGAAACCTGGTCTGAACAAAGACATTGGATTCTTATCTCATTATACATAACAAAGCTATCTTTAGCCATCTCACCCCTTGCCTTTCCCTGCAAGACTAATTACAGCCGTTAAGAGTCGTCAACAGGTTTTCCATACCTATCAGCTGATCACCCATTCCCACCACCCTTCTGAGCAATACCCCTCCCCACTCCCTCACTATATTTAAGGATCTGGTGACTTCTGTTTCAGTGTATCTGAAGAAGTGTGCATGCACACGAAAGCTCATACCAAGAACAAACTCAGTTGGTCTCTAAGGTGCTACTGGAAAGAATTTTTGATTTTGTTTTGACTATGGCAGACCAACACGGCTACCCACCTGTAACTTGCCCAAGCATATCAACAACTGCTTGTCGACGACGCCACCGCTGAAGCTCACGATCGTCACCCACCGAGGAGCGTTCCGATGCCGGCGGCTACAGTTCGGAGTGAGCGCGGCTCCTGGAATCTTTCAAAGCCTCATGGAGCGCCTCCTGCAGGGGCTTCCAGGCGTGGTACCATATTTCGATGATGTACTGCAGGAGTGGCCAACAGGTCGATCGCGATCTACCTGTCGATCGTGAGGAAGTTCCTGGTAGATCGCGGGTAGATCTTGGGTTCCTTACTGAACAGCAGCCTAAAAAGGGGAATAAAGCTCTCCCCCTGTAAAAAGCTCTCCAACTCTTATCTTTCTCCCACTCCCAAAATCTCAATAACAATGGGCAATTAGCTGAGCTCCTTCCTCTTGCCTAAACGGACACTCTGTGTGTGAGTGTGTGTGAGTGTGTGTGTGTGTGTTGCGCAGGATGGTCCCGCCTCCCTCTTGCCGGCAAGCAGCTCCTGTCCCTTTGGAGCCACAAAGCCAGCTGCCTCCCCTTTCCCTGCATGCCTGCCGGATGGCTGGCTGGCACCTCCCAAGCGTCCACGGGGAGAGCGATCCCTGCAGAGGCTTAGGATGGAAGTGTGAAGCTTCTTTCCCAAGCCTCCCTCCCTCCCCCACCCCACTCCACTCCCCAGCCTTCCCTCTGTGAAAGTACGGTAGCATTTATTACTACTCATGAGGAGGAGGCGGCGGCAGCAGCAGCAGCAGCAAGATGAACATTTGGGGAAGATGTGAATTACTGGTAGGTAGGTTTGACTTTAAATGGAAATTGAATCAGATTTCTCCCTCATTCCTACCTCATATGAAAGCCCCCAGAGCTCTCTGTAATGAACAAAAAGAAGAAAGTCCCACTTCTTTTGCCTTTATTAAAATAATTGTGCAGGTCCAAACCATACTGTCCTTAGAGCTAAGGGACTTGATGTGGGAAGCTCACATATTTATTGTCTGCCCCCCCTTACTAGGGGATAAAGTCTCTCCTCATTTGTTAATGACAGTGATGGTGGTTCTTAATGGCACTGTTGACTGCTGTTCACTTTACATTGTTGAAATATTATTCTGATATACTGGTAGTTTATTAAATAGTTTAGTTAGTACAACATTTGATTCAGAATATTTTTTTCCCTTGTTTTCCTCCTCTGAAAACTAGTTGCATCTTACGGCCAGGTGCACCTTATGGAGCGAAAAATATGGTATGTGGCCGAAATTGATTCTGTTATTCTGGAGTTAGAAAAAAGATTTGGTGACTTAAAAAAAATGAATTAATTGTAGAGTACATGTCATTTCCATTCATTCTGATTTGGACATTTAAAAAATTGTAGTCATTATCAGTACAAATTACTCATTGTGCAAAACATCTCTTGAAAATGAGATATTAACTCTGAAAAATGACATTTTTCTGAGGGCCCGTGCAGAAGAATCATCATTTTGGAAATTTGTGCCTAGACAGAAATTTCCAAATTTGAGAAGATGCAGCGAAATTTTACACTCATGTTTTGGTTCTACTTATTTGTGTGAATCTGCATTTTCATATTTAAAAATGATGAAGAGTAAGCAACGTTCAAACATGACAGATGAGCACCTTAAGGATTCCCTGAAGCTGGCCCTGACACAGTACTCGCCTGATATCAAACAGTTGGTGACGCAGGTGTCACACTAACAGTGGATGAAGGCATGTATTTTTACGAAATCTCGATAGGTAGATGCAACTTCCTCCCAAGAAATCTCTAAAAGTTTCTGTTGTCCCCTGTAAAAGTAGGACAGTGCTCCCCCCAAAAAACCCCTCTCCTTCTCCCAACTTTGAGCCGAACCCCTAAAAAATGGGGCATTCCTCATTCCCCAAAAAGGTCAACAACTTTGAGCTGAACCCCCCCCCCAAAAAATGGGGGTAGATCACTGCTAGATTTTAATTCTGAAAGTAGATCCCAGTCTCTTGGGAGTTGGCCACCCCTGATGTACTGGTATCCGCAGACTCAAATCAGCAGCTGTTCGAGCGCCTCCGCGCCGTGCTGACCAGGTTCCAGGAGGCCGGACTCAAGGTGAAGAAAGAAAAGTGCCAGATTGCCGTTCCGCAGGTGGAGTTCCTGGGCTACCTTATCAATGCCTCTGGTCTTCACCCAACGGCATCCAAAATCCGGGCCATCCAGGAGGCCCCGATCCCAAAGAACAAGACCGAGTTGCAGGCGTTCCTGGGGCTGCTGAACTTCTACAATATGTTCCTGCCCCACAAAGCAACGCTAGCTGAGCCTCTCCACCGCCTCCTCAGCACGAAGGCACCATGGTCCTGGGGTCATCGGGAGACGGCGGCCTTCAACGCAGTCAAGTCCCTCCTCTCATCAGACAGTGTGCTGGTACAGTACAGTGAAGCCAGGCCGCTGGTCCTCGCCTGTGACGCCTCGCCCTTTGGCATCGGTGCCGTCCTCAGTCACCGGTTTCCGGATGGAAGGGAAGCACCGCTTGCTTACTTCTCTCGGACGCTGTCTCCGGCTGAACGGAATTACAGCCAGCTCGACAAGGAGGCACTGGCGCTTGTGGCTGGAGTGAAGAGGTTCCACGAATATCTCTACGGGAGAACCTTTGACCTCATCACTGACCACAAGCCGCTCCTGGGCCTCCTTGCGGGTGACAGACCAACTCCACCGATCCTCTCGCCACGCATGCTGCGATGGACTGTTTTTCTGGCAGCCTACAGCTACCAGCTCATCCATCGCCCTGGGAAAGTCGCTGGGCCATGCTGACGCCCTCAGTCGTTGCCCTCTTCCGGCGTTTGTGGAAGATCCAGCTCCTGCTTCATCGGTACTCCTGCTTGAGGACCTCCCAGCTGCACCAGTGTCGGCTGCCGATGTGGCCTCCGCATCTTCCCAGGACCGCACCATCAGACGTGTGCTCAACTGGGTGTGGAGGGGGTGGCCAGAAGGGCCATTCACACCTGAGTTCCAGCCATTTGCAACCAGACAGCATGAACTCTCGGCTCATCGCGGCTGCCTACTGTGGGGAGACCGAGTCGTGGTTCCCCAAAGACTCCGCCAACGCGTCCTTGAGGCTCTGCACATCGGCCACCCAGGGATCGTTAAAATGAAGGCGTTGGCTCGGTGTTACGTCTGGTGGCCTAACATGGACGATGCCATCACCTCCTGGGTTGCCTCCTGTCAAGCGTGTCAAGAATCGAGACCTGCACCACCGGCAGCTAAGGGCAACACCTGGGAGACGCCAAAGGCACCCTGGTCGAGAGTGCACATCGATCTTGCTGGCCCTTTTCATGGCCGGACCTTTATGGTAGTGGTGGACGCTTATTCCAAATGGCTGGAGGTGGCCCTGATGCCCTCCACCACTACCGAAGCCATAAGTCCGGGTGCTGCGGGGCCTATTTGCAACGCATGGATGTCCTGATGTCCTCGTCTCCGACAACGGGCCACAGTTCACATCAGGCACTTTTGAAAGGTACCTCTTGGGGCTGGGCATCCGCCACGCCCTAACAGCACCATTTCACCCGGCCAGCAACGGACAGGCGGAAAGAATGGTGCGCTCAGCGAAAGAGGCACTGGCACGCCTGGGCCAGAAGGACTGGCATGAGCGAGTCACAGAATACTTGCTCGTACAGCACATCACCCCGCATGCAGCCACAGGGCGGAGTCCAGCTGAACTGCTTATGGGCCGTCGCCTCAGATCTCCGCTCGACCGGTTGCATCCAGACTTTGGGGTAGCCGAGCCCCCGGGCTGTGCTGACGCGCCAAGGTCTTTCATCCCCGGGATAAGGTTTTTGCCAGGAACTATGTGGGTGACATTCCTTGGGTGCCGGCCACGATAGTGGGAGTCACGGGGCCCCGCTCATATCAGGTGGCACTTGAGGACGGGCGTTTGTGGCGCCGACACATAGACCAACTGAGGCGCCGGGTTGGGAATTTGGACGATACCGCAGTACCCTCAACGGCAGCCTCAGCTCTAGAACCGACACCAATGGAAGGCGAGGCTCCACCTACACCCCCTTCACAAACTGCGGACATGGAGCCGAGCCGAGCCACTGCAGGGGTTTTGCCTGACTCCCTTGAGTCTCAGACCACTGCCTTGCCTGAGTTTCCACCGAGTCCGCTCGCGACAGGCCCTTCAACAGCAGCGGAGCCAGGGAACTCAGGCGCAACGACACCATTGGTAGCACGGCAGTCACAACGGGACTCAAGCAGCCAACCGGACTCTGATACTGGCCCACGGCGGTCAGGTAGGGTTTCCAAACGCCCGACTTATTTAAAAGACTATGTTACCAACAATTTGCACACGTAATGCTGCATTGTAAATAGAAGTAGTTATGCTTGCAAAATGGGAAAATTGGAACTGATATGTTATGTGCATTAATGAACCAACAAGAGTATTGCTGTAGATAATGGAACCAGTATGATGTAACCTAATGCCTTATCTCGGTGGGGAGGGGTGTTATGTATTGAAGTTCTCACCCTAGGCCACTAGGGGTGTGTGTATATAGTTCATTATGCTGCAGTTTTCACTCAGGTCAGCTTATGCAAAAGAGGGATTGTAAAGGACGTTCAGGGATTGGTTAACTGTGGAAAGTTGTTACTGTTGCGTTGTAGCTGAGTTCTATATAAGCAGGCTGCTGAGGCCTTC
The DNA here is from genome assembly GCA_900245905.1 of Lacerta viridis. Taxonomy (NCBI): domain Eukaryota; kingdom Metazoa; phylum Chordata; class Lepidosauria; order Squamata; family Lacertidae; genus Lacerta; species Lacerta viridis. The sequence goes on from OFHU01003945.1 coordinate 246,137, forward strand.
AGCTCACTTCTGTTCCAGCCTGAGAATAAACAAGAGCTGTTTGGAAATCACTGTGTCGTCTGCTGTGTCCACCCACAACTTAACAAAAAGGACTCAAAACTCCCTTAGCAATTTCCTGTTGGTCCCCTCACCATTTTGGAGTCTGCGGAGAGTCTTTATTGTTGGCTAACACAAGTAGTTGCTGTCATGCAACCCAAAGGCGGTTGGGCCTAGTCTGCGGCTTCAACTGCAAAGTGAGGTGGGGATTCTGAGCCGATGTCACAGACAGGTTCCGATCAGTCCATTTTCTCTAAGTGGGGGGGGCGTTTTCCCTTCGGGTGACCACTTAGCACCCCCCCAAGAGAAAAAGGAGGAAAGCGGAGAAATCTTTTAATTCTGTAGCAAGAAAGAATGAGTGCCAGGAGTTTTCTTTTCCCTGCATTCCTGCGTTGCAACACCTTTTCATTATTATTATTATTATTATTATTATTATTAAACTAGATTTAATGAACACTCATATGAAAGTGCTCTGTAAATTGACAGCCATAGTCTTTATATACGAACCTTTTATTCTCTTCCACATCCGTTGAATGTTCTGTTACGGAAATTACCGGGTCGAGGCTGCTCAGCTCCCGGTCCTACGGAGGAAGCCCGTGGTTCGCTGCGGAGGCAATGGAGACCAGCCGGAGATTGGAGCAAAAGCAAAGGAGTTTATTGCGCAACAAGGTTCAGGAGGATCCGAACCCCGAACAAAGGGTGTCACGGACTTTTAAAACTTCCCGCAATTGCCCAGGATACATAGCGAAATACATCATAGAAACGTCAGAGAAGGGAGGGGGAGAGGGGAGGTTCTAGCAAGATTTACATACAGGTAAACAAGTTTTACATATCAGGAAGGATGGCAGGAACCGGTGAATGGATTTAGGGTGGGTACAATATACATTGAGAGTTTCCACTGGGAGAGAACAATAGGAAACTCCAGAGAGGATGTCTGCTGTCATGGCAACTGATCGGTGGGTGCTTGGGTGGATTACCGGGATGGGTGCATTTCCTCTTGCACCTGGATGAGTACGTGATCCCTCGCTTAAAGGATCATGAAAGTCACTGAGATGGAAGTCCAAAAATCATACAGTATCAGAATAATAAACTTCTGATGATCGGAGGATGGCGGGGACCGAGGGGTTAGAAAGGTTATTTCCTAAGGAGCAGATAGACACCAGAACCGAGCAGATCGGATATTGCATTCCGGAGATATTGATTTTTATAGTAATAAATGTTTTGAGCTGTCAAAACAGGCCACCCAGAGTCCAAATTGTCCAGTTGCAACATTGTAACAAGTTATAATTAATAACCTCCCTTGCTGGATACATTTTAGTTTCAGTTCCATTGTTCTCGCAGCAGGGAGCCTGTCAATACCCACTTAGCGAGCAGTCAAGCGTGAAGGTGTTGAGTACATCACAGTAGCTGAGCTGAACGTTCCATTTTGCAGGCTGAGCTGAATGCATGCTCCTGATTGGTGGACTTGCCGTTCATTGAGGAAAATGGCCGTACGAGGAGCGCTTTTGACAGGAGCGCTTCTCGGAGGCTTTTTCGGGGCGCAGATCGGGACGTTTGAGGGAACCCTTTATCGCGAGGGTTTATGTGGGTGCTTGTGCGACTAGTGTGAGGGGAAATGGCAGGAACAGGGGGGAAAGGGGTGCCCCGCTCATCGTCGGGGGGTAAAAGGGGTGCAGCTTTACGGTCCCGCACTCGCTGGCATGGAGACCTCACGGTGAGGCCGCGCGGTGGGGAAGGTGACGGCTGGAACTTTTCCCTATCAGTCCCGCACTCGGAGATAAGATTTGTACCGGGTTCGAAGAACCACAAATCCTTTACTCCGCACCTAACCTCCGAGACTTGGTACTCACCTTCCCCACGCGCCTCGATTGGACATATTCCGGGAGAGCGGGCTGGTCACGATTGGATGCCAATATCGGGTGCAGTCACGGTAGGCTGTCAAAAGGCAGCTGATCGGAGAATATGATGAGCTGTCACACCGCTGTCAAGGTGGCAGGTAGTCAACATCGGCAGGCTGTCAAAGGTGGCAAACGGAGGGGCACGATGCGCTGTCAAATAGCTGTCAAACAGCTGTCAAACGGCAAGCTGTCAGAATAAGGCAAGCTGTCAAAAGCGGTGAGTCCAAAAATGCGGAGAACTGTCAAAACAGCTGTCAAACGGCAAGCAGTCAGAATAAGGCAAGCTGTCAAAGCGGTGAGTCCGAAAGTGCGGAGAACTGTCAAAATAGCTGTCAAACGGCAAGCAGTCAGAATAAGGCAAGCTGTCAAACGGTGAGTCCGAAAATGCGGAGAACTGTCAAACAGCTGTCAAACGGCAAGCAGTCAGAATAAGGCAAGCTGTCAAAACGGTGAGTCCGAAAATGCGGAGAGCTGTCAAATAGCTGTCAAACGGCAAGCAGTCAGAACAAGGCGGTAAGTCCGAAAATGGTAGATGGGAACGATGTACGGGGACTCGGGAACGATGAAACAGGAACTGTTGCGCGATGGACGGGGACTGGGGTGCGACGATCGGAACTGGGGTACGATGAACAGGAACTGGGGTACGATGAACAGGAACTGGGGCACGATAAACAGGATGGAACAGGAACTGGGGTGCGATGCTGGGGTGCGATGAACAGGAACTGGGATGCGATGCTGGGGTGCGATGCTGGGGTGCGAGGAACAGGAACTGGGGAGCGATGCTGGGGTGCGAGGAACAGGAACTGGGGTGCGATGCTGGGGTGCGAGGAACAGGAACTGGGGTGCGATGCTGGGGTGCGATGTTGGGGTGCGAGGAACAGGAACTGGGGTGCGATGCTGGGGTGCGATGTTGGGGTGCGAGGAACAGGAACTGGGGTGCGATGCTGGGGTGCGAGGAACAGGAACTGGGGTGCTGTGAGCTGTACCCTCGGGTGTACGAAGAGTGGGAATTGAGCGCAGTTCAAAGGGGAAGGGCTTCAAAGGTCCTGTTGGGGCACTCCTGATGTTCTCGAGTCGGAAGGAAGGGCTTGAACGGATTGCGGGTCAGTTTGAGCTGGCAGAGGGGCACGGAAAGGATTTGGGGAGGTGCGACTCTGCGGTTGGTTGGGCCACTGAGACCTGGGTGCCTAGGGGTGGCCAGTTCCCTTGTGGATGAGGTGGCACCACTTGCTGGTTCTCACACCCCTGGGTCCAGGGTGGGCGTGATGGAAAGGCTGTATATGGTGAGTTGCCTCCAGGAAATGGGTGAGAGTTGGCTTCAACCCAGGGGCTTCCTGGGTATAGATACGGGCAATCTCGTCTTAGGTGGCCAGGTTGGAAACACAGGTAGCAGGGGCCAGTGGATGGGCCTCAGGGTCGTGGCATGGACGTGCTTGCAGTTAACCCTCCCCCTCCTCCTTGCCCCCTGCCTCCTCCCCTGGTCGGGAACCCTGGAGCTGGGAAGTAAGGGATTTCCATACTGAGGGCAAGCACTGCCTCTTCCTCTGACTGAGTGTCTCTCTTTTTCTTCTCATCACGATTATTAAAGACGGACTTTGCTATTGACAAGATCTCGCTAAAAGTCTTTCCATCGTATCCAATGAGAAGGTTTAAAGCTTTCCGTATATCCGGTGTTGCCTGATCCTTAAAGAAACCTTTGACTATTATGTCGTGGTGAGGATTCTCAGGGTCTATTCCGCCCCAGGTTTTTATGGCCGCCACCAACCGAGAGTAATAGTCCGAAGGGTGCTCATTTGGCCCTTGTATTACTGTCTGGACCTTGGTCCAATTAATAGAGCGCTGCCCAGATGCCTTGATGCCATCTAGGATGGCCCTTTTAAACAGATTCAGGCACCAGATGCCATTTGGGGTATTGTAGTCCCAGATAGGGTTGGGCTCGATCCGTAGATCTCTAGGTGTTAAGGCCTCCACCCCTTTAGGTCTCCCTTCCTGGTAATTATCTTGATTTAGAGCTTCCTCAGCCTTACTCAGGATGTCAGCTTTCTCAGCCTCATTAAATAGAGCATTTAGGAGCACATGGACGTCCAGTCCAAGAGGGATGATGTGAGGAGAAGATGGTAGATATTTGCCTATGGCATTTGTCAGGATCGTCTCTTAGAGAGGGCATCGTGTTAGCCCAGTTCATCAAATCGGCAGTACGGAAGGGTTGATGAGTATAGATCATACGTGGGGCCCCATCCGGGTTTGTCGGTGGTATGGGGAAAGCCCTCAGTGGCATCTGGAAGGAGGTCGCTTGGTGATCATTTCCCCCATTGCTCTCGGTCTTTGCCTTGACAGACTGCCAGAGAACGGATGGGGGAAAGGCGCCATGGTCGCTGACAGGAGATGGAGTGGAGTCGGGATCCATAAGCACGTCGGGCACTGCTACAGTCCCTTCCTGGCCGGCGAGATGAACTAGTGCCTGGCCATCCTGAGCCTCCGCTTGGTTACTGGGACTAGCATAGTTTTCAGGTCCCTGGGGTTGGTTCTGTGCCAGGATTTTATTCTGGGCTGGAGGAGCAGTTGGGGCTGGCCCGGGACGATGATAAGAACGTGCCAGGGCCCGATCCATGGAGTCCTCATTCGAGGGTTCCTCATAGGGGGGTGGCGCGTGACCTTCCTTCGGTTTCTTAGGATCTTTTCTAGCGGTTTTAATCGTGGGCATCTGGAGCGACAGGGACGGCTTTAGAGTCTTAAGGACTTGATTCACAGCCTCGAAAGCCTTCAGATAGTCAAGCTGACGAGGCTTTTCTTCCAGTAAGAGCTTCTTTAATGTATTTAATCGATCCTGATTAAAGGATCCCTCCGGTGGCCAGCGGAGTTCTGATGGTACTTTTTCAGTAAAGGACGGCCAGGAGTTCTTACAGAGGTCTTGCAACTTCTGTCTGGATAACATGTCGCGATCTGGAATTTCCTTCCAATGATCCAACACGAATCTGAGGGGAGAGTTGGGTTCCGGCTGGGTAAAAGAAGGCTTCCGAGAAGCCTTCTTCCCAGTGGAAGTACGACCATGCTTCGAAGCCTTGGCACCCATTGTTCCTTGGGGTTTAAGAGGAACCTGGGTTTTGGAAAGGAGGGATGGGAAAGGTATCTTAGTAAGTCGGGTTTTCTCACAAAGGGAGTGGGACAGGAGGGGTTTCTTAACATAAACAAAGTACAGTACACGACGTTCCAATAATCTAGCCTGGTCCCTTGCGTTCACTAGTTCGGCTAGCGGGGCGGCTGACCAGGGGGATCTACTCTAAACTACCTCTTCCTTTCCTTTTCTGGAGCTCCCTTTTCCTCTTCCTTTCTCTTCCGTTTCTTCTCATCTATTCCTATTTCTCAACCCCCATTTCCACCCATTACAGGGTACCCTCACCTGGCAACCTCCTACCTATCGTAAACAGCTAAGGAAGGGAGCCCTACTGGACGCCTGCCACAGCAGTGCCAGATCGGGCAGCCCCTTTGATAGAGTTAAACGGTCCGGAAAAGCCTCCCTTGCGTTCGGAAGCGGGCTCACGCACGACCAGCGTGTTTTACATGGCCCGACCGGGGCGGCTGAGGCTTGAGATAGTGCAGAAAAGTCCTTTGCCCCTTGCGTTCGTTAGGATCTTTCACCTACTCGGGGCGGCTGGCAAAGTAGAAAAAGAGCCCAGTCCCTTGCGTTCGTTAGACCAGCTAACGGGGCGGCTGACTGGGTATTGGAGAAAAAGAGATAGAGCTCAGGACTCCCCTTTCGAGTTGAGCAACAGTCCACGGGACAGACCGAGAGAGAGACAGGCAAGAAGCGATAGGCAAGAGAGCAGTAGATTGCGGTTGCCAGGCTTACCTCCCCCCTCCCCCCAATCACCAGTGCACTGGATTTATACTCACGCGTCTTCCACCGCGATCCGCTGGATCGTTGGAGACGAAGCCGGCTGAACTTTGCCTTTGCTCCCCGGTTGGCTCCCCCTGAGACCTGCAATTACCGCCCGGAGGATGGCCAGGGATCCGTCGAGTCTCCACGGGAGAAAAGGGTCCCGTTGCCGGCTGGAGGCTCGGTGGGGGTCCCCAGCCACCACGGGAGAACGCAGGTCCCGGGTTTCGGCACCAAACTGTTACGGAAATTACCGGGTCGAGACTGCTCGGCTTCCCGGTCCTACGGAAGGAAGCCCGTGGTTCACTGCGGAGGTAATGGAGACCAGCCGGAGATTGGAGCAAAAGCAAAGGAGTTTATTGCGCAACAAGGTTCAGGAGGATCCGAACCCCGAACAAAGGGTGTCACGGACTTTTAAAAGTTCCCGCCAATTGCCCAGAATACATAGCGAAATACATCATCAGAAACGTCAGAGAAGGGAGGGGGAGAGGGGAGGTTCTAGCGAGATTTACATACGGGAAAAACAAGTTTTACATGTCAAGGAAGGATGGCAGGAACTGGTGAATGGGATTTAGGGTGGGTGCAATACACATTGATGAGTTTCCACTGGGAGAGAACAATAGAAAACTCCTAGAGAGGATGTCTGCTGTCATGGTTACTGATCGGATGGGTGCTTGAATGGATTACCGGGAGGGGTGCATTTCCTCCTTGCACCTGGATGAGGTACGTGATCTCTCGCTTAAGGGATTATGAAAGCCACTGAGTTAGGAAGTCCAAAAATTATACAGTATCAGAATAATATACTTCTGATGATCGGAGGATGGCGGGGACCGAGGGGTTAGAAAGGTTATTTCCTAAGGAGCAGATAGACACCAGAACCGAGCAGATCGGATATTGCATTCCGGAGATATTGATTTTTATAGTAATAAATGTTTTGAGCTGTCAAAACAGGCCACCCAGAGTCTAAGCGATTGTCCACTGGTTGCAACATTGTAACAAGTTATAATTAATAACCTCCCTTGCTGGATACATTTTAGTTTCAGTTCCATTGTTCTCGCAGCAGGGAAGCCTGTCAAATATCCACTTAGCATGCAGTCAAGCGTGAAGGTGTTGAGTACATCACAGTAGCTGAGCTGAACGTTCCATTTTGGAGGCTGGCTGAATGCATGCTCCTGATTGGTCGGCTTGCCGTTCATTGAGGAAAATGGCCCGCACGAGGAGCGCTTTTGACAGGAGCGCTTCTCGGAGGCTTTTTCGGGGCGCAGATCGGGACATTTGAGGGATGCCCTTTATCGCGAGGGTTTATGTGGGTGCTTGTGCGACTAGTGTGAGGGGAAATGGCAGGAACAGGGGGGAAAGGGGTGCCCCGCTCATCGTCGGGGGGGTAAAAGGGGTGCAGCTTTACGGTCCCGCACTCGCTGGCATGGAGACCTCACGGTGAGGCCGCGCAGTGGGGAAGGTGACGGCTGGAACTTTTCCCTATCAGTTCCTAAACCCTTCTTTTAGACTTTTATATATACTTTACTTTTTAGCTTTCCAAAACGTTTTACAGATTGAAAATGACTGTACCCCACTTTACTGATGCTGGTAATAAAGATTTGATGGATTGAAATGCAGTGATTGGACTCTAATGTAGTGTAATGTATTCCCCTCCCCCCAAATTAATACTTCTTTACTCATTAATAATAGTAACAATAATGAAATAAGTCAAGCCAGAGGCTCCTCCCAGCTTTGCCTTGCCCCACCCAGCGGGCGTGACCACATCCCACTAAACCCCGCCCCCTCTCCCCCTTTTCCGACACTGCCTTTGGGACCTATTGCCTTCCCCAGCTCCACTCTCCCCGCCTCCTTTCCCAATGGCTCGCCCGGATTGGCGCAGGTGTTCTGCCACTCTCGTGAGCACAGGAGCTCCCCTCTCCCCCCATTTGCCTCGCCCGCCCCGCCCCTCGCCCTTGTCCCGCGCTGATTGGCCTACACCGGGGGGGGGCGTAAGGGGCGTGTTCAGGGGGGGACCAGCCCAGCGGGAGGCGTGGCGAACGCGTCTGAAGCAGCTGGAGCGCCAGCGAGCGCACCTGGGAGGAGGGGCTGAGTCCTCAGCGCGGTCGGCAGCTGGACGTGCAATGGGGCAACTGCCCCCTCCTCAACCAAGGGGGAAATGTTGGGAGGAGCAACAGAGTTGGACCCCCGCCTTTTAAAAACAAACAGATAAAATTATCTTTATTGTTAAAGGAGTTAATATGGGGTGGGGGGAGTTGAAAACTTATTGCTCCCCCCTCCCTAGTTTGTCTCCAATAGCTTAGGGGGCTCAAAGTCCGTGGCTCTGACCCCTCCCCATTTTAAAGGCCCGTTCCACTCGAGGGGAGGGGACGGCTTGCTTCCTGTCCTCCCCTCCTCTCTGGGTTGAAATTGGTTGGGGGTCTTGTGCCCATCGGATCCATTGGGGGGGGCTTATAAATGTGACCCTCCCCCCCATTCTGAAACCAGGGAGGCTGTAACCGGAGAAAATAACAGAGGACTGACTTCGCCGGTGGCGCACTGGATTTTGATAGTGTGTTTTGTTTGCCGGCTCTTTGCACGTGTTGTAGACATGCACGTCTGTACAGTACATCAAGGCCGTGCAACATAGCGTCCAGCGATCCCTTTTCTTTCCTCCTTTCCCCCATTCATGAAGTGCTTGACCAATCAACAAGCGCCGTTCCTGACAGCGCCCTATTTCCTTTGGCAATCAGAAGCGCGGGATCAGGAGAGGTTGCAAAACAGCGCCCTCTAGCGACGACTGCGCTGGTACTGCAGCTGCCAAAGCTTTCCTGTGCAAAGCAGAAACAACAACAGACAGTCACGGTATCTGTACTTCTTTCTTGTAGTTTGAATCCATTGCCCCGTGTCCGCTTCTCTGGAGCAGCAGAAAACAACCTTTCACCCTCCTCTATATGACATCCTTTGATATATTTGAACGTGGCTATCATATCACCCCTTAACCTTCTCTTCTCCAGGCTAAACATACCCAGCTCCCTAAGCCGTTCCTCATAAGGCATCGTTTCCAGGCCTTTGACCATTTTGGTTGCCCTCCTCTGGACACGTTCCAGCTTGTCAGTATCCTTCTTGAACTGTGGTGCCCAGAACTGGACACAGTATTCCAGGTGAGGTCTGACCAGAGCGGAATACAGTGGTACTATTACTTCCCTTGATCTAAGGCATCCTCTCATGGGATGATTCACAGTTTGGTACACTCGCCATGTCTCTATCTGATTGCTGTTTTAGCAGGTGGTCTATGGTGCGACTGGTCAGTTAAGCTTTCTGACATCCTTCTATCTCACTTGATTGATGCTGTGGGCTCTTGCAGCGGCATGGGACACGGAATCAGTTGCCTTCTCACAGCTTAATCATCATACCACTTCCTGGTGTCATAAAAATTAAAGAAATGATAAAATTTAAAGTTGAAATGCGTGTGAGAGAGGCTGAGCAAGCGATGGTTTGGAATGTGAAGGTTGTGTTTGCAAGAGAACCAGGAGAGAAGGACAAAATAACATGTCTGCAAGAGCTACTGCTCTAGCTGCTGAGGACAAAGGAAGGAGAGGAGAGATTTAAGGTGTTGTGCCTAATAATATACGAAGAACTTAAGAAACTATTAGGAATATCTTTTCTTAAAAAACCAGAGGCATTTCTTTTAAGTATTGTCGGGAATGACATACCAGAGAGGTTAAAAGACATTTTCTTATATGGAACAGCTGCTGCGCGGATGCTGATAGCATCGAATTGGAAAGGGGAAACCGCCCCAAAAGTAAAAGATTGGCAAAATAAATTTCAAGAGTATGTAGAGATGGCCCAGTTAACCAGTAGTTTGAGAGGAAACAATAGACAGGAATTTGTAAAAAAAGTGGGAGAGATATAAAAAGTACCTGCAAGGAATTGAAAATGGTATAAAGTCTGTGGCGGCCTTTGAATGATCCTGGAGAAAAAATAATGAGTGTGAGAAAATGAAGCTGTATTTGGTAATGTAGAAGGTTTTGGATATAAATAAAGGAAAAAATGTTAAGTACTTTCACAAGCAGAAAAGGAATACACATCAGGAAAGATAGGAAGTCTAATTATGTATTTGTTAGTGATGTAAGTATTAAATTTGGATTTGGGTTATGTGTATATTTATGTAAATAACCGAGGCTTATAAACTTACTTATTTATTTAGTTATTATTTTTCTCTCATTATACCGTTTATATATTGTTTACAGTTTTAGTATGATATCGCTGATGTAGAAATATGGAATCAAATAGTTTCGTACAAATTACATATGAGGTGGGAAAAATGAGACACACAATCATGTATTAGTTTGAAATGGAAAATAGGTAAAATATGTGGAATGTGTTAAGTTATGTAAATGATGGATATCTATAACGACAATAAAGCAAAAAAAGCAAAAAAATAAAAAAGGTGGGGTGCCTCAGGCTTAAAGGAAGCACTGTCACATGACGGCCCCTTTGCTTGTGTTCATATTTGGGGTGCCACCCCTCAGCTACTTGCCAGTTGAGGCTGTGTCTCACTGGACTTGCAGTGCCCTAGTAAAAGCCCTGTATGATTGACAATTGGAGCCTGGGTTTTCCTGAAATCTGGGAGAGCCACTGCCAATCAGTGTTGACAGCACTGAGCTAGATGGGCCAACGATCTGATTCTCACCCAAGTTTCATTACAAGGCAGCTTCCTACCTCACTAGGTCACAGTTGTTGGCGGATGCTGGGGGCCCCATGGTGTGCGACGGCATGGCGCACGGAATTGTCTCCTATGGCAACCACTTTCCTCCTGGAGTTTACTCTCGCACCGCCCAGTTCCTTCCCTGGATCAAGAGAACCATGGAATCCTGAAGAGAAGAAGCAAGCACTAACTGCGGCCTTGCTCGATAAGAAACCTTCTGCTTGCTCTATAACCTGTATGGCTTTCATTCTGCAATTCCACCTGCCCCCCCCCCAAATGCTGCAAACACTCCCCCATCCCACTCCTATTGAAACAACTGGATCCAAAGGGACTTTAATTCAAAACTGCATTATCGTGACTTGCCATCTCCCAGGAAATCTGGGAAGCTTAGTTCTAGAGGGTGAAATATGGATCTCTTAACAACTCTCAGCCCCTTTAACAAACTACAGTTCTCCAAATTATTGCTGGACATGGCTGTTTAAGTGCCCTATAATGTTTGAGATCCCAGTCAATGGCCCTGTGTGGTTTCAATCTGAGAGCGTTTGTTCAGTGCATGATCCTTGGATCGAGAGGTGTACCCTGAACACAAGAGAAGCAGAATTTGGAAGTGGGGGGAGGGGGTGGGGAGAGCGGAATTTGGATTCTGACCCTCTTGTGCAGAGGCAAATGGGGAGTCTTGTGCTTTTATTAGCCTCTCCGGGTGGGGAGCACCATAACTTCAAACCAGCGGATGGAAATGAGTGCCCATCCCTAAGTTTGCACACCCCCACACCTGTCAGTTTGAGTGCCTTGACCTGTCCCATTCTGACCCTCTTGCATTGCAGAGTAAAGCAAATGGTTGAGCATCAGTCTTGTGCTTTTATTAGCCTCTCCGAAATGAACGTATGAGCTGTAAAAGGACATAACTATGTCTTTGTTGAGCTGTAAGACTTCTCTTTCCAGGCTTTGTATTAAGACCATAACTTTTATAGAATTCTGGGAGAAAGTGTTCTCCACTGGTTTCTCTGTCTTGATATCAGATTTATGTCCATTTATCCTTTGGCGTAGGGTTTGGGCTGGAAATGGACAGAATGGCCCATCCCTAAGTTTAAAGCACACCCCCACACCCCGTAACATTTGGCTATTCCCACGTTGCGTTGTACTGTTTTAATTTGGGAGTTTGGATTACAGTGGTGTTCTGTTATTTTCTTTTTTGGGTCTGTCTTGCAGCGTCCTGGGTAAGTCTGGCTCTGTTGATCTGTTGTTTAACTTCATCAGGTGGATATTTTATCTAAAAAGGTTTGCTGTAGATCTTAGGTGAGAGTCTCTGTCTGTAGAGTTGGAACACCTGTAATAGGGCCTCTATATCTATGGATTGTTTGGTGTGTTTGGGATGGTGTAGAAGCATGTAGATATGTTTGTCGGATTGGTTTACGGTATAAGGTGTTCTAGTCCATCCTGTATTTTTATAGTAGGTCCAAAAAGTGATTTCTTCTATGGTGTGACTGCCAGTTAAGCTTTCTGACATCTCACTTTTCATTTTCATTGCAAGCCCAGCTGTTGTGGCTACCTGGGGGCGAGGGGTCAGTCCTATAATCTCCACTGTAGAAGATCAGTTTTGGGGCTGTTCTCAAAGTTTGGCTGTTGGGGTCCTGCCACAATCAACCCACTTCCGTCATCTCACTATCAGATTGCCGTTTTAGTGGGTGATCTATGATGATGTGACCGGCCAGTTAAGCTTTCTGACATCCTGCTATCAGATCGCAAGCCTGGCCATTGGGGCTTCTGGGTGTGTGTGTGGGGGGGGGAGTCAGCTGGATGGTGGTAATAAAAGCTATGGGGCCAAGGGCTGGACACTTAAACACCAGGCATCCCCTTCCTTGCCAAGTGGGACTTCAAGATGTGGAGATTCCAACAGCCTCCCGTCCTCCTCCTCCTCCTGTCCTTCTCTCTGGTCGAGCCAGGTGAGTTTAAAGACACACACCACCTCTGCTGAGCTGGTTTCAACTATTCCTCTGGGCCAAGCCAATCTCATTCCTTCCATTCCTGATGCTCAGGCTGCCCTTTGCTGGAGGTCTGTAAGCAGAGGCTGGGCTCATAATGCTACTGTGGCAAAGCCCTGCTTCATCGTTAAGTCTGAATTGTACATTGGATTCCTTCTAAACTCACGTGTACTGGGGGGGGTGTACGTAAACTGGTAGAGGAGTAATGGTCCCCAGCTCTTCTGGGCCATTTGCTTGCCCTTCATCATGGGTAGGCAAACTAAGGCTTGGGGCCAGATCCGGTCCAATCGCCTTCTAAATCCGGCCTGCGGTCCGGGAATCAGCATGTTTTTACATGAGTAGAATGTGTCCTTTTATTTAAAATGCATCTCTGGGTTATTTGTGGGGCCTGCCTGGTTTCTTTACATGAGTAGAATGTGTGCTTGGTGGCTGTGTTAACTGCAACATGAAGACAGCCTTACATAATTTCAGATAGGATGCATTATACACCAATTGATTGAATTTTTTTTAAAAAATCAAAACTTGCAAGGAAAATCAACTGAAATAATCAAAACAGGTATTTAAAAACATTCCAAAAAATGGGAGGGGCACATGGATGATTGTGGGAGAGACTTATGGTACTGATATCACCAAGGTTCGTACCCATTGCAATGTCATAATTTAGGTATTTCAATAGACGGTGGCGGAGCAAGGCTCCGCGGTACCCGGGGCGGCAAAGGAAACGCTCCGGGGGCGGGGCATCAAGGCGGCACATTGTGACGTCACGATGCCCCACCCCCGGGGCGTTTCTGGGAGTGCTGCCGCTGCTTCTGCAGCCCCCTTTCTGCAGCCACTCCTCACGCTGCCGGTCACCCCGGGAGCAGCAGGGCTGCACGGACGGGGTGCTCCCTCGGCCGTGCGCTGTTGCTCCCGGGGCGACGGAGCGAGCGTCGGCGCGTGGGGGTGACAAGCGCGGCCCCTCCTGCCACTCCCCACACTGCCTGTCACCCCGGGAGCAGCAGCGCTGCACGGACGGGGTGCTCCCTCGGCCGTGCGCTGTTGCTCCCGGGGCGACGGAGCGAGCGTCGGCGCGTGGGGGTGACAAGCGGCGGCCCCTCCTGCCACTCCCCACACTGCCTGTCACCCCGGGAGCAGCAGGGCTGCACGGACGGGGTGCTCCCACAGCCGTGCGTTGTTGCTCCTGGGGTGACGAAGGGAGCGGCCCCACTTGGGAATGGCGGGAGGGGCTGCCGCTTGTCACCCCCTGCGCCGCTACTCGCTCCGTCGCCCTGGGAGCAACAGTGCACGGCCGAGGGAGCACCCCGTCCGTGCAGCGCTGCTGCTCCTAGGGTGACCGCTGTTGCGTTGGGAGTGGCGGGAGGGGCCGCTGCTTGTCACCCCCACCCGCTGCTTGTCACCCCTGTCACCTGGGGCATACCGCCCCACCGCACCCCCCTAGCGACGCCCCTGCATTAGAGCAGCACATAATCTCTTGATAGGATGACCGTTGAGTTGTTCTTGTTGTACTTGTTGGTTCTTCAGACTCGCCATGTTTACAAAAAATGCTAAGGGAAAGTATACAAACCAATGCATATATCAGTAAAAATAACATATGTAAATATATTGGGGGAAATTGCTTTGGAAAAGAAGGAAAAAATGATGAATTTTCCTTAAAACTTAAAAAATAAAATAAAACTGATGGTGGAAATGTGAAGAACTGAATTTAAGATTGGGGAAATGAGAAGCAGAGAGAAACCAAAATGGACAATTTTTTCCTGTCCTTAGATCTTGCATGTCATCAGGAGAGAATGGTAGCAATGGGTTAACCCTTGGTCCTCTAACCATAAACCTATGCACACTGATGCACATGTTTTCTAGGGATATCACTGTCGTCTTGGGAGCACACAATTGCTCTCCCATTGAGGACACTCAACAGGTGATCGGTGCTGACTCTTACCACACGCACCTGGAATACAACAGATCCACCTTCACAAACAATATCCTTCTGTTCAAGGTAAGTTGCCCCAAGCTCCCTCTTTGTCTTTCAGCACCCCAAAAGGCATTGATCACCTGGAAGAAAAGATGGGTGTGATGTAAACAGGAGCCTTAGAAACTGTCTTGTATCGGGTCAGAACGTTGGTCCACCAGCACTGATTGGCAGCAACTCTATGGGGTTTCAGTCTCACAAGGGATTGAACCTGCAGTGCACAGTAGGTGCCCTACCAAGGACAAGGGGGTTTCTGGGGAAGTCTTCATATTGCTAAGGGAGGTTGGCTAACTCTTCTCCATCTCCCCCTTCTTTCCCGCAGCTGGCTGTCAAGTAGCAGTGAACCTCCTGGGTGGGATACCATGTGACAGAGCTGGCTGGGGCCTGATTGTTGAGACCCAGGACACAGAGAAGCTCTTCGAGACCAACATCACCACCTGCAATTGTATGAAGTGCATGGCATTCCCAGAGCTCACCGAAGGAATGATCTGCGCAGGCAGCTGCAACCATCTCTGGGATACAAGCCAGGTGAGAGTCAACAGATCTGACAGGTGGGAAGTCGACAGGGGGAGAGGTCTGTGTCCCTGCGGGCAGGAGCAGATCTCCTGTGAAGCTCAAGCTTCAGGGCCCCAAATCCCAGAGGGGCCCCAGAAGCGACTTTAGTCCACGTTGCTTTTTAAAAATGGGTCTAGTAGACCCAATTTAAGTCACACAACTCTAATTGATTAAATTTTTGTTGTACATAATCCAACAGTCCCAAAGTCTGAGAGCCAGTAGTAGCACAGATGTTGTAAAGGTGGCGTGTCAAGTGGACTGTTCTGCTGAAGAGCGCTTCAGTTCTTTATGCCAGAAACATCCAACTTCCAAGAGACTGTGATCTACTCACACTATAAAAAAATGGCAGTAATCTACCTATTGGATTGACCAATGTTGTTGAGCTTTTTGGGGGGAGGGCTGAACAAAGTTGTTGAGCTTTTTCCTTTGGATCGATCAAGCAGGATCACACAATTGGCCAGGATCGCGATCGACCTGTTGGACATGCCTTCTTTATGCCTGTGGTCTCTAGATAATGACATTGCAAAGAAGGAATGAAAGTGTACATGAAATCACTGAATGGGGTCATCCAGAGTTAGGGCGTACGTTGTAAGCGATATGCTGGTGACACACAGTTCTGCTTCTGCTGTATATCTGCAGGGGCAATTGTGGGTGTGCTGGACGGTTGTCTTGCCTTTGTAATGGACTGGATGAGAGCCAATTAATGGAAACTCAATCCAGGGGCTTCCGGTTTTTGGCACGGACGAGGAATGGCTGTGATACCATCGCTCCAGATCCCCATGGGGAATTTCGAGGCTGTAATGGGAGTATGCAGCCTCCCGACCTTCCCAGGAGTGTGGGAAGGACTGCGTTGCCCGCAGATGCCCCTAAACCTGCTCTGACCCTTTGGGGAAATGAGCAGGGGGGCCAGGGCAGAGAGCACCCAGGGGAGAGGAACTCCTGCGGCCAGCCTGACCGTGCAAGATTCCCAACGCTTTAAAATATAAATTAGTGAGAAGTCTTGGGCATGCTTCAAACGAAAGAGGAAAAAGTATTTTGTTAAAAAAACTCAGCCACTGAACAGCTAAGAAGAGAAGATTTATCAACGTATCGGTATGTGAAGCGGGACGGAAGGGGGGGGGAGCCTGGGACTCTGTGATTGTATTTTGCTTTAATATTACATCTAACGGGCAAGTACCCCCCTCCCCCAGAAGACCCAACTTTATTATATATAACAAGTGAGATCTGAAAGACTGATAATTCGATTTTGGTGGAGAAGATTTGAAATTATACACAAGAACTGTGCGGGACTAAATGAAAAGTAAACACGCTGTCCTAATGAGAGGAGAAAGTGATCGTTAACATTTGGAAAGGGATAAAGGCGTTTTTTTGTATGTTGATTTTGGCAAAGAAATACCCCCTTGGACACTGACTGATTTTAATTGGAGGAATTTGGTCGACTGCCCAGAAATGACGCAGTTGGAATTGTTGCCAATTATCATGAAATCGGAAGGAGAAGGCCGTCAAAGCCTCTCTAATATATGAATCTTCAATTATGACTGGCTAATTCTCCTAAAAGATGTAAGTGGGTGCAGGCGGGTGTATAATAAATGTGGAAAAATATTTGGAATACAAAAAAGAAGATGGTGATTGTTCGTATGTGGCTTTTGGAGTCAGTTTGTCAAGGGGGAAGGACTGTATATTGGTGAAATATGGACTAAAATCCACACAGAGACACTGTTTGCTTTGATTTATCTTGCCTGTCGGAATATATCAGAGGCTGTGAAAATATTGGAACGCGAAAACAAAGGACAATAGTTAAGATGAGACACCTCCGAAATTTGAAGCATGGGAAGCCACTAAACAAAATTAAAATAATAATTCGGTTGATTTGGAACTTTTCTTTTTTATTGATAATTGGATAAATAATTTGGAATGTAATTTGGAATGTTTCATGTGATTCTGTTGTATTGGAAACCTTAATAAATATGATTTTGGGGGGGGGGGGAAGAAACTCAACCCAGTTGAGAATGAGGCACTGCTAGTGGGTTATTTCCCAGAGCAGATGGCTGGTAGGTTGCCTGCTCCTGATGGGGTTACCCTTCCTCTAAAGGAGCAGCTGTGCAGCTTGGGAGTACTTCTGGATACTTCTGGATCTATTGCCCTCGCTTGAGGTTCAGGTTGCTTCAGTGGCATAGATCCAACCCTGTTAGTGATTCCTCCAGAGTCCTGTCAAGCCTTAGTTGTAGAGCCATCTCCATTTGGCACAGATCCCTTCCCCACAAAACACTCAAAATCTGCCAATCTGTTCCCACATGAAACGGAAGGACCCCAAGCGACTTTCACACAACAGTTATGGCTTTGAAATCTGCTCAGAAAATGACAGTTGTAGCAGCTGAAATGTCCTGATATTTCAGACAGTGAGAATGGGATCTGTTGTGTATTAAATAAGATATTCTGGCAGCAGGGTAAAGTATTGCTATTGGTCAATTTGAAGTGTTCAATCACAATCCACAGCCTGATTGGGTCCCGCCGGAAAGTTTGAATATTATTGGTTCCCGCTAAAATGTATCTTTTCCCTCAGTCCCAATGTGTCTATAAATAGAGCTTTCCCTACCCCCTATCCCCAGTCTTGTCTTATCCCTTACAATAAAGAGCTGTTTTCACTAAGAAGTGTTGCTGGACTTCTTGCTATCAGAACCCACGACACAACATACTGGCGACGAGGATGGGATTGAATTAGGCCGGCTGAGGGCTGCTGACCCTAGCGACCTGATTCTGGCGACAAGACTCCCTGTGACTGACAGGACAGATCAGTCCACTAAGATGGCTGCGTCACGGTTCATGGAACCATTTCATCCCGGAGCAACTGAGGCCTGGGATGCTTACCTCGAGCGCTTTGAATTCAGCGTGGCAGCAAAAGGGGTCACTGACGAGGAAAGGAAAAAGGCGTTGTTCCTGAGTTGCTGCGGGGCAGAGACCTTTGAGTTGGCTCGGGCAATTCTGGCCCCCACGACACTGCGGGAGGCGTCGTTCGCGAGCATTACGGAACACCTCTCCAATCACCTTAATCCGACAGCGTCGAAGATGACATGGCGCATCGAATTCCACAAGAGGCAACAACGACCTGGAGAGACGGTAGCAGTTTTCCTCACCGAACTGAGGAAGCTGGCGAGACACTGCAAATTCGCCAACTTGGAGGAGGCCCTGCTGGATCGGTTTGTGTGCGGCCTTCGCAGCAGCAAGGGCCGCAGGCGGATTGCGGCAAAACAAGATATGGATCTGTCGACAGCGCTCCGTGAGGCCATTGCGACAGAAAGCGCTGAGAGAGAGGAGCAAGACCCGGACCAGCGAGCCGAAAAGAGAGCTGGAGCGTCAACCCACACCGTGGACGACCAGGATGTCAGCCCCAACCAAAGCCCTGTGCGGGGAATAGAGATGGTGCGACAGGAGAGCACAGCAAATAAAGGTCGGCAGGGAGTCTGCCCTGGCTGCGGCGGATCACATGAGAGAAGGAAGTGCCGGTTCCGAGAAGCTACGTGTCATGCTTGTGGGAAAACGGGGCACATAGCCAGGGTCTGCAAGTCGAGTGGCACGTCGGGGTCCGCGAAATCAAGAGGTCAGAGGACATCCACAGCGACGCACCAACTCGACGATTGCAACTACCTCACGCAAATCGAGGGCAGAACTGTGCCATTTCCAGCCCAAGGGAAACCAGCTGTGCGGGTCCTAATCGAAGGGAAGCCGTGTAACATGGAGGTGGACTCCGGATCCGGATTCTCCATCGTATCGGAGGACACGGCCAGATCGTTATTTCCTAGAGGTAAGCTTCCGAGATTGGAGCCCTTCCCGGCTACTCTGCAATCCTATTCCGCTGGCCGCATAGACATTTTGGGAATGTGCGCAGTGAACGTACAGTTCCGCGAGAGGGAGGCCGTATTAAAGCTTGTGATCGCAAAAGGGAAGCGCACTAGCCTGCTGGGCACGGACTGGTTCCCGGCCTTAGGGTTGGGAATCTCAGGGCTCAACACGGTCCAGATAGCTTCGGAGACATTTAACACCCTGTACACGGAATTTGGGGAGCTATTTAATGGAGAGTTAGGATGTTATAAGGGGCCTCCAATTGACTTAGAACTGGACCCGGGGGTTGCGCCAATGCGCCTCAAACCCAGGCGGGTTCCATTTGCGCTACAGCCTAAAATAGAGGCTGAATTGGAGAAGCTAATACAGCAAGGGGTGCTTTCACCAGTGGACTCTGCTAAATGGGAAACACCCATTGTCACACCCCTGAAGGCTAATGGGGAAATACGAATTTGTGCGGATTACAAATGTACGATTAATAAGGCCATCAGGGGCAACTCGTATCCAATTCCAGTAGTGTCCCAACTATTAGCGAAGCTGGCTGGGGGCAAGGTGTTTGCAAAGATTGACTTGGCACAGGCATACCAGCAGCTCCCAGTGACTCCAGCGTCCGCTGAAATCCAGACAATTGTGACGCACAAGGGCGCCTTTAAGGTGAATAGGCTGCAGTTTGGAGTCTGCGTGGCACCTGGCATATTTCAAAGTCTTATGGAGCGCCTGTTACGGGGCCTGCCAGGTGTCCTGCCGTATTTTGATGATGTGTTAATTGCGGGCAAGGATGCTCAAGAACTACTGGGACGCATCCAGACAGTCCTATGCAAATTCCGGGATGCGGGGTTGAAACTAAAGAAAGAGAAATGTAGTTTTGGGGTAGCAGCTGTGAACTTCTTAGGGTACAGAATTGATGCTGCTGGCATCCACCCCATGGAAGACAAGGTTAAGGCTATCGCCGCAGCACCGACACCTAGTAACAAGGCTGAGCTGCAGTCCTTCTTGGGCCTCGTCAATTTCTATCACGCCTTTGTGCCACACAAGGCATCGATAGCCGAACCACTGCATCGGCTACTCCAAAAGAAGTGTGCATGGCGTTGGGGGCAACCGCAACAGAGAGCTTTTGAAACGCTGCGGGGCGTGCTGTCAAAGGAAAGTACGCTTGCCCACTATGATGCTGCTAAACCACTGGTGCTGGCGTGTGATGCCTCACAATATGGCGTGGGGGCTGTCTTGAGTCACCGGGAGGCGGATGGGTCGGAGCGTCCAATCTCATTCTTTTTTTTTTTAACAGAATTTATTAGCATTTTCATAACATAACACAAACCCGACCCCACACCTACAAATACAAAAGAAACAAATACAAATACACATAATGTCAGGATTCTTCTTCTTAATTATATACCTTACAAAAAAAAATTTCTACTTTCGAATCTTGACGCTTGACTTCCCCCGCCTTTTCACCTTCGGTTTTAAATCAATATACTTATTTCCTTAACAACTTTACTCTATAAAAATTTAGTTTTACTTAAAAATAACACAATTATCTTAATCTTACTAATATAACCTAAATCATAATCAAATATTCTTATAACTAAACTTATTTCTTCTATCCTTTATCATGCTGCTTTTAACTTAAAGTTCAATATCTCCTTTCTTACTTAAAATAAACTTATGATTAACAGACTTCACACACCGATTTCGGATACCATGACAGACCATTTAAATTGTAAATTTAATACTTCAACCCACTCCCCCTCTGTCCATTGTCTTTTTCTGTCTTTCACCAGAACTGGATCTCCAATTATCTTCTTCCAGACGTCCACAAATCCAGG
Organism: Lacerta viridis; assembly: GCA_900245905.1. NCBI lineage: Eukaryota > Metazoa > Chordata > Lepidosauria > Squamata > Lacertidae > Lacerta > Lacerta viridis. The sequence goes on from OFHU01003945.1 coordinate 266,804, forward strand.
CTGTATTCACAACAAACCTTGCATCGAGCTTCAGGGTGTTCAGCATTTTCCTTCTGGGCTCCTCCGTTTCTTTTTGCCATTCTTGTTCTTGTAAAAATCTTAATTCCATGTCCCTCGACCCCGAGCTGCCACCTCGGAGTCTGGATATTGTAAATTTCCCCGTTCTAGGGCTGCCACCCCCAGAAACCGGTTCCTCTTTCCGGAGTTGCCCAAACACTTCAAAGAATTCTTCAAACACCCCTTCCAGCTCTTTGCAAAGGTTTGATTCCATTTCATCAATCTTTTGAAAAGCCTCCTCTGTGGAAAGTAAATTCTTTTTACTTACAATTCCACTCAAAGCTTGTAGTTTCCGATTAATCAGTTCCAGCCTCAAGACAGTAAGCCTTTCCTCATCCTCTAAATCAGAGTTCAGTATCAATGCAAACGCAAAGTCCAGCATTTTCGGAGGGAGAGTGAGTATCAAGTTTCAGTTCCTGTCTCTTCCTCCCTTTGTTTCAATTTTTTCCCACGTCAGTCCCGGTCGCCATTTCTCCGAAGCCGAGGTATAAAGACCAAAACTTCAAAAGGAGATATTTTATTCCCAGTTAACCCCCAAAGGGAGATCTCTGCAGTCTCAGTTTTAAAATTCCCAATGCTTTCTATCGATTATAGTAGCAGCAGTCACTTAAAGAGTTAATTTCTTTCGTCTCCGAAGGGAGGGAGGCGGGCTGCCTTTCTTCTTTCCCCCAGATCGTTCCAAGAATACAAAGAGTCATTCAAATACTCACAGTCACTGGGTTCTTATCAGCTCATTAAAGACAGGTAGAACTTAGACGCTCATCAAAGGCTTTGTCGCCGCATTTACATCCCGGTTGGGGCATGTCCCCTATAGCCCGGCTCCGTCGTCCCTTCACCCCCACTCCCCCTTTACAGGGGGAGCGGGGGAAGGGTTCGGAGCCACAATGGGCACAGCCGGGGAGCCCAGGGTGCGGGACGCTCTTCCCGCACCCCAACCGGAGCCCCGATATGCGGGTACAGGGCTCCTAACCCCCGGGATGTACTGGGTGCTTCGCAGCCGAAGCAACCCACGACCACCTTCAATGGCGTCGCCGCCGGAAGTCGGAGCGTCCAATCTCATTCTATTCCAGAACCTTGAGCCCCACAGAGCGGAACTATGCCCAGATTGATAAGGAGGCACTGGCTATAGTCACAGGAATCAAGAAGTTCCATGACTACGTGTACGGCCGCCCTTTCACAATTCAAACGGACCACAAGCCTTTGCTGGGTTTGTTCAGCCCACATAAACAAACGCCTCAAATCTTGTCCCCACGCATGCTCCGATGGTCCATCTTTTTGAATGGATTTCAATACGAACTGTGTCATGTGAAGGGTAAGCTGTTGTGCCATGCGGACGCGCTGAGTCGTCTACCACTACCTGGAGCAGCCGACGACGACCCAGCCCCGGCCGAGCACGTCATGATGATGGAGACACTTCCCGGACCACCCGTGACGGCCGTCGACATCGCCGCAAGAACTAAAAGGGACCCCGTCCTCGCCCGTGTCCTTGTGTGGGTGGGGAGGGGATGGCCAAGTGGGACTCAGGAAGAGAAATTTAGACCTTTCATGGCAAGACAAAATGAGCTGTCCCTCCATAAGGGTTGCATATTGTGGGGCGATAGGGTGGTTATTCCAAGGTCTCTACAGAATGAGGTGTTGGACACATTACACATGGGTCATCCGGGCATGGTTCGGATGAAATCTTTAGCCAGGTGCTATGTGTGGTGGCCTGGCATGGACAAGGACATTGAACAATGGGTGCGCACCTGTCGAGCGTGCCAGGAGGTGCACCCAGAAATGCCCAGGGCACCAGTGCATTGGTGGGAGCGGGCTAAGAACCCGTGGAGCCGGCTCCATGTAGATTTTGCAGGGCCGTTTCAGGGAAAGGTGTTCTTAATTGTAGTAGACGCCTACTCGAAATGGCTGGAGGTCTCAATTGTTCCAAACATGTCCTCAGCTGCTGTAATCAGGGCCCTTCGCATTTTGTTTGCAACGCATGGGTTACCCGAGACCATAGTATCAGACAACGGGGCGGCTTTTGTGTCCCAAGAGTTCAGGGCATTCCTGGCCGATAATTTCATTAGAGGGGTCACTTCTGCTCCCTTTCATCCATCCTCGAACGGACAAGCCGAACGGATGGTGCGCACAGCCAAGGGTGCAATAGCGCGCCTCTTGGAAGGGGATTGGTCTGCTCGCATTGCAAGGATGTTGTTCCTGCAGCACACAACGCCGTGTGCATCCACAGGCAAGTCCCCAGCTGAATTATTAATGGGAAGGAGGTTAGCCACAATCCTAGACTATGTCCACCCTGACAAGGTGCCGGGCCGCGATACAAGAGAACCACCGGCTGCCGAGGGTGACAGAACCCGATACCTGTCAACAGAGGATTTGGTTTGGGTCCGGAACTATGCAAGGGGACCCGCATGGGTGCCGGGGGTGGTCACCCGACCCAGTGGGCCAGTGTCATATTTTGTGACGTTAGAGGATGGCAGAGTAATGCGCCGCCACATTGACCAGCTAAGGCGCCGGTTCCCAAGCAGGGTAAGCCCGAGGGGGGAGGAGCCGCGCACAACTCTGCCGGCGTCCGGTGAATCGCAGCAGTCTAGTCAGGATGACTCCGGGCCACAGGGGGTGGAGGGCTCCGAGAGTCAGGAAACCGAGATCACCACTGATGAACCTAACCCGGAAACAACTAGTCAGCCTAGAGAGTCAGCTAGTGACACAGCTCCAGCTGAGGTACCCGAGGTTATTGGAGAGAGAAGTCTGACCACGGATAGTCCAAGGAGTGACACACCGGGGGTTAGGCGATCCGGTAGGACTCGAAGACCTCCGCAATACTTGAAAGATTACGTGTATAGTCTCAACTAGGTGCGGGGGAGTGTTGTGTATTAAATAAGATATTCTGGCAGCAGGGTAAAGTATTGCTATTGGTCAATTTGAAGTGTTCAATCACAATCCACAGCCTGATTGGGTCCCGCCGGAAAGTTTGAATATTATTGGTTCCCGCTAAAATGTATCTTTTCCCTCAGTCCCAATGTGTCTATAAATAGAGCTTTCCCTACCCCCTATCCCCAGTCTTGTCTTATCCCTTACAATAAAGAGCTGTTTTCACTAAGAAGTGTTGCTGGACTTCTTGCTATCAGAACCCACGACACAACATGGGATCTTACTATTCTTCTACCCTAGTATTAAGCACAGGAGCTCCTCAGGGATGTGTGTTAAGCCCCTTTCTTTATTCCCTGTACACATGTGATTGCACCCCACTGTATAATTCCAACACAATCATCAAATTTGCGGATGATACAACAGTGGTGGGGCTCATTAGTGAGAATGATGAGTCTGCTTATAGGAAAGAAGTACAGGGGTTAATTCAATGGTGTAAAGAAAATAATCTTATGCTTAACACCAAAAAAACCAAAGAACTTATAATTGACTTTAGGAGAAAGAAAAGTGTATTTTTACCATTGCACATAAATGGCGAGGAGGTGGAGAGGGTTGGCAGTTTTAAATACCTGGGCATTTACATCTCCGAGGACCTCTCATGGACTGTAAATATTAATATGGCTGTGAGGAAGGTGCAGGGGAGGTTGTATTTCCTGAGAATGCTCAGGGGATTGAATCTATCTCAGCACCTACTCCTGTCCTATTATCACAGTACCATTGAGAGTGTCTTAACCTATAGTATACTATCGTGGTATGGGAGCAGCTCTGTAACGGATAAAAAAGCTTTACAGAGAATAATTAAAATTGCCCAGAATGTTATTGGGCTCCAACTACCAACCCTGGACGAGATCTTCACGTCTCGCTGTTTGAAGAAGTCACACAACATCCTGAGAGATCCCACCCATCCTGCTCACAACCTTTTTGAACTGTTGCCTTCGGGCAGAAGATACAGGATAATGAAAACTCGAACCACACGCCTTCTGAATAGTTTCTATCCAAGAGCTTTGATTGCACTTAATAATGATCTCAGGGTCAGTAGTAAGTAATAGTAAGCAGTGAGTAGTAAGGAATGAGACAGGCTTTTAGGTTATGCTATGCTTTTAATAGGTTATGTTATACTCTGGATTATGTTATGTTTTAATAGATTATGTTTTAATAAGGATGAGAGTGTTGGAGATATGTGCAAATGTGTATGGTAAATCCGGTCTTTGGGTGTTTGATTTTCGTTGTTGTGTATACTGTGTATATACGGACAATGACAATAAATAAATCTAATCTAATCTAATCTAATATTTTCAAACATATACCTGCAAGTTCTCATTATGGTCCTCACTCAATTCTGACAAGGATCTTGTGAAAAGATCTCAGTTGCACTCCTGTGTGTGTGTGTGTTTTTGCAGCTAATGCCATATCATGTTTGTGAAGTCTTAGTAGGGATAGATGAATTTTCTAGTGCTCTCTCTCTCTCTCTATCTATCTATCTATCTATCTATCTATCTATCTATCTATCTATCTAATCTATCATCTATTTTATTGCACCTCTGTCTCACTTTTTTCTTTCCCAGGAGTTTTTGTGCTATTTCATGCATTGTGACTTGCTTTTATTTTTATTGATTATATTTTAATAATTATTGTAATTGATAAGTGTAAACTGTTTAAATATTATTTGCTGATATTAAATTTAACTGTTTACCATTATATTCTAATGAATTATTTAATATTTCTTTATTTGATATGTTGTTGTTTTAAAGCTATTGTGACTTTTTTGTATTGGATTAGATTGTTATTACATGTGTGATCTTTGCTGTCTATTTTGTTGTTTCTCCAGCATGTAAACTGCCTTGTGTATAAAAAGTAATATAGAAATGCGGAATACAAATTAAAAGTGAAATGAAATCTTCCATGTGACAGCCTTTTAGACATTTGAAGCTGTCTATCATATCTCAGTCTTCTCTTTTCCAGGCTAAACATACCCAGCTCTTTCAACTGTTCCTCATAGGGCTTGATTTCCAGGCCCTTGATCATATTGGTTGCCCTTCTCTGCACACGTTCCAGCTTGTCAACATCCTTCTTAAACTTGCCTGTCCAAGCGAGACTATGACTTCCCTTGATCAGGACATGAGATTTCTGCTAGGGCATTAAAAGAGGGGATGAGCAAAGCTTGCATTGTGTAGCAAAGAACAGAATTATCTGTCTATGTGTATTCTGATGAAGTACCTCGAGGGGCTAATATACCAAAGCTTTCTTTCAGTAAAGGTGAATGAGGAAACCTCTACGAGCCGCAGCTCCGTTCCTGGAGGGCAGGTCAGGTAGCTTCTGATATATTATATATACATAAAACGTTCAAGATGGGTCGCCACGCTGACACCGAATTGCAGCCGCTTGAACGCTCCTCTGTGCGTCACAATCGTCTGTGCCTCTGCTGTGGCCTCATCCACTGGCAGCTGTTGATAGGCTTGGGCCAAGTCCAGCTTGCCAAAAAAAATTGACCCTGCCAGGGTGGCGAGGACATGGCTGACCACTGGCATGGGATATGCATGGGCCGTGTGGGCCTTGTTTATGGTACATTTGTAGTCTGCACAGATGCGGACTGAACCATTAGGCTTGACGGGTGTGATGATCAGGGTTTCCCAGGGGGCATTAGGCACAGGCTCCAGCACTCCTTGCTCCATGAGCCAGTCCAATTCCTCGTCTATATGGTGTAAAAGGAAAAATCCCAGGTGTGGAACTGCCCAGGCACCTGGCCCTTGGGGATAAGCCCACTGGTTTCTGCGGAGTTAAATAAAAGAAGTCCAGCCACTGGAGCAAGGACAAGACAGGGTTTATTGCGCAATAGGTTACAGTCAAAACTGCACACCCAGAGCAGCGTTACAAGAACTTTTAAAAACTCCTATCATATCCCAGAATACAGTTTGGAAACATCATCACTACATCACGAAAGGGAAGGGTTATACATGATTAACATATAGGAAAAACAAGATTAGCATATGGGGGAAACAGAGCAATATCAGGGAGATAGCCCTGAGAAGTGTGAATGGGTGTTAAGTATTGGCAAGGATACCTTGAGCACTTATCTGGGAGAGAACAATGGGATTCTGGTTGAGGGATATTAGCCTGAAGCACCCAGAGATTACCTGCTGAGGCATTTCCCTTTCGTGGTCCTGCCTACTGTATGGCAGAGAGTGGGTCCCCTTAAGGGCATCACTCCATACCCCAAATGAGTTTACTCAGAAGGAGACTTTGCTTGGGTGACCCCCCCCCCAATAATTTCCGTAACAATGGGGTTTCAGGGCAAACGGGACCCAGCGGGCCTTGAGCCTGACAGGTCATACTGCGGGGTCAAGCTGTAGGGCAATGGGGGGGGCATATACTGTCCCAATTTCCCATCGAAAACCCCCGGAAACTCCTTGCATATGGCGTCCACATCCACTTGTAAGCTAGTGCGGTTCACCCCGGTGACGGCTAGCCCCAGTGGTCCAAACCATGCCAATCCCAGTAAGCTAACGTAGGAGCCCTTGACCACGAGCAAGTCCAGTTGCCGCGTCCGCCCTTGATATTGCACCCTGAAGGTCCCCACCCCCATTGTGGGGACCTTACGTTTCTGGAAGTCCCGGAGGGTGAATGGGGCCGGCCTGAGTTTGGGACCCCCACTAGGGCACAGTTCCCTTAAGGTCCGTGCCGAGATTATGGATAGAGTTGAACCTGTGTCAAGCTCCATGCAGCACAGGGCCCCCACTATCTGTTGTTGTTGTTGTTGTTGTTGTTCAGTCATTCATTTGTGCCTGACTCTTGGTGACCCCATGGACCAGAGCACGCCAGGCACGCCTATCTTTCACTGCCTCCCACAGTTTGGTCAGACTCATGTTGGTAGCTTCGAGAACACTGTCCAACCATCTCATCCTCTGTCACCCCCTTCTCCTTGTGCCCTCCATCTTCCCCAACATCAAGGTCTTTTCTAGGGAGTCTTCTCTTCTCCCTTCCAGCTCTACAGTCCTATATTGAACACCACCACTCCTAAAAACCAGGGAGGGATTTGTGATACTACTTACTGATTGCAGTGTGCAGCCATCATTATCCACTGGGGCACCACGAGGAATCTGCCACAGGTTAAATCTCCTGTGATATTTGTCAAGGCAACCATGTAGGGTCTGGAGTGGGGCTTGGCTTCGTGCCCCCCAACAATCTGACTCCACAGTGGATCTGCAAGAATCGTTTTGCAGAAATCAGCTCCTGCAGCTCCTTCCTGGAAGTTCTAGGGTGGCATCCATATGCAAAGTCATGGGGGCAGCAAAAGGCCACTATCCCATTGGGCTTGCAACCAATTACTGTACAATCTGTGTTGCCAGTGAGGAAGTTAATGAAGGGGAAATAAATATGAACACTGGAAGCTGCCTTATAGTGATTCAGACCCTTGATCCATTAGCTCAGTATTGTCTGTACTGACTGCAGCAGCTCTGTTCCCTCACCCTCCTGGCTCAGACTCTTAATCTTAAAGTCATGAGTTTGAGCCCCATGGCAGGAGGAAGATTCCTGCATGGCAGGGGCTGGGCTGGGCGGCCCTTGTGGTCCCTTCCAACTCTGGGGGATTGAACCTGGGACCAGAACAAACGCTCCACTGCTGAGCCATAACCCTTCTCCAAGGGAAAAGCAAGGAGAATAAAACATGTGCTTTGGGTAGTTTAGAATCATAGGATATTCAAATGAGAATGCACCCAGTGGTCATCCAGCCCACCCCTCCATTCAACGTCATTTTGCAGCATATCCAAGCACGTACAACGGAGGCGCAGGGGGTTGTCTTAGTGAACCCTTTGGGACCATAGCTCTTCACCACATTAAATACAGGCCCATGCTCAGTGCTTTTCTTTTACAAAAAGGTGCCGGAACTGTGTACCCTTGATTAAAGGTAAAGGTAAAGGGACCCCTGACCATCAGGTCCATTCGTGTCCAACTCTGGGGTTGTGGCGCTCATCTCGCTCTATAGGCCGAGGGAGCCGGCGTTTGTCCGCAGACAGCTTCCGGGTCATGTGGCCAGCATGACTAAGCCGCTTCTGGGATGCAACCAGAGCAGCGCACGGAAACGCCATTTACCTTCCTGCTGGAGCAGTCCCTATTTATCTACTTGCACTTTGACATGCTTTCGAACTGCTAGGTGGGCAGGAGCTGGGACCAGAGCAACGGGAGCTCACCCCGTGGCAGGGATTCGAACCGCTGTCCTTCTGATCAGCAAGCCCTAGACTCTGTGGTTTAACCCACAGCACCACCTGGGTCCCGTACCCTTGATTACCCCCCCCCAAGCATTGCCTGCAGTCTTCCCCTATTGTTCACTCCCAGGTTTGGGTTTCATCAGGTATTCTGGTCCTGAAGAGGGAGGCTCCATTTCCCCTTCATAACGAGCCATTGACACATCTCTATTAATTTGTCCATCCCTTTTGTTTTGGAGGCCCTGTAAAGCCTGTAGCTTGGAACACAGTCTGGAAGACTGACAGGGAGACGGGTGGGAATCCTGGCTAGCTGGTGAATCAAGGGGAATTTGTCTACTCTTTTTGTGTGTGGAGGGGAGTGCTGTAAAGCCAGTGGGCTTGGGATAAAGCCTGGATAAGTGAGAGGGTGGATTCATCAGAGACAAAGAGCAGGACTCCAGATTCTCCAGGAGCCAAGGCAGGTGAGCTCAATTGCTGTGCTCCCTGCTGTCACCTTCCTCTGGTGCTGTTTTGATGACCATCAGAAGGAAGGAGGTGTACTAGAAATGAGCTCCTAAGTGGGGGTGGGGTGGGGGTTGCACTCACTTGTTTGGGCCATGACTAGGGGCTTCCAGATTTCACGGTCCTGCCCTGTTACCATTTGCCGATCGACATGGGACTTTTGGGGTTTGGGCTTGGGATGGGTTTTTGCAAGACACCTGTGCGTGAATTTGTTTTATGTGTGTAGACCAGGGCATGCTGACCAACGCACAGGCTTCGCAGTAAGGCTCTATACCAGTGTGGAGACTCCATCAGCCTCTTCTGCTGCTCCTGTCTTCTCCTGTCCTCCTTGGCCCAACCAGGTGAGTCTCAAAGAACTCCCTCTCCAAAGAGGTGCATCTAGCACAGGGGTCAGCAACCTTTTTCAGCTGTGGGCCGGTCCACCATCCCTCAGACCATGTGGCGGGCCGGACTATATTTTGGGAAAAAAATATGAACTGATTCCTATGCCCCACAAATAACCTAGAGATGCATTTTAAATGAAAGCACACATTCTACTCATGTAAAAACACGCTGATTCCCAGACCATCCGTGGGCCGGACTGAGAAGGTGATTGGGCCGCATCCGGCCCCCGGGCCTTAGGCTGCCTACCCCTGATCTAGCACCTTCATTATACAACTTGTGGAGAAGGCTGAAGACATACCTTTACTCTGGTGGTTTGTGACGTTTGAGGTACATAGTTCTAGGATCCACCTTATATCTGTGATTGTAGATTGTTTTAAGCTATTTATAATATTGTGTTTTAATGTTGTAACTTGAGCATCACAGCAGGCTCTTGTGTTGCATCAGGCCAGTGGCACATCTAGGCTTGATGCAACGTAAGGCGAGCCTGCTGGAGAAGGCAAGGAGCAGAGCAGCAGAGGGCACCAGAGCCCACGAGAGAGGCAGAGAAAGACTCTTCCTTTGCCCAGCTGAGTTCTAGGAGGAAGAGAAGAAAGCCAGAGGGGATTTTGCAATGCAGTTCTCTAGCGGTGCAATGTGGCCCCAAATGCACATATTAGGGTGTAAAATGCATGCAGTTACAGTAGGAAATTTACATACAAAAGTGCCTTATAGATGAGGAAATTGCTTTGGGGGGGAAAGTACATCAGGAAAAACTTCATACAAAAATGTGTGTTTTAGAAGAAAGTTGCACTAAAATGAGGACCGATTGTTTAAAAAAGTCAGAAGCAAACATGGAAATGTGGAGAACTGAACTTAGCATTGCGGACAGCAGCGAATGAGAAAGTGAGAGAAATTGAAACTGTCTGTTTTGTCCATGCCTAACGACTCCCCACCCTGGGAAACTGCCATTCGCTCTTACTCAGAGCACACACTTTCGTTGCTTTATCACTTTGATTTCTTCTTTCCTGCCCCTTCTCCAACTAGAGGCCTGTTCAAAACGGCTTAGAAAGTTTTAAAAGTGAGCGTTTATTCCAGCTAAGTCCTAGGAACTCATCATTTATTTCACAAAATTTATGCATTGCCTCAGAGCAAAAGATAAAACATTAAATCGAGGAAAACTCACATCCCTACTTTGAAACATACAGAGGTTAGAATAGTAAAACAGATTTAAGGTTGCCCCCACTTTCTAAGCATTTGGGAAGGCTCATCTAAGCAGGAATGTTTTCTGCATTGCAGGCACCTGCTTGATCTCAAAAGGCAGGGAGTTCCAAAGTGCAGGTGCTGCCCCACTAAATGTTCGAGTTCTTGCAAATTCTGCCAGTCAAAGCAGTTCAGTGGATGCATGAAGGGGAAAGCAATCCCGTAGGTAAACTGGTACCAGTTTGCTAATGGCTTGTACAAACACATTGAACTTGGCCTGGTAGCAAATTGGGGACCAGTGCAGACCTCTGACAGCGTCTCACTGAGTCAGACCAGTAGCCCACCCAGCTCAGTGTTACCTACACTGACTGGCAGCCACTCACCAGAGGGGCCAGGGACTGAACCTGGTACCTTTCACACGCAGTGGCGGAGCTTCATGCTCTGGCACCGGGGGGGGGGGGCTGGTGCGCGTCCCGGGTGGCGGGCATCCTGGGGGCATGGTGCATTGCCTGCGGGGGTGCGGCACGCAGCGCGGGTGGGGGAGCCAGCCTTGATGGCACCCCACCGGGATTGCTCCCCCCCCACTCCTCTTGCTCCGCCACTGTTCACATGCAAGAGGGATGTTCTACCACTAACTCTGGCCCGTCCCCATTCTACTCAGAGTAGACCTACTGAAATGGATGGACCTAAGGTGGTTGTGTCCTTTAATAAAAGTAAGTCTAGTCTGAGGACCATCAACATTGCTTACAGCCTTTACTATGCAGTCCTGTGCACCATTTCCCAGAAATAAGTCCATTATGTTCGAGGGGAGGACTTACATATGAGTAAGCATGCTTAAAAATGCTACCATTCCCCCTCCCCAGGAATAGCACGGTTGCTACCCTCTGTAACTGTAGTGTGCATATCTTGTGTTGCATCAGACTATTGACCCCAGGATGGTCTCTACACTGACTGGCTTCAGCAGCGATGGCCCATCCATGAGGCAAAGGGAAGCAACCGCCTCAGGGAGGCCAAAGCAAATGCGAGTATTTCTTCCCCCCTTGTAACTGATGCAGATGATGGAGAAAATAAAAATTTCATAAACCTGCATCATTTTGATTATTCTGTTTTCGTTTGAGCCTTTTACAGTGCAGAAAAAGTACTGTACATGGTGAGAAGAATAAACTGCTAGAATCTATGGAGGCTCTGGTATGCATGAAATCAGCTAGGCATGGAAACTGTGAATAATCTTGAAATCTTTTGCACAGATGAAAGAGGATATTGGGAGACATTTCATGAATAGGAGAATTAGTCAAAGTCTTAATAAAGAAAGATGTCAAAAATGGTTATACGTCATCCCGTGATATTATGATCACTGATCAGGGCTGATCTGAAGAACAAAATGGTTTTGATTGGTTCAGGATGATGGCATTGGGTTACAACTGTTAAGATTGCTGTGGACCTTTGACTGGTGAATAGAAATCCCATGTGTAATCTGGAAGTGTATGTTCTTTACAGCCTCCTCCTTATCATAGAATCCTGGAGTTGGAAGGGACCCCCGGGGTCATCTGGTCCAACCCCCTGCAATGCAGGGATCTTTTGTCCAATGTGGGGCTTGAACCCACAACCCTCTACCATGTCAGGGGAGCAGATTCACCAACAGGTCAGAAGGGAGACTCAGAGACTGTTTTATTCAGGAAATTAGTATACAGCAGAGATCATTGCTGCTTCCTTGAAGGCATTGCCGAAACTGGCTCTGGGCACCACTTCCTCCTCCTAGCCCTCCTCTTCTGGACGTCTTCCAAGCAGATGCAAACCTTGGGCTTTTCTAGCTTTCTGTCCAGCTACATGTAAAGATCTGTGTGGCCTCGCACCCAGCTCCCTGCCTCTGCCTCTTTTTGTTCACTCAATACTCCTGGGCTTTTTTTTTGCTCCCAGCTCCCTCCCTCTGGCCTGTCTTCGGTGCCCCCCCCCCCTTTCTGGGTCTGAGCCTTCTTTCTTGGCTGAAGCCTCCCTCTATTCTTCACCTTCCAGCCGGTCCTTGACATCCCAGCGTTTTGGTTCACACATTATTTCAAAAAGCATGCGTTTGGTAAATTCACCTTTAAATGTGAACTGACTCAAATGCATAGCTGTCAACCTTCCTTTTTTTGCATTGGGAAATGGCGCTGGAATAAGGGAATTTCCCACAAAAAAGGGAAAGTTGACAGCTATGCTCAAATGTCTCCCTCCTCCCTACTCAGGAGTAAGTTCCACTGACTTCAATGGTCCTTGCTCCCAGGTAACTGCATTGAGGATTGTGACCTGAGGCACATAAAGGGTCATGCATGAATGGCGGACAATTTGCTTTGCGTTAATAATAATAATAATAATAATAATAATATTATTATTTGTACCCCGCCCATCTGGCTGGATTTCCCCAGCCACTCTGGGCGGCTTCCAACAGAAATCAAATACAAAAATATCACACATTAAAAACTTCCCTAAAAAGGGCTGCCTTCAGGTATTTTCTGAATGTCAGGTAGTTGTTTATTTCCTTGACCTGTGATGGGAGGGCGTTCCACAGGGCGGGCGCCACTACCGAGAAGGCCCTCTGCCTGGTTCCCTGTAGTTTTGCTTCTCGCAGTGAGGGAACCGACAGAAGGCCCTCGGCGCTGGATCTCAGTGTCCGGGCTGAATGATGGGGGTGGAGACGCTCCTTCAGGTATACAGGACCGAGGCCGTTTAGGGCTTTAAAGGTCAAGCACCAACACTTTGAATTGTGCTCGGAAACGTACTGGGAGCCAATGCAGATCTCTCAGGACCGGTGTTATGTGGTCCCGGCGGCCACTCCCAGTCACCAGTCTAGCTGCCGCATTCTGGATTAATTGCAGTTTCCGGGTCACCTTCAAAGGTAGCCCCACGTAGAGCGCATTGCAGTAGTCCAAGCGGGAGATAACCAGAGCATGCACCACTCTGGCGAGACAGTCCGCGGGCAGGTAGGGTCTCAGCCTGCGTACCAGATGGAGCTGGTAGACAGCTGCCCTGGACACAGAATTAACCTGCGCCTCCATGGACAGCTGTGAGTCCAAAATGACTCCCAGGCTGCGCACCTGGTCCTTCAGGGGCACAGTTACCCCATTCAGGACCAGGGAATCCTCCACACCTGCCCTCCTCCTGTCCCCCAAAAACAGTACTTCTGTCTTGTCAGGATTCAACCTCAATCTGTTAGCCGCCATCCATCCTCCAACCGCCTCCAGGCACTCACACAGGACCTTCACCACCTTCACTGGTTCTGATTTGAAAGAGAGGTAGAGCTGGGTATCATCTGCATACTGATGAACACCCAGCCCAAACCCCCTGATGATCTCTCCCAGCGGCTTCATATAGATATTAAAAAGCATGGGGGAGAGGACAGAACCCTGAGGCACCCCACAAGTGAGAGCCCAGGGGTCTGAACACTCATCCCCCACCACCACTTTCTGAACACGGCCCAGGAGGAAGGAGCGGAACCACTGTATAACAGTGCCCCCAGCTCCCAACCCCTCTAGCCGGTCCAGAAGGATGTTATGGTCGATGGTGTCAAAGGCCGCTGAGAGATCCAGCAGAACTAGGAAACAGCTCTCACCTTTGTCCCTAGCCCGCCGGAGATCATCGACCAGCGCGACCAAGGCGGTTTCAGTCCCATGGTGAGGCCTGAATCCCGATTGGAAGGGATCCAAATGGTCCGCTTCTTCCAGGCGTGCCTGGAGTTGTTCAGCAACCACCCGCTCAATCACCTTGCCCAAGAATGGTAGATTTGAGACTGGGCGATAGTTGGCCATATTGGCCGGGTCTAAAGATGTTTTTTTAAGAAGCGGTTTAATGACCGCCTCTTTCAGCGGGGCTGGGAAGGCTCCCTCACAGAGGGAAGCATTCACCACCCCGCGCAGCCCATCGCCCAGCCCCTCCCGGCTAGCTTTTATAAGCCAGGATGGGCAAGGATCAAGGAGACAGGTGGTTGGTTTCACTCGTCCAAGCAGCCTGTCCACATCCTCGGAGGTCCCAGGTTTAATTCCCAGCATCTCCAGGTCTGGTGTACCTGAAACCCTAGAAAGTTGCTGCCAATCAGTGTGGGCAATACTGAACTAGATTGGTAGAGCTGAATGTATGTCAGCTTCCCATTTTTATTTCATTTAACAAGATACCACTTAATCAAAAGACCGATAAACTGTTGATGCAATTTACTCCCATTCACACAAGCTCTTACTAAATAGGTTTGCGTTTAAATCAGGCCCCTTTCATCCAGAACCATGAGGACTGGAATTCTTATTTTTAAGAAGAAGGCTAGCTCTCAGTGGTAGAGCATCTGCCAGGGTTAATTGTAAACCTGAATGCCTGTACCAGTGGCAATAATGCACCAAAACCCATTACATTAGGCAAAATTGTGGAGTGATACCTCTGTTTTAAAACTAAAACAACTTAGGTAAATGTAATTAAATAGACATTTGATGCTTCTGTGAATATTGATGGCTGTTTCTTGTGTAAATAAGGGGAAACAAGAAAACACCTGCAAAATATGGAGAACTGGCTTGAAATAGGAAGAAATGAGAAACTGACACTGCCAGGTTCACCTATGCCTGCTCTTGAGTAGACATGCCTAGGACTGTGCTGTGAGGTGTCAGGGGTTTTGGGAATGCTGGGTCGGTGGGATGAGCAAAAGGGAGGCAGGGATGACAGAAGTTTGCAATGAAGTTTGTTTATTTCAGAAAACAATAGAGCAACGGTAAGCACTAGCGGTACAGAAGAAGGCAGAGGTTTCTCTGGGGAAAGCCGTGATCGATCCACAGGAAGAGGAGTTGCCTGTGCATCTGACTCTCTCTAGCAGGGGCAGGAAGACTCCAGCCGGGAACGAGAAGCTGCTGGCTGCTTTTCTCCTTGTCGGCCTCACTCTTCCTTCATTGTCTGTTTGATCCAAGGGAGGTAGGCGGCGACACGCGTGTAAACTGATGGCGGGATTTGGAAGCCATAGGAGACAATTCCATGGGCAACTCCATTGCAGACCAGGGCACTCCCAGAATCCCCCTGAGCATTGAATTGTGGGGTTGGAGACAGAGGGCGAGAGAAACTTGACTTATTTCACATTATTATTATTATTATTATTATTATTATTATTATTATTATTATTCACCACTGCATTTCTACCCCGCCTTTCCTCCAAGGAGTTCCAGGCAGCTGACACAACACTCCCCTCACAACCACCCTGTAAGGTTGGTTGGGCTGAGAGGTGGAGTGACTATCCCCAAGTCATCCAGTGAGTTTCATGGGCAAGTGTCAGTCTGCTGCCAGCAACTCCTGGCTGGTTGCTCAGGAAAGTACAAAGACAAGTGAGTGTTTCTTACCATCCACTTTTTATCCAGTATTTACAGAGAGGGCTGTAGAACCCAGCCTCTTGGATAATGGCGTTGTCCCGAGTGAATCTCCACCTCCCGTCTCTCCCACTTCCTCATTTGTCTCTCCTGTGGGTGGTGCTAAGGGCTCTGTCTTTGAGCTCTTTGCTCTCCTACTTTCAAGGTTTGCTGGGTTCTGGAATGCTTTCTAAAGACACGGTGTCCATCAGCTGTTGCCCCCCTGGTGCTTCCGCCTCCTCGTCTCCTATTATTTTCCAACTTCCCCCCTCATCTACCTCTGAGCTGTGACCTCCCTCAAACCCCCAATGTAAATCTAAGCAGTCTTCCTCTTCCTCCTCCTGGAAGGGTCAAGCTGGGCAGGTGGCCTCCACCATTCCTCCTCTGCCCACTCCCTGACAGCAAGTGGGGATTTGAGCCCTAGTCTCTTGGGTCCCAGTCTGAACTGAAGTCTCCAGGTGTGCCTGCCCACCCCACTCAGGTGGTGGCTTGAACATCTGGGTCGACAAGAGCACAGATAGATAGATGGATGGATGGATAGATAGATAGATAGATAGATAGATAGATAGATAGATAGATGGCTTGCAAGCTTCATCCCGGCAGAAGCACCTGCAGATTATTGCATAGACCAGTGGTGGCCAAACTTGGCCCTCCAGTTGTTTTGGGACTACAAATCCCATTATCCCTAGCTAACAGGCCCAGTGGTCAGGGATGATGGGAATTGTAGTCCCGCAACAGCTGGAGAGCCAAGTTTGGCCACCACTGGCACAGACTCTTGGGAGGGTGTGAATGTGACTGTCATGGAAGAACAACACAATCCATTTTAAAACATTGGCATAAAAGTCTTCTGAAAGATCACAGAAGGAAGCAAAGTGGAGACATTTTTAGGGTTGGGGCATTTTTTGTGTGAATTGCAAGAAGCAGAAAAACCACTAATGTGGATTGATCCTTGCTCTTCACCTTGCCCACAACAGGCAATTGCACTCTATTTAAATTACCACAGGGATCGCCCAAGCAGCACCCATGGGTGCAATAGTACTCTTGCGGTCTTCCCGGAGTCTCTGTGTTCTCTCCCCACCACTTAATGCTGGTGGCTGCCTTTTCCTCCCTTGAAAAGTATACAGAGCTGAAAGGGGGCAAGAGGGGCTCCTTCCCCACTTCCTCTTTCAACTCTGTGGACTTTGCAAGGCTCAGATTAATTCCACCGGAAGGGACCGGAGGTGGTGGGAGCAACAGTCCTCACTCAAAGATCCAAAGGAGCCCATGGGCCTAAAAAAAAGATGTTGGCAGCCCCATAACTTTTAGTAAATATGTCTAAAAATTGCATCTCTGCACATGAATTAGCATGTGCAATTTTGTAAAATGTATGGGCTTTTGTTCTGCGAAGCTGTCTCCTTGTTTTTGACAATGACATGGGGGCGTCCTGCTTACATTGCTGACGTCGCAGAGCTTGGCACGGCTGCCGGCACACACCATCCCATCGGTGAGTTCTGGAAGGAACTGGAGGCACTTCCTGCGGCCAAGGGCGGTGACATTGGTCTCAAAAAGTTTGGAGCTGCCTTCGTATCTCGCATCAATGCGGCCCCATCCAGCCACAAAGCATTTTGTGTCTTTGAGGAGGTCGTTTTCATTTTCCGGTAATGGGATGACTTGGACATACTTGTTGATCTTGGCTTCACGGTCGAGCTTTAGGGGAGGAAGGAGGAGAAGAGGATGCTTCCAGAGAGTCATGAGACATCACAGACAGGCCACTGATAGCTCAGGGTGCGGGAGAAACTTTATCCACTTAACGTTTAACAGTGCATTAATCTAATCTGTGCTTTTGGAAATAATGTGTAGTATCTAGCAAAGTTCTAGATTGATAGATTTAAGTAAGTCACGTCCTTTACTTTTAATATGCCCAATCTAAGTCTAAAGTTGGATACAGTTTGCAGTGTTTGGGTTCCAAGTTGTTTGAGAACCAAGGCGTTTGAGAACCAAGGTACCACTGTACAACCCAACATTCATCAAATCTGTACTTCACATTACAGCCAAGTAATGTGCACGTAGAGTGGAAATATGTATATACCAGGGTAAAGTGTGCATATAAATGCATATAATTGTGAAAAACAAGCCTTATGAGGAATGGTTGAGGGAGTTGGGGGTGTTTAGCCTGGAGAAAAGAAGACTGAGAGGTGATATGAGAGCCAACTTCAAACAGCTGAAGGACTGTCACATGAAAAACGGAGCCAGCTTGTTTTCTTCAGCTCCAGAGGGCAGAACCCAAACCGAATGACAAGAGAGGAGATTAGGAGGAACTTTCTGGGGGGTAAGAGCTGTTCAACAAGGGAACCTGGGAAAGTGGTGGGTGGAGGTGGGGGTGGAGTTAAACAGAGACTCTTTAGCTATGACTCTTGCTTTGCAGGGGGCTGGACTGGATGACTTTTGGGGTGCTGCCTCCCGGCTCTACAAGTCTTATGATCCTATGAAAACAGCAAAACAAGAATGCATTCTATTAGGGGGGAATTGCATCAGGGAAATGTGCATATTAAGCAAAACTGCATTTTAAAATGTCAGGAGGGATTTGCACACAACTGCTGGTGAGTTTTCGAGGGAGTGTTTTAAATAGATGCAAGTTGATATAGAAATGTGGAGAATAGGTAATAAGATATGGGTAGGAACTAAGAGAGACAGGTGGCCTCCCTGCCGGCAACATGCCTTTGTTGTGATTTTGGAGGTTTTTGTTTGCTTTTACTTATCAGATAAAATGGGGGGTGGGGTGGAATTTTGATGGAAATGTCCTCAGATAGACACTTTACCCAAGTATATGCCTTTCTGTAGACATAACTTGACTGGAGAAATACATTGCAAGTTTCAGAGATGTGCTGATTTTGAAAAGGTGGATGTGTTTGGGTTTGTGTATTATTCCCAAATTGCCAATAGGCATGGGTCCCTGTACAATGGAACCTAGGGCTACTTTACCCTCTGGTAACGTAAACTTCGGGTTGTGAAAGCGGCGAACCCAGAAGTGCTTCACTGCTTGTGCATGCACAGAAGCGTTCTCTCGGGTTGCAAAAACATTGGGATATGGCCAGACCTCTGGAACAGATCCCGTTCGCAACTGGAGGTACCACTGTAATTGCAAAATTTATTGAATTCATTCCCCGCCCCTTGCAAGCTCTGGGCTGCATAGAATACCAGCCTACTACCCATTTGACTTGCCTTGCCGTTTTACTTTTCTGTATGTGGATACAGAATGCTATTTGCAACCCAAAATTTGACAGTTCCATGAATAATGACATATGCATTTCGGGTGAAAGCACCAGTTGACAATCTTTCTCCGTACCTTTAAGAGAAGGATGTCGTTGAAGGGGGTTCCACCAACCACTGTATAACCCGGATGCGGATGGTAACTTTTGACTCCAAACACCTGCTGGGAGTTTTCGACAGCCTTCAGGTTGTGAGCACCCAGAATGACGGAGATATCTCTTTGAACAAGAAGAGAATCAACAGAAAGCCACAGCCGATTATTCCTGCATAGCAGGGGTTGGACTAGATGACCCCTGGGGTCCCTTCCAATGCCGCTAACCTACAATTATGTGAAATTGTCCAACAGAAAATTCTTTCCAGGCACCTTAGAGACCAACTGTGTGAGCTTTCGTGTGGCATTCTGAAGAAGTGTGTGCACACGGCTCATACCAAGAACAAAATGTTTAGGAGTGTGGATGAGTGTATGAGTATTATATTTATATATATCTCAATCCCAGCTTGTGTGAGCAAGCTCCAAACTTAGCAGAGTTTACATTCCCTTTTAAAACACAGCAGAAAACGTTTGCATAGGCTTGCTTAAGCCAGCTATATTCCTGGTATATTCCCCTTGTTCCCTCTTAAAAGTAAAGATACAAGACAGCACTGATTATTAGATAAAATAGAGTTTACTTACAGACATCCATGAGTCACAGTACAGGCAAAAAGAGGCAGACAAACTTAGATAAATGTATTTACATGCAGTGAAGCTGCTTCCATAAGGGAACAGTTCCGCTCTGTGGGGCTCAAGGTTCTTCACCTCTGCTTCTCTCAGCTGCAGGCTGAGAGAGCATCCTGCTTCTTCAAAGGACGAGGCAAAATGGACAGTCTTCTTTGGGATCTGGCTCCCAGGTAAGACCACACCTACTTCTGGTTCCTGTAACTCAGTCCAGGTAAACAGGAAGTTAAGCCTGGAGGACTGAGTTACCTTCATGTCCTCTCTAGGAGTGTTGTGTTTGGCTGCTCTGTGTTTACATCCCACACATTTTTATTATAGAGAGAGAAACATTAAACACATTGATATAAAACAGTTAAAAATAGGTATTTAGAAATATTGAAATGGGTGACTAAAATCAATGGTAGCTGAAAAGAGATATAACACATGTAACATTCCCTTAAATCATCCTGAGAACTATCGTCTGGAAAAGGTAGCTCTGTAAGGGGTAATCTACAGTTCCCAGGATTATTTCATTGTATGATTTTATGAGTTAATACTTCATTATTAGCTCATTAATTAACTCATAAATTTCTTCAGTAAAAGGTCTTAAAATACGTTTTAGGGTGTGAGGAATTCAAATCTGCTATTATTTTTGTGGGTGGACAACCTTTAGCTTGTAAGTCTATGTTTGATAAAGAAGCAAGTAAACTGCTCTTGGAAAACTGAAGAATTTTAATTTTACCTTCTGAAAGTGTCAGATAATATTGTTGCTGCCATCCGTCTGTCTCGAGGGACAGTGGAGTGCGCCTCCAGGGGTGAAGTCAAACAACTGCGTTAGCAGGACCAAAGTGGCCTCCCCAGAGCGCAAACACAAGTCCTGGGCTGCCCAGGTGACAAGACCCCCCCCCCCTTCGGCCTCACTGAGGGGGCCCAAAGGAAAGCAGAGCAAGACGTTTGGCACCAGCTTGGCTGCAGGAGTTGCCAGAAGGAGGTGGGACAAGGCGCCACCCAAACCGCCTTAGGGTCTCCACTCAGGATTTGTCTTGGGTTTACTCCTGAGCCTTTCCTCTCTCAAAGATGTCCCACAAGGCAGCGCAGGTTTAGGACCAGAGTTTTCTTCTAGAAAGGCTCCCTTCCCAGGTGGACGAGCCCCAACTGCCCCTCACTCCCCTCGAGTCTGTGGCACATGCAGAAACCGCTTTCTTGACCCCTTGGTCTCATCCGCTTCATCCCCCAGAGGCTGGCTTTGCATGCAGGGGAAGCCCCTGACTCACTGAGAGTTTGAGACCCATTGTCTCCCCTCACCTGATTTAGCCAGCCATTCGAAGCTGTTCCCAGGATTGTGGCCACTGTCACCCGTTGACAGCTTCTAGTGGGAATCACCTTCCCATCCAACGTGTTGGGAAATAGATTCTCCAATGGACAAATATCGCTCTTATGTGACTGTAATTGCAGAGCACCAGAATCGTTGTATCACATAATCTTTGATTGTGCTCTTCACTCATCGGCCAGGAGTAAGTTTCTTGCTCCATATTTAAAGGGAATTGCCGATGACTCGAACGAAGCCAAACTGAGATACCTACTGAATGATGAAGACCCTCCAAGATCACTTACGGTTGCCAGATTTCTGATCACCGTCCTATCCCAAAAGAAGAAAAACGGACTTCTGGGCGGATTGGACATTCCTTTTAAATCATGACTCAGGATGTAATTATGTGTTACCTTAATTGATGTTTTTATAATTTTTATAGTTTTTATAGTTTTTATAATTTTATAAATAGGGGGTGATGTTTTATGTTGTAAATTTACTGCTTAGTCTGTTACTTTAAAGTCCTTTCGAAGTTCTAAGTAGAAAGGCTAAGTACATATGTTGTTTGGAAAATCGTGCGTGATGGGCCAATGGCCGTAATAATAAATATCTACCTGACAGCTTCTAGGAGCCACAGGTGAGATCTGAGCGCAGGTGGGGACCAAAGGTGGACAGACTACCCCAGAAGGAGCACATGTTTCCCCACCTGAGGTAGGCACCCTCTCCTAACATCCCATATAAAATATGTGGAATGTATAAATAACAATAATGATATTGTAATATAGCTGCAAGTACCTGGCAACCATTTTGAATTATTTCTATTAAAAAAAATATTTTTATTAAATTTTCATTTTCCTCCCTTTGTCACAATCAAATAACATCATATCATCACATACAGTTTTCCTCATACTGAGCTTCAACTTCCCCCCCCTCCCTGGCTTTCATAGGTAATCACATTCATCTTACCATTTCTATGTCAGCCTATTTACCTTCTTTTTATGCTTAGAGAAATTAACTTTAGTATTTGTAAACTGGTATCAAAAATTAACATTACAAAATATTTTAAATCAAAGCTGCAAATGTTTTCAAACGTTTACAATGTTCTTTCATGTACTGTATACAGTACATACACTACATTTTTAATTATTTCTATGCAATTTTACACACATTCTACTTACCCAGTCTAAAAACCTTTTCAATTCCAAAGTCAACTTTTTAGCACCCCTCATTTTTTTGGAAGTTGCAAGTCTAAAAATTGAAACCCGCCCTGACTCACCCATTGCAGTGGGCTGCAGTCAGGACCCACTGAGGGGCCACAAGAAACCCCCCACAGCGAAAACCTCCACCTCCTTTCAGAGCTGCTGCGTACGTCCTGGCGTGTGGCTTCGCTTCACCTCCTCCAACGATCTGGCTGCGGAGGCTGCCTGGAAGAGAGAGACCTGAGTCGCCGATTCCACCACACCGTGAAATGGCATCAATAGCAGAACCATCAAGGTAGGACTTGGGGGGGAAGGAGTCTGGGGCCCCACTCAGCAGAAGTGGGCTTGTCGGCTTGTCTATCCAGCATATCTTTTAAGAATCCTAGCCATCCCAGTTGGTGACCCTCACCATCTCCAGTGGGAGGGAGTTCCATAGTTCCAACTGTGTGCTGAGTGAAGAAGCACTTTCTTTTATCTGCCCTGAATCCCTCAGCATTTGCCTTTATTGGATGACCACAAGCTCTAGAGTTATGAGACACCGGGCTGGGGTTTCCTCTATCATCATTCTGCTTGCCATGTGCCATTTTATACATCTCCATCAAGGCACTTGCCTTTTTCTGTAAACTATGAAGTCCAAAATGCTGCAACCTTTCCTCATAGGGCAGTTGCTACAACCCAACAATCACAGAATCGCAGAATCCCAGAGTTGGAAGTGACCCCCTGCGATGCAGGAATCTCTACTGAGGCATCCCTGACAGATCATCGGCCAACCTCCCCTGGAGGAGAGCCCTCTGCCTTCCACAGTCCAACAGCTCTGGCCATCAGATTGGATGAAGTGGCTACTCACCGCCAGTGTCCAAGTGGGCAGACAAAAGGCCAACGAGGAGGAAGCAGACTCTCCATGGCTGCTCCATCCCTCTGCCTCTGAAGTTGACAAAAGGGGACCAGACTGGCTCTCTTCACGTGACATCATGTTTTATAGATGGGCTACCGGCAGTTGGAAACGGTTTTGCAACATCACCTAATCTTCCCCTTCCCTTATCTGTGATCTGAATCCGACAATCATTGGTACAAGAGGCTTGTTTCTTGGAAGGGAAGCTCTGGCCCTTGTGACTCTCCCCTGGCTACACGCATGTCCCTGACCCTGCCTAACACCCTCCGTCAGTCTTTTGGCTAAACCTGTGCCCTTGCTTGCCTGGCTGGAGGATGAAGCGGGTGTCTGAGTGAGTGTCCCGGGGTTCCCAAACTTTTTCCAGAGAGGGCCAGATTTCATGAAGTGAACATGCATGAGGGCCGACCAAAGTTGTTGAGCTTTGACCCCAATAAATAAACTGTCACAGGGGCCGGATAAAACAGCCCCCCCCCATGGACTTTGGACATGCTTGGTCTATGAACTACCCTACTGAGCAAAAGTAGAATTTGCATTTGTTGCTCCGCCCACTTCTGCCTCAGGCCCTGCCCACTGTTGTGATATTATAACATGCCGAGCTGCGAACACTGTAGCAGCAAGGTCACAAGACTTAAGGGTCATGTTTCACCCTATGGGAGAAACACCGGTCCCACTAATCTTCCCACACATGTGATGTCATTGTAATTACTGTTGTACTCTTTACTTTCAGTTCTGCATCAGGAGGTGCAGACGCTTTAATAGACAGCTCTGAATTATGAGCTGCTACGCAGATATAAATATTCTGCACTTATCTACAATAAAGTAGGTTTTAGCCTTCACTGGCTTGTGTGTGTTGTTTTCAAGCTGGGAACAACCGCATATTACATTGTGCCCCTGGACTCCAGAAGCCAGAGGGCACGGAAGCTTCGTCCGCCTTTGGGGTCAGTCTCTCATCCCACTGGGATGTGGCCCTCGGAAGGCTGCCCCAAATGCAGACTTCTCAGGTCTCAGCAGGTTAGTGGTAAGGGATCAGGCAAACTCCCAGAAGTGCCCCCCACTCCTGCATCGCAGGGGGCTGGACTAGATGGCCCTCAAGGGTCACTGCCAACTCTACATTTCTAGGATTGCCTCCCTGCCAGGCAGTTTCTCCAGCCTCCGGCAATTCCCCATGCTGCACAGGAGCTCCCTCCTTCTTTGGGGGGAAGCAGCTGGGAGCCAAGCTGACACTGCTGAACCCCCACCTCTGCCACCTGGGACATGAGGGGCGCCAGTCTCACCCAGCCAGTCCATTTGACAGAGGGTCCCTTGGCTCACTCGGTCCCAGGACTCCTGCTACTTGTCATGATAAAGGGAGTCCTTTATGGAACTCCCACCTAGATGGCTTTAAAGGGGATTGGATGAATTCACGGAGGAGAATGCTACTGAGGACTTCTGGCCATTTTGGTTGTGCTCTTCCTGCCCACTGACCACAACAAGGTGAGGTCCTCTCACAGGTTCCGCAAAAACAAGTCATTATTTTCATTGCCATGATCCTACACTTTGCCAAAGGGAAACTCCACACCGCAGTAGAAATCATATATTGAACAGATGGAAAGCTCTTTAATCTGAGCAGGCTGAAAGCAAAGAGTAAGGTTACCATAACTTCTGTCATAGAGCTTCAGTATGCTGATGACAACGTAGTGTGTGCACACTCAGAGGATGACCTCCAAACCATCCTAAATATCTTCACAGAAGCTTATGAAAAGCTTGGCCTATCGCTCAGCATCCAAAAAACCAAAGTGCTGCACCAACAAGTACAAAACAACCCCTCTGCAGCGCCACAAATCCAACTCAATGGTGCAACGTTGGAAAATGTCAATCACTTCTCCTACCTAGGCAGATATCTTTACACAAGGGCCAACACTGATGCCGAAATCCAGCATCGCCTGAGCTCTGCAAGTGCAGCTTTCTCCCGATTGAAGGGCAGAGTGTTTGAGGACTGTGACATTCACAGGGAAACCAAAATGCTTGTTTACAAAGCTGTTGTACTACCAACCTTACTATACGCTTGTGAAACATGGATCACTTATCAACGCCATCTCCAACTCCTCAAAAGATTCCATCAATGGTGTCTCTGAAAATTTTTACACATCACTTGGGAAGACAGGCGAACTAATACCAGTGTACTGGAAGAAGCAAAGATCACCAGTGTTGAAGCAATGATTCTTCAACATCAACTTTGTTGGACTGGTCATGTTGTGCGGATGCCTGATGATCGTCTTCCAAAGCAACTACTCTATTCCAAACTTAAAAATGGAAAGCGTAATGCTGGTGGTCAACAAAAGAGGTTTAAAGACTGTCTCAAGGCAAATCTTTAAAAATGTAGTATTGGGAAACACTTGCCCTGCGAGCGCTCCAATTGGAGAACAGCCTTTACCAAAGGTGTCATGGGCTTTGAAGACACTCGAACTCAGGACGCAAGGGAGAAACGTGCTAAGAGGAAGGCATGCTTGGCAAACCCTCACCATGATCAACTCCCGCCTGGAAACCAATGTCCCCACTGTGGAAGGACGTGTGGATCCAGAATTGGCCTCCACAGTCACTTACGGACTCATTGTTAAAACCGTGTTTATGGAAGACAATCTTACTCGGCTACGAGGGAAAGAAGAAGAAGAAGAAGAAGAAGAAGAAGAAGAAGAAGAAGAAGAAGAAGAAGAAGAAGAAGAAGAAGAAGAAGCTCTCCCTTTACAGCTGGAGGCAGCAATGCTTCTGACTCCTCTTGCGGATTTCCCTTTGGGGCATTTGGATGCTGAACTAGGTGGGCCATTGGCCTGATCCAGAAGGCCCTCCTGAGGTTCTTGGGTTTCCCAAGTTGTTTGGGACCTTGTCAGATCAGCCCTTTAAAATCTTGATGGGGGGGGGGGATTCACTTCCAGCTCTGGAATGATGGAACCAGGAATGAATATCTTTCTGCTCTCTCCAAATGCCAGATGAAGACTGCAGGATCCAGAAGGCCCCTTCAGTGTTGCATCTTCATTTGGTGGACTTCACAAATCCATGTTGCACAAGGGCTGAAATTCTGGTTAAAGGCAATTGAGGTCAAAGTTGTAAAAACTAGTGCTATGGAATTGGGGTGTTAGGGGAGGTGTCTGACTTCACCCCCAGAGGCACACTCCATTGTTTCTTTTGACAGACAGATGCCAACAACAATACATACCATGTGGAATTCAATGGAATTCAATATATCCTTTCTGAATATATTAGTTTGTAGCCTGAGTCCCCTTCGCCAAACATCCCATCATCTTCCTAGGAATATCAGAAACTGCCTTAGTCTGTTGGTCCTTTGAGCTCAGTCCTATTTACACTGACGGACAGCAGCTGTCCAAGGTTTTAGACAGGGAAATTTTGCAAGACCTACCTGCATGCAGGTAGATGCCAGGCATTGAACCTGAGACCTTCCTGCATGCAAAACTGCAAGTGCTCCGTCACTGAGCCATGGCCATTCCCCAAAAGGGATATAGACAGCTGCCTAGCTCTGGCCCTTCCCTAAAAAACAAGGCTCCTGATGGTTCCAGAAAAAAGGTTGATTTAAATGGGAGCCCAGGAAGAAGCCTTGTTCTGAGTCACAGTGCTGGCCCACCGAGCCTTGTGTTGCTGACCCTGACTGACAGAGGACCTTCCCGGTCCCAACTGGAGATACCACTGGATGTTGAACCTGGGGTGTTCTGCATGCAGTTGCTTCTAGAGCTCTGGGCACCTGTACACACCAATCTAGTGTCTAGGCAACTATTCCCGGGTGTGCACTCTAGGAGCAGTTGCAGCCACAGCGGACCACTCTCCCTCCACCAGTCCACCTGACCTGCCTCTTCCTCCTCTTCTTCCAACCCACCCTGTGCTCCACCCTCCAGCTTTGAAGCTTCCGCTGCCTTGTTCCTGGCAAACCACAGTTCCCCACAAACCACTGCCCGCCTCTCCTGAGCCAGTCTCTAGCCCCACTTCCCCCGGGGCACACCTGTTGACATCCTGCCAGTTTGTGACAGTGCTTCACCATTGTGCTTTGGCTAGGGGTGGAAGGATCTGTCCATTTCTGTTCCCCTGGTTTCTCATTTTTCCATGTTGAAAAATGTGACACGCCCAGGAAACCTGCAAGCCTCCAGATAGGTTCCGACTCTGACTCCTGTCAGTCTTGAACGTTGGCCACGTTCGCCAGGGCACAATAATCTCACAGCCCAAAGGTTCCCTTTATCAGCTTGATGGACTCATAGTGGGACTGTCAGAAAACTGCCATTTCCCGTCAGATAACAGTGAAGATTGTGCCCTTGCTTAGATACAGTTGCAATATAAATTATTAGGTTTATTATCAACATTTACAGGCTGTTAGTGGTTTGCAATGAGCAAATAATAAAAAAGCAATGAAATAGCTCAACACAAATGGTTCCCCCAAATTCAGCTGAAACTGCAACTTATTCTGGCTTCTCCAGTCTCACTATTATTCAGCCCCTTCATGGCAAGCATCTTCAGTACTTTGTAGAACAGCCTTTTGCTGCTATGACTAGCACCAAGTGCTGGGATAGCTCAGCCACTAAGAGCATGAGACTCTGAATCTCAGGGTCATGGGTTTGAGCCCCATGTTGAGCAAATATATATATCTCCTGCATTGCAGGGGTTCCCTTCCAAATCAGCTGGGGGATGACTAAGGATGACTAAGGAGATGCAGAGTATTTGGGACGCCTCCCTCCCTGCTCTTCCAGAGCCGCTGAGCTGCTGCTTCTCTCTGCATTTTGGTTTAAATGTAGAAATGTCTTGTGGCAATTAGAAAGCCGCATTGGTACACCCCCTGCCTGAATTTTCCATTCTTGTGCCTGCCATCTTGTTGCTACCAGTCACCAATAATTGGTCACTGTCAACATTTACTAAAGATTGGAAAGACCTCTCACACACTTTTTGCGTGAAAAAGAACAATGACATTTGGGTTTGAAGGTTAAAGATGCTGGTGCTTTATACAAAGCAGTCGTGCTGGGTGTTATTATGGGGTGGATGAATAACATTTATATATAGCTGGCAGACAAAGAATCAGAAGTTCCTTAATTTCTTAACTTTAGTTTCTCTCTCTCTCTCTCTCCTTCCCCTTCTTTTTTCTTTGTTTTCCTATGGATCTATGTTTTTATCTAGATTAATGTTTTAGACTAGACAACAAAAGATATTTGATAATAATATTTGATTCCCTCTTTATTAAATTGTGTGTGTGTGTGTGTGTGTGTGTGTGTGTGAGAGAGAGAGAGAGAGAGAGAGAGAATTTGTGCAAAGGGTTGCATCTAGGAAAGGAGTGGCAGGTAAGGTGATAACGGTCATAGGATCTATAAAATATGATAATGGAGGTTCCCACTTCTTACCTACCTAGGAAGTCTGTTGGTCCACCTAGCTCAGTATTGCCTACACTGACTGGCAGCAGCTCAGCAGGGTTTCGGACAGGGGGTCTTTCTCTCCCATCCCTACCTGGAGATGTTGGCAGGGATTGGACCAGAGGTCTCTTGTAAGCAAAGCAGGTGCCCTGCCACTGAGCTGTGCTCCTTTCCCTAAAAACAAAGCAAGAGTCTAGTCCTCAATATTCTCAAAACCTGTTTTACATAGGAATGTGGGGAACTGCCTTATGGGTCCATTTGGCTCAGTATTGCCTACTCTCTGGGGTTTGGGGCAGGCAGGTGAGTTAGGGACTTGTCTATCGCCTGCATGCGAAGATGGGCTCTGGCGGATGGAGCGGATGAGATCACGAGGGGTCCAACAGCCAAGCTGGCAGTTTCTGCCCATGCTGTAGAGGGAAGTGAGGGGCAGGTGGGGCTCGTCCACCTGGGAAGGGAGCCCACCTAGGCCCTAAACCTCTGCTGCCTTGCGGCTACACTCATTTGTGAGAAGGGCTTCACCCACACTCGCTGCCTTCCGGGAGGGACATCTCCAGGAGGAGTAAAAGCTACATAAATCCAGACTGGAGTCCCTAAAGCAGTTGGATGGAGCTTTGTACTTCAAATGATTGAGTTAATGTGGAAAAGAGAATAAATAACAAGGCACTTTTAAATAAGAAATAAACCTTTGGGGAATCTAATTAGAATATCAAAATTTCTATATCAGCTCCTTCTGGCAACTCCTGCTGCAGCCAAGCTGGTGCCAAACGTCTTGCTCTACTTCCTGGCGAGGCCGGGGGGGGGGGGTCTTGGTCTAGGCAGCCCAGGACCCCCCAGACATGCTGCCCAGGCTTGTGACACTTGGGTGCTGCTCATGCAGCAAAAAAACAACACAGGAGGTGGCAGTTACTGTAAAAGACTCTTCCAGCAGAAGGTGGGTTGAACCTGAAGGCTTCTGAACACAAGGCAGGTGCTGCTCTAACCACTGAGCTAAGGAAATGTGCATATTGGTTTGGCACCTAAACTCCACCCTCTTTCATTGTTCCTGTTTTAGGCAGTCCAGTGGCAGACCACCTTCTTTTCATGGAGAAAACCCCAAAGTCAATCCCTGGCCTGTCCAGGTAAGATCAGTCACATTTGGAGAGCTATGACTAGTCAATGCAAACAGGACAGAGGCAGATGGACCAGTGGCTTGGCAGAAAGCGTGCCATGAGGACTAGAGTGCTGGGTTTTCATAAAGCGACTCCTTGTGAGTAAAGGGCTCCTGGGGGGCATGGCCTGAGACAAGCTCCCTTGGTGGAGGCATGGCAGGTGGCAGTTGTGGGGAAAGTTGTGGGTCATGGCAGCTGAAAGGGGTTTAAATCGAAAGAAGTCTATTCAGCCACTTGGTCTCCATTTGTTGAATTTGTTCTGAGGTGAGTCCCAGGGGCCAGGCAGAGAGGGCTTGAGGGCCGCATTGGGTGAGAGAGAGACCCTTGGCTCACTCCCACTGCTCTCCTGTGTCTCCAGACAGCCCCCCCCCTCCCCTAGAGGTGTGATGATGTCACAAAAAGGCAGGTGAGGAAAGGGCCCATTGGCTCCAGCCCTACCCTTCTCCATCCTCCTGACTGACAGCTGAGGAGCCGAGAGAGGGAAGGAGGGCGCCACAATTTCCCCCCCTCTCTCTCTGCTGGGTGACGAATTTGCTGGATGGATCTCACACTTCCCAGGGTGAGTGGTGTTTCCAAATCCAACGAACAGGGAAGAGCTTTCTGTATCAGGCCAGTGGCCCATTGAGCCCAGCATCCTGTTCTCACCATGGCCCACCAAATGACCCAGACAGGAGGCCTGCAAGCAGCACCCAAGGGCAGCAGGGACTCTCCCCTCGTGCCGTTTCCAGCCTCGCATTGCTGCCTCCAACTATGGGGGCAGAGGCATGATGGCTAATAGAGGCCAGTAGCCCTCCCTTCAACGGGTTTGCCCAGTTCTCTTTCAAAGCTACCCAAGCTGGTGGCCACCCCTGCCTCCTGCTTCCTGCGGGAGCAAGTTCCATAGGTTAACCCCATGCCAAGCGAAGAAGGACTTCCTTTTGTCCAAACCCAAGCAAATTTGCATGCTGCTGCCTGTTGCTTCCCAGGTGGGATCCTTTTGTCAGGCCGCTCATGCTGACCTGTGTCATGGAATCATAGAACTGCAGAGTTGGAAGAGACCCCCGAGGGTCATCTAGTCCAACCCTGTGCAGTGCAGGTCTTTGGGTGTGTTGGCCCAGTCACCACGTTCTCCATTTGCTTCTTTTTCAGCCCAGACATGTGACCTCCCCTGCTGGCTCTTCCACCACCTGCTCCAGCTTTGGGTTCACCTGGTCCTGTGCCCAGGAGTAGGATTTTGGGAGTTCCCTATGGCTCACAGACACCCTCCACAATGCTACTGCCAACCTCCGAGCGTCCCATACCACCCGCGAGCACCGTATCCCAGCTACCCAGCAGGACCATATCTGAAATCTTGTCCATCCTGCCCCAGGTGCAATGCGTATGGCTACAGAGGCTACCCACCTGGGCCTGCATACCCACAGCAAAGGGGTGAAGACTGCTTCACCTGCTGCCTGAAAGCTTGCGCTGCCATCTTTTGCTGCTGCTGCGTTATAGACATGGTGACTTACGACTGCGACTGCAACTACGGCTGAGCACCCCAAGACCCTCTCAATACCTCTGGCATGGATTGCTGCGTAGCCTCTTCTTCCTCTCCTCCTCCTCCACAGCTTCCAAGCACTGTAATAAATGATGTGCTCTGCACAGGCAACGGGGACACACGTCTGCTGCTGAGACGGTGCCATGGTTTCTTTCTCTGTTTTGTTTAAAGCATTTGCCACCAAAGCTCCCAAAAGAATGGTGTGGATCTTCTGGGTCTGGAAGCAGCTGTCAGGGCTGGAGTCAGATGCAGGCCAGCACCAGGCTTTGTGGTCAGTGAAGTTAACTCCTTATTGAAGGACACGGCACACAACCCAGCAACACTCCCCAGCAGTCCTTGCCCCATGGAGCCATTGCCAGGAGTGAAGGTCCTCTCTAAGGCTTCTCCTCTCCCAGATGTTTCCCAAGCAGTCTCAAGCTGCACCTGCACACCTCTGGCCTCTGTTTTGCCTTCCTCATTATTCTGAGCATTCTTGGAGACCAGGACACAGGGGAGCTTGTCGCACCAAGAAGGGGAGACTCCCTTGCTTCTTCAGCAGCCTCTTGACCCCTCCCTCCTCTGCGCCAGCCTCAGAGTCTGAACTGCTTCCTGTCACAGGCTCTTCCTGCTCACTAAACCCTGTTGCCCCTTCAGCATCCAGCATCTTTTCCCATCCACTCCCTCTGACCTCTCCTTGGTGTCCCACCGCCAATTGCCAAGCTCTGAGCCTTCCTCCTCTGGGGGTTCCCACCACTCGTCTGTGTCCAGCCAGTTCCTAACAGCAGCCTTCATTTCTTTCCTGACCCACCTCTTTGTAGAACAGCCTCCAGGTGTCTTTGACTACAAAGCCCCTCATCTGTTCCCACTAGCCCCAGCCAGTAGAGGTGGGGGGAAATGCAATTCAGTTTGCAGTTCAAGGCAGACCTACCAAATCCATACATCCTGCACCAATGCATGGACTGAAACTCAGCTCTCCTTCAAAATCCACACTTCTCTGGATGCTTTTCTGCCCCCACGCTCCTCTGCCTTGGCCAGAGGCTCTTATGCAAAATTAAATACATATATACTCCCGTGAGTAACTGTCAGGATCGTGTGGAAGCCTTCCACGAGAAAACGCACTTGCCAGGCTGTCTGTGTCTGAGTAGTCTTTATTATGTACATATATACAAGCTGGAGCTCAGTTCTCAAGCGTCCGATCCATCACTCTCAGTTGCCGGCAGGGCGGACTTACAGGACCACCTCCAGCAAAGCAGTCTGGGTAAAGCGACACACCTACGCTGCTCCCTTCGCTTCCACTCCGAGGGTATGGTGACTGCCTCTCCATCCGTTCCTGAGCTACTGCTGAGCTGGCGGTGCTGACCCTCTCCTGTGGCATCAGGGACTCCCTCCTCCACCTGACTGTCTTCCCTTAACCCTTTCTCTTCTCTTTCTCCTCATTCTAGCCTACTGCCTTCCACAGTCCCTTTGTTGCTCCACTCTGCCCCCTCCCTGTGCTCCAGGCCTCCTTCTGACAATCCTGTGACAGTAACTGTACACGTTTGGCAGCAAACACAGAGTTCAGGAGTCACAGTTCAGGAATCAGGCAAGACATTCGAGACTGGAGGGAAGTAGCAAAGATGTCCCAACAGTTTCTGCACCCTGCCTGCCAAGCTTTGAAAGATGAGGTGTGTGACACTCTCATTCCTGAGGCTCGCTCACTTTGAGAGAATGTCAGAATTGCAAGCAAGTGCTCCTCCAGGATGTGCCGGTCTGCTCCCAATTCTTCATCCTACTGTTCAGGACCCTGATCAAGTGCAGACTTGATTTGCATGGCTATTTGGCTGCTCACCTCACAGCCCCTCCTCTCTCCTGAAATGCTCTGTTCTGCCAGGAGGTTGTGGGCAGAACTGAACCCCAGAAGAATAGAATAGTTGGAAGGGACTCCATGGGTCACCTCATCCAATGCCACTCAAAGAGGTGGTCTGCAGACCACTAGCAGTCTGCAAACCGTCACCTGCTAGACCCTGATATCTCCACCACATCCCAGGTTGCATGGAACACGCCAGGGGTGGGTGAGAATTACTTGTCCATCACATAAGCATTTCTCCAGTCCAAACCCCTGCAATGCAGGAATCACCGCTGAAGAGTCTCTGGCAGGCAGCCACCCAACCTCTGTTCAAAAACCTCCAATGAAGGAGAGTCCACCAGCCTCCAAGGGAGTCAAACAGCTCTTACCACCAGGAATTTCTTCCTAATGTTGAGTCAGAATCCCCTTTCTTGTCATTTGAATCCATCGGTTTGGGTCGCTCCATATGTCAGCCCTTCAGGTATTTGATGATGGCTCTTCTGTCACCTCTCAGTCTTCTCCAGGCTAAACATACCCAACTCCGCCCCCCCCCTCAACTGCTTTAAATGACTACAGGTAACTCACAACTTGTGCAGGAGTTACATTCTGGGGTTGTCGCAGATACACAAAAACCAATTCCTTGGACTCACCCAGGTGCAAGCAACCCTATCTTCTAGAGCCAGCGGACTGAATTAGTCTTTTGCACACACACACACACACACACACACACACACACGATAGAGCACTTTTAAGCTCTCCTTCTTGCTTACCAGGCTTTGGGAGGCTGTTTCTGTGAGGAAAACCCTGCAGAAAAAGAGCTTTTAAGCTTTCCACCTTCCTTGCATTAAATTTGTGTGATTTCAGCTGGTAGGCTTTCAACTGTGTAAATTTGAAGCAGCATTTGTAAAACGTGCATAAAAAGGTAAAAAAAGGTAAAGGACCCCTGGAGTCCAGTCAAAGGCGACTATGGGGTGTGGCGTTCATCTCGGTTTCAGGCCAAGGGAGCCGGCGTTTGTCGACAGACAGTTTTCTGGGTCATGTGGCCAGCAAGACTAAACCGCTTCTGGCGCAACGGGACACCGTGACAGAAACCAGAGTACATGGAAACACTGTTTACCTTCCTGCCACAGCGGTAACTATTTATCTACTTGCACTGGTGTGCTTTTGAACTGCTAGGTTGGCAGGAGTTGGGCAGAGCAACAGGAGCTCACCCCATCGCAGGGATTCGAACTGCCAACTTTCTGATTGGCAAGCCCAAGAGGTTCAATGGTTTAGACCACAGTGCCACCTGCGTCCCATGTTAAACGTGCTTAACGTGTGTTATCTGTACTGTATTAATGTAAATAGTATACAAGTAATTTAAACTAATTTAAACACATACTGTATTAATTAATACCATGTATGCTCCAAGTTCTTGGCCTCCATCTGTCTCAAGAGACAATGGACTGTGCCTTTGGGAGTGAAGTCAAACCACTGGAGAATCACAGTGCCTGCTGTGGCTGCAGAGACCAAAAACTCCTAACTGCTGCCTCCTGCGTTGTTTTTGCTGCATTAGCAGCATTGAAGTGACCTCGCTGGGGTGCAAGCCTGGAGGTCCTGGTTGCCCAGACGACAAGACTGATGTGGTCCAAAGGAAAGCAGAGCAATATGATTGGCAGGAATTGCCAGAAGGAGGTGTGCAAGGCGCCACCCCACCATCTTAGGGAATTCACCCCAGATTTGTGTGTGGGGGGGGTCACTCCTGAGCCTTTTTTCCTCCCTCAAGGCAGCAGGTAAGTGTCCAGTAAGATGCTGCTTTCAATAGTGTAGTAAAAAAAGAGAACTCAGAAAAATTTGGTTTCCCTTGCCAATAGGAACCCACAAAGCTGCCAATGAATTTGTTGTAAAGTTATTTCAGTTATATGTAAGGCTACGTCAATGGTGCTATAGCATTCTCAATGCACTTGACAAACCTGCTTCCTAATGAGTCATGAGGCAGCTTCTCCTTTTTGTGTCAATTCTAGCAGGTGCCGTTGCTGTCAAGGACTTGGCAAAAACGTCTTTCTCTTCCCTTGGACGGAAATAGCCATTCTGAAAATAAGTGCCAGAAGCACACACACACACCCTCCCACCATTCAAAATACAGCTATAAACACAAGAAGGTCGTACAGCACCAAAATCGTAGCAAGTACCGTAATTAGGAATCTGTCCATCTCGGTTTCTCATTTTCTCCAATCTTAAGTTTTGTTTTAATACAAAAAACAAAACCCCCTTGTGAACATTCTTCAGCATTCTCCTGTGCTCCTGTGTTTACGTGCAATTTCCTCAAAATACTAATTTTTGCAAAGCAATTTCCCCTTATACAACGCACCTCTGTATGTCATTCTTGCTATTATTTGTTTCTGTTTCTGTTTTTATCACATGCCGCTCTCTCCACCTCGTCAAGAAGCCCAAGGGGGTGGACATGCTTTCTCCCTCCCCAGTTTATCTTCACAGCAACCCTAAGAGGGAGTGACTGGCCTGATGTTACCCGGTGAGCTACGTGGCTGAGAGGGGATTCGAACCCTTGTCTCCCAGGTCATCGTATGCTACACTTTTCCATACACGGTGCCGGATTTACGTATAAGCTAAACAAGCTATAGCTTAGGGCTCCACTCTCTTGGGGGGCCATAAAAATTTAAAGGGGAAAAAACTGGGTGTACATTTCCAAAATATAAGATAAAAAACAAATAAAATGAAACCTACCTACAGCAACCATGTTTTGTGTTATGTAGGCTCCTATGATGTAAGTCATGGGCCCTGCCTGCTAGCCTGCTCCCTAAAATATCACTGGTTTGCTCCTTTCTATATATAGGGTGCCTACATTCTGCATGGACTGGTTGCATGGCAACATGTGCAAATGGCTTGAGATACCTATTAGGTCCATAAATTACCATATAGCATATATTCAACACAAAAAACAGTGACAATTTGTTGTTGACAAAGGACAGCTGGACATATGAAGGGCCCCATTACCTTCAGTAGCTGAGGGCCTCATCAAACCAAAATCCGGCCCTGATAGTACTGGTATATGCTGGGGCTATGCACAGCCTCCCCCCCCCCCCGCTGCACTCTGTGGCCCTGATGATCCCTGCTCCCAGGGACCACCCACCCCCATATCTGGCCCAAATTCAATTTGGTGGGCAGGGCCAATTTTAATTAGGGTTTTTGAAGCCCCGATTGCAGACCCTCCATCTGTCCCATTTTTACCGGGACATCCTGGAATTACAGTAGCTGCACTAGCTTCTGATTCCATCCTGGGATTTCCCGGGATTTCAGCCAAGGGGAACCAAAACAGCATGGAACCAGAAGATGTTCTTTTAGCTCGTGCTCTTTTGGTTCTGCACCTTGCTGACTGGCCATTGCCGCCTGCCACACGTGCCGGGAGGGCCACAGCCCCCTGAAGCACAGGACCGCTTCCGGAAGGATGTCACTGTGGCCCTCCTTGTGTGCACTTGGGGGCAAGCGGTGGCACGTGGCTGAGCGGCAGGGCACCACTGGCGCGCAGTGGCAGGCATGCACACAAGCAAGCCAGTAAGGCTGCCGGAGAGCAAGTGGCAGCGGTGGCAGCGGTGGGTTCAGGCAGGCAAACGGCGATAGCGGGTGCGGTGTTTGTCAGGGTGTGCGAGTCGGCAAGTGGCAGCAGTGGGATGATGGAGGGGGGAGTCTTGGTTTCTTCCTGGGAAATGTTGGAGCACATGTAATTGAACATATGTCCGGGGGTGTGTGTCCAGGAAGGGCCCCCTAGCCCTCTGGACAGGATGGGGGATGGTTGAAGGTCACTGCAGTGGAGAAGCAGGAATAGCATTTTTTCCCCTGCTGTGAACTTCCTTGTTTTAACTTATGTTAGGTTCCAGCTTCTACTTTCCACCACCTTTCCCTGACACAAGTGCCATGGTTGGAGCTGCTGGCTGTTGTCATCCATAACATCTGTTGGAACAACTTTTCCGGACAAGGCTGCAAACTAATGGTGCTTCCAGGTGTGGAAGGTTTGTCAGGACGCCGTTGATCAGGTTCTTCTTTAAGCTGGAAGTGGGATAGCAACCCTCCTTCCAGGCGCCTGGGGTGTAAAGCGGATCCTCTAGACTTCCCCTTCCTCCAGCCCCAAATGTTGAATTGGACCACTGTTTGTGTGGAAAGAGTTAAATTCTGCCTTCCCTTCTTATGATCATGCACAGCACCCATGCGCATTTGAGCACATTCATAAAGGTAAAGGGACCCCTGACCATTAGGTCCAGTCAAGGACAACTCTGGGGTTGCGGCGCTCATCTCACGTTACTGGCCGAGAGAGCAGGCATACAGCTTCCAGGTCATGTGACCAGCATGACAAAGCCGTGAGCATGCAGCATGACAAAGCTGCTTCTGGTGAACCAGAGCAGCACATGGAAACGCTGTTTACCTTCCCGCCAGAGCGGTACCTATTTATCTACTTGCACTTTGATGTGCTTTCGAACTGCTAGGTGGGCAGGAGCTGGGACCGAGCAACGGGAGCTCACCCCGTCACGGGGATTCGAACCGCCAACCTTCTGATCGGCAAGCCCTAGGCTCTGTGGTTTAACCCACAGCGCCACCCGCGTCCCTAGACGCACATTCATATGCAGCTGCAATTGGGCGGTGGCGGCGATGGGGTGTGAAAAGAATATAAATTTAATACTATTGGGAAGCGGGTGGTTAAAGTGGTAGAGCAGGTTCTTAGAGGGAAGAAAGGAACTGGCTGGAGCACAATCTACACAGGTGGTTAACTGGTTAGAGCAGCTGTGCCATAGGTCATCTGCATGTGAAGAAATTGTGCAGCCATTGCACTGTGTTAAAAAAACAAAAAAAACCTTGTTTTCTGAGTTTTGAAAAATGAACAGAAGCTGTACGGGGGAATAAGGGAAGAGGAACATTTGGAACATACAGCTCAGCTGGCTAAAACATGGTGCTGATAACGCCACGATTGTAGGTTCGATCCCCACATGGGACAGCGGCATATCCCTGCATCGCAGGGGCTGAGACCGGATGATCCTCAGGGTCCCTCCCAGCCCCCCAGTTCTATGGTTCTGTGATTTCTATGGCCATGCATATGCCCACCACACGGCTGTCCTCCTCCAGGCCAGTGTCCATTATGGAAGAGGCGTATAAGAGCCCACAAGGAATGTCCTGTTGGACTACAGGATGGTGAATGTGGAAACCTCAGGAGGGGAGGGGCCTGTTGCGCACAGGGTGGGCTTGTGGGCTTCCCCTTGAGGCATCCCCACAAAACGCTGGGTTCGATGGGCCTGACCCAGCAGGCCTCTGCTTAAGTTCTTAAGGCCAAGTCTACCACAGATTTATATTGCTGTGCAAATCAAATATTTTATTATGTTGCTCAAAGCTGTAGAGGAAGAGGAGGAGGAGGAGGTGGTACGGGAATCCACAACCGAGGTCCTGAGAGGCCCTTCATGGTAGATGGGGGGCCGTCAAAATGTCCCAAACACAGCAGCAACAAAGGGTGGCCCAGCAAGCGGCCAGGCAGGTGGCCAAGGCTGAGGGCTCCTTCCGCTCCTCTATGATGTACACGGGATGTCCAGGCCCAGGCCCATAGACTAGTCCTGAAGGCGGAGGGCCAGGATAGGGCTGGTAGCCCTGGTACCCGTATGGCGGTGTGTACGCCGGGTAGGCGGAATAACCAGACGGGTATGACCCCGGTGGGTAGCCGCTATATGACTGAGAAGGTGGCTGCTGGGGTTGGGAGGCATTTGGATTAAGGCCTCCCTGGGATGGCGGAGGGTTTACATGGGCCATGAATAATTCCCATCCACTTCGGAAAGGCTGCCAGCAGACAAAAGGCCTTTCTTCAAAAGGGAAGAAAACTTGAAATGTGACGTAGGAACTGGAGCGGCGATCGATGAGGCAGCTGGGGCGGCGGCAGAGACGTCACATGTCTATGCTGGAAAAGAAAAAGACAGAGAACGTGGCGCCCAGGAGGAAATGAGATACAGCCCCCCCCCAATATGTGATAGGGAGGTGGCATGGTTGAGTCAGCATCTGTATGTCTCCAGAGACAATGGAGTGTGCCTCTGGGGGTGAAGTCAAACTATGTCACAGGAAGATGCCGGCCAGTAATCACACAGTTTGAAGTCTGAGTGAACTCTTGGTTAGCAACAACACCATCTTCACGCCCTTGGTTCCATGTCAGACCTAAGGAACAGAGGTGCTCATTCCCAGTGGTCTCACTCCAAGAAAACCAGTTGCCAAGACTGAGAGTCCCCACCTCCTTATGCCGATCTAAGTCCCCTCCTCTCCTTGGCTTCCCCCCTGCTTGCAGCCAACCTCTCCCCTGCCCTTTCCATGCCTCTCCTGGTTCTGGGAGACAAGGGGGGAGGGGAGCTGGTCGCAGCAGGAGGGGGAGACACCCATGCCTCTTCCCTGGCCAAAGTGTCCTTCCTCTCCTGCTTCAGCTCCTGCCACAGACTCGCCTTGCTCACTAAGCCCTTCTGACACCTCTTCCAAGTCTGTTCCCTTTTTCTCCAGGCTCTGAGCCTTAGTGGTTCCCCAGCTGGTTCCTCTGTGACCAGTCCATACAAACCACTTGGCTGCAAGGATGCTGCCTCGTAACTGCTGCCTCCTGTGTTGTTGCTGCTGCATTAGCGGCACCAAGGTGACATGGTAGAAGTTCATAAAATGACGCATGGCATGGAGAAAGCGGATTGAGAGAAGTTGTTCCTCCCTTTTGCCTTCTCCCTTGGGATTCTGACGACATCAGGAAGAACTTCCTGGTGAGAAGAGCCGTTCAAGAACGGACTCCTTAGGAAGGTGGTGGACTCTTCTTCTTTGGAGCTTTTTAACACGCCATTGGATGGCCACCTTTCAGATATTTTTAAGCTGTGATTCCTACAGGGGGTTGGGCTAGAGGATCCTTGGAGGTCCCTTCCAACTCTACAATTCCCTGATTATAGTAGGTGCACTTTTGCAAACATGGTTTGGTTGGAGACCTAATTGCAAATTTCAGATGAGTGTGAATTTCAGAGGACTGTGTTTTGGTTCCTGCATTGTTACAGAAAGTGCCAGTTAAATAGATTGGCCTTCAAATGCACATTGAATTCAATTTATCACCCCCCTCCCCGTCCATGGTTCCTTCTAAATAAAACTGAAGCCCAGTGAACCAGACTGATGCTCGGTAAAACACATGTCTCACAACCTGTTTGACTGCTGGCACATGTTGACTTCCTTTTTTTGAAGAAAGATCTAAGGTTGTTGCCCTGTGGCTCTCAGCCTGTGGGACAAAGCCTGCGTCATCAATTGCAGATCTTCTGAGAAAGGAGCATCTTTATCTGC
Organism: Lacerta viridis; assembly: GCA_900245905.1. NCBI lineage: Eukaryota > Metazoa > Chordata > Lepidosauria > Squamata > Lacertidae > Lacerta > Lacerta viridis. The sequence continues at coordinate 306,899 of OFHU01003945.1, forward strand.
TAGAGATCATGTGCCACTACCCCTCTATTCCTTCCCCTTGTATAATAACAGCATTAGTCTGTTGCGTCAGCAGCGCCTGTGTCCTGGCCCAAGCATGTGACTTTTGCAAGTACCCCAAGAGCCCAATGAGAGAGTTGCCTTGGGGATCCTGCAAAAGGAGAGGAAGGCTGAGAAGTGTCTGTGTTCTGAGCCACACACACAAAACATGGTATTTATTTCTTCTAGCATCAGTCACTAGGGACTAGGGGTGGGGGAGAAATCTGATTTGGTTTGCATTGAATGAAAAATCTGACCTAATTTGCACTTTCGGAAAGAATTAAACAAAGCCATCCTTTGAAATTTGCACCTCTCTGAATTTGGGTGTCTTTTTCTCCACCTAAGTAATGTGAACAAAAATGCATGGATTAGGGTAAAGTGTGCCTACAGATGCATATCATACTGAACACTAGGGGAAATTGCTTTGCCAAAATGTGCAGGATTCCTGCATTGCAGGGGGTTGGACTAGATGACCGTTCAGTTCCCTTCCAACTCTACAATTCTATGATTCTACTCCTGCTGTTAAAATGCATTACTCACTCTTCACTCAAAGGTTCCAGTGTGGGTTGTAACTATTAAAACACAATATTAAAAACAGTTTAAAACTGCCCAACATCCTGTTCTCACAGTGGTCAACTCGATGCCACCATTGGGAACCTCACAAGCAGGACCTGAGCAGAACAGTTGTTGTTGTTCAGTCGTTCAGTCGTGTCCGACTCTTCGTGACCCCATGGACCAGAGCACGCCAGGCACCCCTATCCTCCTCTGCCTCCCGCAGTAGCTGTCCCCAATTGGGATCCCAGTCGCCCTGCTGCCTCTGACAGTGGAAGGATAACACCCCCAAAGGCCTCATCCAGGTGGAAAGGGGAGCAGGAGACACAAACTGCCCAGTGATGGGAAGAGAGGGAGAAGGTGGCTGGAGGAGAGGTTCTGAATTGCTCCTCCTCTCCCTTTGTCCTGTTTGGAAATGCCACTCACCAAGCTGAGCCAGAGATTTCTCCAGCAACAACTCTATCTGCCAGCATTCGAAAGCAAGCCAAGGAAGGAAGGGAGAGAGAGAGAGAGAGAGAGATGAAGCCGCTGATCTCAGCTGTCAGGAGGATTGACAAGGGTAGCAATGGAGCCAACTGGCCCTTTCCTCACCTGCCTTTTGTGACATCATCACACCTCTAGGGGAGGAGGGGCTGTCTGAGGACATAGGGAAGTGGAGCCAGGGAGCCTCCGTGCCAAAAAGCCAGCCGGCAGCAAATCACACTGTTCAAACTTGGAGTTAACAATTCATTAGCAAAAGCACAATCTCCGTGGATTTGGCACGGTAAGTCTGGACCATGAAGTTTCCGAGACAGAGTCTCAACCTCCCCACAACCATCTGTGCTCCCTCCTCTCCAAGACTTGTTACAAGCACTCTGAAACTTTTGCTCTTCCTGCTTCTGCGAGATGAGAGGGGAGCTTGTCGCAGCAGGAGGGGGAGACCCCCTGGCTACTTCACCAGCCAGACTCCTCTCTGTCCCTTGACCCCTCCTCTCCTGCTTCTGCCCTGCTTCTGGCCTTCTCTCTGCCACAGACTCACCCTGCTCACTGCTGCTTCTCAGTGTTTTCCCTCTGATCACTCATCATTGTCCCACCATCAGTCAGTCCCCAGGCTCTGAGTCTTCTTCACTTGGGGGGTTCCCCAGCTAATTCCTCCCCCCATTCCTCTGCATGTCCATGACACTTGGGGGCCAAATGCAGCTCTCCAGACATCTTCATCTTGTCCTCAGGACTCTCCACAGATCACACCTATCAATGGCCTTTCTCAAGAGCTTTTGCCTGGCTGATGGGTGTCTTTGACCTTTATCCATGTCTCTTGCTTGCTTGGGTAGTGTTTGTGTGTCTTTGTAAATAGAAACCTGAAGCTCTTGCAGTGCTAGATTCTTGCTTACTGTGGACACTTGGATTTTCAAGCGAGTGCCATGGGTGCCAACCCCTCTGGTCACTTCTCTTCCCCCTGGAGCACTAGCACAAATCCACAAAGAAAGTGAGAGATTTTCCAAGGGGGTTCAGGTAGAAATTTGGTCCAGTGGAATTAATCTAATCCTTGAAAATCAGAGTTGAAGGAGAGAGGCTGCAAACGTGCCATAAGGCTATCAGTGGCTAGTAGCCAGAGTCGCTATGCTGCACGTCCACGGCCAGAGGCAGCAATGCTTCTGAAACCATTTGCTGGGAGCCACAAGAGCAGGGAGGGCTCTTGTGCTTGAACCCTTTCTGCCAGCTTCCCATTGGGGTCGTCTGTTTGGCCACTTTGAGAACAGGATGCTGGGCTGGAGGGGCCACTGGCCTGACCCAGAAGGGTCTTCTGATGTTCACATGCTTTTGTCATGCATTTCAAGCACATGACTTCCTCCAAAGACTCCTGGGAGCTGTAGCTTGTAATGGGAATCGTAGGCCTGCAAGGGGGAGGGGGGAGGGAAACTACAGCATCCAGGATGCTTGGGGGAAATGTATGCACTTTAGATGTATGGTTTGGTGTGCAGCCAAAATGGGAAGGAGCACCAATCTTCAGCTCTACGTACTGTTCAAGAGAGGAAAAGGACCCGCATCACCTCCTGGGCACAGTGAGTTTGGGAGTGGGGTTATCTGTGATTATTGCACAATGTATGCCTAGCTAAACTAAAAACATCAGTGCTGTTTAGAACAGTGTTGGTTCAAATCGATACAGTTTTGAAAGGCGCAGCCCTCCATCTTGATTCAAAATGGCACCCAACTGCATTCAAAAAGTAGACAAATGCCTCTCCTTGATCTCAGGAACCACCATGCAAAATGTGGTATCCTAAGAGGTCTCCAAACGAAGAGCAGACAGACAGACAGACAGGCAACTTTCCGAAGTACACAGTAGACGAGGTTACAGCTCCCTGGCTCAAGGAACCTCCATTAAAGCTATTATAAGGCTCCAATCTTCTTGGGCTTTTAAATTGTTCTTTAGGAGTAATTGCTTAGCCACCCCTGTGAATAAACAGTCTCCAAGCTCAACAAGTTCTTGAGCAAAGGGAGGTTGATCAGACCTAAAACTTTTTGTGACAGTTCCAGCAACCACCGCCCTGTTTCTCGCTAGGGTGGGTCCATCCTGCAGAAGCCAAAATGTGGTTTCTCGGTTCTGGGTGTGTAGCAACATCCCCTTCCTCTTGTTTTGCTGGGTAGGGCATATGCCACCGTGTTTTTTAGGGTCTGTGTGTTTTTTTCAGCAAAAATACAAAAAGCAACCACAACAATTTGGTCACCTCACTTGTGCCGGGAGAGAATTGGATGCTGCAGCTGCCAGTGCTTGGGGGCCAAATCCATCAGAGCAGGTGAGCCTGGAAGAGAGGGGAGCTGGCAGCTATTTAACTTTTCTCCTGTCCATCTTCCCATTCATAATTATCCACCTGTCCACATAAGCTCCTGCTTTCACAATTGCACCCATCATGCATTTAAAGCACATTCCAGCCAACCAGGAACTGCAGCTTCGCCTTCACAGAGTTACAATTCCCAACACTCTTAACCAAACTACAGTTCCCGGGATTATTCCAGGGGTGCGTGCTTTGAATGCATGATGTTTCTGCAGTCCCTCTCTTGCCTTCTACATCTGCAGTCCTGGTGACTTCAGAGGATGCCTTCTTTCACGACAGATTCTGCATCTAGACCAGTATTGCTTACTCTGACTGGCAGTGGCTCTTCAGGGTCACCTCTGGTTGAGGAGGTTCGTTTGCTGTTTGATCCTGGAGTTGCCAGGGATGGGATGTGGGGATGGATTTCTGCAAGGGCTACCGATCAGTAGGCAGAACATGGGTTTGAGCCCCACACTGGGTGAAAAATTCCTTTGTGGCAGGATGTTGGACTACATGATCCTGGGGGTCCCTCCCACTCTACAATTCTATGATTCCTTTCCCTGAAAAAATAAGGATCCCAGTCCTCATGGTCCTATTAAAATAGGAAATGTAGAAAGCTGCCTTACAATGGCTCAGATAATATTCTTCTGTATTGTCTCCACTGACTGCTTCTTTGCCATCTCCTGCTAAGTGATTCTTTGATAAAGGGAGAACCTGGGACCTTCTGCATGCAGGGCACTTGCTCTTGCACTGAGCCCTGTGGCAGAGCATCTGCTTTGCATGCAGAAGGTCCCAGGTTCAATCCTGTGCATCTCCAGGAAGGGCTGGGAATGTCCCCTGCCTGAAGCTCTGGAGAGTCACAGCCAGCCACTGTAGGCAATACTGAGTGAAATGGTCCAGTGGTGGACTCAGAAGAGGGCAGCTTCCTGTGTTTCAGACTGAAACCGTCCTTTTTCTAGAATCACGAGGATTAGAGTCTTACTTTAGGGCAGAGGTGCCCAAGGAGGGTGGTACTGTCGGGGGGGGGGAGCAGCATGGAGGGTTGGAAGTTTTAATAAATGTCTATCCGACTTTGGAAAGCTGGTCTCTGAATCAACTTTGTTGAATTAATGAAACCAAGTAATTCTAATTGGGTTTTGAATAAATGTGCACTTAATTGTAACTGTTCCAAATGTCATTGTGTTAGCTCAGTTGGCTAGAGCATGGTGCTGGGAAAGGCAAGGTTGCCGGTTTGATTCCCCCTAAGGGACAGTTGCATATTCCTGCGTTGCAGGGGGTCCCTTCCAACTCTACCATTCTATGAGATTATGCTCCTTCATGGGTTGTGTTGACTGCTCTTTTATAGGGTGGGGTTGTGGGCGCTGGGGGTGAGTTTATGGGACCAAGGAGGCGGTGGCCTGGAAAAGTTTGAGAGCCAAGGAGCATTGCTCAGTCTGACCCTATATTCCAGGGCCCCTCACCTGCATTCATCTCCCACCTTCTGTGCTCCAATAATAATTTTTAATAATAATAATTTATTATTTATACCCCGCCCATCTGGCTGGGTCCCCAGCCACTCTCCAAGTTCAGATCTATTTCCCCCTTCACTTGCCCACTTCTCTCCATCTCTCTGCTGGGTTTCCAGGCTTTCCACATCCACCTACGATGCGTTACTTTGTTTAATGCCTTTTCTCCTTCATTTCAACACTAGGATCTGAGAACTGCGATGACGCACGTGGTTTGCTTCTTGTGTTTTTTTCCTTCCCGGCACCTAGAGCCTCAATTAAGGCTTGCAAAAGTTGCAATACGCAAACTGCGTAGAACATTGCAACGCAAGCCTCTGCAGATGTTGAGAAACAGGACATGACTTCTCTTTTAACAAATAAAATCCTGCAATTTCTCTAAGGAGCTTAGGCCGGTGTAGGGCCTATAGAGCACGTGTGTGCCGTGATTCCTTCCCTTTGCTTTTATCTTCACAACACCCCTGTGGGGCAGGCCAGGCCAAGGGTGCTACTGGCCCACGGTTACCCAGCAAGCTTTGAGCCCATGGCCCCCTCCAGCTGCTTGTGGAATTCCATCTCCCAGCAGGCAATGAGACGGGAAGTGAGGGCTGTTGCATCTGACCACACCTGGAGGTGGCCACAGGTTCCCCATTCTGTGTTACGGAACCTCACCATGTTACAAAGGATTCTGGGATGTGCAATAGAGCTTCCAATGGTGGAACCCAGATGATCTCTCTCTCAACTAGTGCTGGCCCGATCATTTGATGGAAGGTGCTGGTTTATGGAGGGGGGGGGTGGCAGCCACCCTTCCACACACACACCCCATTTATATCATATCCCCCACCTTCCCCCCACTGTCAGTGTTAGAAATCCCCCGGGCAACAGGTGCATTTTGTGACTGGCGCACGGCCAACTGTGACCATGTGGAGTTCTCTGGGTGCCAGGTTGGCGACTAACATCTCCATCTGGCTGGCCCCTCCAGCTTTCTTAAGCAAGTAAGCAGAAGAGCTGATTCATTGGGTTTCTATCCCACTTTTTTTTCTCCAAGGAGAACATGGTCCACTCCCCTCCTCAGTTAACCCCTACAACAACCCTGTGAGGTAGGTTCGGGGGCTGTGACTGACTCACAAGGTCACCCAGGGAGCTCCGTGGCTGAGTGGGGATTTGAACCCTGATCTCCCACGTCCTAGTCTGACCCCCTAACCACTACACCCCACTGGCTTCCTAAGGGCCTTCTGCTCTGGAGCAGCTCTATAAATTAAGGAGGCAAATAAATATGGGGGGAGCAAAATGTCACTTAAAGAAAGATCTGAAATATTTTCCTTGAAGCTTGAATTTGTTTTATTTGATGTTTTAATGAGGTTTTCCCTTTAAAATATAAAGCAGTATAGAAATGAAATGAATAATAATATTCACTGTAAAGAATATGGCGCATAGACATTCCTTTGTGGTGACCGTAACCTGGGAGCGGAAAGAGGCCCGTGCCTTCACAGTTCTCTGTTCTGGGTGTTTGTGAGGGCAGATGAAAGACGCAGGAAGCTTTCTGGTCCCGCTTGCATCTGGTCTCTCATGCACACTCACCTTTCCGTGGGTGGGGTTTTGTTTTAATTAAACAATTTGGACATAAAAAATAGACCAGGCTGCCTTTCAGCCAATGCTGCACAAAGGAGGCTGAGAAAAGTCTGAATTTACCATTTAAGCCACTGCATTTAGCAAATAACTGTTGCACTAAGAGAACAATATAAGGCAGGAACAATAATGCGAGTGGCATCTGCAGAGAAATGTTGCAGCGTGTGGCATCTGCTTACACACCACAGGTGGCACTTGACTGCCTTTCACTCAGTCTGCCCATTAATGAATATGACCATGTTATTCTATTCATTTCAATTGGTATACTCTGAGCAAGACTTAGCTGAATGCCACCCCATACTGAATGGATCTACTTAAAGCAACACAAACCATGTAAGCCTATGTCAAGGAAATAAGTAAAAAAAAAAAATGAATATTGTATACCACAGCACGAGTGGTGCTGTGGTCTAAACCACTCAGCCTAGGGCTTTCCAATCAGAAGGTTGGTGGTTCGAATCCCTGCGACGGGGTGAGCTCCCGTTGCTCAGTCCCAGCTCCTGCCCACCTAGCAGTTCGAAAGCACGTCAAAGTGCAAGTAGATAAATAGGTACCGCTCCAGCGGGAAGGTAAACGGTGTTTCCATGCGCTGCTCTGGTTCGCCAGAAGCGGCTTAGTCATGCTGGCCACATGACCCGGAAAAACTGTCTGCGGACAAACGTTGGCTCCCTCAGCCAGTAAAGTGAGATGAGCGCTGCAACCCCAGAGTCATCTGCAACTGGACTTAACTGTCAGGGGTCCTTTACCTTTTTATACCGTTTTATGTAAGCCACTTAGAGAGTTATTTGATTAATAGATAGATCTTGCTCCATAAATCAATAAAATATCAAAATGCATGGGGAACTAAAGGTCAGGTGAGCAGTTGTTGTTTCTCCACAGCTGTTTTTTTTTGGGGGGGGGGTATGCATTTCTCTCAACAAAGCAATATCCTTTCTCCCACACCCCTTCCGCAGCAGCAAAGGAACTTCCTCTTCAATTTATTTCTCTTCATCCAGCGTCATGCACTGATTGACAGATGAGTAAGAACAGAAAACGTGTTGTGCTCTGCTCTGAAATGATGCCACCAGAACACGCCCCCTAAAAAAAGGCAATACCAGGAACTGCTAAAAAGAGGGAGCACATCCTTAAAAAACAGGAAACGTGCCCTCAGGTGACCTCTTTCTCATTTCAACAACCTCTCCTCAACAACCTCTTCTTTCTTCTCTTAATTTTGCAGAAATTTGGCCAAGATGGAACTCTGCACATCACTCTGAACAGGCCATGGACCACGGATGGGGCTCTGGTGAAATTTTGGCAGCCATAGTGAGGTTACCCCTGCTTGCTTCCCAACCGGGTACAGAGACGGAATGAGCTGCTGGTTCTTCTCACATCTGAGACCTTGTTTGGCAACCATCAGCTCAAGAAGACGCACAGACTTCTGACTTTCACCAGCACCACACCTTGTGTCCATTATGGTGAGATCCTAAGCAGTGGATCTCGCTTTGCCTCCATCAAAGGCCGAGAGTGCTCCTGTGTTGTCTCAAACAAGTCTTCCCAAGAATAGGCCCAGTTTTGTTTCCGTACTGATCCATCAAGCAATTGAGGTCCCCCCATCTCCATCTAGAAGATGACTGACATGGAGCTCTTCATCTCCACCTCCTCACCCTCTCCTTGGATGGCCCTCCCCACATCTGTCCCAGAGCCCCGACTTGCTTCCGCCCACCGCCCAGAACTCTGTTACCCAACGACGGATGCAAACCACGTCAACATCATCCTGTACCATTACAATTTCACAGGGAGGATGAAGAATCGCCATCCCCAGGAAGACCAGATGAGCGTCCTGAAGATGGTCATTGTCGCTGCCAGCTGCCTCATCATCCTGGAGAACCTGGTGGTGCTGGTGGCCATCATCCGCAAAGTGCGCACCCGCCGGTGGGTCTACTCTTGCCTGGCCAGCATCACCCTCAGCGACCTCTTAGCCGGCACAGCCTACTTGCTGAACCTCTGCTTGTCAGGGAGCCGGACCTTCCAGCTGTCGCCCGCCATGTGGTTCCTCCGCGAAGGGGTCCTCTTTGTTGCCCTGGCAGCCTCCACCTTCAGCCTGCTGGTGACAGCCGTGGAGCGCTACAGCACCATGGTGAAGCCCATCGCCGAGAAGGAGTCCAGCAAGACCACCCGCCTGAGGGGCCTCCTCGCCTTCTGCTGGAGCCTGGCCATCCTCATTGGCCTCCTCCCCTTGCTGGGCTGGAACTGCATCTGCAACATCTCCCGTTGCTCCACGCTCCTGCCCCTCTACGACAAGAACTACATCCTCTTCGTTGTGATCATGTTCAGCATCATCCTAGTGGGCGTCGTGGGCCTCTACGCCTCCATCTACTGCTGGGTCCAGAAAAGTGCCCAGCAGACCTATTCTCGGTGCAGCCGGAAGAGGTCTCTGCGGCTGCTGAAGACGGTACTGGTGATCCTCTGCACCTTCCTCATCTGCTGGACCCCTCTCTTCATCCTCCTCCTGATAGATACCTTTTGGGGGAACACAGCCTGGGCTCCCCATAAAGTCTTTGGCTGGGTCTTGACCTTGGCCGTGACCAACTCACTCATCAATCCCATCATCTACTCCTTGGGGAGCAAGGAGGTGAGGAGGGCTGTCGTGGAGCTTCTCTGCTGCTGCTGCATCTGGGCTGGGGTGCGCGGCCCCCGAAATTGCCTCGTTGCCAGCGATATCCATGCCAGCTCTTCCACAGGCTCCTTGAGAGTGCGTGGCAGCTTCCGTAGCCCAGTAGCCTTCAGCAGGAGAACCAGAGAACCTCTCTCCAGCAACTCAAGTGTGCTGAGCAATGAAACTTCAGGGCTGCACCACACCCTGGACTAGAATCGTGACTCTCCTCCAGCACCACACCCTGGGCTAGAATCTCCACTCTTCCAGACATGAGGAGGAGAACCCTCAGAACTTGTCTAAAAGATTCTGTTGTGCACAGTGGCGGAGCTAGGCTCCACGGCACCCGGGGCGGCAAAGGAAACGCCCCGGGGGCGGGGCGTCGCAACGTCATATTGCGACGTCACGGATGCCCCGCCCCCGGGGCGTTTCCGGGAGTGCCGCCGCCGCTTCTGCAGCCCCCTTTTAAGCCGAAGAGCCCGCTTTTAAGCTCTGCGGCTCAAAAGGAGGCTGTGGAAGCGGCGGTCCGACACTGCTGCTCCCGGGGCGACTGAGCGAGCGGCGGCGCGTGGGGGTGACAAGCGCCGGCCCCTCCTGCCACTCCCCACGCTGCCGGTCACCCCGGAAGCAGCAGCGCTGCACGGACGGGGTGCTCCCTCGGCCGTGCGCTGTTGCTCCTTGGGGTGACGGAGGGAGCGGCAGCGCTTGGGAATGGCGGGAGGGGCTGCCGCTTGTCACCCCCATGCGCCGCCGCTTGCTCCGTCGCCCCGGGAGCAACAGCGCATGGCCGAGGGAGCACCCCGTCCGTGCAGCGCTGCTGCTCCCAGGGTGACCGGCGTTGCGTGGGGAGTGGCGGGAGGGGCCGCCGCTTGTCACCCCCACCCACCGCTTGTCACGCCTGCCACTCGGGGCGTACCGCCCCCACCGCACCCCCCTAGCGATGCCCCTGGTTGTGCATGTCTTCAGGTGGTTCAGAGGAAGACCAGAAACCTCAAAGACAACAGCACCATTCCTATTGCTGCAATGTATTTCCTGGATGTGTATTGTGTCTCACTGATGTATATATTTTTAAAATTACATATATGCAAGTCTGAACAAGAAATCTATTTGATTCAGATTTTTCCACCAAGGGTGCATACCTTTGGATTGATGTGTGAATTGCTAATTCTTCTTTGCAATCAGCCAGTCAATCAGAAATGGTGGGTTATTTCCATTTTAACCATACCCATTGAAATTAAAGGACTTGGTGTACTTACGTAGTATACTTATACTTACTTCTACTTAATTTAAATGGGTCTACTGTGAGTATACCTTAGTGGCATACAAACCCTATGATGTGATGGGATTTGTGTGATGGACTGACAGGCCCCCCTTGGCCACCAGGCAGGATGACCCTCCTGACACTCTTTAGTGAATTTCTCAGCCCTGTTTCCCTGACAAGTCAGACCATTTGAGCCATTTTATAGAAAAGCTTAGCCAACGGACGTGTATTCAGAAGATAGCTCTCTATCCAAGGGGCAAGAAACCCAAGACCCTCTGGGGGGGGGCGCTGCTGAGCTGCATTGGAATGCAGAGGTTGTTAGCCACTGATTGTGCCAACTGTGGTTTGCCAGGCTTGTCTTGTCAGCAATGCTGCACATGATGCCGAGGCCCCTTCACCATAAGGACGGGGGTGCTGGGGAGAGGGGGGACAAAAGCAGCCTTCAAAGCATGGCTTGTCTGTATGCTTGGGTGCTTAAACCATCTCTTGGGTTCTGAATTACGATCAACATTACATTTTAGGAGAAGGGCTGTAGCAAAGTTCCTCTTTTCCAATAAAAAGATCCCAGGTTCAACCCCTGACACCTGCAGCTGATCTTAGAATTGTAGAGTCGGAAGGGACCCTGAGCACCATCTAGTCCAACCCCCTGCAATGCAGGGCTCAGGCCTTGGCATTCTCAGCACTGGGCTATTCCGGCTAGGGCTGGGGGAAGAGCCTCATCTGAAACCCGGGAGAGGAGGAAGCCAGGAGGAGCACACTGGCCCAGGTTTGTTATAAGGCAGCTTTCCAAGGTCTGGCAGGGTGCTTTGCACTGAGCCCCAGAATTTAGGATAAGGACTTCCCCACCACCCCCCCAAAAAATAAATGAGGGAATGCTTGCATGAACTGGATAAAGATCTTCTAACACGATGCTGCTCACATCTAATGGAGGCAGCGTGAGCACCCTGAAGTGTGCAATGGGATGCTTTGCTCTCCAACTCAAGGAAGGCAACAGGCATTGCAGCACAGCGGCTTAGCATGATGGTCCCTACTCACGTGTAGCATTTACACACATACCAGCAGCACACCCAAAGAGGGCTCCGATCCAGGCTTCTTTTTCTGCAGGCAAGGAGGAATCCTTCCATTGATTGGGGGGGGGGATTCTGCAAGTGGATGGGGGGTAATTTGCACAGGTCCCCACATCAACGGCCCACTGTTGGAGATTCATTCCCCGTGTCTGCAGTCATGCAATTGTTATCTATCACATGATGGTGTATGTTTTCATTCCACAAAGTGGGAAGTGACAGAGACAGGATGTTTGTGTTACTGTGTTCCGTGAAGTGGGACTATTGTCCTTTGTTCTTTCTCTTTGCTGTCTGATGCTAGAGAGAGAGGGAGCCATGTTGCAGTGCTCCGTGTGTGTTTATATGTAAATAAAGTAGATTAGCCAAAATGCTGAGTTGCTGAGGTCTGTTTACGCATGCTGCGAAGACTCTGCGGATCCCTAAGTGTGCTGATGCTTCTTGGTATCAGTCACTGTGATGTTCGGGCAGAAGAAAGCTTTTGAAGCTCCTGAATGACCGACCAGCAGGGAGAGAACATGCCAGTCGGGCATGTGTCTCTGCCAGGGTCCTACACGAGAGTAGGACGCTGCTGCCATTGATGGAGGAGGGATTCTGCAAGCGGATGGGGGGTAATTTTCACAGGTCCCCACATCAGCTGCCCACATCACATAGAATCATAGAATTGTAGATTTGGACGCACCCTGGAGGGTCAATGTAGTTCAACCCCCTGCAAGGCACATGTGGTCCCCGCTCCAATGTGAAACCATAACAGACCTGCTTAGCTTTGCAAATGTGTGAGTACTTTTATTGCAGCACCAGTCACAGGGATTCCATGTTTTATTTTGTTTTTAATGGAGTGTCAGGGCTGGAATCAGATACAGGTCAGCACGAAAGATGCACGGCTCAGTTGTCAGTGAAGTTCAAGGAAACAGTGTGCAACTCTTGCCCCATGGAGCCATTGCCAGGAGTGAAGGCCCCTGCCCTCCACCCTAAGGCTTCTCCTCTCCCAGATGTTTCCCAAACAGTCTCAAGCTGTGCCTGCACACCTCTGGCCTCTGTTTTGCCTCCCTCATTATTCTGAGCATTCTTGCAGACCAGGACACAGGGGAGCTTCCTTCTTCAGCAGCCTCTTGACCCCTCCCTCCTCTGCGGCAGCCCCAGAGTCTGAACTGCTCCCTGTCACAGACTCCTCCTGCCCCAAGTTTCTCCCTCTGATCTCTTCTTGGTGTCCCACTGCCAGTCATCTGGGGCTCAGAGAGCTGGTGTGGTGTAGTGGTTAAGAGCAGTGGACTCATAATCTGGGGAACCGGGTTCGTGTCTCCGCTCCTCCACATGCAGCTGCTGGGTGACCTTGGGCTAGTCACACTTCTTTGAAGTCTCTCAGCCCCACTCACCTCACAGAGTGTTTGTTGTGGGGGAGGAAGGGAAAGGAGAATGTTAGCCGCTTTGAGACTCCTTAGGGTAGTGATAAAGTGGGATATCAAATCCAAACTCCTCCTCCTCCTCCTCCTCCTCCTCCTCCTCCTCCTCCTCCTCCTCCTCCTCTCCTCCTCCTTCTTCTTCTTCTTCTTCTTCTTCTTCTTCTTCTTCTTCTTCTTCTTCTTCTTCTTCTTCTTCTTCTTCCTGGGGGGGGCGGGGACGATCAGCACCTCCTACCACTCCTCTCTGTCCAGCCAGTCCATGACATTAGGGTTCCTCATAGCTGGAGCAGATATGAGTGGGGAGTTGCAAGAGGAAGGGGGCATTCAACAAAATTCACTTCTCCCTGCTCTCCTTTAAGTCAGAAAATGGAGACAGGCTCCCTGTAAGGAAGGAACAGAGGATCTTTATCAGCCAGAGAGCAATTACAACCCCAGGAGGGGGGTGGGGCGAGTGCATGCTTGGGCTTGGGGTGAGACCCAGAGGCAGTAAGTTTGGCTACAGGAGTGCCAGTTTGAATAAAATATTGGGGCAACCCAGGTAAGCCCTGCCCCACAAAATTGATCACAAGATGTGGGGCATATGTACACCATTTCAATGGCGATGCCAATAGGCTGGGGGGGGGGTTTGGCCCCCTCAAATATATTAGGGGGGGCAAAGGGATCTTGGTCCCCAGAAGCTGGCTCCCAGGGTTGGCTACGTTCCAGCCCCATAATGCTTACACAACCCTTGCCATCCAGGCCAGCAAAAGGCATTATCCTAGTTCAGTAACACATCCCAGGTACAAAACAAAATAAAAAATAAAAAATTCCTTCCAGTAGCACGTTAGAGACCAACAGAAGTCACCAGACCTTTATATATAGTGAGAGGGTGGGGAGGGGTATTACTTCCCAGGTGGGCATTGCAGCAGACTAGATGACCCTTGGGATCCCTTCCAACTTTACAGATCTATGATTCTGAAATCCAGACTATTCTTCCTGACACTTCACTGCCAACTGACTGACTGGAACCTCCAGCCAATCAGAGTCTGCTCTCTGTCTACCCAGACCAATCAGACTGAATTTAACGGATCCAGCCCCCACCTAATAAATTTTCAAAGTGGTCCTTTCTCTCTCTCTCTCTCCTCTATCACAACCTGTCGCCAACGCTGGCTGGGAGCTTCATTGACAGTACAAGTCCCCAAACCTTTAAAGTTCAGTCACAGGATATTGCTTTCTCCAAAACATGAGCACAAACAGGCAATTATCCACAGATTTTTGGGGTTTTGCATGATGGACACCCCAACTAGGGTTAGCAATGGCTGCTTCCAAGCTCTCTCCTCTTTCTTCACAGATGCTATTGAAGAATTTAATAACAATAACCAAACTAAAAGCATTCTTCTCCAAGACAAATGTATGTGTAGATGTTAAGCCTTGTGTACAGTCGTCCGCATGGCGTCAAAACAAACTTTGAAAAACCTGCACACGAAAGCTCATGCCAAGAACAAACTTAGTTGGTCTCTAAGGTGCTCCTGGAAGGATTTTTTTATTTTGTTTTGTTTTGACTATGGCAGACCAACACGGCTACCTACCTGTAATGAAACATAGAATCATAGAATCATAGAGTTGGAAGAGACCACAAGGGCCATCCAGTCCAACCCCCTGCCAAGCAGGAAACACCATCAAAGCATTCCTGACAGATGGCTGTCAAGCCTCTGCTTAAAGACCTCCAAAGAAGGAGACTCCACCACACTCCTTGGCAGCAAATTCCACTGTCGAACAGCTCTTACTGTCAGGAAGTTCTTCCTAATGTTTAGGTGGAATCTTCTTTCTTGTAGTTTGAATCCATTGCCCCGTGTCCGCTTCTCTGGAGCAGCAGAAAACAACCTTTCACCCTCCTCTATATGACATCCTTTTATATATTTGAACATGGCTATCATATCACCCCTTAACCTTCTCTTCTCCAGGCTAAACATACCCAGCTCCCTAAGCCGTTCCTCATAAGGCATCGTTTCCAGGCCTTTGACCATTTTGGTTGCCCTCCTCTGGACACGTTCCAGCTTGTCAGTATCCTTCTTGAACTGTGGTGCCCAGAACTGGACACAGTATTCCAGGTGAGGTCTGACCAGAGCAGAATATAGTGGTACTATTACTTCCCTTGATCTAGATGCTATACTCCTATTGATGCAGCCCAGAATTGCATTGGCTTTTTTAGCTGCTGCATCACACTGTTGACTCATGTCAAGTTTATGGTCTACCAAGACTCCTAGATCCTTTTCACATGTACTGCTCTCAAGCCAGGTGTCACCCATCCTGTATTTGTGCCTTTCATTTTTTTTGCCCAAGTGTAGTACTTTACATTTCTCCCTGTTAAAACCTTTGCATTACACATGCAGCTCACACCCACAGGGTCTACTTCAGTCCAAAGCGTTACTCTAATTTCTCCATTATAGCTACTGTTTGCAAGCTTGTGGTTGGCTGTTGGGGATCATCCTCATGGAAAGAGGCACACATGGTTTTAAATGTTTTTATTTTTAAAATGGTTTAAAGGTATTTCTGTACCACTTCAGTGCAGACAATATTCAGCCAGGTGGACTCAATATAAATCAGCTTCCTAGTTGGGTTGCCTTAAATTGATACACCCTCTTGCGTGAGGCTCCACATTTGGCCAACGAATTTGCTATGGATTGCGGTGCAGCCCAATGCACTGTATTTACTCCGAGGGAAATGTTCGCACGGAAATCACCCTGTGTGCACCTTTGCTTACTTGCAAGCCCTCGTTTGGCCACAGGGGGGCGATTTAAACTCACCCATGCAGGAAGCATCCTGAGCTCATCCTGGCAGGGCGGTGTCACACTCGGCTCATGCTCAGTCACCCAGCCACAAAAAGGCACTTCTGTCGTTCAAACCCACGACTCTGAGATTAAGAATCTCACGCTCTACTGACGAATGCAACTGCTAGGCTCAAGATAACAGGCTGGTTATAGTCAGCTGAGGCGGAGGAGTCATCATGGCTAACATGGCTGTCTCATTCCCAGATGGAGGCAGTGTGGTGTAGTGGTTAGAGTGTTGGAGTAGGACCTGGGAAAGACTATCTTCAAATTCCCACTCAGCCCTGAAGCTCACGGGGTGACCTTGGACCAGACACCAGCTCTCAGCCTGACCTACCTTGTTGTGGGGACTGAATTGGGAGCAGGGAGGGCCATGAGCTCCTTGGTGGGATAAAATGCATTCCATAATAAAGAGGGAGATCCTGGGAGGGTGTCAGGGATGGACTGCAGGCAGCTGTGTGGAGTGGGAAGGGCAACAGCAGAACATCTGCCTTGTCCATTCCTGACATCCATGGATAGGGCAGGGCAGGATCCCGTTTGTAAATCCTGAAAAGCTGCTGCCAGTCAGTGTTGACAACACTGAACTTGATGGGCCAATGGTCGCCAATTGCAACCTCCTATGTCAGGCCAGGAGGTGCCAATTGGGTCAGAATTTGCAAAAACTGGATTTTTAAAGCTTTTTCAAACTGCACTATTTTCAAATGGCTTTCATGGTGATTTTGATGCCTCCTAAGTCGGCCTGGGTGTTCCTGGGTGCCATATAAATACCAAGGGTAAACCATCAGTCAACAGTTTGATGCAGCAGCAAACAAGTCAATGCTGTTCTAGGCTGCACCCACAGAATTATAGTTTCCTGCTGTAATAGCACTTCTCTATCCTGCTTTGGTCAGAGCACACCTGGAATACCGTGTCCAGTTCTGGGTGCCACAGTTTAAGGTGGATATTGACAAACTGGAACAAGGTGGACCAGGATCCTCAAGGGTCTGGAGAGCAAGCCTTATGAGGAATGATTGAAGAACTTGGGTATGTTTAGCCTGGAAAAGAGGAGGCTGGGGGGAAATATGACAGCCATCTTCAGATATCTAAAGGGCTGCCACAAGCATGCTTGTTTTCTCCAGCAGGACCCGAATCAATGGCTTCAAGTTAAAGAAAATTCCGACTAAACATCAGGAAAAGAAGAAGAGTTTGGATTTGATATCCTGCTTTTCACTACCCGAAGGAGTCTCAAAGCGGCTCACATTCTCCTTTCCCTTCCTCCCCCACAACAAACACTCTGTGAGGTGAGTGGGGCTGAGAGACTTCAGAGAAGTGTGACTAGCCCAAGGTCACCCAGCAGCTGCATGTGGAGGAGCGGAGACGCGAACCCGGTTCACCAGATTACGAGTCTGCCGCTCTTAACCACTACACCAAAACTTTCTGGCAGTGAGAGCTGTTAGACCAGGGGTCCCCAAACTAAGGGCTGTGGGCCGGATAAGGCCCGAGGGACTTGTTTATCCAGCCTGTGACCCCCACTGCCCACTGCCACCACCCGCTCTTACTGGCGCTGCGCTGCACGGCTGCCCACTTCCGGGTTGGAGGAGCACCAGAAATAGCTTGTGCACATGCGCAAGCATTATTTTCTGTGCACATCCGGGTCGGAGGAGGCCCGGGAACATGCACCTAAGCTATTTCCGGTTCTCCTCCGACCTGGAAGTGCGCCGGAAATAGCATGTGCGCGTCCCCCTATGCCCTCTGGCCCGCCATGCGATCAGTGCTGGAGACACTGGCCCTTGGCACGGTACGTTTGCTGATCCCTGTGTTAGACTGTGGAACAGATTCCCACAAGAGGTGATGGGCTCTCCTTCCTTGGAGGTTTTTGCACAGAGGTTGGATGGTGTCTCTCAGGGATGCTTTAGTTGAGATCCCTGCAATGCAGGAGGTTGGACTAGATGACCCTGGGGTCCCCCCTACAATTCTATGATTAATAAACAAACCTGGGTCTCTGTGGTTTTAGATGCCATTTCCGCAGTGCCTATCTGTTTCCATTACCTGGGCTTTTAATGCCAAAGGACATTTGAAGCCAAGTTTGCCCATGCCTCCTTCTGCCGAGCCAGAGGGGAGCTCTTGCTTTTCTGTGTAACCAGAAGAGACAGTGGCTGCCTTCAGGCTCCATTTATCTTGATTAGTGGACCATTTGGCGTTCATTTTTCAAACCTCTCAAATCGATTGCAGAACTGGTTGAGGGGCTAAGGAGAGGATCAGCATCTGAGCTGCAGAGAAAGCTGTTGGTTGAGTGTAGTGCTTGGAGCAAATCAGTTCAGTTTTTCGGTGAATTGCTTCAAAAATAAGATTTAGGGCAGAAAAATGAAAGGACTTCTTCAAGCAGTGCTTAGTTAAACTATGGAACTCACTCCTGAAAGAAGATTAGACAAATTCAGAGAAGGCTGTCAATGGCTACCAGCCGGGATGGCTCTGCTCTGCTCGGCCTCCACAACTGGAGGCAGCGATGCTTCTGAATTCTGAATATCCGTTGCTGGAAACCACAGGAGGGGAGAGAGTTGCTCTTTAGGACCTGCTTGTCGGTTTACCACTGGGACATCTGGGATGATGAGTATCTCAGTTGTTAGAGCATGAGATTCTTAATCTCAGCATTGTGGGTTTGAGCAAAAGATCCCTGCATTGCAGGGGTTGGACTAGATGGCCCTGGGATCCCTTCCAATTCTATGACTACGCTGATGGATTCCATTTCTAGGCTGCTTTTCATTCAGAGGAACCTCAAGCGTCTTACAAGCGATAAATAACAGTAGCATCATAAAACATACCAGAACAACGAAACACAGCATAACTCGTATAAAATAATTAACAAATCATCAATAAAACTATCACAATCTATAAATCACTATTAACAAAACGACAACAAAAACTAAGCCGAATGTCACAATTACCAAGAACAAACTAGTTGGTCTCAGGTGCTACTGGAAAAAATTTTGTTTTGACTATGGCAGACCAACACGGCTACCCACCTGTAACATTAACAAAATAGCAGCTTTTTAAAAAGCCCTGTTAAGTTCATACGCACTGTCTCCATTCCCCCATGACTCATAATCTGATAGAGAGTCATGGGCCTCATAAGTCACTGGCCGTCTTTTCCTGCACTGTCTTTGTGATTGGAGGCAAAAAAAGTGTTGCGCTGGTGCTCGGATCCTGCTTCCCATTGGGGCATCTGGTTGGCCAAGGTGAGAACAGGAGGCTTGACTAGAGAGGCAGACCCGGCCATCTCTGCCCTGTGGCGCAAGTGGTGCGGGGAACCAGGGCGCTGAGTGTCCGGGAACGAGAGTTGGAGTCCGGGGAGAGCAGAGCCCTTGCGAACGAGGAGTGGGCTGGCGAGCTTCTCCCCCTCCCGAGTGTGTGTGCCATTGAGGGAGGAGGAGGAAGAGGAGGAAGAAGAGGAAGGGGAGAGTCCACCACCCACCCACCTCCCCGCCCCGAGCAGCTGGAGGACCGTGCTAGGGAAAGAGGCCACACTTCCCAAACTTCCTGCCCCACATTCCTCAACATCTGGGGCCAAGTGTGAGGAGCGAGGAGAGAGCCGCCTCAGGAGCAGGTGGAGTCCGGGTCCCAGCACCGCCGCCATGGAGGAAAGGCGCTGGGTTTGCAGCCCCAGCGCGTTTGGATCAGCTGCGCGGCCCCCTTTGACGGGGGAGGGGGAGGACAGAGGGAGGGAAGGGCTCTATCAGGATCCACATCAGCTGTGTGGCTCTCTTTGTGGGGGGGGGGACAGAGAGATGGCGCTCTGGTTTAGGGGTGGGTGGGAGGAGAAGCGTCGCCTGGGAGAGCTCCGCAGCCCAGCTGGTTTGAGGGGAGGGAGAGAGAGAGAGCGGGGTGGGGGGGGGAGAAAGGGCTGGCGGGGGGGGGAGAGGCTGGGCACCTGCACCCATCCCTACCCTGCCCCCTCAGGGGAAGCAGCCAGCGCCTGCCCGCCCACCCTGCCTCTGTAGGGCTTTTGGCGTGGCGCCTCCTCCAAGGAGACACCAGAGTCGGCGGAGAGTGGCGGACCCGTTGCTGGGCGCCCCTGCTCCCTCAACTCAGGATCCGGCGCATGTGCGAGAGAACCACAGGGATGCTGCGGAGTTGAGGGAGCAGGAGCGCCCAGCAGCGGGTCCACTGCTCTCCGCCAACTCTGGGAAACGGGGGGGGGGGCGCCCCGGGGAGATCTTCGCACCACGGAGCTGGATATGCTTAAGACAGCCCTGACTAGAGCGGCCCCTGGCCTGATCCAGCAGCCAGACTCTTCTGAACTACACCAGGGTTGCCCATTAACGGAACATGAATTGAGTTGGTTTCAGTTTGAACTTTGAACAATTCCAAGTTTTTCTCCAGGCTCACTCTCTTGAGGGTGCCTTTGGACCCTTTGAAAGGGGCTCCTAAACCCAGACGAGTCGGAGGTTTGTGGCAATTCATGAGTGGCAATGTGCAAGAAGCGGCACTCTGCACATGCTCAGGATGCATTGCTTTTAATTTGTTGCACCTGCTCCAAGGGAGAGCCTAGGAAGAAAAGTTCTCAAGCCAACCACAGGCAGATCCACAGCAATCGTACTTCAGTCTCCTTGTATGCCAATTCTGATTCCTTGTGCTGAAAACTCGCCAGCTGAGTTTGGGGGCTGGTGGGATGAGCGATATGACAAGCTGGTGTATTGTGCTGCCGAATGAAAGAAGCTTTTTTCCGTGGTAACTCTTCCCCTTTTCTGTGCCAACCCCCCCGCCCCCAATTTCTCCTGCCTGCCAGTGGTTCTAAAACACTAATTGGATGCTTAATGGTGGTAATTAATGAGGAGACTTCATCATGAGCTTGCGTGACATCTAGCTTCAGGGTTTAGGGGGGAGGGTTGCGAGGTCAGAGGAGCGGAGTTTTCCAGGCAGGGAGACAGACAAGGAGAGAAACTGAAACACAAATGACAAAGGGATTTGCAGACTTTGCTGTTATCTCTGATGAACAGGGAATGCAGGTGACTCTTCTGTTCCCAGGCACTGGGGGTCTTCTGGCTATTCATAAATGCCATTTGCTTCATCTGGGCTGTAATACTCTGACTCTCGGGGGCCTTGGTATGTATATCAGCTTAACCTCTCTGCTGTCAGAGAGAGAGATCCAGTGCTGTCTTGCTGCAGACATCCCACCGCTCTGGCCCAAGTGAAGTTGGCAAACCCAGAAAAGGACTGAAAAGCAATAGGGATCAGGAATCAGAGCATCTGTTTTGCGTGCAGAAGGTCCCGGGTTCAATCACCAGCATGAGCCCTCTTCAGAAACCCTGGAGAGCTGCTGCCAGTCAGCGTAGGCAGTACTGAGCTAGATGGAACAATGATCTGATGGGATATATGGAAACTTCCTTTTTAAATGTTGGCATCTGCCTGTCTTGAGAGAAAATGGAGTGCGCCTCTGGGGGTGAAGTCAAAGTGCTGCGCTGTTAGCAGCACCAAAGTGACCTCCCCAGGGCACAAGCCTGGGCAGCGTGTCTGGAGGTCCTGGGCTGCCCAGAGAATAAGACCCCCCCCCCGACCTCACTGAGATGGTCCAAAAGAAAGAAGAGGAATATGTTTGGCCCCAGCTTGGCTGCAGGAGTTACTGGAAGGAGGCGTACAAGTGCCTCAGAGACTTGTGCATTTGTGTAGAGATTACTCCTGAGCCTTTTCTAGTCCTGCAAGGTAGTGGAGGTTGAGGACCAGAGATTTCCTCCTGGCTGATGGGTTCCCTTCCCAGGTGGATGAGCTTCACCTGCCTCTCATTTCTCTCTACAGCACATGCAGAAACCACCTTCTTGACTGTTGGACCCACTCTTTGTCTCTCTTTAAATAGGTTGTTTAATTCAGAGCTATAAGGAAGGACTAGAATCTTACTTTATTTTTAAGGGAACAGCTCTGCTGCTGCTTGCCTTCTCCCAATTAACCTCCATCTCTCGGGATTTGTGGCAGGAGGGAGTGCAGAGGAAGAAAAAGATTTGGGCTGGGCTCAAGAGGAGGAAAGGGTTGCAAGCGCACATCTCTGGTGGAGCGCCCCCCCCAGTGACATCACCAGGGGCCACACCTAGGTCTCAGGGTTGGGCCCTAAAACTTCAAAGTCTGGGATGCTCCTGACTTGGCAGCCCTAGAGCTTGAGAACATGTTATCCATGCAGAAGAGCCCACATTCAATCCCCAACAGCATCTGCAGAGAGGACAGCCTGAAATCCCAGATACCTGCTGCTAGTCAGTGTGGGCAATACTAAGCTAGATGGACCAATGGCCTGGCTTGGTGTTTCTCAAGGTCTTGGTTTGGGAGGGTGCTAAGCTGCCAGAGCCGACTGAGGCCCAACTAAGCCTGGAAGTGAAATGGTAGGTAGTTTTTTGCTTTAAGAAAGCACCTTGCAGAACAAAGGCAAGTATGCAAAGGCACTCCTCTGATGGTTAAGTTCTGCCCTGCTGGGCTCAAGGCATTTAGAGGGCAGCTCAATCCTCAAGGGGCAGCTTGAACAGCTCCACCAGGCTCTGCTTCAGCTGCTATCTGGCAGTAGCTATTCCATCAGGCTGTGCAGTGGGAGGAATGAGAAGGAGACAGCTCATGCCACCAGTTCTGCCAAGAGACCAGCTCTATCAGGCACCACCTGACCCCAAACAGTTTCTAAGATAAGCTGGTCGTTGTTAGAACTACCGGGATTTAGGAATTGATGTCTGAATTTGCTTTTTTCCTCTTCCCTCCCTGTCTCCTTTTCCTTGAGTCTCTCTCTCTCTCTCTCTCTCTCTCTCTCTCTCTCTCTCTCTCTCCCTCTCCCTCTCTCTTAGATTGTAAGCCTGAAGGTATACAGTTGGGATACAGTTGATTGTATGTAAGCTGCTGAAAAGTGCAAATGCTATAAATAAAACAAAACAAAACAAAAGGAGGCATCTCTCTCCAAAGAATACCCTTCAAGAATGTAGGGGGTCTCAGGATTTCCAATTCCCAAACTTTCAGAATTGTCCCCCCCCCCCCGTCATTTGGGGACGGGGTGCTGCAGTCATCGCCAGAACCAATTGCCGATTAATATCAATGGGTGAACCTCCTCCTTGAGTGTTGCATAAGTGCTGCTGGATCAGGCCAATGGCCCATCTAGCCCAGCATCCTGTTCTCACAGGGGCCAACCAGAGGCTTCAATGGGAAGCCCCCAAGCAGGATTTGAGCACAAGAGCAGGGCTCTCCCCTCAAACTGGTCTCCAGAAGCATTGCTGCCTCCAGCTGTGGAGGCCGAGCAGAGCCATCCTGGCTAGAAGACTGAGCCAACCCTCTTTTGGTGGCCATCACTGTCTCCTGAGGGAGCAAATGTCATCGTTTGCACTGTGTGACGAAGGATTTTATTTTGTCTGCCCTGACCCTTCCAACATCCAGGTCCTTGGATGCCCAAGAAACACCTTTCTCTGTTCACTTTCCCCACGCTATGCACAGTTTTATAAACTTCCATCATTCATGCTGCCTGTTTTGCACCAACTGCTGCAACCTTTCCTCCACCCCCTGGATCTTCCTGGTCACCCTTTTCTGACCCTTTTCCAACTCTAAAATATCCCTTTTGAGGTGAGGCCACCAGAACTGTATGCAGCATTCCAAATGCAGTCTCACCGGAGATTCGTATAACAACATTAATAGAACTGACAGCTTTATTTTCCATTCCATTCCTAGTTGTATGGAATTTGCCTTTTCCACAGCTGCCATGAGTCTCCTTCTTCTGCACCTTTGCAGAGAATCTTGCTCTCCCACAAATCTGCACAAATGCACACACTCCCCACCTGAATCTGTGAAAGGTTCCCTCTCAGAGGCTTGATGAGGTTTGGAACAAATTAAGCAGCACACACTCAGTTGCAAAAATTGTTTCCAGACCCTACCAGCCACCCAGTGCTCAAAGACTCTGAAGGGCCGTTTCCTTCAGAAAGAAACGTATATATCAGCTTCAAACACCACTTTCATGACAATTTTGATTAGACCAGCTGCTCAGTAGCAGACTGAGTCCCAGGAGGGGGGTGGGGGTGGCGTTTTGTGTTTCTGACAATGCCAACACCCTCTCTTCCCACCCCCACCCTTTCCCCCTTCATTGCAGTTCTTACATCAGATGATTACAGCCCCATCCCTTTGATTTGCTAACAGATCGGAATGGAAAAGTTGGGGTGGTGGAGGAGGGCTCCCCCCCCTTCCCTTAAAAAATGAAATCTGAATAAAAGGGGACTTTTGCTTCCCAGTTAATGAATTGCTTTCAAAGGCACCCTGCAGAGACATTTCCTAACAGTATCCCACAGAGGCACCAAACAGATGCCAGTCTTGCCATGATTAATTTTTTCGCTCTTCTCTCTCTCTGCCACGCCATCCTCCTTCCCCACACCTCCTGCTGGGCTCTGGCACCATCTTCTCCACCAAAGAAGGTGGCAGTTTTAAGACATGCCTGAGCAGAACCCTTCATGATGGGAATTGGCAAGCTGAGAGCAGGCTCTCACCAGCCCAGTCTGCTCACATCACATATTTTTCTCTTTTGAAAAGCAACGAAAAAGTGTTGGAGGGGGCAGAGAAGTCTCAGCTTCCATTCCAGGGGCCCTTTGGACTAAACTCCCTAACAGGCTATGAAGAATTCAACTTGGGATTGCTGAGGGTTTGCACACAGTCAGAGGTAGCAGTGCTTCTGAACAGGAGTGCAGAGTTCCTTCATGCCACACACAGCCAAGCACCCTCACAGGCACATCCCCTTGTCAGATTAAGTATTCAAAGGACTAAACTTCTAAGATTATACTGTGTCCATTTTTGGGTGCCGCAATAAAAGGATGTTGAGGTTTTTAAGCAGAGTTTGGATGGCTATCAGCCATGGATACGTTAGTTGAGATTCCTGCATTGCAGGGGCTTCAACCTGATGACCCTTGGGGTCCCTTCCAACTCTATGATTCTACGATCCTGGGGTTATGTACTGAGCTGAATCCTAGAACAATAGGATCCAGAATGCAGCAGTCTGATTGGTCCGCAGGAGCCACCCAATCCAGCTCCAGGTGGAAGTGAATCAGCGACCTGATTGGCCTGCAGGAGCAGCCCAGAATTAGCCAATCACATGGGGCCCATTGTGTAAATAATGTATATATAGCAGACGTTTTGGGGAAAGATTCATTCATTGCTACTATGAGCTGAATAAAGAGCATGAAATTCACACTTGACTCCAAGTATATTTCAATTGCATTTTGGGATATTCCAGCTTTGGGCTTTCTGTATGTTGTAAATGCAGATGGAATCAAATTTCAGAGAAAGGTGCAGAGAATTGCAACTGGGAAAGGGAATTGTCCAGGGTGTCTCAGGGACTTCTGTTAGCCCATGCTTCTATTCCAAGTGCTGGAACTCACTTATTCAGGGAGAACAAAACAGTGCCATGGCTCTCACTGGGTGACAGCTGTAACTCCCTCCCTGAAATCAAAGAGAGATGAAAGGGGTAAATGGAAGGTGGATCCTGCCATCTCTTTTTGGAAATGCTATTGGCATTGAAGCAAAGCCCGTGACATTAGTTGCAAAGTATGCTAATTATGTACTTACATAGAAGGAAAAGCAGCAGTGCCAAGGCAGTAAGGATGAAAATCTCAAGTACGATAAACCTTTCACCCGTTGGAGGACCTGCCATTTCCGCAACACAGAGTGCAAGCTGTGCAGAGAATTGGGACACATCGCCCGGGTGTGTTGGGCTTGGCCCACCCAACGCCAGGCATCAGATGACCGACCCAAGAGCCCCAGGTCCTGGGGCCCAACACACCAAGGCAACTCGACGGAGATCACAGACTGCCAGGTATACCAGTTGCCCCATTCCAACACAGAGAAAATTTATGTAGAGGTACAGATAGAGGGGCCCCCGTGCTGCATGGAGATTGACACAGGTTCAACTCTATCCATAATCTCGGCACGGACTTTAAGGAAACTGTGCCCTAGTGGGGGTCCCAAACTCAGGCCGGCCCCATTCACCCTCCGGGACTTCCAGAAACGTAAGGTCCCCACAATGGGGGTGGGGACCTTCAGGGTGCAATATCAAGGGCGGACGCGGCAACTGGACTTGCTCGTGGTCAAGGGCTCCTACGTTAGCTTACTGGGATTGGCATGGTTTGGACCACTGGGGCTAGCCGTCACCGGGGTGAACCGCACTAGCTTACAAGTGGATGTGGATGCCATATGCAAAGAGTTTCCAGGGGTTTTCGATGGGACATTGGAGACAGGGACCCTACGGCAGAAAGAGTAGTGGGTCATTGACCTAGAACAGTGCACCTCTTCCTTCTGAATCCTAGTAGCTGGAAGCTGCAGGAGGGGAGAGCAAACCCTTCAAGGGTCCATCTTTTCCAGGGACGCCCCTGATTTAGAGAAGCCGTCCCAGGTTCTGATTTGATCCCAGTATGTTCCACTTTTCCTTAGGATGTCCCTATTTTCATAGGATAAATGTTGGAGGGTATGGGAGAGTTGCTCTTGTGCTCAGGTCCTGCCTGCAGGACCCCCACAAGTATCTGATTGGCCACTATGAGAGCAGGATGTAGGAGCCAGTGAGAGTGTTGAACTGCTAGGGCCTGGGAGACCAGGGTTCAAATCCCCTTTCCGTGATGCAGAACAACGTGGGGAGGTACCAACTGGGGAAGCCCCAAGAGAACTCCCAAGGGAAGAAGGCTCAGAGGCAGCAGAGAGGTGGTGGGATGATGATGATGAGTGTTCAGAGGGAGCAGACTGGAAGAAGGATGGGTTGGGACTTGGAAACAGAAGAGGTAACAGGGTTTAGCGAGCTGGGGGAACCTGTGGCAAAGAGAAATACAGAGGAGGGAGGCCAAGAGGCAGAGGTGGGTTAGTCTGGTGAAGAAGCCAGGGTGTCTCTCCATCCTGCTGTGACCAGCTCCGCTCCCTCTAGGTCTCTCAGGACCAGGAGAGGCATGAAACGGGAGGAGCAAAGACAGATGTGCCAGTGCAGTCTCAGATTGCTTGGGGGGGGGAACCCTGGACAGTTGTGAGGAGGCAGGGACCTTCAGTCTCCACAAATGCCAAAAAGAGTTCCTGTGCTCATTAGGCCTCACACTTCTGTGCATACCATTTCTTCTAGTAAAGAGTTAACTGAACTTACTCCGTGTGATTTATTGCTGTCCCGCTGCTGACATTCGGCATCTTTTTCAGTTTTTTCATGCTCAGAGGCACTTTTCACCAGCAGCACAGGACTCTCTCTAGGCTGCAGCCCTCATTGGTCCTGCATCACACCCCAAATATTTTCACCTGGGTGAAATGTGTCCTTGGTGGAGGACAGAACTGTGGGTGTGTGCAGAAACTAGGCTGCTGCAGAAGTAAAACCACACAGTCATTTTTCTGTCCCCTTTTGCTTCTGATCCTGCCCATTTGGCCCCCGGAAGACCATTCATATATTGCTTTTTTTAAAAAATTACACCCCCCCCCCAACAAAGCTCTTTTTAACTTTGTCTTTTATCGCCGGTTGTAGTATTGTTTGCATTTTCTATCCCCACCCCGTAAACCACTGAGAGGTTTTTAACAATCAAGCAGGATATTTAAAAATAAGAAAATGCACAGTAAAAAATAAGATAAATCTTAGAGCTGGCCTCATTGCAACACGGTGATTGGTTTGAACGGTAAATCTACATCTGACCATAATTGCTATTTTTAAAAAAACAACCAAGTGACACAGAGATCTGGCCCCACGTGCAAAGGGATTTTAAAAAGGCCAGATGGTGTTCTTGGGTTGTTTGTTGGTTACCAGTAGCTTGTTTTTTGGATGAGAAATTTAGGCGCCATTGTTTTTCACCTTTCAGTTTTCATCACTTATTATAATTGTTCCCTCTGATTCATATGTGATTGCGGGGTGAAATAACCAAATAAATAAATTTGCAAAGACGAGAATAAATTTTAGGTGCCAGAATGAGAGAGAGAAAGAGAAAGAGTGCAGAGAAAGTAGGAGGTGATTGGAGAGGAGTCTGCGAAGGATGCGAGGAAAGGGAGGGGAGGGGGAAGAGCCCTGGGAGACCCCCCTGCAAGACTTGTGAGCCGAAAAAGGCTAATTGTTACAGACAGATGAGCCCCCCCAGCCTATCAATAATTCAGCCCAGAGAAGTGCTGGAGCATGTTGGATTAATAATATATCAGGCAGCTGGGGCCCTCTGCCGCCTGTGGCCTGGCGCTGGTGCCTATGGATGCCTTTTCAGCTCCAATTAGCTGACCCGAGGTGACCGGATGGAGGTCACAGGGGGGGGCACCTTGGGGTGGCTGAGGGAGGTGGGCAGGTTTGGGGGGGGCGCAGGGGGCTTCCTGATGCCTCCTTGATGGCAGCAACAGGAGGAAGAGGTGCTGTTCGCTCTACAGCCCCTGGTTCCCTGCCTCCTGAACTGGGCAGGGGGGAAATCTTTGTGAGAACCCCTCTGCCTCAAAGCCCACTGTAATGAGGGAAGGGAAAGGATGCAGGGCACTCACTGCGTCCCTGTCCTCAGGCTTAAATCCAAAAAGGCACAGCACTAAAGGAAAACGGAGCAGGAGGGAGGAGGAAATAAGCAAACTCGGGGGCCAGCTCTTAGCTCAGAGTGCTGCTAGGGACCAGCAGGAGTGGGGAACTTGGGAGTCAAGCAGCACTGGGGGTGTAGGCGGTTCTTCTGCATGGGGCACCCAGCTGAGGGGGTGCAAAATAACAACACCACCTATACTCATATGGGTACCTACTCAAAGTTAGGTCCTGGTCAGGAAAAAAATTGTCTGCACCAAAAGGAATTAACGTGCAAATAATAAACATTTAGGGCCGGGGGCACCAAATTTTGTCCTTGCTCAGGGCACCATCTTACCAAAGTCTGCCCCCTGAGTCAAAAACCTGCTGCCCAAGTTTGATTATTTTCTCCTCCCTCCTACTCTGCCCTCCTTTTGTGCCATGTCTTTTTAAAGATTTAAATCGGAGGGCAAGGAGCATCTTCTTTTTGCTCTTGCCAAGGCTTAAAATAAATAAAAATGGCTTTTGCAACCCTGCTCATTGCCTCTTGGCCTTCACCTACCTTGCAGGGTATTGTGGGGAATTAATGAGGCAGATTGGGGCGAACCAGGGAAAGGCCGGAAAATCAATACGATTGATTAATTGATCGCTGAGCAATATCATGGAGAACAGGAGAGTACAGTGGCACCTCGGGTTAAGAACTTAATTCGTTCCGGAGGTCCGTTCTTAACCTGAAACTGTTCTTAACCTGAAGCACCACTTTAGCTAATGGGGCCTCCCGCTGCCGCTGCGCCGCCAGAGCACGATTTCTGTTCTTAACCTGAAGCGTTATTTCTGGGTTAGCGGAGTATGCAACCTGAAGCGTCTGTAACCCGAGGCACCACTGTATTTGATCACATGGGGTTTAGCTCTCTGCAAGAAACCTGGCACAACCTGCCCTGGGACCTGCTTAGTGAAGGGCCAGTAAGTAATTATTCAATTAATCATTAGTTATTATTACTATTTGCTGTTCTTGTCAATACTATTATTTTTATGTAAGAAATCCAATACAACCGAGCACGTTCCTCCTCCTCCTCCAGCTAGAATTTTGGGCTTTACCTCTTTGGTTTATTGTTGCTTATTTGCATTTGCATCTCATCTTTCTCTCTCGTTCTCTCGTAATCCTCACAGTACCAACAACCACAATTTTATGTTGCGCACTGCCCTGAGACCTACAGGTGTAGGGTGGTGTACTAATTTAATAATAATAATAATAATAATAATAATAATAATAATAGCGACAGTAGTAACGACGAGAGTAACAACAACAACAGCCCCATGGTGTAGGTTCGGCTGAGCTTCTGGGGCTCTGAACCTCGGTCTCCCAGGTCCCAGTCCAACCCTCCAACCACTGCACCACGCTGCCTCTCCCCTGGGTTTCCTTCCACAGCCCCGACCTGCCCACCCACCCATAGTTCTCTCTTACAGTCCATGCATCCAGACCAGGAAAGGGGCTGAGTCAGGCTGGCTGGACTTATGGAAAGTGTTTTTCTTGCCCTTGCAAATCAATGGGGCTGCCCCTAGCACTTAGCCGAGTCTCTGGAGAGACAAAAACTTGGCCTGGCCTTGTCTTCTGCCGACTCTCCCCGCCTCGGTCTGGTGCCTACAGCTGGTTACAGTTTATTTAATATCTTAAGAGGCATTTTGTCTTACCCTCCGTTCTATGGCAGAGAACTGTGTTTCGTGCTGGAGGTGGGCAGGATGCACTCTGCACATGCCTAATGGCACTCTCGCTAGTGTGCAGAGGGGGTCAGACTACGACCTGGGAGGGACCTGGGTTCAAATCCTGCCCAGCTCGCAGGGTTGCTGTGGGGATTAAGTGAGGAGGGAGAATGAATGCATGTTTATTATTACAGCTTAAAAGCCAGCATAGTAAAATTCAGCATAATTTTTACATAAACATTAAAATGGTGAAATTCAACAATCAATATACTAACTTAAATAGATTTAAAATATGTATCCAAGGAAATATAAACTCCATGAAAAGTTTTTTTTTTAAATAGAATAATTTGACTGTGAGCTGTGTCAAATTATGACTGTTTGGTTAGCAGTGTCACCTTTTGCTTTCTTTGACATTTCTGGTGATGTGGGGATTCGGCTGGCCCATACAGGAGGTCACTCAAATACTATTCCTCTGTCCTGTACAAGCGGCGTTATGAGAGAGGCTCTGCTATCTGGTGAGGAGGGAGAGAACCACGAACACCACCTTGAGCCTCGGGGAGAAAAGATCGGGATATAAAGATATAAAATACAGTCCTAATACAGAGCCAGTGTGGGACTTATCCCTGCCTCTCCGCCTCACCTACCTCGCAGGGTTGTTGTGAGGGTTGAATGAGAACCAGGGCATGGGGAATAAATGAATGCAATAAATAAACAAACAATACCGCAAGTGCTGGAACCCACTTGGGAGTCCAAAACGTTACAGCAATGTCTCCGGGATTCCTTTCTGATCCCCTTCGCTTGGGGGATTAAATGAGGAAAGGGAGTCACATGTTACCTTGAGCTCCTCAGGGAAAAGGGGGAGGCAGAGGTCTGCTGGCCGCCTGTCTGCATTGCGGTGGGTTGGACTAGATGACCCTTGGGGAACCCGTTCAACTCACAATTCTGTGATTCTCTAAATGCAAGAACTAACTAAGAATAGGCCTTGGGCTCTGCGCCTTTCTCCCAACCTAGAGGCTAGTAGGAAGTGGCATGATATTGTTGCTGGGGGGGGGGTTTTACCACAATTTGCAAAACGGTTTTGGGGTGAAGGGTGGGGTGAGGTGAAAGAAACGGCTGGGTGCCCCAGGCAGCCCCGCCATGACTCCCCACATCAGCGAGCAAGGCCACTTTTGCAGCTGCAGCCACCGAAGGGCCACCCAGAGTGCCATAATTCTGATCTCTGCCTCTTTTCACCTTGAAGTGACAGGAAGCCTTATTGGCGCAATGCTCTGGTTTCTATGGAGACGTGGGTCCTCCAGGCAAAAGGGATGGAGCCCGGCTGAATTGCGGGGGGGGGGGGAGAGGCAGAGAGAGGCAGAGACGCGGAGGTGAGGCAGGCAGCTGGTCTTGGGTAAAACTGGGGTGCGCTTGGCACATTATCCTCCTTTTTGTTTTGCCAACTGCAGTAAGGGATTTGTTCCAGTAACGCAGCGCCTGTTTCAGATGCCAAAAGGGAGCTTAGAAATTATTGCACATGCATTCACTCCCCGGCCCCCACCCGCTGCACCAATTGCAGTTAAATCTGTGATTCCTGAAGCTGCGATGAACTGACTTTATTGACGTTTCCGCTTTGCAATTGCGTACCTTTTATTTTTATAATACTGAATTTGTTCAGCGTTTGCTAAATGGTTGGTTTTTGTTGTTTGTAGATTTACTGGCAGGCTCTGCATTTTGTATATTTGTATTTCCAGTGCTCCCAACTTGAATGTTTTGAATGTTTGCTGTGAGCTTCTTTGGGCTCAGCTCATTCTGGGAAAGCAGAATATAAGTAAAACCAGTCAACCAACCAACCTGGTTCCTCCTCAGAGAGCTGAGAGAAAAAGGTTTTCTAGACATAAAAAACCAGAGCCAGAGACATCAAAATGACTGTTTCTTTTTAAGAATGGGCTCAGAATATTCGTCCACTTAGCTCTGAATAGAACTTACCCAGAAAGACCAAGGGAATATCCCCACCTCGCTCTAAAATCCCCAGCATCTGGTAGGCAGGCAGAGGATTGTCTCAAAAAAAACCAAAAAAAAAAACCCTCACCACACATTTAAAGCACATCCAATGCATTTGTCATCTCCCCCAAATAATCCTGGGAACTGTAGTTTGTTACAGGCCCTGAGAATTGGAGCTCTGTGAGGTCTAAACTACAGCTCCTGGGATTCTTTGGGGGACATTGTGTGCTTTAAATGTGCACTGGATCACTGAAGCACCAGATATCAACGCCGCATGGATGTACAAGTATGTCTGTGGGTTTGTTTGCTTGCTTGCTTTAATTTTACAACTGCTAGTTGCTTTGAGCTGCAGTTTGTTAAGGGCACTGAGAGTTGTTAGGAAACTACAATTCCCAGTGTGGTTTAACAGCCAGTCTCTCTTCCCAGGGAACTCTGGGAATTGTAGCTCCGGGAAGAGGTCTCCTAACCATGCTCAACACTCTTTGCAAACTATGGTTCCCAGGATTCTTTGAGCGAAGCCATGACTGTTTAAAGTGCTTCCAATGTACAGTACAGTGCAGATGTACAGTCTGCATGCACAAACTGCTGAGCTATCTCTGCCTTACTATATGTGCACCCCCTGAGTCCTGCCTGCTCTGACTGGCAGCAGAGAGGAGGGCCTTCCACACCCCCTGGCCAACTGACCCTTTTCAGCTGGAAAGACCAGAGGCTCAACTGGGGGCCGTCTGCATGGAAAGTGGCTGCCCCCACCCTGAGCTCCATTCCCCTCCCAGTGAAAAAGAGACGGAGAGGGCCGTGCGGATGGAGGCGTTTAATGCAAAGGCAACACCATCGAGGTGAAGAGGAGGGGAGGAAATATACTGCACCAGAACACAGGACAAACAGAGGGAACAGACCCCCCCCCCCACGAGATGCCCCAGGAAACATGTAACAAAGAAGGGAGGGAAAGGACAAACGACCCAGCCTGGGACAGGAGAAGCCCCAATCCTGGGCCACAAATACCGGTAGGTCTTGTGCTCTCTGCATGACCAACATCAAAGCAGCAGCCCCCCCCCATCTCCCCTACACCATGAGTAAGAGGAAAGGCGTCTCACACACACGCACACACACCCTTCGTTGCATTGAAAGCTTCCTCCTCTTCCCTGCCTGGAGTAGCAAGAATTACGAGGCAGTCCAAGCACCATCTGACTCTACTTGAAGCAAAAGCAATACCAAGAGTCTTGTGGCACCTGGACGGCTAACAAGGGCATTATGGCACAAGCTTTCGTGGAGTCAGGCCCACCTTCTGCCTCCTACATGAGCAAGACAGGTCAGTCTCCAGGCAAAAGAGCAAAGGGCCCCTGATCTGGCACCAGGAATGGCAACATCCAGCGCTTTTATTCTAGGGGGAAAGGTGGCACCGCCAGAAAAAAGAACTGGCAGAGAGGACTCTGAAACTGCCCTTATACAGAACAAGGGAACATCAAAGGATCTATGCGGCATGCCACCACTTTGAGTTAAATAAAAACAAATGTTGATCAGCATTTTGTGTTAATTAGCAAATGGTGTCCATTAGCTTACCAATGCCACACTACCTGTGCTATCGGTGATTGTTTCTTGGGAATGTTTCCTTGCCCAACTCACAAGGAATTAGAAACACAACCTCCCCGCCCCCCTGGAGAACAGAGCATTTTAGAGTTGGTTATGTGATCAAACTCCTTCCAGCTTCCTTGGTTACTGAGCCACGTTTCCAAATGATGGCCGCTGCAGTCTTGGATGGTTGCTGCAACAGGTCCCATATGCAGACAGACCCTGTGTTTGCGGTCAGACTCAGGTGGAAGGCAACAGTCCCCATCTGCTACCCTGCCCCTTATATAGAGACCCAAGAGATCACTTTCTGAAACCTTTCTTCACAAAAGCAAAATGGTCTGGTTTCTTTTGAGTGACAATACTAGCTTCATAACACAGAGAGCGCCCCTTTATGTACAGGCTGCAGGGGAGGGGGTGTCAGGAAAAAGAGATATAACTGCTATAAATTATGGTGACTCAGTGGTTTAATTTGAACTCAAGCTGGATTTGAGTTTGTTGGTGTCTCTGGTAACCTCTCTCTTAAATTATGGGTGCTGGGCTTATATTATGGAGGCATGATCCATATTCTTTTATTGGGTTTGTCATGGCCTTTGGTAAGAATAGTAAACTTCTATTGAATTGAATTGAATTTCTGCCTTTATCTGCCTGCCAAGTAAGATTCCCCTTAATGCATCTGACAAAGAGAAAGCTTTGTGCCATGATAAATTTGTCAGCCGCCTAAGGTGTCACGAGACTCTGTGTTTTGCTCTTGCTGCAAGAGCTTGTTGCAGAGAGAGGATGGAGCAACTGTGGTCCTTGAGGGAGATCCTGAACCAACAGGACAAGAAAGATGTTCCTTCTCAAAAAGGTTTTGAAGCAGAGGCCTACCTGCCAGGGTTGCTGCAGCAACACATTTCCTGCATTGAGATGGTCCTCTGGTGTCCTTCCCAAATGCACTGGGAGGGCCAGCAACAATTGGCCATACTAAACGTCACAGGATAAGAAGGCATTGTTTTTTGGGTGGGACAATCGTACAAATTGGAAATATTGCAGGAGTCTGAGCCTACTGCCAGGTGGAGGCAAATAACAAGCCCTGGGTGCAGGAATGCCCCCCCCCTCAAAATTCTGGCTGCTTTGAGTAATTCAGAAAAACATGAGCTGTGATTTCTGTGTTGCAGGAGTCCAAATCTACAATTGTGTGATTCTATAGTGGGGAGCCTCTGGAAAGCAAGATACATTCTGAGATCTCAGAAGGCTCATTCTCCCCTCCCCATGAAGGCAGGATTAGCAAGGCCAGAGGTGTCAGGGTACCCAGCAAGTGTGGGGAAGGGCAGGTCACCCCAGGAAACCCTTCCCCACTGCTGGAGATGTGGCTGGGGGGGGGGCGGTAGACTGTCCATTGTTCTTACTTAGGAGCAGGAGGAGCCGAAGTGAGTGCCTCTCCTCCCGATGTCCTGCACTCCAGACATTCAACATGCCAAGTCTCTTTGGATCAAATGAAAAATAAAGAATAAATGAGCAGCTGCTTTGCTCCCACAGCAGCCAGTGGCCAGAGTCCTTTTCACAGAGTCTGAACGGCAACTGGATACAGCAAGGAGAGGTGCTCAGCACCTTTGACAGGCAGCTCTTGAGCCGTGTAGAAATGGATGACTTCGGGGACACTATCGAATGGGGCACTGTTTTGGCCCAAGACATACTTGTTCTCCTTTGTCCGGGTGAATTTCATGTGCATGAAGCCTTGGCTACTCCTGCCAGAGAGAGAGAGAAAGAGAGAGACAGAAGTCAGAGTTTGCCTCCCAGCAGCTGAGGATCTTGGCTTGGGTTTAACTTCACAGGGGGTGTTGGAGGAGGTGCTAGTCCTCATGGCTTTGGAAGCTAAGAAAGAAAACACAGCCAAGTTGCTTCCAGGACTGTTCTGCTTTCATTCACATCGGAAGCTGCTTTGCTCAGACCCCTCCCCACCCCCAACGTCTAACTGAAAATACCCCCCAAGTGTCCTGATTTTCCAGAGACAGTCCTGGAATTACAGAAGCCATCCCAGTTTCTGATTTGATCCCAGAATGTCCCGCTTTTCCTTTTTCCTCCCCTCCATGTCTTGGAGAACAATTAAACGTGTTGTGAGTGTGTGTGTGCAAAAAGCAAGAGTCCTGTTTATAAGGAAAATAAGGAACCTACACCAAATGAAAGAAACAGTGAAGCTGGCACACAAGGCCTTTCCTATAATTTTGAAGGAAAATGTCACCAATCCACTTTAAATTCTTAAATGGCAATGCGCCAGCAACCAACCCTTTATTAGGAAACATGTGGAGTGTTTATCCCTTTATTATAAATTGTCTATCAGAAGTAAGTCCCACTGCATTCAATGGAGCTTATTCCAAGGTAACAGGGTCAAGACTGGGCAGCCTTACACTGCAGTCCGGAGCATTTTTACTCATTCACACTGAGTTCAAAAGGATTTACAGTGGTACCTCAGGTTACAGGTGCTTCAGGTTACAGGCACTTCAGGTTAGACTCCGCTAACCCAGAAATAGTACCTCAGGTTAAGAACTTTACTTCAGGATAAGAACAGAAATTGTGCTCTGGCGCAGCGGCAGCGGGAGGCCCCATTAGCTAAAGTGGTGCTTCAGGTTAAGAACAGTTTCAGGTTAAGAACGGACCTCCGGAACGAATTACGTTCTTAACCCGAGGTGCCACTGTATTCTATTCTTATCCTAACTTTTTCCCTGACAGGGACTCAAGTCAGCTTACCACTAAAATTTTATTTAATTCCATTTATCTGTAGAAGCTGTTGTACACAATCCCTTTCCTCGCACATTTTTCCTTTCCAACAACCCTGTGAGGTAGGTTCGGCAGAGAGGTTGCCCTTGGCTCAAGGTGACCGGTGTATGCGTGCATCTGGTGTCTTTGCATGTGGCGAGATGAAAAACAGGAGAAGCTTCCTGATGTGGAATAAGATACCTGAGAAATGTTGGAGGGTAGGCACTGACAGGCAGAGGCTCGCTGCGATCTGAGCCTGCTCTACTCAGAGATGTCAGGAGCGAACTCCTTTACATGCAAGGCACCTGCTCAACAGACTTTCCCATAAAGGACCCCAGGTCTCAAGTCTTGGGCCGCAAAAGACAAAATTGGAGGAAGTGAATGTTCCCTAGCAGAAGGCAGTGGAAAAGAGCAGACTGCAAGAGTCTGGGGATGAATGACATTTCTGCAGCAAGCCGTCCACAGATCATGAGGTGGGGAGGGAATCGGTGCTGGAGGGAGAGAGGCCGTTTTAATGTTACGGGTTTGACAGAGCAGGGAAGGAGATGAAAGGCCGCGTCCACGGCAGTTGACACGGCTTGGGGTGATCAAAGCGCCAAAGGACTCGGGAGGAGAAGGGGGTCGGGGAAGCCTGGAACGCCAAGCTCTGACTTCTTTGCCACAGATTAAAACTCATCTGTGTCACTTTGCTTTTCCTCTTTCCCTTCCGTTGCAAGCAAGGGATAAATCCTGATGGATTAAGACACTGCATAATCACGACAGAGGAAGGGGCTGAGCTGGGTCCTGGGTCTGCCCAGCTTTAGGGATGCTCTGGTATTTCAACCTTCTTGTTTATTTACTATTTTTGCATTTGTATATCCCTTCCTCTTCCTCCAAGGAGCTCAAGGTCAGGTGCCTCACTTAATCTCCACAACGACCCTTGAGAGAAAATAGTGACCGGCCCCCAAAGTCGCCTGGCAAGCTTTGTGGCCAAGTGGAGATTTTTACATGAGTAGAATGCGTTCTTTTATTTAAAATGCATCTCTGGGTTTTTTGTGGGGCATAGGAATTCGTTCATTTTCCCCTCCAAAATATAGTCTGGCTCACCACATGGTCTGAGGGATGGTGGACTGACCCACGGCTGAAAAAGGTTTCTGATCCCTGCTCTAACCACTACACTGCACTGGCTCTCGGGCTCATAGATTTAAAAAGCAAGCATCAAAAAGCATTTAAAGAACAGGGATCTTAAGAGAACCAACGCCACACACGGAAGAGCCAGGCGGGTGCGCTCCCTCTCGGCGCATGCTGAGCCCATGCGATCGCACGTGGAGGCCCCAAGCGAAGAACGCTTCATCATGTTCATGCACAGATCAGAGGGACAGATGTTCCTTGCTCTCTGAACAGCAGGGCTGGCTATCAAATATTTATCCCGGTGCCAGGGAGGGGGGAGGAGAAAGGCTCTCTCGCTCTCCGCTGGGTGCCTCCGGAGCATCCCATAATAGCACGACAGATCCTTTTTGCCCTCTTCACCTTGCGTGTCCCAATATCAGTGGCCCAGTGGGGCGGACGTAAAGGGTCGCCTCTGGGGCAGTCAGCTCCTGTGCTTTTGGTATATGAATTTCAGGGATTAAATGTCTGGTGTCTTTTTGGATTGCTGCTGTTTTTTCATTTCTTGAACATTTTGGTTGCTTTTACAAATATAATAATAATAATAATAATAATAATAAATATCCCACCCATCTGGCTGGGTTTCCCGAGCCAGTCTGCGCAGCTTACGACATATAAAACAACAAAACATCAAACATTAAAAAAACAAAATAAAATAAATAATAATAAAAAAATCCTTCCAGTAGCACCTTAGAGACCAACTAAGTTTGTTCTTGGTATGAGCTTTCGTGTGCATGCACACTTCTTCAGATACACTTGAGATGAAGAAGTGTGCATGCACACGAAAGCTCATACCAAGAACAAACTTAGTTGGTCTCTAAGGTGCTACTGGAAGGAATTTTTTTTTTTTTATTTTGTTTTGACTATGGCAGACCAACACGGCTACCTACCTGTAATTAAAAAACAAGATATCCTATACGACAACAACAAACAGTTTGCAGTTATACCCAAATTAAAGTAACTGCCACCCCCAACTAAACATTTAACCAACACCAGCCCAACAAAAATGAAACAGAGGAATCAAAATCAGAACTGGCCAAAACATTTTACAACATTTAAGCCAGTTGCCCCAACCCAAGCGCTGTTCCAGCCACGTCCCAGTGGCCCCCCAGGAGCCTCTCTGAGCTGTCCAGGGGGAGTCTGGGCCTCCCAGGCCAGGTGGAAACGGGCCTTGCAGCAGGGAGCAGTCTTTCTTCCAGCACTCGAGTCACTGCTTTAGTCTTTTTACAAACCGCTTCAAGGTTTCAAAATGAATGAATTAATTAATTAATGATTAAGATCGAACGGCATATAATTTTTGTAAAACCAATAGCTTGTATGTTTCTAGTTTATCACAGCTTTTAATTTTCAGGAAGTTTAGTTGCTTCATTTGTACACCCTGCCATGTTGGGAGGCAAAACTCCAATTTTTCATTTTTCATTTTTTTTTTGTGTCAGACATTTAGCTTGTTAAGTCTATGTTTGATGATGAGGTGCATAAACTGCTTTTGAAAAACCAAAGTATCTCCATTGTACCTTCTGCAAATGTCAGGAAATGCTAAATCATCATCATAAGAAAAATAATATTAATATATAATATACCTGCAAGTACTTGGCAGTCATTCTTTAAGGATTTTGAAGTGATTTTGCATACCTCTTACGAAGCAAAACTAAATTAGATTAATTTAACCAGCACATATTTCAGATCCCCAAGTTGTGTTGCAACTTTTTTGCATACCTCGTTTTTGGAATCTGAAAGCTGGAAAAGTCAACATTCCCAACTCCTGGAATGTTCCTTAAGATCCTAGTTTGGAAAGCACAGACAGGGAAGGAGATGCCTGCTTACCTGAGCGAGAGAGAGTAGTCGTTGCGGCTGGTCTCGCTGTTCCGGACTAAGTAGCTTCCTTCCCTGCAGAGGGTCAGGAGGGATTCTGCGTCCGCTCGGCTGATGGTGCCGTGAAACCACCTGGGGGGGGGGGGGGGGGAGAGAGCCCAGCATGGTCACGGCTTGCAAATCCTCATTCATCCCTCTGCCCAGACTCCCCTTCCTCTACCTTTGCTTCTCTGAGCATCCTTTCCAGGGCCGGCTCACCTGTGTGGCAACGTGAGGCGACCGCCTTGGGCAGCAGGGACTCCCAGGGGCAGCAGAGGCAGCCTCCAGCTGCATGGGGACCATTGGAGGCTGGATCCCTCTCAGCAACCACCCCCACAGTGGTCTCCAGGCAGATCAGGGCCCCTGTAGGTAATAGCTGCCCTCCGGGGTCTCCCCTCGCCACGGCCTTTGATTCCCACTTTAACTATCAGGTAATGTTGACCTGATTCCCCCTTGTTCCTGATGGAGATCTTCAGTCGCCCCGTCTTCCCTGGCGCAAGGAGCATTTTGCAGTTCACCTCAGATCCTTGCCAAAATATCTTGGGCAGGCCCCGATTCCTCCATTGGGAGGGACCTTGGAGGTCAGTGGCTCCAGCCAGTGGCAGATGGTCTGTTTGGGAAAACAGGGTACCTCCCCAAGACTGCCTCCATCTTCTTCTTCTTCTTCTTCTTCTTCTTCTTCTTCTTCTTCTTCTTCTTCTTCTTCTTATCTTCTTTTCTATTATTATTATTATTATTATTGTATACCCTTTATCCACTGTCTCAGGGCAGTTCACAACATAAAAATACAAGATGAAAACACAAAATACGCAACCCAAAGCCCCACAAACCCATAATTCCCTCTCCCCCCACAAACACGTTTCTCAGCCAAGGCCTGGCTGAAGAGGAACGTTTTTTGCCTAGCACCTAAAGCTGTGTAATGAAGGCGCCAGGCAAGCCTCCCTGGGGAGAGTACCCCACAAGCAGGGAGCCACTGCAGAAAGGCCCGTTCGTGTGTTGCCACTCTCTCAAGGAGGAAGCACACAAAGAAGGGCCTCAGAGGATGATCACAGGGTCCGGCAGAGACAGTTTTAGAGTAGATCAGCCACACTGGGCGCTGCGCCTCAGGGGTTGCTGCAACAGTGCTGCAGAATAGAGCATGAGGAGCGGGGGGGGGGGCACATTTTAGCAACACACAGGGCAATGCTGAAACTTGAGAGCCCAAAGTCTGCCACTGGGTCTGGGTAGGCCCATATGGGGAGACGTGGTCCGTGATGTTTCAGAGGTCCAAACCAGCACTCTGAATTGGGCCTGCCTAGAAAACTAATTGACCCGCAGTGCAGTCTGGCACTCTATGCTCCAACCATCTTGCCCTGGAGAGAGCAACCTGGCCGCTGAATTCTGCACCAGCCGAAGCTCTGTGCTGACATTCCTGTCCTTTAATGCATGGACCGTTACTCTCGAGTTGCATCCTCTTTACAGCTCCCTCCTCCTCACACGTCTCTCTCGGGTGTCAGTATGAAAAAACCTTCCCCCCCTCTCACCTAATGCAAGAACTTGCAGACATGCAGTGAGATGGGATGCTGGAAGATTCAGGACAGAGACAGCAAAGTCCTTCTTCACACAGCATATTGTTTAATGATGGGACTCCACCCCGAAGGAGGCAGGTGGGCACCACCTTGGACAGCCTGAAATGAGGACTGGACAAAGTCATGGAGGAGGAGGAGGAGGAGAAAGCCATCGTCTCGTCCAACCCCCTGAAATGCAGGAATCCTGCCCACAACCATCCCTAGGGGGGGGGGCCTCAAACCCCCAGGTCCATTGTGCGACTAATGTTAAGGCACATGGGGGGGGGTTGATTGGAGGTTTGAGCCCCACCTTCCGTTTTCCCATGGCTGTAGGAGGACAATTTACGGGAGCAGTACATTTTCAATAATTTGGTCAATAGCGGCTAACAAGAAAAATTACCCAGACAAAAATAAATTAAAACATCAACAATATCTAAGAAACATGACAAGAAAGGCGATGATGATAATTCTTTATGATCAGTCAATAGCACTCAGAGGATAATAATGGCCCATTCAGACTGTGCAAGGGAGACAGGGACTTATTTTACGTAACACAACCTTGATTTTCATCAAAGCTAGTTTTGCAGTGCCTGGGAGATTTCACTGAACCCAGTGTGGTTGTTTTATGTTTGCCTTACTCTTGTTGAGCAACATCAGACACCCCTTCCCCCGCCCCAAATGAAATATCCCAAACTGCTTTTGAAAGTGTTCTGTCAGAACGGCACAAAGCCGCAGAATTAAGTGTAGCCTGGAGAATTCCACTCCCTAAAAAACAAATTTCAAAAATAAAGTTCCTAGTCCATAAGGATGTGTGCCAGGGCGATGCTTGAGGAAATTCCAAAAGAGATCCTCCCCTACAGAGGTTTTCCAAGTCTTTTGGCCTGTAATTCTCTTGCTCAAAGACAGATATTCTTCTTGTAGAGGCCAATCAGTGCCTTGATTTCACTGGGGGCTTTTCCTTTTGGGAAAGCTTGTTTTATCAAATAGGCTTGGGTCAAATGAAACAGCATAAATGATGCAAATCGAGCCACTGGGCATCGCTTTGCATAATCTTTGCAAGGCACAGGGGTGTCCATTGGTCTGACTGCATTGGTGAACAATAGCAGCAAAAGGACCTCCCACCACCAGGCTGTTATAATCCCCTACACATATGTAGATTTCTACTCTGATTATTCAAAGCATTCTGCTCTGCGCGTTGTCTCCGACATTAATCCTGCTCGGATAACATACTTGGGTCCATTAATTCCAATGGCTCTGCTCTGAGGAGGATTCAGTTAGAGACAATCTATGTCTCAAAGCCCTATGCGGCTTAGGACCCTCGTACTTAGGGGACCGCCTCTCCTGGTATGCCCCACAGACAGAGGACCTTGAGGTCCACAAATAACAATAGCCTAAGGGTCCCGGGCCCAAAAGAAGCCAGATTATCCTCCACAAGGGCCAGGGCTTTTTCAGTGTTGGCTCCGACCTGGTGGAATACTCTGTCCCACGAGACTAGGGCCCTGCGGGACCTGACCTCCTTCCGCAGGGCCTGTAAGACAGAGTTATTCCACCTGGCC
Source organism: Lacerta viridis (assembly GCA_900245905.1). Taxonomy (NCBI): domain Eukaryota; kingdom Metazoa; phylum Chordata; class Lepidosauria; order Squamata; family Lacertidae; genus Lacerta; species Lacerta viridis. Next base: position 349,078 of record OFHU01003945.1, read on the forward strand.
TTTAATCTAGCCTGATCCCCTATTCCTTTTCCCCTTCCCTTTTTTCTGAAGAAACCCTTCTGGGTCCCCACATTAAAATTCCTCCCTGGTCTCCCTACTGGCCTAGCATGACTAACCTGGCCAGTTAGCCCTGGGGATCCCACTGGATGTTTGTTTTTTATGCTGTTTTTCAGCTGTTTTTCAAGTTGTTTTAATCATCGTCTTACATTTGTTGTTAGCCGCCCTGAGCCCAGTTTTTGGATCGGGAAGAGCGGGGTAGAAATAAAAATTTATTATTATTATTAGTATTAACTCACAAGGTGAAACATAAGATGAGCCCTCCTGGATCAGGCCAGCCTCCTGTTCTCTCCACGGTCAACCAGATGCCCCCATGGGAAGCCCCAGAGCAACTCTCCCCCCTGGAGCTCAGCCCCATTGCTGCCTCTGCCGGGGGAGGAAGAGCAGAGCCATTGCCCCCCTTCTCCATGAACTTGGCCATTTAGGTTGACTTTTCTGGGTCCTGAATCTGCGAACGTTCAGCTTCACTGGGTGTTTACGAGTTATGGGCAGGGGAGAAAAACGTTTCTTTATCCAAAATGTGTGCCCCCCCAAAAAAGTACAATACTGGGAACAGTAATTTACCTGTCACAGGAGCTGCGATTCCAAGCCCCTTTAACAAACCACAGTTCCCAGGATTCTTTGGACTCATGCTCCCCTTGAAGCCAAGAAACCAGAGTGCTGACCCCCATGGGATGATTTCGGGGGGGGGGGAGGAGTTAGATGAAGACCACCTCAGGACCACTGAGTGAACTACCTTCGACCTGAACAGCTTAGTAGAGCATCAATCAGTAGAGCATGAGACCCTTAATCTCAGGGTCGTGGGTTTGAGCCCCACGTTGGGCAAAATATTCCTGCATTGCTGGGGGTTAGGCTAGATGGTCCTTGGGGTCCCTTCCAACTCTATAGTTCTATGATTCTGTGATCATGAGTTCATCTGCAGGAGCACTGTTAGCCGTTCCCTGAGTTGGCAAGGCTCACAATAAACTGAGTCTTTATTCTCATTGGCTCAGTCCTCTGGAACTCACTGCCACTAGAGATTCAACAGGCGCCTTCCATCTCAACTTTTAAATACCTGCTGAGCTGAAAACGTTTCTATTCCGCCAGGTCTACTTAGGAATGCATCTATCCATCATAGTTTGTTAATTTCTGGTTTTAACATTTCTGCATGGTTTTCATTGCATAATATGAGGCACAATGATTGTAAATAACTCTATCTTTTATGAATAGCAGTATTACACTTACTCACTTGCATGCATACATACATACATGTGCATGTGTGTGTGGCAATCCCCCATCTATGCACATTTAATATGTGCATGACTGCACACTTGCACTCCACACCGAACCTGGAAGTGACCCAAAAACGTCACCCAAAGGGTCGTAATGGGGTGAGGTGGAACAGGGTGTTTGCAGGCTTCCCCAATGGGGTTTCAAATATACGTGCCTCAGAACATAACCCCCCACTTAAATGGGGGGGGGGTTGCCTGTACATGCACACACCATCATGCGGGAAGGATCCTGATGAGTTTTTGGTATGTTACTCTTTAAATAATTGCAATAACTAAAAATTAAACAAAAAAGCAGCCACAATCTCCCTTATGTAGCATCAATGACTCATAGAATCACAGAAGTGGAGAGTTGGAGGAAGCCCCCAAGGGTTATCTAGTCCAACCCCCTTATACCTGGAACTCCCCTCCAAGGCACCACGGATCTCCCGCAGTCCTTTATACCTGCAACTCTCCTTGCACAAAGAAGGCACATTGGTGCTGGCCCACAAATGCATTTTTACGCGGGCATCGAGGCTTGCTGGCCCCACCCCATCACTTACGCCTGATTTTCCAAGGGCAGCGAGGGGTCGATGCGCTCCGCAGCAGGAAGGCTGTGCTCAGGGCTCTGTGACCGGACAAACTTGGAGCTCCCCGTCAGGTGCGGGCGCCAATGTTCTTTGTGCGTGGAAGAGGCAGCGGCGAGGGACGTCCATTCCCAATCTGGGGTCTCAAACTGCACTGTGTGGGGAGTGGAAGGGACCTGTTAGACTGGGGGGTTCAGCTGCTGCCCAATGGATGTTTTTTTTTTAAAAAATAATAATAATAATAATAATAATAATAATAATAATAATGCCCCCCCGGTAGTAAACAGATAAAGTAAATCTTCAGACTTGTTTTATTGATTTTTCACAAAGCAACAACATAAGCATTGAATTGTTGTCCAGTATCACAACTTGCATTGCACTGTATACATTGCATTGCCTAGAACAGAGCATGAGACTCTTGCTCTCCGGGTTGTGGGTTTGAGCCCCACCTTGGGTAAAAGATTCCTGCATTGCAGGAAGTTGGGCTAGACAGCCCTCATGTCCTTTCCAACTCTATAATTCTAGGAATTAAGCAAATGTTATGGAGAAAGTGTGATGTGGTGGTTGAATACACACCAAGGATCTCTTTTAATCACACTGCATAGCGTTTATTAGCTTACCAGTGCCAGGATACCTGTGCTATCCACAATTCTTTCGTGTGAATGATTTCCTAACGGCAGTTCAAGGTCAAAAGCATGCCAACTTAACATCAGAAGAGGCTGCTGGATCAGGCCAAGGGCCCATCTAGCCCAGCTTCACAATGGCACTCTCCCCTCCTGTGGCTTTTAGTGGAGGCACAAAGAATCTGTCCATTCCAGGCTGTAATCCTCCCACTGGGCTGTGAAGCCTTTCAGGCTCCCTGTGGCCAATGCAGTATTTGTTAAGGAAAGGCCTTCGAATACCACGACACTCTTTTCATTTTCTGTATTTTAACCGATCTGAGGGATTTTATATTGCTTTAATTCTATTCCAGCTGAATTACTTTTCAATGATGATCTCTTATATGTATTTAGCTGTTTGCATTTATTACCGGTATTTATTTTTTCACAGCATTGGTAGCCACGCTTGATTGTAAAAACAAAACACATTGAAGCAGTTCACAAAAGATAAAACGAAAAGACTGAGTAAAATTTACAACCCTACTTTGAAGAATACAAAAGTTAAAAAGCACTAAAACAGATTTAAATCATGTCAACTTTCTAAGCGTCTGGGAAGGCATGTTTGTTTTTAGAAGGCACCTGCTTGATCTCAATAGGCAGGGAGTTCCAAAGGACAGGCACTGCCACCTGCAAAAAATGGAGCTCTTGCAAAACAGGGGTTGTGTGGTGCCAATTCCATTTTATCTGTGTCATTTTGTGTAAGCTGCCTTGAGTCCCAGTCTGAGGAAAAGGCAGAATAAAAATTTTAATAGAAGAAGAATAACCCTAATTTATCACTGTTTTTAATCCTTTGGTCATATTTTTTGAATTAATACAGAGCCTGACCTTCTTCACAATGTTAATCTTGGGGTGGGCTTGTGACAGGATGCGGAAAATGCAGGTGGGGGGGGGCAGTAGCACCTGGGACATGCCACGCACCCATGTGCAAACCAGCTGTCATGAATGTGGCAAGCACAGGAACAGCAGGGGAGAGGGATGAAAGAGACGAATCAGAGGAGGAAGAACTAGAGGAAAGTCCCAGGAGACAAGGAAACAGATACAGAATACAGAAAAGCGAGGAGGGGCGGCATTTATTGGGCTTCCCCCCTCTGGAACCATAGGGACTAGTGCCTTTAGGGCTGCTGTGTTTGAGGACAGGTGTATTCTGTGGCCAGTGTGGCCTAGTGGTTAGAATGTCAGACTAGGCCCTGGGAGAGACCAGGGTTCAAATCCCCACTCAGCCATTTAGCTCACTGGGGGCCAATCGCTGCTTCTCAGCCTAACCTGCCTCACAGGGTTGCTGTGAGGATTAAATGAGGAAGAGAACCACGTGCCCCACCTTGGGGGAAAGGAAGTGGGACAGAAATGCAGTCATATAAAAGAAACAAGCCAGAAATACTGCATGAGTGGCAGGTTTATTCTGCTTTAGTTGCTGTTCCGTGATGCTTCCCCAGTGCAACAAAAGTGGGGCAAAAAAGAGAAAGAAAACAGAGGATTTGTAGTGCGAAAAGTTATGGGCTTTCAGCGGGATGCAAAGCAGTGCTGCTGCCCCAGAACTTTGCCGGGTTGAAAGTGGGGTGGGAGCAGCAGGAGCACAAGTCCTCGCACTGTCTGGAGGGATCCAGAGAAGCTGGAGTTTTCAGGGGGGCAAATCTCATGCAGACTTTTCGGTCCCTGTGAGAAGGCAGCTCCAAGCCGCTCAGGGGCGCTGTGTCCCTGTTGCCAACATCCTTTTTACAGGTGAAGGCTCCATGCCTTTTCCTATGTGAGTGGAACGCAGAAATTCAGCAGGTGCAGCTTGTCTGCTGGGGAAGCTGCACCCGTTGAACATTTGCCTGCCCTGTGGAAACTTCTGTCTATGTAACAGACAGCAACCCCAGCGCCACTCTAAGCTGAAGTAAAAAATAAACACAGCGCCAACCAGAGAAGTCAAGGGAAGTGTGCCTGGGTGGAGAGCAGGGGGAAAGATGTTTCCAACCCAGGGGAGAGAGGCTGAGGTGGGTAAGAGGTTAAAAAAAGACGTCACCTTCTGGATCTAGGGATTCCTCTGTGCCCGTGAGTTGTCCTACCGGAGGAGGCCAGGGCAAGACTTTATTCTCCTTAATGTCTACTGCAATGGGAGGGGGCATCATGGAGGAGAGGAGAGAGAGAGAAGGGAGGTTGTCGGGAGGGAAGCCATGCGAAGGGAGAAGCACAAGTCAGGAGTGGAGAGAGATGATGGGAAGAGAGAAGGGAAGGAAGAGCATAAAATGAGAGGAGGAGGAGGAGGATGGTAACAGAGAAGGGGAAGGAGAGAAGAGAAGACCAGGAGAAAGGGAGAAGAGGAGAGGAATGCAAGGAGGAAAGGAGGAGGGAGAAGGAATGATGGGGAGAGGAGCATAAGAGGGAAGAGGAGAGAGGGCAAGGAAAGATGAGAAGAAATGGAAGAACATACGGAGCAGAGGAATTCATGGAGACAGGAGGAGAAAATTGGTGGAAAGGGGGGGAAAAGAAACATGGTGAGGAAGGAGAGAAGAGTGTTGAGATGAGAAAGAGGAAGGGAGGAAAGAGACAAAACAGACATGATAAAAAAGAAAAGATCTAATGACGGACAGACAAGGGAAGACAGGCGATTGCCCCCTCAGCCCCCTCCCTTCACAACAGCCATCCTCTGAGTCTTGCCCCCGCTGTTTCCTCAGCTCTTTTTAATGAAATAAGTGCTTTATTTCTACTTGACACTGCAGAGGACTGGAGGATACATAATATTTTTAAAAATATATAATAATGTTCTTTTTAAAGCTATAATATTGACGGAGTATCCTGTTTTCAGATTATTATTTTTAACTGTTCCTCTTAAGCTGGCAAAACAAAACAAAAGCCAAAGAAGTTCCTTAAAGGTAAAGGGACCCCTGACCATTAGGTCCAGTCGTGTCCGACTCTGGGGTTGCGGCGCTCATCTCGCTTTATTGGCCGAGGGAGCCGGCGTACAGCTTCCAGGTCATGTGGCCAGCATGACTAAGCCGCTTCTGGCGAACCAGAGCAGCGCACGGAAACGCGTTTACCTTCCCACCAGAGCAGTACCTATTTATCTACTTGCACTTTGACGTGCTTTCGAACTGCTAGGTTGTAGTGCACTGCTAGGTAAAGGTAAAGGGACCCCTGACCGTGAGGTCCAGTTGCGGACGACTCTGGGGTTGTGGCGCTCATCTCACTTTATTGGCCGAAGGAGCCGACGTACAGCTTCCGGGTCATGTGGCCAGCATGACTAAGCTGCTTCTGGCGAACCAGAGCAGTGCACGGAAACGCCGTTTACCTTCCCACCAGAGCAGTACCTATTTATCTACTTGCACTATTGACGTGCTTTCAAACTCCATTCATAACAAAAGTTTTAAAAGTTTTAGAATGCAAATTACATTTGTAATAATTGACTGGCTAATCTGTATTTTTATACACAAAATGTGATAATTTAAAAGCAAAGCCCAGTTATACACAATGCATTTTATGTTCCAAAAGGAACAAATTGACATTTGATTTGTAAAGCGTGCTTTTAAAAAAGCCTATTTCCCCCTTTTCTCCCAAAATTCCTGTCCCTGAAAGAAGACCAGGAATGGGAGGCTTGGGAGTGGGGAGATACTGGTGGCAAAAATAAAAGAGCGGGGGAGACAAAGAACGAGAAAGAATTTCAAGGAATGGCACTGAAACGCAGAGAAGTTTGGCTCTGTCTCCTGGCTCAGGGATGCTTCCAGAAGACAGCGAAAATTGGCTGAGGAGCTCCAAAAACATGGAGTCAGAGTCTACTCTGAGGAGGACTTAGCTGGGGAGAAAAAGCAGGAATGCTTCGATGGTGTTTCCTGCTTGGCAGGGGGTTGGACTGGATGGCCCTTGGGGTCCCTTCCAACTCTAGGATTCTATGATTCTATATATCATAATGGCTAGGAATAAATAAATAAAATTGTCCAGTAGCACCTTAGAGACCAACCAAGGAAGTGTGCATGCACACAAAAGCTTATACCCAGAACAAACTTAGTTGGTCTCTAAGGTGCTACTGGGCAATTGTTTTATTTACTTTGACTGCCTCAGACCAACGGGGCTACCTACCTGAATCTAGAATAATGGCTAGGAATTTGCCTTTAAAAAGAGAAGAAGAAATGGGATTCTCAGGAAGCTGAATTCTGCATATAGGGGGGCCCCATTTACACCCCTTCCACCCAGGGCCAGATTTCGGTTTGATGAGGCCCTCAGCTCCTGAAGGTAATGGGGCCCTTTATATATCCAACTGTCCTTTGTCAACAACAAATTGTCATTGTTTTTTCGGTTGCATATACGCTATATGGTCACTGATGGACCTGATAGGTATCTCAAGCCATTTGCCCATGTTGCCATGCAACCAGTCCAGGCAGAATGCGGGCACCCTATATATAGAAAGGAGCAAACCAGGGATATTTGAGGGAGCAGGCTAGCAGGCAGGGCCCATGACTTACATCATAGGAGCCTACGCAACACAAAACATGGTTGCTGGGTGTAGGTTTTATTGTATTTGTTTCTTATGTTATATTTTGGAAATATACATCCAGTTTTTTCCCCTTTAATTTTTTTGGGGCCCCCCCAAGAGAGCGGGGCCCTAAGCTGCAGCTTGTTTATCTTGCACATAAATCCAGCACTGCTTCCCCCCCCTCTGGCTCCCCTTGTGTCTGCTCAGAAACACCCCTCAGTCGGGCTCCCAAGTGTCCTGATTTTCCAGGGACAGACCCAGAATTACAAAAGCCACCCTGGCTTCTGATTTGATCCCAGAATGTCCCTATTTCCTGCTGCTGTTTGGGGAGGAAGATGAGCTTATCCCAAGTGATGGTGGTGGGGGCGGTGGGGGCAACGGTGAGGGAGCCCCCTGTTGCCCCTCCATGCCCCCCCCCCGGTTGCATGGCCAGCTTCCTCCTTTGGGGCTCGCAGGGGCTGCTGGAGAGTGGTGAGGAGGAGTAAAGGGGGAGCAGAACGGAGTGCAAGGAATCTTGATTTTTTAATAATAGTAGTAATTTTATTATTTGTACCCCACCCATCTGACTGGGTTGCCCCAGCCACTCTGAGCAACCTCCAACATTATAAAAACATATTAAAGCATCTAATCTTGCCTCTTTCTAAAAATGTATTTATTGGTATGTGTTTTTCTTTTTGTAAATCTACAAAGAATAAAAATAAAATCGGGATGAAGCACCGTCTGAGGACGGCGGTGTGTGTGTGTCCTGTGTCCCGTTGGTGAAATGGCTCTCACCATTCTTCTGATAGGAAATGCTCTGCGGAGGAGGAAGACGAAAAATGGGGGAGTTGTGTGTGTGTGGGGGGGTTGCCCCTATTTCCACGTGAGGGAGGTTGGAGGGTATGCTCTCACCTGCGAAGGCCCGAGAGATGTGGTTCTTCTTCCACTCCCATGGCTGGTCATATTCATCGGCCGGCCTCTCGTCGTCCTGGGGCAGCCGGCTCTCTCGGGGCTTGCTGGTGGGCCTGCCCTCCGGATCAGCCTCTGGCTCCTTCTCCTCATAGGGGGTGTCGTACAGCTGTAGCCCAATGCGGGATTTCTTCACCCTTTGCTCATCCCGGTCGCTTTTCCGCTGGAAATCTGGAAGGCAGGCCAGAGAGCCGAGACACTCAGGATTCAACAGGAATGGAAACAACCACAATAAAATGGTAGTCAGCCAAGTCCTGCTCAGAGTAGACCCGTTGAAATGCATGATTGAACATGACTAATGTGGGTTTACTCTGAGTAGAACTTCGCTGCCTACAACCCAACAATAGCAAGACTGGACAAAAGATTCCTGCATTGCTTCAGGGGGTTGGACTAGATGACCCTCATGGTCCCTTCCAAATCTACAATTCTATATTTCCAACTGCATCATGCTCAGAGTAGACCCACTGAAATGAATGCACATGACCAACATGGGCCCATTGATGTTTTGGTCAGGATGCACACAGCCCTAAAACTATTCCATGGAGCTACATTCCTTTTTGATCCCAGCTAAACAAGCCCATAATGTAATTTGTGGAAGGGGTATTTCCCCCCACCCACCTATTCTCCCCTCCCCCTCCAGCCGTGTCCATCCTCACATGCTGGATGGACTCCTCTGCAAGAAGTTGCCAGCTTTTTAAATTCCCTTTTCAAATATGACGATGATTTCTGTCTCTGTAACCCCCTCACTATTTCAAGGATCTTTCTGTGCCAATGAGGACTAGCAACTTGCATAGAGTTGGCTGGCCGGCCAATGAAGGTCACATCCCCCACTCCTACTCCAACTAGTCGACGACACTTCTCCTCCAGTTCTTTTTCTTCCTCTGCACTCCTTCCCACCACTAAGCCCTTGAGATGGAGGGGAAGAGGGAGGACGGAGGACGGCAAGTGCCCCAGATAGTCTGCAGCCGGCTTCTGCTGGGCTGAAGCTTGCAAGCTCCTTGCACGGTCACCATGTACATCACCATCATCTTAAAGGTGCTCTTGTCCACCTGGAAATTAAACCCTCCCTCTGCAAACCTGGAGACATCAGGTCAGCCCTGAATCTCTGGCAACCCTAGAAATGACTCCCGCTGATTCCAGTGGGGCCTCCTTCCCTTCCGGGAAAGGGGGCGCAGCACTGCAGCTTCAATGACTCACCAACAACCACCTTCTGAGCATCGTAAGGTTCCATGTAGCCGTTGTTCTCAGACTCGGCCTCCTCCTCCTCCTCCTCCTCTTCTTTTGGCTCCCGCTGGGCATCAAAGGGATCGGAGTATTCACTCTCTCCAGGGGCCTACGGAGAAGGAAACATGGGTGGCATAGAGCATGCAAATGTTTTCAAAATGCTGCTGACGTGGGAGGTGTCATAGGAGGCCCCTGGCAGGCACTGGCCAATCAGTGCAACCCCCTCTTCAGCCCAAGGAGCAACCTCTGGGGGGGGGGAAGGCCCAGGTGCAAAAAGGGGGCAGAGGAACAAATGCAGATCTTGCTGCTGGTTTCTACACACACCTCAAGCTTGTTTTCTGCAGCTCCGGAGGGCAGGTGAACCAATGGAATTTCTGACTAAACACCAGGAAGAACTTAAGAGCCATTTGACAGTGGAACGGAGTGGACGCTCCTTCATTGGAGGCTTTTAAGCAGGGGTGGGGGCCCAGGGATTCTTTAGCTAGGATTCCTGCATTCCACGGGGTTGGACTAGATGACCCTCAGGACCCTTCCAACTCTACACTTCTATAAGTGTAAGTTTATAAAATTAGGCATGGCATGGGGAAAGTGGATAAATAAATGTTTCTCTTTATTATTTACTGAATTTCTATAGTGCCCTGTACCCACAGGTCTCAGGGCGGTTCTCTGTCCCTCATAACACGAGAACTCATGGACATCCAACGAAGCTGAAGGAAGGAAGATTCAGGACAGACAACAGGAAGGGCTTCTTCACGCAGCACCGTCCATCTATGGAACTCACTCCCACAGGAGGCAGCGGTGGCCATGATCCTAGGTGCCTTTGAAAAAGAACTGGATAAATTCATGGCAGCAGACAGGGCTGTCGTCAAGTGCTCTTGCACCCGGGTCCTGCTTGCGGGCCTCCCAAAGCCATCTAGTTGGCCACTGTAAGCACAGGATGCTGGGCTAGATGGGCCCTGGGCCTGATCCAGCAGGCCCTTCCTGTGTTCTCATGTTGGTGGGGAGTGGTTTGCCCTACACCCACTCTTGTGGCAAAAATGGCATTGGGCAGGATCTCCCCACAGTTACTGGGGACAGTGTCTGTTGTGCTCAGCTCCTGCTTGCAGGTTGGCCACTGTGAGAGCAGAATGTTCCCACCCATTGGGCCTGATCCAACATGGCCCTTCTCATGTCCTTATGTCCTTCAGTGCAGCCAGTTTGGCTTTATATCTGAATAATTTCTCCCCTACTGGGATGAGCGGTTTTTGCAGACTCCAGCAACAGGGTTGCTCCTCTTTCTCCTTCTCCTTCTCCTTCTCCTTCTTCTTCTCCTCCTCCTCCTCCCCTGGAGGGCTCCCCTCCCTCTCTCCCCCTTCTGCAAGGATGATGCACTCTTCTTTTGTCCTAATTGCTGTTGTCCCCACCACTGCATTAGATGCGCTCAAACAGCCCGCAGAGAGGTAATGTTTTGAGAAGCAGCAGGGAAGCAAATGAGACAGGCGTATGGAAATAAGCTCTCAGCCTCTCCTCAAAGCAATTACCCTGTTCCTACCCTTTCGTGCGTGCCAATTGAGTGGTGCAGAAAGGTGCTCGATTGACGGGAGAATTGTGGGGAGGGGAGAAAGGAAACCTCTCCTCCATGCACGCCACAGCGCATGATGTGCAATGTTTGGACTGCAAAATGACAGGGGTTATCCTTTGCCACCCACTTCTCCCTGTGACAGCCCCGGAGCAAACATAGGAACATGAGATCCTGCCTGATACTGAGTCAGACCATTGGACAGTCTTGCTCAGTCTTGTCTACACTCACCGGCAGCAACTCTCCAGGGATTCAGGCAGGGACATTCCCGGTTTGGAGATGGTGGGGATTGAAGAGGGGACCTTCTGGGTGCAAAGCACATGCTGTCCCACTGAGCTTTGGCATTTCCCAAAGCGATATTCAAGGGGCAACACACTGTTTGGCTGGTCCCACACTGACCTTCCTTAAGGAGATTTGCCGGGAATCGTCATCATCCAATGATTGTTAAATGATTTAGTCATTGTTTAGGTCACCATGGCATAAATAAAACAATATTCTGAAGGAGACCTTTAGTTTTAGACAGTGCACACCCGAGTCACAACAGACAGCATCTTGGAAGAGGACATCCATCCCATGTGAGTGGAAAATTATGAAGTGTGCCTTCTAAAAGAACCTAAGAATAGCGTTTCCATTTTAGAAGCATACCCGAATCTGAGATTTCAGGGCCCAAACCTGAGTCCTGGTGACGTCATGTGGGGCACGAATGCACACTCATAACCCTCTCTTCCTTTTGAGCCCAGCCCAGTTATTTTTTCTTCCTCTGCATGCCCTCCAACCACTAAGCCTTGGAGATGGAGGTTAATTGGGAGAGAGGAGCAGGGGGAGGGGAAGCCCCTGAGGGTCTATGCAATAATCTGTAGTCAGCTGCAGCATCATGCACAGTCTTCTTGGTACCTTTTTCAAAAAGCCTTCTCATTCACGTGGAAATTCAGGCCCTCCACCTGCCACTAGGAGTGGGCCTGTCAACCTGGAGACTTCTGGCCATCCCTGGGGGTCTAGTAACCCTACCTAGGGAGACAAGAGGAGCCTATGTAGGGCAGCACCTCATTTCTGCCAATGGCCTTTGAGAAATCGTGTCCTCCCTCAAAGAAGGCACGTGTTGCGGTGCGACCTGGCAACCAAACCCTTGTGGAAACATTTGGATAGCCACAACACCCTATTGGTAGGTCCCTCGATGCTGGGTGTAATTGGACCAATGGGACGCTAGCTAAATGGATCGAGGGACCTACATAAGCCCATGTACGTGTGTGTCACCTGACGTTGGGACAAGGGCATGGCAGGAATTTCCCCCACTTGGCTGATTGGCTGCTGCCATTTGGGTTTCGTCTGCTGCGTAGCAAATCGTCACAACTTGTAAGGTTGCAGATAGGCTCTGGTTCAGGTGATGGCGTGGCAGAACGCTCTAGCCATCCCTATGTGAAGGGTATTCAGTTAAAGGAATCCAGGGACTCAATGGTTTGGTCAACCCTGAGAGGGGTTGTGCTGAGAGGGGTTGTGCCTGTGCCCGAGTCCAAGGGGACATCTGGGTGGTGGACTGGCATGACCCCACTTTCCGCTGTTCCAGGTGTTCACCCTAGGCTGACCTATGCTGGTGCCCTGGGTCAGCGCTACCTGCCACGGTGCAGGGAGCTAGTCGAACCAGAGCCTATGCAACCACTCACTTGCTGTAATCAATAAAGTTGTGGCCTAAATTCTGCCAAAAACCAAACCAAAAATTTGAGTCTTGTCTGAATTTATTTTAAGGGGGACATTAAAGGTCTAAACACACCAACTCATAAGCATAGCATGAGTGTCAAGTAAGAACACAGAAACACAAGAGCCTGCTGGATTAGGGCAATGGCCTGTTCTCACAGGGGCCAACCAGAGTCCTCATGCTGGACCCAAGCAGGAGAGCAACACTCTCCCCTCCTGCAGTTTCCAGCAAGTGGGATTCAGAAGCATTGCGGAGGCAGCGCTCAGTCACTATGGCGAGATGCTGCTGACACCCTCTCCCACCCCAGCCCCTCCCACTGGTCTTCAGAGATGTATGTGGCCTCTGACACTAGAGGGAAGGTAAAAAGGTCAAGGACCCCTGGACAGCGAAGTCCAGTCAAAGGCGACTCTGGGGTTGCGGCGCTCATCTCACTTCAGGCCGAGGGATCCGCCATTTGTCCACAGACAGCTTTCCGGTCATGTGGCCAGCAGGACTAGACCGCTTCTGGTGCACAGAGGACCGTGACGAGTGCCAGAGAGCACAGAAACGCCATTTACCTTCCCGCCGCAGCAGTACCTACTGTATTTATCTACTTGCACTTTGACGTGCTTTTAAACTGCTAGGTTGGCAGGAGCTGGGGCAGAGCAAGGGGGGCTCACCCCGTCACAGGGATTCAAACTGCCCACCTTCCGATCAGCAAGCCCTGAAGGCTCAGTGGTTTAGACCAGAGCGCCACCCGCATCCTGGCACTAGACGTGCTACATGCCCATCACTAGCTTTCTCCTTCAATTCGTCTAAGCCCCTTTCAAAGCCATCCAAGCTGGTGGAAGAGAATTCTACCGTCTAACTGTGCACTGACTGGGTGAAGAAGTCACTTTGCCCTGAAACTTCATTGCATGACCGCACTGGGTCCTGGCTGGATAAGAAAGGGAGAGAAATGCCTCTTTATTCACCTTCATCGTGTCCTAAATGATTTTAGATGCCTCTTTCTAAACGGAAAAGGCCCCGCTGTTGCCACAGGGCAGTCACTCCACCCATCATTCTGGCTGCCCTTTTCTGAACCTTTACCAGCTCTGCAATCTCTTTTTTGAGGAGCAAATGCCAGAACCGTAGACACAGAATTCCAAATGCAGCATCACCACAGATTTGTATTAACGGAATTACGATATTGGCAGTTTTATTTTCGATCCCTTTCCTAATGAGCAAGACATCTGACATCCCTGGATTTGTAAGGACTTAACCTTCCTGTCTCTGCTGCAGATTTTGCTCCCTCCTTTCCCCCAAAATGCACTGGGCTCTTTTCTTTTCTTTCTCTTACAGTCCACATTTCATCTTATATAATGTTTGCTTTTGGGGCTGCCAGATTATGTGAACAGCCTTTGTGTTAACATTATTTACAAATAGAAAAGACAGTAAGAAAAGTTTTAGAAAACAAACACTGCTGCCACGTTCATTGGAGCGCCTTTTAAAAACCGATCAATAGATTTTGAACCAGTTAAATTAATCAGCTAAATGCTGCAGCCCTAATTTCCTTGCTACACCACAGCTTCTGAAATAAGAGCTGCCATTTCCATAGGGAGAAGAGTAGATCACAGCCTAAAGGTGCTAGATTGATTTTCTTCCTTAGAGGACTGGAAAAGTAAGGTCTTGTGGCACTTACCCAACTTCCTGTCTCTAGGGAGGAAGAAACAGGTTCAGCAGGCTTTTGTGTTGTTTCCCAAAACCTCCACAACCTGTTTCCCCCAAAGAATACTGTACTGGAACTGTGGTTTGTCAAGGGTGCTGGGAACTGCAGCTCTGGGAGGGGTAAACTACAGTTCCCAGGATCCTTTGTGGGGAGTCATGTGCTTTAAATATGTGGTGTGGATGCAGACCAGGAATGGAGACTCTCCAGATGTTGGAGGACTGAGCCCCAATTCCCATCAGCCCCAACACACTTGGAAGGAAGAAGTCAGACATCTGGAAGGCCACAAGTTTCCCCATCCCACAGAATACTCCATGCCTTTTTAGAAAAGGTGAAAGGCTGCTTGAACAGAGAAGGCCTTACAAACTCACCCCTCTCTCTTTTGGACCATGTTGCAGATTTTCTTTCCTCAGTGATCACTTGAATCGCCAGGTCAGGAGCATGCAGGACCCTGAGATTTCAGAGCCAAAACCTGGGACTCTGGGGAGACCACTGGTCGTGTCATGGGGGGAGGTTCCACACCAGGTCCACACACACTTTGCAACCCTCTCCTCCTCTGGAGCCCAGCCCAGTTCTTTTTCTGTGCTCACTCCCACGACTAAGCCACGGAGATGGAGGTTCATTATGACTCCTCCTACCCCCATGAGAGAGTTTGCCCCACGAGAGAGCTTTCCAAACTTTTCATGTTGGGGACACACTTTTTAGACATGCATCATTTCACGACACAGTAATTCCATTTTACTAGCAAACCGGAGGTTAAACCAATCCCTTTCTAGCCCCTGGAGGAGTGCAGGGAGTGTTCGAGCAACACACCTAACACACTGCAGCCAACACACTAAGGTGTCGCGACACACACTTTGGAAAACTCAGGTCTATGCAATAATTTGCAGCCAGTTCCTATTGGGCTGAAACTTGCAAACTACACATACATCCTTCAAACCACCACCACCACTCTCTGGAGGGGGCCAGGCAGAACCGGAGACTCCAGGTCAGTCCTGAAGGTCTAGCAGCCCCTCCCCACCCCCCACCCCCCACCCCCCAGCTCACAATATGCTTGCCTGCCTTTGCTACCAATAATGAGTTCACTGGCATTTATATCCATTATCACCAACGAAGGAACTGTCGTGAGTGAAGGGCCCAGGGCCTCCACTGACATTTTAATTAAAAGTGGAGGGCAGGGCCAGTAATGTCCCCTGGGGTGGCAGCGCTTCCCTGCAAGTTAAGAAGGCTGGTGTTTGAGAAGGTGATCGGAGCGGGTTCACTGTCTGCCACTTAGTTTCTGGGCCCAATTCGAAGTGCTGGTTTGAACCTCAAGGACCGCCTCTCCCCATATGAACTGTCCCGGACCCTTCCATCATCCTCTGAGGTCCTTTTTCCATGTGCCTCCTCCACGAGAGGCCTGGAGAGAACAGGGCCTTTTCCACAATGGCTCCCCATTTGTGGAATGATCTCCCCAAGGAGGTTTGCCTTTGGCTGACTGACAACCAATGTCCTTTTGAATGTGTTGTGGAAGGGGGATTTTTTTGTGTTCATATTTTCATTATATATTTTGTGTTTTTTTATGTTCTGATTTTACGTTGTGGTCCGCCCTGAGATCTGCAGGTAATTTAAAAAATAACAGCAATAATGTGCTTGTGTGCTTCCTCCTCATGGAATCATAGACATATAGAAGGGGAAGGGGCCCTGAGGGTCCTCTAGTCCAACCCCCACAACACAGGAATGTCAACTGAAGCATCCGTGACCGATGGCCATCCAACTTCTGCCTGAAAACCTCCAACAAAGGAGAGCCCATCACCTTCTGTGGTTGTCTGTTCCATTGTCAGGCGGTTGAATGTTCACTCGGAATCTCCTTTCTTGTCATTTGAATCTCTTAGTTCCGGTCCCAGCCTCTGGAGCAGCAGAAAATAAGCTTGCTCCATCTTCCATGTGATGGGTCTACTCTGAGTCAAATTTAATTAGCTGCAGACAGTGAGGCTAATGAGGACACCAAGTCCATAGGGGAAAGGTACAAAGATGAGCCTGTGATCTTCTTCCTAGGGTGCAAAATTCTTTGTCAAACACCTGCCTCTGCCTATCTGGAGAGATATAAAGAGGGGCGAAAGAAATCCCTCCAGGGCAATTAACACCTCCTGTGAATCACTGCTGTTCAAAAAGAGAACGAAAGGAAAAACCCACACCAGCTCATCTGAAAATGTTCACTTGGCAGAAAAGAGAGAAAGAAATCAAAACTTGGCTTTAATTGTCTATTTTCCCTGCCTCACACATTGCCACGCACACAGCTCACCTGGGATTACTGGACGTGGCCTCAGATTTCACCAGGAAAAAGTGCACTTTGTTGCATTTCTGGTGAGGAAGCTCATTGCATGCAACTCAGAGCAATTCACAACAGCAGAGTTCTGGAAGGATCCCACACAGAGCCAGCTTGGAGTAGTGGCTAGAGAGCTGGCTAGGCTGGGAGAGACCTGGGTTCAAATCTCCTAACTTGGTCATATGACCAACTTTGGGCCACAGTCACTGTTTCCCAGCCTAGCCTACCTCACAGGGTTGTTATGAGGATAGAATGAGGAAGAGAGCCATTCACGCCATCTTAAGCTCCTTGGAGGGAGGAGAGTGGGACACAAATGTGATAAATAAACAATAAAATAAATAATATATATGGATCTGAATGACTGATGTGATAAAATCTGGCCTTGTTGAGGGAACTCTCTCATAAGCCACATATGGCAAGGGGGAAACAGAAAGAGCATTTGTGGTCATTCAGTCTCCATTCATTAAAATAATAATAATAAAATTCCTTCCAGTAGCACCTTAGAGACCAACTAAGTTTGTTCTTGGTATGAGCTTTCGTGTGCATGCACACTTCTTCAGATACACTGAAACTGAAATCTGAAGAAGTGTGCATGCACACAAACTTAGTTGGTCTCTAAGGTGCTGCTGGAAGGATTTTTTTTATTTTGTTTTTATTTTGTTTTGACTATGGCAGACCAACACGGCTCCCTACCTGTAAGGGGATCCATTCATTCCTTCATTGGTGAGAAAAGGCAAGTAAGAGGGGCCTTCATGGAGAAGAAAAAACAACTGAGAGGTGACATGCTAGCCATCTTCAAGTATCTGAAGGGCATAGAAGACGCAGCAATTTTTCTTAGTGGTGGTGGGGAGACATGGATTCGAATGACAAAAAAGAGATTCCAGCTCAGCATTAGGAAGCTGGCAAGAGCCGTTTGACAGTTGACAGACACCATCAGAAGGTGGTGGGCTTTTCTTTGCTGGAGGTTTTAAAGCAGAGTTTAGATGGCCACCTGGCCAAGATGACCCTTGGTGGCCTCGTCCCATTTCTATTATTCTAAGAGGCATCATCTTGGCTGCACTTAAACCACAGTTAGGAAATGTCATATTCCCTCCTGCTGAATTACTAGCACAACAAAGGTATCTTACCTATTCCAAAAAGTAAAAACCAAAAAGGAAAGTGGCCCGCCTGTTTCAAACTGAGGCTACTTTTCTCCCAGATAATGCCAGGATTTTTTTATCACACACTTATGCCTCAACCTTGAATCTGTTGCAAACCTGGCTACAGAACTGTTATGGCTTCAAAGCCAAAAGGGATGCTAGGAACTGTAGCTTCCTGAGAAGGCCAAGAACATGCAGAGAATGCTTGAAGCAATGGCATAAACCAGCTTCCTATGTTCCTGTTTAAATCAACCCTGGGTTTAAAGCCATGAGGACTAGGATCTTACTTTCAGGGGAAGGGCCATCACTCAGTGGCAGAACACACACTTTGCATGCAAAAGGTTCCAGACTGGCAGAAAGTGGTCTGTCTGTACAAGGTTCACACGTATTTGCTATAAACCACAGATCAGCACAGCACCTGGCAGATGCAAAATTTGAACCCAGCTCCTCCTGATTCGCAGCTGCTATGCTACACCACCTTTTCAGTTCAAGCTTTTCTTGAGGACTAGAGTAGGCATCCCCAAACTCAGCCCTCCAGATGTTTTGGGACTACAACTCCCATCATCCCTAGCTAACAGGACCAGTGGTCAGGGATGATGGGAGTTGTAGTCTCAAAGCACCTGGAGGGCCGAGTTTGGGGATGCCTGGACTAGAATCATAAACAAGTCACCAGCATAACAGCTCATCCTAAGATTGACTGCCTCAGCTCTTGATGACCGGAGCATCTGCGCTGTTGACCTGCACATCTAAATAACCTGCTGCAGATCAAATTTCACAGACATAACTTTTTCACATCCCCTAAAATACTTTTTTTGGTTGTTGTTTAAAAAATAAGTTGACTCGTACATATATACAAGGATCTGTCATTAATTTGCCCTGGGTCACCACTGCATATTTTATTGTCCAGTAGATTTTTACTGATGCTTTGCACACAGACAATCCAAGGATCCTGGAAACTATAGTTTAACAGTGTTTGAAATTAGCCAGGAGACAGGCACATTTTTGCCCCTGGCTTTCAACCACTTCTGACCAAGTGAAGATGCCTGGGTGCCAGGATGGTGCCTGACGTCTCCCCCATCTGGGGATCCTTGGATCTGGACTGTTTTCACACACTAATACCGCATCCTGTAGAATTATATCCGTTATATTTTATCTGCACAATCGAAATGAATTTCAGGAACCAAAATGCTTTTTCTGTGCAGCCTGAACAGGAGCACTGAACAACATCATAGTGAGTTGTTGTCACTTGTCTTCGCCCTGCTCACAGTTGAGAAGAATATTCCTGTGTTATGAATGGTCCGTGTCACCATTAAGAAAAAGAGGTTGGAATATAGGCCAATAGATATGTGAACTGGATAAAGTGACTTTTCGTCTTTAAGTTCTCAAAGCTCTTAATCTAGCTCAAGGTTGTCATCTGCGCTAGCCAGATGTTTAACTGAGAATCAATCACAGTCAGTCCATCATTTGAAAAATAAGATTTTAGAGCCGTGTTGCCCCCAAATGGCAACTAGACGTTCCATTTTGCTTACTGAAACCTTTATTGTCCAGTAGATTTTTACTGATGCTTTGCACACAGACAATCCAAGGATCCTGGAAACTATAGTTGAGCAGTTTACCTTGGTTTAAGGAGCCATTTGGTGCCTGGCTTATATTTTTGAGGTTTGTTACCCTGGTTAAGGATGCTGGGAATTGTAGCTTGGGGTAAACTACAGTTCCCAGGTTTTTATGGGGTTTTTTTCTCATTGACCACCACCTTGGGGAACTGCAGGGAAGGTGGTATAAAAATGTTTAAATACGTGAAACACTTAAGTGCCAATCATCAAATGCCTGGTAACCAAGTAAGATTACTTGTCTGTGTTTGAATGAATGCTTCAAAGCCGCCCTTTGAATTGGAAAAGTTAACTTTGTAGATTTCAATCTACCCTTTGGTGTTCCCATAAACACACCATTTCTTTCACCAAATCAGTTGCGTAGTTATGAGGACTAGAAGCTTAGTATTTTGCGGGGTGGGGGAGGGGAGGGAGAGAGACTTGCAAAAATTAGGATGTGCAAAATTGCATTTAAGAACCATGCTGCAAAATGGCACAAATCTTGGGGGTTGCTTGCAAAAGGGGCCTTGTACTGTATTTCACATACCTGGTCTGGCTGGGTTGGCCCTTCCTCAGCAGTCAAGAGGGCTTTGCTCCTGTTCAGGTCAGAAGCTTCCACTTTGATGAGTCTGTGCTTGGGGGAGCCGTACTTCCCTTCCAAACTGATTCCTGCAGCAGCAGCAGCAGCAGCAACCCCCTTGTTTGGGGACCCTTCCGGATCCGGATCCGGTTTCCCGTTGCCATCTTCGTAGGGATCCTCAAAATCCAAGCTCTTCTGAGCTCGGTATGCTTTCAAGATCTCACTTTCGGTGTAATCTGGTTTGGGGGGCTGTGGGGGAGACCTCCTGCTCCCAAAACTCAAGTAATCCTTAAACCACTTGGCCATTTGCCCCCCTTACCCAACAAGAAAGCTGCTGATCCCTCTTGGCAGAAGACGCCAAGCCGGAAGGAGAAAGGAGTCTCAAACTGCACCCAGCTAATCCTTCATGGGTCAATGTGATTCATAATCCAAATCAGGAGTCTGCACCTGCCCTAAAGAGATGAGAGAGAAAAGGAGAAGCATTTCTGGTGTTATTACAATCTGAAATATACCCAGTTGAAAAAGACATTCTGCCTTTCTGTAATCCTGTGTTCTCTGTAATCCGAGCGTGTCTGATGGTGTTGTGAGGGCGGGGAGGGGGGAGATCGAAAGCAACCTCAACCCACATGCCATCAGCTCACTGAGGAATTACTCCTGTCCTGGGGGGAAATAAGATATCTGGAGCATAACTGAGGTTAGTGGCTTAAGAGACTGACCTACAAATCAGGAGACTGGGTGTTCAAATGTATTCCCTGTACTTTGCAGATTTGGGCAGCTCATTATCTCACCATCTCCCCCACTCCTAAATATAGCCTTGACCTACCTCACCGGGTTGTTGTGAGGATATGACTGACATAAATCACTCTGGACACCCCGGGGGGGAGGGATGCTCCAAAATGTGGCCCAAGGTGCCGGATCTCATCTCTGCCCAAGTCTAAGCAAACTCTCAACCTCCTGCTTGGAAATATGAGGACCATTGTACTTGCCTGCCTTACAGAGTTGTTGTAAGGATCACCAAAATAAATACACAGAATCTGAGGCATGCAAGTTTTGCGATGCACTGTCCATTTCAAGTCAAGGTTTCTTGCACAGGAAAATGATTCTGATGGATCTCACCTCTGGTATTTTAGGTATTAATGCCCAAATAGAGGCAGAGGAGAGACATTTAAGAAGTGGTTATTTAGCAGGGAAATTAATCACCCCCACACACCCTCCCCAGAGACCCACATTCTCAAGCTTTGCAAAATATAAAGTTACATCTCTATGCTGCCTGTCTCAGCCAAAGTATTTTTCCTCTCCTCAAAAATGTCCAAAGAATGAGTTTTATATTTGGGAAGGGGGCTTTGAAGAGGGGGAAGCATTGAGATGCATTCAATTCTAACTGAAAATATATCAGAGCAACCACAACACGCACACAAACACCAGTTCTTAATGGACACACCAGAATAGAAACCCCAGTGAGCTCACTGAGGCTTGCAAGAGAACCAGGCTAGTAGCAAGCGTTCTAGAACTGACGGTGGCTTACTTCAGAGTAGACCTCCTAGATTGAGGAACCCCCCAGTAAGACGAGCACCTCCATAGACATTCTTGTTTGGGTCAAAAGGTAGCCCCCCCCCAAAAAAAAGAGTTTTAGGATTATAGCCAAGAAAATTTACTCAGAGTAGACCCATTGAAAGTAATGGGCTTAAATTAGGCACGTGCCTTAATTTCAATGGGGAGACGGAGCAGGACCTTATTTAGCGGCAGAATTCTAGATGCGTCTACTCAGAGGTAAGCTCAGTTGAACTCAGGGCTTTTACTCCCAAGTAAACTGTAGCCTTAATCACAATTCCTTTTTTTAAGCCCCAAAATGGGTTTAGGATACTAAGAGTCTAGGATACAAAGGTCTTACTAAGGTCGTCAAGTCCCACTGATTTCAATGGGGGTTACTCCCAAGTAAGGATCTGTAGGATTGCAGCCTTAATTTTTAAGTATTTACAGTACTTGGTTCAGAATGAATGGGGGGAAAAGAGAGAGAAATAAGACATTTACCAGTTTCTTTTGATCCGAGGGGAAATTCAGCCAAAGGTGATTTTCTGGGGTAAAAACATATTTATAATTCGAAAATAAAAACGAATGCCACACCATTTAACAACTCATCCAAAACCCCTTCCAGGATCATACCAGGTCCTGTTCCTGCCGGGTCCAGTCACCTCCTTCAAGTCCATTCACACAAAGTTGAAGAGTTATTCTTATTATTTTAAAAATAAATTTATAGAGAGCAGATCAAAACGACCGTCTTCTTTCCCCTTCTTTGTCCGTACCGGCTCTCCTAGTTTTATTACCCCCCATGCAAACAAAAACCTTGCTTCCCTTATTTATGTCCACTGCTAGCAATATTCTTGGGGGGGGGGGAGATAACACAGAGTGAGAAAATGAAGACGGATCCAATCAGCTCCTAATCCCTCCTGCAAATCAAAAGCAACATTGTCCCACCACTCTGCAGAGAAGCAGGCGAAGGCACACGCCATCCCATAATTTTGCTACTCTGTGGCTGGTGGCGCTTCCATTGATCTGTTGCAAAGAGACCCCAAAACAAAACACACAAAGCGAGAGCGAGAGAGAGAGAGCGCAGGGATCTTTCTTTGGAAGCAAAGGAAAGAAGAAAAGATGGGGAGGAAGGAGGGGGAAAGAAAAAGAAATTAAAAAAGCTCCTCAGCCAACCAAACCCTTTTGCAGGCTCCCAGCTCTCCACCCCTTTTTCCAAGGGAGATCTGCAAAAGCTGGTCTGGAGAAGGAGAAACTTTCAACTGAGCAAGCTGGTCTGGGATGGCTGCTCAGCTGTGTTTCAATATTTCAATATGCCTTTTTTTTTTTTTAAGGGAGCCTTACTCCGCTGGGGATTATCCAGATGTGAGATGTGTGTGTGTTCCTGGGGGGGGGGGGATTATGCAGAGATGCTCTCCATCACCCTCAGCCAGCCCTAAAGTAACAACAAGCAAAGACACACACTGGGTTTACTTTTTTCTTCCTGGTGTGTGTGTGTGTGTCTAAATATGATGATGATGATGATGATGATGATGAAAACACACACACACAAACTTCTTTTTCACTTCTTTGGTTTTGCTGCTTTAGGTTTATATTGGAAAATAAAATATCTGGGGATGATTCAGAGATATTTCCCGCACTATATGTAAATATGTGCTTGTTTGTGTGTGTAAATATATTATTATTGTTATTATTATTATTAATCGAACACACACACACACACACACAAGTCCAGTCAAACCCATAAGATTTAAACAGCAGCAGCTCAGATCTCAAAGCAGCAGAGAAAAAGGAATGAAGGGGAAAGAAGAAAAGGAAGGAAGGATCTTTTCCCTTCCCTCCCATTTTTCTTTCTTTCTTGGGAAATGGCAAGCTTCAAAGGAGGGGGGGGGTAACAGGTTGCTGGTATTTTGGGGTTGGGTTTTTTTTTTGGAAAAAACGGTTTGGAGAGGGTGAGGGAGGAGAAGGGGAAAGAAAGGGGGAAAGTGAGGAGGGCGATTGCTCTCTTCTGCACGGCGCCACACAGCAGCGCTTAACTCAAAGGAGTTCTATTTTTTAAACCCCCCTTGCATATTTTCATTGAAGCGTAGGTTGCGTGCGGGGGGGGGGGTGAAGGTTAAAGAGTCCTTCAGCTTCGGTGGGTTTAGCGGGGGGGGGGGAGAGAAAGCCAACATCCAGCCGCCGCCCCCCCCCGGTTCCTTTGCAGTTATTTTTTATTTCGAGGGTGGGTGGGTGGAAGGAAATTAGCTTTTTTAAAAAACGTAATGAACATTTGCTTTGGGGACGACGACTGTATTTCTGTCTTCCAGCTCCTAGCCTCAACATGGCTTGCAAAAATAGAAAAGTCTGTGTGTGTGTGTGTGTGTGTGTGTGTGTGTGGCCTTGGGGGGGGGTCAAACTCGCAAGGAGAACAAAAGGTAAAACGTGTGAGTGGGGCAATGAAAACTTGTGCGCAAAACGTGCCTGGCTATTACACTGGCACCCCTTTTTAGAGAGAGGGATTGAGGCGAGTGTGTGTGAGGGGGGGGGAAGGAAAAAGAATCTTTGTGTTTCTTCTCCCTCCCTGCTGTGTGAAAGAGTATATGATGAGTGTGTGCTGGGAGGCGGTGTGTTTCCGTCTGTGGCGGTGAGAGAGGGTCAGAGAGACCCTTTTCCCCATCTAACTGCAGGACCCCCATTAAGAAGGGGCACAATAGGGGCAATTAACATCTTGGCATTTTACCCTGGTCAGCTTCACCAGAATAAAACTTTCTCCCTTTTTATTCTACAAGATGAGGAGACTGAAGGGGGAAATGTTTCGGCCACTTCTCTGCCTTACAATTAATTTTGCGGGGGGGGGGGGAGAGAGAGAAAGAGACCTGCATCTCTTCCACCAAGAAACATCAGTTAATGGAGTAGCCATTTCCAAATTGGGGGTGGGGGGTGGGTTTGAAACTGGCGAAAATGATGGAAGGGGGGGGAACCATTGGAGATTAAGCAGATTTTTGAAGGGTAAGGAAGACAGCACACTCCTTCATTAAGTAACTGGGCTTATGTGGTTCTGTTTATAATAAGTAAAAAAAAAAATTAAATTCTTTTGATGTACTGGAGTTCTTTTTGTACACACAGCACCCCCCAAAAAGGGACTCTAAAATATTCGAACAAGTTGTTGTTGCCAGAGAAGATCCACCTCTGTTTTGGAGTGAATGAATCTGGGTTTGTATATGAAATTTTCAAAGAGAGAGAGAGAGAGAGAGACTTCATCACAGAAGAGATGGGGAGAGAGAATAGATTAAGGCATAGCACAGTTGTGTGTGTGACACACACATAGCTATGATGCCTCAATCCATTCTTACAACCCGCCCCCACTATCTCTTTAAATAACAAAGAAGGAGAAACATCATATTTCCCAGTAATCTGACCCAACCATTTCTGGCTCTTGAATGTCACCCGCCTGCCTTTTCCTCTTAAGGATGGTTGGCGAAATTGATTGGGGAAGAGGAGGGGGAGGGGGAGCTGGTATTGATCGGACTGAGAGGTCCATTCAACAACCCACCCACCCCCCAACTTCCCCCTTAACACGAAACCCCTGGAGAACGTGCTCTCCTCTTCCCCTCCCTACCTCGCCTCTAACCATACAGTACTTAATGGGCATTTTGTAGTTTCGATTTCACTCCCCCCCCCACTCCCCTGGGGCATCTGGGGGGGGGTTGATATTGACCATCAGATGGGAAAGGGGTGTGTGTGTGTGGGTGCCCCCGCACTGACAGAGGGGAGAGGGGGAAGTCAGAGCTGAGAGATATTTCTGAGGGGACCCACACACCACACACACCCACAGCCTGCCTCCTTTGGTTAGACAGGGGGCATTTTGCTCCAGGGACCTCTGCCTTGTAGTTTTTACAACCTTGCTAGGAATTAGAGATGGGTAGATGGATAGACAGATGAGAGAGAGAGATGAACAGATAGATAAGTAGAAAGACAGATAGAACAGAATAATAGATAGATATAGAAGAGTGAGAAATGGATTGGATAGAGATATGAGAGAGTGAGAGAAAGAGAGAGAGAGAGAGAGAGAGAGAGAGAGAGAGAGAGAGAGAGAGAGAGATGGTTCATTGTCCAAAAAAAGCAGAGATAGAGGGAAATAAAAAAGAGGGACACCTGCAGGGAAATGGAGATGGAGAGAGGTGTGTAGGATTGCTTTTTTCAGGCAAGAATGGGGTGTGTGTGTGTGAATGGAATTAAAAAGTCTGCACCCAGGATCCAGATACCTTCACTGGCTGTGTGTGTGTGTGTGAGAGAGAGAGAGAGAGTGTTTGTGTAAGAGACATCACCAGAAGATAATAATTTCAAGGTGGCGTTTCGCCTTGGGAGGGGGACACAGGCCCCCCTGGCTGCTTCGTTCTTCTTCCACCATGGAGTAGGGGGCTATGGAAGGCTCCTGGCCACATGGCTGTGCTCTTGCCTCCACAGCGGGGGGGGGGGGAGGGGGCTCTTGCCCTTAGGTCCTGTTAGAGGGTTTCCCAGTGTGGCACTGAGAGAGGCAGATGCTAGACTGGGTGACCCCCCCTTTGGCCTGATCCAGAAGGCTCTGCTTATATTCTTATGTGTCCTCCTCCCTTCTCCACAAAACAGGTGGACCAGCAGTAAGAAAATGGCTCTCTCATGACAGAGTTAGGGTTTTTTTTTTAACCCCTTACCCACAAGGTCGAGCAGATCTGACAATCTCCATTTCTCTGTTTTTTATTCCCCCTCCCCATAGATGTAGACAGGATTTTTGTTAGGGACCAGGCCTTTGTTAGCGGGGACAGGCCTTTGGGGGGCATAACCTCAGTTAGCCATGTATTTTTATTGATTGGAGGAGCAGCCTCCTGTCCTCCCCCAATCTTTTAAGATCAATTCTCCTCACTTCCACATCAGTTGGCAGATTTTAAAATAAAAGTCCTTGTGAAAGTTCATCAGAATCTTAGTGCCTATTTCTGAGAAAACACACATTTGTGTGGGCACTTTCCCCTAATATACACATTATATATTTTTTGCAAAGTAGTTGCCCCAAATAGGGGTGCTGTGGGTTAAACCACAGAGCCTAGGGCTTGTCGATCAGAAGGTTGAATCCCCGCAATGACGGGGTGAGCTCCCGTTGCTCGGTCCCAGCTCCTGCCAACCTAGCAGTTTGAAAGCACGTCAAAGTGCAAGTAGATAAATAGGTACTGCTCCAGCGGGAAGGTAAACGGCGTTTCTGTGCGCTGCTCTGGTTCGCCAGAAGCGGCTTAGTCATGCTGGCCACATGACCCGGAAGCTGTACGCCGGCTCCCTCGGCCAGTAAAGCGAGATGAGTGCCGCAACCCCAGTCGTCCGCGACTGGACCTAATGGTCAGGGGTCCCTTTAGCTTTACCTAGTTGCCCCAAATATAACACACTTTCACCTTTTCTCTGCACTAATACCTGGAGATGCCAGGACTGAACCAGGGACCTTTTGCTTTACTACTGAGCTATAGCCCTGACTTGCTTGTTTTGGACCCCAGACCTGCTTCTGGCCCACAAAGACTGACAGTCTCCACCCTCCCTGGTCCCCAACAGACCAAGGCTTGGTAGTCTCTCAGCACTGCTCCACCATTTAAGTAAAGTAAATGTTGCTGGACTACAACTCCCATCTTCCCTGCCCATTGGCCATGCTTGTTGGAGCAGATGCAAGTTGGAGTCCCCATCCCTGATGTATAGAGATGCTTACAGACCTATCTCCATTATGGCCAGTCCTACTGCTGGGTAGTGCAGGAGTGGGGAACCTTTGGGCCTCCAACAACCTTTGTTGTTCAGTCACAAACAACAGCTGCCACCATCCCTGGCCATTGGCCATGCCTGCTGAGGCTGATGGGAGTTGAAGTCCAGTAACAAATGGAGGGCCAAAGATTCCCAGTACCTGATTTAAGAACTTAATGTATATGGTTGGTTCAGGTTTGTTTGTTTTTCAAAGATTAAAATTTCTCTCTGGGCTTCAGCTGCACGGTTGGTGGTTGGTGGGAAGATGGTCAGAAAAGTCAGCTGTGTCGGCACCTGTCTCTTGAGAGACTATGCCTCTGTGGTTGATGTCAAACCGCTGTGCTAGCAGCACCCAAGTAGCAGTGCGCATGGAGGTTATGGGTCACCCAGACGACAAGACACCCAGACTCACTGATGGGGTCCAAAGGAAAACACCATCCAGCCGCCTTAGGGACTCCACTCCAGATTGGCGTAGGGTTTCCTCCTGAGCCTTTTCTTCTCCCGAAGATGTTCCACAAGGCAGCGGAGGTTTAGGATCAGAGTTTTCCTTCTCCAAGATGGGCTCCCTTCCCAGGTAGACAAGCCCCATCCGCCCTCTCTGGGCAGGCAAGTGAAATTGATTGTGCCAGAAATTACTTGCGGACCTGGTTCAGTCAATTGCACAACTCTCTTTGTTGAATTGCATTTACAGAGTGTTGGAGTGGTCGTTTGCATGGGTAACAAGGAGGCAAAATTGAATGAGTTGTGTCTGGAGCAGCATTGTGGGCCAAGGCACATGCTTCAGGTGCTCAGGCTCCAATGGAGCCATAATCACAACTTGGCTCAGGCTCCAATGGAGCCATAATCACAAATCAGGGCCCCTCTGCCTCCTGGTGCCCAGCAGAGGAAGCGAGAGAGGGAGGAGGAAAGGGAGCTGAAAGGCAGAGTCAAGAGGGTGAAATCACTCCAAAATGCTTGGGAGTTGTTTAAAAGCACAATATTAGAAAGTCAACTGGGGTGGATACCACCAAGAGGACACCAGCGTGGTTGATAAGCAGTGTCAAATAAGCTCTGGGAGGCAAGAAGGCTTTCTTCAAAAAACCAAAGTCTTGCCCAAATGAAGAGCACAAAAAGGAACACAAACTTTGTTTTTGTGTTTTTTAAAGCAAGCAGAAAGTGAGGAGGAATTAAAGAACCTTTTAATGAGGGTGAAAGAGGAGAGCAAAATATGGTCTGAAGCTCAACATCAAAAAAACTAAGATCATGGCCACTGGTCCCATCACCTCCTGGCAAATAGAAGGGGAAGAAATGGAGGCAGTGAGAGATTTTACTTTCTTGGGTTCCATGATCACTGCAGATGGTGACAGCAGTCACGAAATTAAAAGACGCCTGCTTCTTGGGAGAAAAGCAATGACAAACCTAGACAGCATCTTAAAAAGCAGAGACATCACCTTGCCAACAAAGGTCCGTATAGTTAAAGCTATGGTTTTCCCAGTAGTAATGTATGGAAGTGAGAGCTGGACCATAAAGAAGGCTGATCGCCGAAGAATTGATGCTTTTGAATTATGGTGCTGGAGGAGACTCTTGAGAGTCCCATGGACTGCAAGAAGATCAAACTTATCCATCCTTAAAGAAATCAGCCCTGAGTGCTCACTGGAAGGACAGATCCTGAAGTTGAGGCTCCAGTACTTTGGCCACCTCATGAGAAGAGAAGACTCCCTAGAAAAGACCCTGATGTTGGGAAAGATGGAGGGCACAAGGAGAAGGGGACGACAGAGGATGAGATGGTTGGACAGTGTTCTCGAAGCGACTGGCATGAGTTTGGCCAAACTGCGGGAGGCAGTGGAGGATAGGCGTGCCTGGCGTGCTCTGGTCCATGGGGTCACGAAGAGTCGGACACGACTGAACGACTGAACAACAACAACAACAACAACAACAGCAAGGAGACCTCCAAGAACCCTTCCAGCCTATTGATTCTATGAAACCCAGCTCTGAGCTAAAGTTTTTGCATGGTGTGTGTGTGTGTGTGTGTGTGTGTAATTTTGAGTGGGGAAACAAGAGCTTCTGCTGAGAAGGAAAAGAAAACAAACACTCTCTACCACCACCATCACGAGACAGCTGTCTTGATTCCATGTCATCTCTTGTGACATATAGAGCAATGATGCTCGTAACAGGAGAAAGTGGCAAATGGTGATTTATGAAGAGACATCAATGCCTGAAGCAAGACGTCCCCAGCCAAGCAAAGGGGGGAAAGTGAGACAGGGAGGTACTGTTAAGGCAACAACACCCCTCGTTTCCCAAGCGGATGTTTCCTATTCCGTGGAGTGGCAAAAACATCTTCTGCAAATAAAGTCTGAGTGCTCTCCCATTTGTATAAATAGCGACCAAGTGGGAGGGCTGGCAGAGATCTATAAAATAATAATTTAATAAATGCTGCAGAGAGAAAGCAAGGAAAGAATCCACTAGTTTCTTCCCAGCCAGAACATCCTGCAAATGGGCAAAAGGAAGTGCCTTCATCGTGGCACACAGGATTAATCTATGGGACTCACTGCCAGTGTGTTTTGTGATGGGCAGCTCACATATTTATATATTCTTCTTAAATAAATATCAGTATAGGTAGGTTTTTAAAAAATCACTGCAGTGTAATGACAGCCTTACAATTTTATGTATGTAGGAAGATAAGTATAGGTTTGGATTTTTAAATCAGGGCTTGATACCCGGAATGGAATTTCCCAGCTCAGGGTCACTATCCATCATCGCCCGTGCAAGTTCCATTTCAATGGGGTTTTTGGCAGTCCATGGCACCCCAAAATCTTTTCCTAGAAGCAGTGAGCAATCAGGGTACAATAGCTTTCCATTCAGGATGAAAACCAGAACCTCATGGATAAAGAGGGGAGAAAGAAACAGCTTCCAAAACCCTCGTGTGTGTTTTGGGTAATGTGCTCTTCGACAAGGGTGAAATCTTTGGCATCAGGGAACGCTATCCCACCCACCTCCCAGATGTTGAAGGAATTGCTTTTAAACACACAGAGTGATATTGCTGTTATGTACTGAGCTGAATCCTAGAACAATAGGATCCAGAATGCAGCAGTCTGATTGGTCCGCAGGAGCCACCCAATCCAGCTCCAGGTGGAAGTGAATCAGCGACCTGATTGGCCTGCAAGAGCAGCCAATCAGGCTCCTGGAGGAAGTGAATCTGCAACCTGATTGGCCTACAGGAGTAGCCCAGAATTAGCCAATCACATGGGGCCCATTGTGTAAATAATGTATTATATAGCAGACGTTTTGGGGGAAAGATCCATTCATTGCTACTATGAGCCTGAATAAAGAGCATGAAATTCACACTTGACTCCGAGTATATTTCAATTGCATTTTGGGGTATTCCAGCTTTGGGCTTTCTGTATGTTGTAAATGCAGATGGAATCAAATTTCTTCCTCCGATCCCTATCTGGAAGCATCCCATAATAAACTGCAATATGATGTTTCTCTTTCCCCACTGTACCCAGTGTCTTGAACTGCATTACTCCCTTTCTTTGTGAAGGATGTACTTTTATTTATTTTTTTACTAATCAAATAAAGCTTTGCTCTTTTAGCATCCACAAAATAAAACCTTTCACCAGGCACATTTTTCACCAAAAATAAACAACTAAATTGAAACAAGAGATGCCAGCTTCTTTCAGTGTTTCCAAACTCTTCTAAAGCAGAGGTTTCATCTTCTTAAAAATATTCACAAACCTTTTGTTGTTATTCTTAATCCAGAATATTTCCCAACCCCCCTCCAGATTCCCCTTGAGCTGTCTCGGATGCTGTTTGCCTCAGCCGCGACCCCCATGTCGGTCTCCTTTGTACTTCACATTCATAAAAGAGTCCTGTTGCCTGTCATACAGCCTTGCCGCCCCCAGGAACGTAATATATTCCTTTCCCCGCTCCTTTTTTTAGAAGCTGTGAACAAAGAATTGCACAGCCTCTTCTCACCCAGCGCCGCAGCCCTAGCCACCTTTCTGAAGGGAATAACCATAAAAGCAGCTAATTGTTCTATTTATGAGCGCTGCTGGAAAGATGTGAAGTGGGGTTTGGGGACAGAGAGAGAACAGAAGGATGATGGGGAGGGGAAAGGACCATCCGCACCCTTGTTGACAGTTCTCATCGACTGGAAATGCCAGGTCTCTCTGCAAATACCCACCAACTTCCAACGCAATAATTTTTGAAGAGGGCTCTAATTACAATCTGTACGCCGAGAATGTTAATTGCTCGGCTAACAGGAAAATCAAGAAGCATCTTTTCATCTCCCTTAAACGTGAGAGGTTAACATCTCCGCCTCTGCATCCCTGCTGCCTCTGTTCCTCTTATGTTGACAAGAGACCCTGTTTACAGAAGGTTTTCTTTAAAAAACAACAACAACAACAGTGAAGGTTAATTAGTTTGGAGTTTTTTGAATTATTATTTCTGTGTTTAGGAGAAAACTCAGCTTGTTAATTAGAGGTCTGGTGCCTTGCCTTGGGAGAGCAGGACCCAATTCCTCATAAATACCTCCCCCCTGTGTCGATGCGCTACAGCTCAATAGGATTGACTCTGGGTCGATGCAGCGTGCAAATCCAGCCCAGCTATTGAGCAGGTGGAATGTCTGAGGTCGCCAGCAAAGTGCCTTCCATCGCAAGGGCATGCGGCCGAAGGCTCGTGGCAGCCTGGTAAGGGCAAGCTGGCTGCTTTTCTCAACGAGGAGGTTGCCACCTGGGCCTCAGCACCCTCCACTTTAAATTATTTCACTGCAATGCTTCATCAACTAGCATTTTTTAAGGAAACACGTGGAGTATTTATTCCTTTATTGTAAATTGTACTTCTATTTACTCAGAAGTAAGTCCCACTATCTAGCATGAGTTTGGCCAAACTGCGGGAGGCAGCGAAAGATAGGCGTGCCTGGCATGCTCTGGTCCATGGGGTCACGAAGAATCGGACACGACTGAACAACAACAAAAGTCCCACTATATTCAGTGGAGGTTACTCCAGGTAAAGACGGGGCAGCCTTACACTGCAATCAACCCTAAGCATTTTTATTCAGAACTAAGTCCCATCGAGTTCAACAGAATTTTGTCTCTGGTATGTTCCTGATCATTTTCACAGTTTCAATTATAATTATAACAATATCTCGCCTTTTTCTCTGTCAGGGACTCAGGGCAGCTGGCAGCTAAAATTTTATTTTTTCCATTTATCTGTTGAATGCCCTCTTTCTACCTCAAAATCCCAGCTGCCAGGGGACAGGAGGAGGAGAGGGGATTCATAGAATTTCATAATGGTGGAGTTGGAAGGGACTACGAGGGTCATCTGGTCCAGCAATGCAGGAATCCTTTTGCCCAGTGTGGGGCTCGAACCCACAAGCCTGCTAACTGAGCTATCCCACAGGCTTCTCAAAAGGCATCAGGAAGCAAGGCACTGGATGCTGAATGAGACAGGCCTTTGGCAATTTCCAGAGATAAAAACTAGTAGCACTGTATGAAACTGAGAGAGGAAAGTTGATTGGGGGGAGAATGGGCAAAGCAGCATAGAAAACCTGTGCCTTACCCGAGAAGAATCCATCAATTTAGAAAGCAGAAAATACCTTTAAACAGGAACAATGGAAATCTGTCGTGGCTAATGCGAGTATTATCTTAATTGCATCCTGCATCTTGCCAGTGCCCACGCCCCCTGCTGTTTTAATTTTGCTTTTGCAATTGAATACAAAATATTTAATAAAAGCGTACTACAACTATTCCCCAAGGGGCAACCTGAGGACAAGTATCACCAGCGCTTGTGACTTAAGAACACTGAACAGCAGACACAGAAAGAAATATATTTTCAAAATGGTGGAAGCAGGCACTTAAAATTTTGGGGTGTTGCTGCTGGAGAAAAGGTGGGATATGAATGCAATAAGTAAATAAAACAAATGAGTGAGTGAATCCCTGGTAACAGAGAAGTAGGCTTTCCATCGCATCCCTAACTCCTGCTGGATCCCCCAGTTGAGTAGTGACAGGGTGACGGGCGGCTTCAGCCAAGGTCTCCTTGACCCCCAGTGGAAGTTGAGCAAAATCCCTTTTGCAGGCTTAAAATGCTGCAGGTGATTTTTTTTTTTGTTAATGCCGAGTGCTAATGTGCCAAGTGGAATATTCCCTCCTCTTAATTTCTGGCTGTGTTTTAAAAGGAGACCCAAATCAAACCGTGTCTGTAACAGGGAACAAAAAGAGAAACTAATGAGAATAATATGCATTTGAATATCCTTGCAAACAAAATCCACCTGGGGTTCTGATTTCAAATGCACACCTGTGAGCGTGTGTGTGTGTGTGTGTCGACTCAAGTGGTCCTTGGCTGCCCATTTCCTTTGCTCCACTTGTCCCCCATCTCAAGCCCCCGCCCTGAAAGTATCACAGGCCCTCCTGCTCACTGTTCTCCTTCCCACCGATGGTGACTGGGGAGAGATAAATTACCGCTCAAGGTAATGAAAGGAGATGAAGAAGCAAAAAGGCCTGACACATCCAATTTATTACCCCGCCACCAGCCGTTTTTAACAGGGACTAATGCAATTCCAGCAGCCGCCACGACCGGGGGAAGAGAAGAAAGAGAAGAGAAAGGGAGAGAAAAATCTCCAGAACATACAGGTTTATTACATTGCGCACTAAGTTGCCGGAAGCCCTGCCGCAGAGGGATTGAACGTTTAGCACAGCGGCAGCCGAGAGCGCCGGGGTGACAGAGAGGAGAACGTGCTGCAGAACAGCCATCAGCCTCTGGCAAAACTCGGGATGGAGGGGGGAGGAAGGCCCACGCCACTGCTTAGAAGAGTCCCTGGGATACAGACAGCTTAATTTCTGTTAAAATGAAGCGGATCCCTATGCCGCTGCCTCTAGGTATATGGTCCAAAATGCGCCTGGCTGGCTAGCTGGCTTGTAATGGCTTTGTTTCTGTGGGGAAAGGTTACTGGTGGATACTCCATACCCTCCAACATTCCTCAGCTGAAAACTGGGACATTTCTCACTTCCCCCAACTGACCCTCTATGACCCCCATTTTTGTCCCGTCCCCCCCGTCCCCCCCAGTGCAGAGCATTTCCTATCAGAAGGAAGGCGAGAGTTACTGTCACTTCACCAATGGGACACAGCCCACACACCTTCCACCGTCCTGAGAAAAGCCCTTAATCCTGATTTGACTTTATTCTTTGGTAGATTTACAAAAATAAACACCCACACACACGCACCAATAAATAACTTGTAGAAAGGGGCAAGAATCGATGCAGAGGCACAAAGCATTTTGGGGGGAAATCGAGACTCCTTGCGCTCCGCTCCCCCTTTCCTCCCTCTGCCTGCCCAGCATGTCACCCAGGGCTCAGTGGGGTCTCAGGGGTGGCAGCCGCTTCTCCTAGCCTGCTGCCACGGGAGGAGCTTGAAAATCAGAAGCCAAGGTGCCTTTCATAATTCGGGGCCTGCCCACTTGGAGGGTGTGCAGAAAGGGGACGGGCCCTGGAGCTGCTTGGTGAGGCTTGGTGCCAATGCCAGCCAAACCTTTCTCTTGCCAGTTTGTGCAAGAGAGCTTTGTCCAAAGGCACCAGAACACCAGATGAGCCTCCACAGGGGGCACATCCAGCCTAGCGCCCTGTCCCAAAGGAGGCCTGGTTGCTTGTCCCAGCAACCCACAAGCAGGACCTCACAGCCAGACAAAACTCTGCTAAAAGGTGAACCTGCAGGGGAGATTCCCTCTCCGACCACAGCTGGAACAAAGTACCGGTAACTTAATAAGCCGTGTCGCCTCTTATTCCTAATCACATAAATCTTTTGTGCACGACAGCTCCCCGGATGCTCTCTCCCGGCAGAACCACGGAAGCAACTTCCACGTGGTGAGAATGGTTCTCCTTCTGAGGGAGACAGTGGCGCCTTTGGGGCAGTGCTTTAAGTCCTCAGTCACCTAAAGGCTCTCACTGGATGAAGGCCTTAGACGGGGGTTACGTTTGTTCTGCTAGAAGCCTAAGGGCGAGCCTACTGGATCAGGCCAGTGACCCATTCAGTCCAGCATCCTGTTCCCACGGTGGCCCCTAAGAACCTTAGACAGATAGACTGCCTCTGGACCTGGAGGTTCCATATGAACATAAGCCGAGTCTGCAGAGTCAGGCCACGGACCCATCTAGCTCTGGTGCCGCCGTCGGAAACCCACAAGCATTGCTCTCCCCTCTTGCAGTTTCTCCCCTCTGCCTGGAGGCAGAGCGTGGCTGTGGGGGTGAGCACCCATTGATACCCTTCTCTTCCATGAATCTGTCTAATCCAAGTTGGTGGCCATCACTGCCTCTTGTGGGAGCAAATCTGATATAGCATAGCTATATGCTGCGTGAAAGTCTGTCCTGAATCTTCCAACATTGATGTAAGAACATCAGAAGAGCCTGGCTGCTGGATCAGGCCAACGGCCCAGCTAGTCCAGCCTCCTGTTCTCACAGGGGCCAACCCGATGCCTGGGGGGAAACAGCAAACAGGAACTGAACACAAAGCCAAAACAAAATAAAAAATAAAAAAAACTCCTTCCAGTAGCACCTTAGAGACCAACTAAGTTTGTTCTTGGTATGAGCTTTCGTGTGCATGCACACTTCTTCAGATACACTGAAACGGAAGTCACCAGACCCTTAAATATAGTGAGGGAGTGGGGAGGGGTATTACTCAGAAGGGTGGTGGGAATGGGTGATTGGCTGATAGGTGTGGAAAACCTGTTGGCGACTGTTAACGACTGCAATTGGTCTTACAGGAAAAGCAAGGGGTGTTACACGAAAGCTCATACCAAGAACAAACTTAGTTGGTCTCTAAGGTGCTACTGGAAGGATTTTTTTTTTTATTTTTTATTTTGTTTTGACTATGGCAGACCAACACGGCTACCTACCTGTAACTGAACACAAAGCACCACTCTCCCCTCCTGTGTCTTCCAGAAACAGAGAGTGGTTGCATTACTGCCTCTGACAGTGGAAGCAAAGCCATTGTGGCTAGTAGCTGTTAAACCCAACTTTAATGCTCAAATCAGTATGTTACCTATGCAAGGTGAGGATTGCAGCCATGGCAGATGCAAGCTCTCCGTGGGGCTTAAAGGTGATTCGGAAACTACAACTAACCCAGCATGCAGCAGCTGGACTGGTGACTGGTGCCAGATGCTGAGACCACAGAACACCGATCCTGAAAGACCTCCATCGGCTCACATTATGTTTCTGAGCGCAATCCAAAGTGTTGGTGCTGACCTTGAAAGCCCTAAATGGCCTCAGCCCAGAATACCTGAAGGAGCGTCTCCACCCCCATCGCCTTCTGGCACTGTGAGAGGTGAAGCTACAAGGAAGCAGGCAGAGGGCCTTCTCAGTGGTGGCACCCTCCCTGTGGAACAGTCAAGGAGATAAGTAACTATATAACCTTTAGAAGACATCTGAAGGCCGCCTTGTATAGTGAAGCTTTTTAATGTGTAATGTTTTATTATGCGTTTATATATGTTGGAAGCCACCCAGAGTGGCTGCGGCAACCCAGTCAGATGGGTGGGGTACAATTATTATTATTATTATTATTATTATTATTATTATTATTATTATCTGAGGTGCTGATTCAACAAGCAACATGCCCTCTGGGCTCCTGTTGGGGCCAGTAATCTTCTCTGAAAGAGGGACTGGCTGTTTTACCACTGGGAATTTTAGCTCTGGGAGAGGAAACAGGTCACCTGCTAACAACTCTCAGTACTTTTAACAAAATAAAAATTTAAAAATTTCTTTCCAGCAGCACCTTAGAGACCAACTAAGTTTGTTCTTGGTATGAGCTTTCGTGTGCATGCACACTTCTTCAGATACACTGAAACAGAAGTCACCAGATCCTTTTAACAAACTACAGTTCCCAGAATCAATCCTTTGCGGGAAGCCATGCCTGCTTAAAGAGGCATCGTAGCGGTTTAAATCCATGGCGTGAATGTGGCCAACCCATTTTCTTCATGCATGTGAACCTCCATCATATACCTGTCTCTTTGCCGTTTCCCCTGCCCACCACCAAACTAAAAAAAACCCCAACATTCAGATTTTAAAAATGTGCCCCAGGATTCAAACCTGAGAATCCTCCTCCACGAGACATAACGAAGGGGAGTGCAGAAGGAATCTCAGATAAAGTTTGACAAAGCTCAGCGGAAGGAGAGGATAAGAATCACGAGAGACAGCGGGTGACGGATGGAGCTGTCGGGGACCCAGTCAGGCAGAGAGAGGGATGTGGATGAGGAGAGGGGCAGGATAAGGGCTAAGCGAGCGAGGGGGCAATACAAGGGAGTCAGGCTACCTCAGTGGCAGCGGGAGAGGAAGACACGGCCGTCACATCAAGAGAGGATAAGGGAAAAACAGAGTCTTCATTTCAGCCCAGACTGATGGCATGTTTGTATCAGAAACTGAAGCCAGGAAGCAGGGAGTAGCTTTGCTGACTACTGATCTGACAGGCAGACGCTCCTTGTGGACTCAGGCAGGCAGCCTTCACACCACCCGTTTAACTGGATTGAACCTGGGACAAAGCCTAAGAACTAAAGCAGAGCCCTGCTGGATGAGGCCCACAGCCCACCTCGTCCTGCCTCTTCCTCTCACAGCAGCCAGCCAGATGTCCCAATGGGAAGCCTGGAAGCAGGACCCGAGCACAGCAGCATCGCTCTCCCCGCCACTTGTGGTTCACAGCCACTGGGATTCAGAGGTGGTGGGTCTTCGACAGTGGAGGGAGAACATAGCCATTGTGGCTAGTAGTAGCCATTGATCAACAATTAGTTGAATCCTCTCTTGAAGCAGTCCAGTGTGGGGCCACCACTGTCTCCCACGGGAGCAGGTGCAAAGCCCCCTGCCTTGGAGAGGAGGCTAAGCAAGTCTGTAGGCTCCAGATCAGCCCTGGGGGTCTGGAGGGCGACACAGGGCCACCAAGCCCAGAGCCTTAAATTATCTAAGTGCCGCATGGGGAAATGTGCAGAAAACCAGCTCTGGTCTCTGGAAAAGAGTCTTATTGTCTCTCTTTTGCAAATCAGGCTCCTGGAACAATCCTTGCGGCAGCCCAACCGTTGCTGCTTAATATGCGTGGGAGGGAGGAGTCCCCCATCATCATTAGTGAGCAGCATGAAAAGAATCGCATTTAACAGAGGCTGAGCAATTACATTGATCACCAACGGCCAGGGAGGAGGGAGGGAGGGAGGGAGGACGGCCAAGGCCCAACAGATGGATGGGGGGCTGCTTGACTCAGCAAGCCTTGCGGAGAGTGGTCCTCTGTGCTCTGGGGATCCAGGGAGAGGATTGGTGGCCTTCAAGCCATGGCACCTTGTACACATCATTGTGGGGTGGGTGGCAGGAGCAGTGTGCTGGGAAACGCAGAAGTGGATTTCCCGCCTTGATAGTCACAGCTAGGCGCCAGCTTCCGAGCTCACACAATTATCTTATGCAATTGGTAATAATAATACTGTAAAGGATGTATTGCAACGATCAGGGCGGATGCCCCTGTGTCACCTTTCAGCTGGATCTACTGTTTTCTGTGCTCCAATACCTCAACAACATCATCATCATTCTTATTCTTATTCAAATAATGTACTACAAATAAAAAAGACTTAAGAGATTCTGCAGACTACAACATTATTACACATGATCTGGTGACAAAATACACAGTCCATATACAATTACAGATCACCACCAAACCAATAAAGATGTAAAATAAAAGCAAAATAAATTAAACCCAAGGCATGTGAATGCGCAGAAGGTAGCAACTAGAACTATTTATAACAGAAACACAGCGGCTAAACAAGGCAAGACTGCAAAGCGTGAGCCCGATTACACCAAGGGAAAGTAATTAAAGTATTATTAAATATCATGTTGTTATTTATTATGTAAGTTTTATGTAAGCAACATGGGTGGCTTCTAGAAGCTGTCAGCAGGCAACAGCAGCCCCACCAGGTGAGGGAAGCCAAGGGCCAAGGGGTCTCAGGGAGTTGGGGGCTTGTCCTGCAGGCAGACTCCAGCAGATTGGCTGGGTCCAACTGACCAGAAGGCGGTTTCTGCCTGTGCTGTAGAGGGAAGTGAGGGGCAAAGGGGGCTCATCATCAACCTGTGAAGAGAGCCGGTCTAGGAGAAGGAAAACTCAGGTCCTAAACCTCTGCTGCCTTTGGGGGGTATCGTTGGGGGAAGAAAAGGCTTGGGGGTAAACTCTACAGAAACCTGGAGAGGAGTCCCTAAGACAGCTGGGATGGCGCCTTGTCTGCCTCCTTCCGGCAACTCCTGCAGCCCAGCTGGTGCCCAACGTCTTGCTCTGCTTTCCTTTGGAGCCCTCCAACGAAGCCAAGAGGGGGGGGGTCTTGTCGTCTGGGCAGCCCAGGATCCCCCGACACACGGCCCAGGCTTGCACCCCAGGGAGGTCACATCATCGGTGCAGCTAATGCAGCAAAAACAACACAGGAGGTATAGTGGGGGAGGGGAGCTGGAAAGAAATCACACCTGACAACCAAGACACCCCCCTTGGTTTCAGGCAGATGAGTCTAAAAAGCCCGGGCCACAAATTTTCTCCGTCGTCTAGCTGCTATCGTGGCTCATTTACCAGAAAGTAAGGTATTTAGCATTAACTCTGGAAGTATTTACTCAATTCTGACCAAACTGAGCCTCCTGATCTCTAGTTAATGCTACTTCTGGTAAATGAGCCACCATAGCTGCTAAAGGGCCATGAAAAATTGTGTCCTGGCCTTTTTAGACTCGTCTTCCCATGTACTATCTGAAACCAAAGGGATGCATTGGTTGCCAGGTGTGAAATATCGGCATTATTTTCAGCTCTCCTATCCTACTATTGTAAGGGACCCAGGTGGCGCTGTGGGTTAAACCACAGAACCTAGGGCTTGCTGATCAGAAGGTTGGCGGTTCGAATCCCTGCGACAGGTGAGCTCCCGTTGCTCGGTCCCAGCTCCTGCCCACCTAGCAGTTCGAAAGCACGTCAAAGTGCAAGTAGATAAATAGGTACCACTCCAGCGGGAAGGTAAACGGCGTTTCCGTGCGCTGCTCTGGTTCGCCAGAAGCGGCTTTGTCATGCTGGCCACATGACCCGGAAGCTGTCTGTGGACAAACGCCGGCTCCCTTGGCCTATAGAGCAAGATGAGCGCCGCAACCCCAGAGTCGGACACGACTGGACCTGATGGTCAGGGGTCCCTTTACCTTTATCCTACTATTAGCAATTACAACCTACCAGTCTCTTCAGCCACAGCAGGTGCTGTGATTCTCCAGTGGTTTGACTTCTCCCCTGAATATATAATCTGCTGTTTCTCAGGATAGATGGCTGCCCTCACTAGGGACGGAGGCTCTAGAGCAGCAGGCCCCACCTACTCTGTGGAACTCCCTGCCACTTGAGGTTCACCAGGAACTGCCCCTGCCTTCTTTCAGATGTCTTTCATAAAATCATAGAATTGTACAGTTGGAAGATAGGTCAACGAAGACATCAACCTAATGTGCAGCCGCTGTGAAAAAGGCAAATGCCATGCTAGGGACTGTTAGGAAAGGAATTAAGAATAAAACTGCCAGTTTCAAAAACTATCCTGTTCATAAGATTTATAATGAACTTAAGAAGGTAATGAAAGTTACCTATGGTAAGAAACCAGAGGCATTTCTCCTGAGCATGACCAATGAAGAAATTCCCAGTCAGGATAGAGTATTTTTTATGTATGCCACTACAGCAGCGAGAATTTTATTGGCAAGGAACTGGAAAGGTGAAGAGCTACCAACAGTGGAAGAATGGCAAATGAAGTTAATGGAATACATGGAACTCGCAGAACTGACCGCGAGAATCCGAGACCAGAGGGAGGAGAAGGTGACGCAGGATTGGAAGAAATTTAAGGACTATTTAGTGAAATGTGTTAAATTGAATGTATGAATTATTTGTGCAGAGTAACGCAGAAGTAATGGCTTTAGCAGATTTAAGTTTGAAATATTGAATAGAAGGAATTTTTAAATGTGTTTTATCTCATGATAAATAAGTTTAAGATATGATATTTAAGATATGATGTATGAAGTAAGAAATATCAAGTCTTTTTTGGTTTTTTTGCTAAAAGATAAAGGGAAAAGAAATATAGCTACTTAAACAATATATATAACTCGAAAGGCAGTGGAGGGAATGGGGGAAGTCCCCGAGGAAGTTATAAAACAAGAAATAACAGATAAAGGTTTTAAAGGTTTGTATTTTTTATGTTATGTTTTATTAAGTTTGTATTATGTTTTATTTTTATGTATTATGTTGTTGATGTTGTTATGTTGTTATAATGTCTATTGTTTTTGTTCTGTTTTATTGGAAAATAATAAAATCTCTTTAAAAAAAAACAAAAAACTATCCTGTTCAGACAGGACTTTGCAACATGAATTTCCTTCCCCTTTTCCCTTTTTAATCAGGGAAAATCGATACCAATCAAATACCAATCAGTATTTTATCGATGTTTTAGATGGATAATTCTGCTGGTTTTATTCTTGTCCATTGTGTTTCACCTTTAAATGCTTGACTTTTAAAAAAAGATAAAAGTGCAGATTAGGAAAGAAAAGAAAGAAAGAAAGAAAGAAAGAAAGAAAGAAAGAAAGAAAGAAAGAAAGGCTTTAAAAATGTGAATTTCCTCCCCCTTAAGTATAAATATTTCCAAGTGGCTTATGAATAAGAAAATTCTCTGGTGGCTCAGGTGGAATAAAGGTGCTTTAAACATGCACTATGGATGTGATTTAAGCCAAGCTAACAGCTCAGTTGGATCAGAAGAGATAACTTATTTTTAAAAACAAATTCTGAGCAGCACTACAATAAGGCTCTTGTTCCAGACGGGCTGAAGCCCCGGAGAGAGGAAGCACGCCAGGGGCTGGAAACCTGCTGCAACATTTCGCTGCAGCGCCCTGCTCCTATTTCTTGTCATGCTTTAAGCATGCCATCTTGAAGGCACTTAGTGCTTTCAACTGGATTCAAATCATATTTTTTTGGAGCGGGGGTGGGGACAAGGGGGGAGAGAAAAAGCAGTTCATTACCCGACTGATGGGGAGGATTTCAAGAAACGGTGCGTGATAAATCTCCGCGTCGCCCAGCGACCTCCAACTCTGCCAAGAGACAAAGCTGGTTGGCACTGCTGGCGCCATTGCCAGCTCCCTCAGGCAGAGGGCTGGAGGAAAGCCCAGGAAAAAGTCTGTCTTCTCTAATGGAGATTCATCTCCCAGCGTAACGGTTTTCTGCCTCTCGCCATAACTCATTGCTGAGGCAGGGAGAAAAAGACCCTGTGTCTGTGGTTCATTAGCAGCGGGGCTCTGCCAGCAAGCAGAGAGATGGGAGCAGGGGACAGGATGCAAAGGACGCCATAACATAGCCAGGCACAGGGCTTGGTTTTAGCTGGGGTTTAAGTTCTGGGATTCGTTTCCTTTTCCTTCTCTCCCTGGAACATGACATGGCTTAGCTCACAGCTGCAACACACAGGGAATGCACATTTACAGGCAGGTCCTG
Organism: Lacerta viridis; assembly: GCA_900245905.1. Taxonomy (NCBI): domain Eukaryota; kingdom Metazoa; phylum Chordata; class Lepidosauria; order Squamata; family Lacertidae; genus Lacerta; species Lacerta viridis. The sequence goes on from OFHU01003945.1 coordinate 391,514, forward strand.
CTAATGCCACGGAAGACAGAATCGGGATTCAAAATTACTTTAACTGGGCCCAGGCTCACAAAATGAATTTCAATAGGAACAAATGTCAGGTTCTGCACTTAGGCACAAATATAAGATGGGTGCTTACTAGCAGTACATGTGAAAAGGACTGAGGGGTCTTGGGGAACCACAAGTTGAACCTGAGTCCACAGTGTGATGAAGCAGCAGCAGCAGCAGCAGCAGCAAAAAAATATAAATAAATAAGCTAATGCTACTCTAGGCTGCATCAACAGAAATACAGTGAAAGGGAAGTAAAAGTTCTGCTCTATTCTGCCTTGATCAGACCACACCTGAAATACTGTGTCCTGTTCTGAGCACCACAATTTAAGAAAGATGTTGACAGTCCGGAAGGTGTGCACAGGTAGGTGAACAAGATGAACTGGGGTCTGGAAACCAAGCCTGATGAGGAACGGTTGAAGGAGCTGCATCTGTTTAGCCTGCAAAAGAGGAGACTGAGAGGAGATAGGAGATCTTCAAATATCTCAAGGTCTGTCACAGGGAAGAGGGAACAAGCTTGTTTTCTCCGGGTCTGGAGGGTAGGACTCGAACCAATGGCTTCAAATTACAAGAAAGAAGTCTCCTACTAAATATCAGAAGGAACTTTCTGACGGCAAAAGATGCTTGGCAGTGGAACGGTCTCCCTTGGAAGGTGGGTGGGCTCTCCTTCCTTGAGGTTGGGTGGGCACCTGGCAGACACCTGCATTGCAGGGGTTGGACTAGGTGACACTGGAATGCCTTCCAATTCTACGGTTCTATGAAACACAAACAGTCATACCTACTGCAAACAAATAAGCAGCCTTAAACAAGCCTTACCTTTTGTGTTTTGCTGGTCTGTGGCAGCTGTTTCACCAAAGACTGGAGAAATAAGAGAGCCTTTCTTCCTTGCTTGCCTTTTACAGATGGTTTTCCCAGATTTTTTTCATCATTTTGGGCCAAAATTTCCTGTCCAGAAATGCCTTAGAAAATTTCCCACAGGAATCAAAGTAAATTTATTATTATTATTATTATACCCTGTGCGTCAAACTGGGTTGCTACCGCCAATCTGGGCAGCTTCCAACTAATATAAAAGCACAATAAATCATCAAACATTAAAAACTTCCCAATACAGGGCTGCTTTCAGATGTCTTTTAAAAGTTATTTATCTCCTTGACATCTGATGGGAGGGCGTTTCACACAGGGCAGGCTCCACCACCAAGAAAGCCCTCTGCCTGGTTCCCTGTAACCTCCCTTCTCACAATGAAGGAACCGCCAGAAGGCCCTCGGAGCTGGACCTCGGAGTCTGGGCTGAACGGTGGGGATGGAGATGCTCCTCCATGTCTGCAGGGCCAAGGCTGTTTAGGACTTTAAAGGTCAGCATCAACACTTTGAATTGAGCCCCGAAATGTACTAGGAGCCAGTGTAGATCCTTTAGGTCCCGGCAGTCACCGCCTGGCAGCTGCGTTCTGGACTAGTTGTAATATCTGAGTCGCCTTCCCAAGGTAGCCCCACTGAGAGCGCATGGCAGTAGTCCAAGCTTAACGAGTGATTTCCTGAGAATGCCTGGTGTTATTAGCAAGTGGTATTCAGAAGCATTGTTGCCTCTGCCTGCAACTGCTTCTCTGTCTTCTGACTCCATCAGGTGCCTCCAATCCTTGAAGTCTTTCAATGTCAATTGGTCATTATTAGGTTTGCAAGACCTTCAGGGCTGGTCCAAGAATCTAGTTTGCCTGATGCCCTCCAGGAGGCAGGCGCAGGTCTTGAATCTTGCAGTGCGTGAGTGCCCTTTAACAACAACAGCATTAAAAAGATTGCACTCTTCAGTCCAGGAGCTGGGTAAAAAATATTGCATAATTATCTGGGGAGGGAGGTCTGCCCTCCTCTGCTCCCTCCACCCCTCTCCCAATTAACCTCCGTCTCTGGGGCTCAGTAGTGGGAGAGTGCACAGGATCACCCAAGCCTGCCCTGTGATATCACCAGCCCATTAAATCACCAAGAGCCGACCCTCGGTCTCAACTTTGGGTCCTGAAATCTCAGGGTCTGAGATGATCCTGACCTGGCAATCCTAGGCATTATACAAAGTATTATTGAACAACTGGTGTCTTTTTGGCTGAAGAGCGAGGCAAGAATGCTCTCAAATAAACAAAGCCAGCTCCACCCTGGAGCAGAGAAGGCAGCCTTCGCCAACCCAGTGCCCCTGCAGATGTTTCTGGGCCACAACAGCTCTCACCAGAACCTTTTCCTTTTGCGCTCTGTGTAAGAGGCAGCAGACTGTTTCACGGCAACTTCCCCCTCCCATCCTCTTTATGCATGTGCCATTCACACCAGAGCATCTATGAGGAGGCGGAACAGCTACAGACAGTTTGACACACCAACAGAGGGACCAGGAAGTCTGCCAGCTGTCCTACTAGGATCGGGGAACCAGAGGATGCAGTTCAGAACTGCAGACCATTTGCCTTGTTCCAGCTGCAGTTTAAAAATAAATAACTCTCGCTGCAAGATGCCTCCTGCAGGCTGCAAGAGGAACTGAGATGTCTGTCTGGAGCAGAGGGACACTATGAGGTCAGCAGAAAAGGCCCCTGTGACTTCATCGGTGTGAGGAGGAGGAGGAGGAGGAGGAGAAGAAGAAGAAGAAGAAGAAGAAGAGAAGAAGAAGAAGAAGAAGAAGAAGAAGAAGAAGAAGAAGAAGAGTTTGGATTTGATATCCCGCTTTATCACTACCCGAAGGAGTCTCCAAGCGGCTAACATTCTCCTTTCCCTTCCTCCCCCACAACAAACACTCTGTGAGGTGAGTGGGGCTGAGAGACTTCAGAGAAGTGTGACTAGCCCAAGGTCACCCAGCAGCTGCATGTGGAGGAGCGGAGACGAACCCGGTTCCCCAGATTACGAGTCTACCGCTCTTAACCACTACACCACACTGGCAACAAGATAGGAGCGTATAAAATTATGCATAGCACGGAGAAAGTGATTTGGTCCCTCTCTCGTAACACTAGAACAAGCGGACATTCCCTGAAGGTTGGCAGAATCGGACAGTCTGCTCCTTTTAGCCCCGGAAAGGGAGCTTTTTCAGGCTAAGCCAGAACTGGGATTCTGCCAGAGACTTTCTGCTGCAGCTCACTTGGACAGAGATTTTCTTTTCATGTACAAGGTGGGGCAACCAAAACAGAAGCGACAGCCATTACTCTACTTGCAAACACTACTTCTTCTTTAAAAATAAAATAAAATTATTATCTTATTGTACAAGGCGGGAGGTGTGATGCATTAAGGGCACCCTGGCCAAGATCATGGTCTTCCTCTCCCCTCTCTTCCCCCAGCCATACAACAGGATCCCCTTTAAGGAAAAGCTGCAGCGCTTGGGACTTTTTGTTTTGGAGAAAAGGCAAGAAAGAGGAGAGAGGATAGAAGGGGGAGGGGTGGGGTGGGAAAAGCATCCGTCTCTCTTTCCTAACACTGGAACCCACAGACATGCAATGAAGATCAATGCTGGAAGTTTCAGGACAGATATAGGAAAGTCCTCCTTCCCACTGCACATAAACTGGGGAACTCCCTCCCATGGGAAGCAGTGATGGCCACCAACTTGGATGGGCTTACAAGAGGGTTGGACAAACCCATGGAAGAGAGTGCCGCCAATGGCTGCTAGCCAGGATGGCTCTGCTCTGCTCCTGGTTGGAGGCAGCGATGCTTCTGAATATCCACTGCAGGAAACCACAGAATTGCTCTTGTGCTCAGGTCCTTCTTACAGGTTTCCAACATGCATTGGGTTAGCCCAATTGAAGTGGGCAGAACCTCCCCCCCCCAACTTGCTTTCCTTTTAAGGTGAAGGGACCCCTGACTGTTAGGTCGTCGCAAATGACTCTGGGGTTGTGGCGCTCATCTTGCTTTATTGGCCGAGAGAGCCGGCGTACAGCTTCCGGGTCATGTGGCAGCATGACTAAGCCGCTTCTGGTGAACCAGAGCAGCGCACGGAAATGCCATTTACCTTCCCGCCGGAGTGGTACCTATTTATCTACTTGCACTTTGACGTGCTTTCAAACTGCTAGGTGGGCAGGAGCTGGGACAGAACAATGGGAGCTCACCCTGTCACGGGGATTCAAACCGCCGTCCTTCTGATCAGCAAGCCCTAGGCTTTGTGGTTTAGACCACCTGCGTCCTTTAAACTTCTGCCAAATGACCTTGGACCCTGAAGTCGCCTCCCCGCCACCTGCCTGGTGCTCAGGATCTCTTGCATTCCGTTGCGTAATCTGTGCCTGCCCTGCCTCTGGTTGCTCTCTTACCCCGGGACCCATTTCTGGTCTTCAGCCCTGTGCTACTGCTGTTCTTGGGCTGGTGAATTCAACCCCAAGCTTTCAACACCATTTCCCTTACAGAGACCAGCCTGAAAACATCCCAACTCCTTTGCAACCCAAGAAGCTGGAAAAGTTGTGTAGTTTCTGGACCACCATGTCAAAATGTTATGATCTATGAAATTAAATACACTAGTATTCACTCTACATTTGGACACCTCTTAAGATAGCACAACTTCGCACAAGTTGGGTATAATTGGATGCCATTTTGAATCAAAACTGCACTGACTTTAACCAAATTTTGCATGATGGTTCCAGAAGATGAGATGCCATAACTGAGACGCATGATTGTTCCTGAGATCAAGGAGCAGGTTTTCTTCTGTGCTTTCATACAACTGGACGTCATTTTGAATCAAAATGGTGGACTGAATTTTCAAACCTGATGTTTTGGTTTCTTAGAATTTCCAAGCAACACTGGGTATGAGGATGCAAGGAGATATAATTCAAGGTGCAGGAGTGTCAGGAAAACATTCTTTAAGAAACAGATAAAAGTTCCTGGAACTTTAGAGGGTTCCAGAATTTTCTTTAGTGTGTAGGAGTGGCGCTCTAGGCTTGATTGGTGTCAGCGGGAGATGCAAATAAAGGAAGCTGCAGGCTGCAATTTCCGCACGAGGAAAGCACACACACATGCTGTCAGCACGCTCACTGACAACAAGGTGGGAAGTAAGACAATGTGTGCTGCTGGTACAGTGAGTTTTGCTGTGTCAGGATTGTTAATTACTGGACTGAGAGTATAATAGGAACAGAAATGCTTGTGCAACCAGTGAAGCGATAAAGAAGCTCTTTCTGAATTTGGGTATGACTCCTGTTCTTGTCCTCTGCCTCCGGGGCAAACGCTGCTATAAGCAGCAAGAAGTGGTTTTACCGAGGGTACCACCACACAAGCAGAGAAGCGCAGCAGAAGTGTGTGGGTGGTAACCCCTAATAAGGGGGGAACAGAACACACTTTCACCTGTATCTTTTATTAAGTTACACTGATGGCAGCTTGACTGATGCAGGCAGACAAGGGTGGATATTCTACTAAACAAGCCCCAGGACTTTGGGAGATGAGGACAAAACAATCCACCTGAGGTTAAGCACATAACTTGTTTTTCAGGAAGGGGGAAAAAGACTTAACCTTTGCCTCCTGCAACCCCTGTCTAGAGTGACTTGAACCCTTGAGTAGCTGCTACTTAAGATGAATAATACCTGAGCACACAAGGTGTGCTTAATCTCATGTCCAGTCTGTGCTTAATTTCATGTCCAATCTCATGTCCACATGCAAACCGATTAGCATGAACAAATATGGTAAGCCCCTCCCCCCCATTTCCTTCCAAGTTGTTATCAAAATGGTAGACATCTATCTGTGTTTGTGGGCATGACGACAGGCTGTTCTTCTTTCATTGTCAAATTCAAAATGGTGGATGGATGACACCGACACCCTTTGCTAGGCTTCTGGTTATTGGAAATGTCCAATAGAGAGCAGGGGATGGAACGTGGCTGTGTCAACTTGGAGGACCTTCAACTGGGTAAACAAAGCAACGGGCCCCCACTTCTTGGGGGGGTGGGGTCGTGGAGGTCCTATTTCCCCCCCCCATGTTGGCTGTTCACTAGCCGCCCCCCTTGCATTCGGGGTCCTGCTCCTCTGGAATGAACCAGCTATACCGAGTGGCCTGGTAAAGGAGGGCAGCAGAGAAGACCAGAGAGGGAACTTCCCTGGCCTGGCCTGGGGCTTCAGCTCTCTCCGGGGACTGGCTCTGCAGAGGGCCCTTCAAGCTTTGCTTTCTCTGTACCAAACCACCACAGGAATCCAGGAGGAGGCTGGCCTGTCAGGTTGGCTGGAGGTGGCAGAAAGGAGACCCGTTAGTGGATGCCCAAGTCACATCAAGAGGAGCAGCTCAAGGCAAATGTTGCAGCTGGTGGGGAAAGGTTCCATAGAGAAAAAAACCACCTGCAGGTATTTGGTGTGCGGGTGGACGAGATACCACCTTGCAGGGAAACCAACTACCAGGGAAGTATTGTGTGAAGCTTGGGGGGGGTGTCACTCTATTGTGGCGCTCAGTCGCTCTTGCTGTCCTCGCTGTCAGAATAAGCTCCCAGAAGGCTGAGGGAGGAAGCTCCTGCTTTGAGGACAGAAGCCAGAGAGGCACCCCCAGAGGTGCTGCTTGTATTCCCGGCACCTAGAAACAGCCAAAACAGAAGCAAAGGTTTGAGGTTTTGCACAAGCTGAGGAGGCAGAGACCTCAAAGTATATTCTAGATCAGGGAAGGGGATCCTCCACATGCTGCTGGACTCCAACTTCCAGCAGCTCCAACAGCCAGCATGCTCAATAGCCAGGGATGGTGGGAGCTGCAGCTCAGCAACAGGAAACGAGAACTGCCAGCATCATGATGCCATTATCAAATCTATGGTGCAACCACCTTGGGAATACTGTGTACAGTTCTGGTATCCTCAGAAAGGAGGTTGTAGAATTTGAAAAGCTTCCGAATTGGGTCACCAAAGATATAAAGGAGATGGAGCAACTCTCCTGGGAGGAAAGGTTGTAGCATTTGGGATTTTGTAGGTTCACAAAAAGGCGAAAAAGAGGAGACGTGGTAGAGGTGTATTAAATAATGCAAGGCATGGAGAAAACAGGCAGAGAAACAGTTCCGCCCTCTCTTCTAATATTGGAACTCAAGGACACCCAATGAAGCTGAATATTGGAAGATTCAGGACAGCTAAAGGAAGGACTTCTTTACGCAGCGCAGAGCTGAACTAGGGAACTCACTCCCACAAGATGGCAGTTGGATGGCTTTAAAAGGGGCTTAGACTAATTTATGAATATCAACGGCTACTAGCCACACACTTCCAGAGTCAGAGGCAGCAATGCTTCTGAATGCCAGTTGCTATAAACCACAGGTGGGGACAGGACACCTGAGCTCAAATCCTGCTTGCGTGTTTCCCTTTGGGAATCTGGGGGCCACCGTGATGTTCGTGAGGCTGGACTAGATGGGCCACTGGCCTGACCTAGCAGACGCTTGCATTCTTACCTGGAAAGCCATGTAAGACTACGGCCACGCGCTCTACGTGGGGCTACCTTGGAAACAACAACTAATCCAGAAAGCAGCTGCCAGACTGGTGACTGGGAGCGGCTGATGGGACCATATAACACCAGCCATAAAGGGATCTACCTTGATCCCAGTACGTTAAATGGCTTTGGCCCTGTATACCTGAAGGAGCATCTCCACCCCCATCGTTCAGCCTCCGAGGGTCTTCTGGGGGTTCCCTTCCCTGCGAGAAAAGAAGTTACAGGGAACCAGGCAGAGGCCCATCTTGGTAGTGGCGCCCGCCCTGTGGAGCACCCTCCCATCAGATGTCAAGGAGACAAACAACTAAATGACTTTTAGAAGACACCTGAAGGCAACCCTGCATTGGGAAGTTTTTAATGTTTGATGTCTTGTTATGCTTTTATATTTGTTGGAAGCTGCCTTGAGTGGCTGGGGCAACCCAGCCAGGTGGGTGGGGTACAAATAATAAGGTTACATCATCATCATCATCATCATCACCCCTGATTTAGAGCAAGGCTGTGACCATGGGGGAAGTCAACCTATTAGTCTTTGGGGCAATGTAAAACCTGTGAAGCAGCTAACAGAGGCTATCTGAGCTCCTGTGGCTTCTTCCCACGACTGTGATGAAATGCAGGGTCTTAGGGTTTTGACATCAGTCAATTATTCCCACTTTGCTCCCTAGAAAGTGGCTTAGTTTACCATCAAGTCTGATGAAAGAGAACCCAAAAACCTTGCCCACTATTTTGTAACACTTGGGTCAGCCTAATAAAGGAACTAGTTGACATGGCTGCTTGTGCGTGTTTATGTGAAAGAGAGAGAGAGAGAGAGAAATGCTTTTGAACTCTCCACCCCCTCCATTACCTGTGCCTGGCGGTGCATCTCCACTGTCTGCTCCATTGGCCGCACTACTAACTGGCTTCCTCTTGGCAGTCACCAGCCCAGACAGTTTGACCTTGCTTGAGAGTTTCCCAATGCTCCTCTCCCAGCTCTCCACCTTCAGCTTCTTTGCTTGAGGCTCAGAGTCCTGCGATGAGGCCAGGGGGCGGGATGGGACAGGGGAGCACAGTAAGATTTTGTGTTGCATGCTGGGGGTTAAAAGGCTAACAACTTCAGTAACCTATCTGCTCAACTCCGCAATTGTGGTTTGCACAAACATAAACTTTAAAATTATGCATTTATAGTAAGTCATCTTTGTTTTCGTCCACCCAGAGAATCACTGAATGCACCAGGTGTAGGGGACCCTCTACTCTGCCAGGTATCGCTGAACTACAACTCCCAACACCCCCAGCAAGCACAGCCAATGATGGGAGTTCATTTATTTATTTCGACAATTCAATACTGTTTTGTCACAGGTGCCTCTAACCACTGTACCAGATGCCCAATGCAATAAGATTAAAAATGAAAACTATAAAATCTGAATGTGACTCAAGTTCCTGGTGGAATGAAAAAGCCTTCAGCGAGTGCTGGAAGTTCAAAAACCTCAAGTGGAAGTTCCCATAAGACTAGGCCCCAAATACAGAACCCATTGCTGGAAACGGCAACAGAGGAGAGTGCTCCTGAGCTCGGATCCTACTTGTGGGTTTCTTTTTATGTGTTATGGGTGCCTGGGCTCCTGGGCTCCTGGTGGATCCAAGCCAAGCATCTGTGTCAAGGGAGACCACTAACACAGTCCATCCAAAAGACTTCAGTGATCAAGTAGGGATGCAAGAGATGAGGCACACCTTGAGGCACCCTAGACCCAAATTGTTGAAGGCCTCGTAAATTCACACAAGAACCTTCCACCTGGCCTGGTAGCGAAGGGGTAGCCAGTGCAAGCTTTTGAGCACCTGAGTCTGTCCCCAACAACACTCCAGCTGCAGTGTTTTCCACCAGATGGAGCCTCCAGACCACGCATAAAGTTGTAGCTATTGTTCAGCAATCCACACTATTCTGGCTGCATCTGCCTCAACAGTCATGATCTAGCCGTTTTCCTCCTGCTGCTGTAAACACACCCTAAAATCAAGGTGATGCCCGAGCCTGGGAAGGGATTCCCCAACGTTTCAATGGAATTCCCTTTTGCATGGTGTGGGCAGGCAGAGGGTGCCAAGTTTGAACTCATCACTAGCAATGCAATTGAGACATGACCAATGACCTGGGGCTCAGGGGGTGGGGGTGGGGGGAACGTCTCTCAAGGCAGCTGGGACAGTCCTCTCCGCACAATACCTCTTGCAGGATGTCTGTAGGCTTCGCTTTTGCAAACGGCTTAGCAGGACGTGAAGCAGAGTCCTCATCCTCTGAATCCGAGTCTTGTAGCAGCCTCCTGCTCTGAGCTTGTTCCAGCATAGTTCTGGCAGGGGGACATATAAGCAGGCAGAAGACAGGAATGTAGCAGGTTAGCTGATTGTGCCCAAGTCAAATTTCAGATTTCTGCTAGCTGCTCCAAGGGAAAGATTTTGTCAGAGGAAACCAGGGTTCAGGGAGTAGGGGGTGGAAAGCAATTCTAAATTTTACTATGTAATAAACATGTAAAAATGTAGTCATGCTGCTAGCTAGTTGGCCACAGGCAGGTGGCACGATGAGCTACAGCAGGGTTTCCCAAACTTGGGCCTCAACTCCCATCATCCCTAGTTAGCAGGACCAGTGGTCTGGGATTATGGGAACTGTAGTCCAAACGCAGCTGGAGACCCAAGTTTGGGAAACCCAGAACGACAGTGTGACAAGAAGCAGTGGATAGGAAGCCCAGGCAAACTGCAGGTGGGCTGCAGCTGTCCACAAACTCCACCGGCTCCTCAGTCTCCCAGCGCCAGGGCCCCTGCCTCCAGGATCCAGTTTGACCAGCAACACAACTGGCTGGAGCTACTATCAGCCACCTTCCTCCTCCCGAGCCAGCTCAGGGACCTGCTCCTTCTGCTGCTGCTACCCAGCAAATTAGGAGGAAGAGCTGTTCCATCAGGAGCAGCAGCACAGGAAGGAACAAGATGGCCAGAAGAGGTGGCAAGATGGCCAGTGACGGCATGAGAAGGTTTAAGCTTTCTGCAGTTCTCCCTGCCCTTCTCATCTGCACCTCCAACATGAGGGCAGGCCTGGCAGGGGAAATGATAAGCAGGGGGACGGGACGGGACGACAGTTTTATTAAGTTTTTATATATGCTGTAAGCCACCCAGAGTGACTGGGGAAACCCAGCCAATGGGCAAGGTATAAGCACCCTCATCCTCGTGCTTCTCTAAGGGGAAGGAGAGGGTTAGGCAAGCAAAGCAAGCAGGGGGGGGCAGCCCCTAGATAGCAACAAAACATTCACACTCCACTGTCAGCACTAGCAACACACACACACCCCCGCCCCCACCCCCGGTTTTGGTGTGTCCTCCGCAACAGGAAGTGGTGTGAGGCAGCCCCGGCTCTCACTTGGTCTCCTGCTCGTCCTCCTCCAGCTCCCGCTCTTTCTGCTGCTCCTCATAGTCTTTGTACTTCTGCAGCATGGACTCAAAGTCCACATGGGCCTGGCGCTGGTTCAGCTCCTTCAGCTCCTGGAGGTTCTCCAGAACTTCCATCTCCAGCTTGGAGTCCTTGGTCCTGTTTTCCAAAACCTTAGGGGTAAACCAGGAACATATTGTTATTGTCAATTAAACTAACTAGTTTAACCAAATTAACTCAAAGCAACCTACAGCAATTAATGAACAGGGACTGGTGGGAAATACCTTCATTGGGTTGTTCAGCTCTTCATCCTCTCTCTCTTTCTGCAGGCGCTTCTCCTCTTCCTCCAGTAGCTTCTCGGCCTGGAAGTTCCGCGTGGCCCCATGCTCCATGGCATAGTCCGTGTTCTCGGGGTCTGTCTGACGGGGACACAGGAAGCAAGAGGGAGCTATTTCAGTGGGAGGATGAGTTGCTCCTGGCCTGTGCACGACTGCTAGTCATGAGCACACGCTTGGCCAGTGAGGACGGCATGCTGGGCTAAGCCTGATCTGGCAGCTGCTGCTTCGTTCCTTGCAGCAGGAGAGGCTCTGGTTTTCCAGCCCTCACCTGTTTGTCCACTGGGAAAAGAAACACGCTGGACTAGATGAGGGACCTTTGTCCCTCATCAATCAGAGTCCAGCAGGACTCTTGTTACGTTCTTACTAAACAAAAAACTTTATTTGCCCAAGCTGTCTTGAGCCATGCTTAGCTAAAGGGACACATATAATCAAACCCTGCCAATTTATTTAGGATGCATAGCAGGGAGGCAGAATCACAAAGCCTTCAAATGGCAATTCTCTTGTACAGGTGTCCCTCCACTTACGTGCGATGGACTCACACGCAACCGCATATACAATTTGATTCAAAGCTGGAAATGGCAGGCGAGAGCTGGAGAGTCCATGTGGCTTGCAAGGAGACCCTCCCCAGAGCCCAAAGAGAACGTCAGTGAGGGTGGAGGAAGCCACAAAACGTCTGGAGACAAAGTGGGGCTTTGTTTAAGCCACTCAGCCTTCCTGCCTCCACCTCCTGCAGGCCCCAGAGCGTCAATTCTAACTATCCACAATTTCTGGATACAGTATTTTTGGTCCAGAATGGAGAGAGAGCAGCAGAGAGGGTGTTTAGAGGGTGCTTGCTTATCTGCAGGAGCCAGAATGTAACCCCTGCATATGTGGGGAGAGATCTGTAATTATCTAAGGAACGCAAGATCAACACACCTCAAGGACAAGGACTTTCTCCTCCATCATGCTCTGGTCACCTCAAGGCTGGATCACTGCAATGCCACTCAATTTGGGGGTTCCCTTGTGCATGACCCAGAACCTGCAGTTAGTGCAGAATGCTTTCCCACTGACTGGTGTTTCCAATTTGCTATTGCATTGATGCATCAAATGGTGTATTTCCATTATCTGTTTTTCAGCTGCACTGGGGGGAAAGAAGGATGAAGACAGCTCATACCTTGAAGGTGATTTCTGCAAGGCAGCGGGTGCATTTGATATAAAACCGGAAGATGGGAAGCCCCAGGTAGGACTCATTCTGCACTGTCTCCTTCCGGGCGTTGAACTTCTTTCCTTTGTAGATGTACTCGCCACAAGTCTTGCACCTAGACAGTTTAAACAGTTGCTTCTTCTTATATCAGTGACTCCTCACTGGGGCATCTGGGTGGCCAGTATGAGAACAAGATGCTAGGATGACTATTACTTAATTTTGGGGGCAAAAAAATTAAGAATGCCAGCTTTGGAGGAATAGATATTGTCTAGGATACTGTATTGTAAATATGGTTAAACATACAAGTATGGTAAGAATAAGGGAAAGAAGAGACCTTGGCAATGTTTCCACTGAAAAATGCATACTGGATATGTATTGACGTAATAAGGCACAAGAAAACGTAAATCTGCACAGATTGCTGTGTTATAACCCTGTATTACTTCCTTGTTTAGGGAAGTTTGTAATGTCCGATGTTTTATTGTGTTTTTAATATCCTGTTGGAAGCCACCCAGAGTGGCTGGGGAGGCCCAGCCAGATAGGTGGGGTATAAGTAATAAATGTATTATTATTATTGTTGTTGTTGTTGTTGTTGTTGTTGTTATTAATTATTGTTGTTGTTTGTTGTTGTTGTTAGACCAGAAACTGTAATCTCAATTCTCATGTTCACATCTGGTTCTTCCTTCTTCGTTATTATATCTCAAGTGAAATCTTTTTAGGTTTTGAACTTCTTGGGTTTATTATTGTAAATAATAAAGCATTTTTATCTTTTTCTTTAAGGATACATAGCTTAGTTCCACCTTTATGCGACAGCACTTTAAGAGCCATGGCTTCACCCCAAATCATCTTGGGGGCTGTAGTTTGTTGAGCGTGCTCAGGGGACTCCTATTTCCCTCTTTTACAATGACTGAGAAAAGAGTATAATAAGAACATCTATGTCAACCAGTAACTTACTTTTCGATATCTGTTTTCTCCCCCTTGTTCTGAGGCCTCAAGATGGGGACTAGCTGCTTAAAACGGCTGTTAAATTTTTAATCAAATAGTTGGATACAAGGAAAGGTGAAATCGAAGGCAAGGCAACCAAGAACCTTTACAAAGGTTCAAGAGCTGAGAATGGGTTTAAATCCCCAGAAAACATCACCAACAAATTCCTGAGGATCCAGGTGCCTTTCACCTTTCTCAAACAAGATTAAAATCCTAACAAACACCTTCCACACAGCTAAATCATTTCACACAGAAAGCTCTGGCGATGTTAACTCAGGGCCCAAAAATTCTCAGGGGGGAAAAGGGTCTCGCGCAACATCCTTCCTTACCGCATGTTGAAAGGTGCCATCAGTCGGACCACATACTGCCTGTCCTTTGGAAGTTTAAGCTTGGGGATCTTAGATGGATCGAAGTCTGGAGGGTAGTATTTCTAGGACACAAGGAAAAAAGATGGGTCAGATGAAAGAGCAGATTGTTCTCATACAGGCTTTGGCAGCGCCCACTACAAACCTTGGCAGTGCCCAGGAGCTGGTGGTCACAAAACCACATCTGTTTTCCAGTAGCACAAAAAAACCTACTAAGCAACTTAGCACTACCTCCATCCCAAATGGGGACAGGGCCAGCCACTTCTCTATTCCACAAGCTTCTCTGGTAAATTTGCTTTTCAAGCTCCTTATTTATTTCTGGCCATGTCTATCCCAATTTCCCAGCCCTGGAGAGACTGGCTGAAATTTGCTCCCCTGACATGAAAGTTGACGCAGTGAACTTGGGCTCTTTGTTCTCTCTTGCAGCAAGGAGTGGTGAACCTTTTGGGGTCTGCTTGAGAAATCTGCTCACCAGTTGACCACACGGTGTCTTCAAAAGCACCATGCATAACACTTGTTGGCTGAGCAAGGGAGTTGAGGAAGCCAGATTTCCCTTGCCAACTGGGAGCGCACTTCAAAGCTCCTGGTAGTATATTGAAAACCATCTCTCTACCTGCCTCGCACCTGATGTCACATGTGTTGACATCCGTCTGTCTTGAGAGATCATAGAGTGTGCCTCCAGGGGTGAAGTCAAACTGCGGGAGAATCACAGCGCCTGCTATGGCTGAAGAGTCCGCTAACTTTGTTAGCAGCACCCAGGGACCTCCAGACACAAGCCTGCGCTGCCCAGATGACAAGACCCCCTCTCAGCCCTGCTGATGTGGCCCAAAGGAAAGCTGGCCGGCAGGAATTGCTGGAAGGGAGACCATCTGGGAGGAAAACCCTGGTTCTAAACCTCTACTGCCTTGTGGGACATCTTCAGGAGAAGAAAAGGCACAGGAGTAATCCCTACACACATTCACAAGTCCCTAAGGCACTTGGATGGTGCCTTGTACTCCTCCTCCTCCCAGCAACTCCTGCAGCCAAGCGTCTTGCTCTGCTTTCCTTTGGACCCAGCCCAGGAACTCCAGACACACAGCCTACACTTTTTCCTTGGAGAGGTCATTTCTGGGCTGGTAACACAGTGCTGATGCCAACACCCTAATCTTCCTCAGGGGATAAAGTGCGGAGGGAGGGGGCAAACCAGTATGCCATCTTGAGCTCCTTGGAGGAAAGGAGTGATGTAAAAGCAGTAATAAAGGTAAAGGTAAAGGTACCCCTGACCATTAGGTCCAGTTGTGTCCGACTCTGGGGTTGCGGCACTCATCTCTCTATAGGCCGAGGGAGCCGGCGTTTGTCAGACAGCTTTGGGTCATGTGGCCAGCATGACAAAGCCGCTTCTGGTGAACCAGAGCAGCACACGGAAACGCTGTTTACCTTCCCGCTGGAGCGGTACCTATTTATCTACTTGCACTTTGACGTGCTTTCGAACTGCTAGGTGGGCAGGAGCTGGGACCGAACAACTGGAGCTCACCCCGTCGCGGGGATTTGAACCACCGACCTTCTGATCGGCAAGCCCTAGGCTCTGTGGGTTAGACCATAGCGCCACCCGTGTAATAAATGATATAAAATGGGGGTGGAAAGAAGCAGGTCTCTTAGGGAAACGAGATGTAAATGCTATAAGGACATACAGAAAGTGGAGGTTACCTGGATCTGTTTTAGTATTTTAACTTTTACACATTTTAAAGTAGGGTTGTGGTTTTTTTTCTGTCAGTTTTACTGCTTTGTTGTTTCGTAAACCGCTTTGAGGTTTGTTTGTTCTTATAGTCAAGTGGTATATATTTTATTTTAAAAATAAAATAAAACAGAAATGAATAACCCAGCATTGTCTGGCTGGCTCATTGGGGTCTCAAGGAGGGTCTTTCCTAATGTTTGAACTTGGGTTTATAAGCACAGAAAAGCCAGTGAAGTAGCAACCCAGATTCAAATCAATCAATTAATCAAAGAGCCCCAGTCCTGCGAGGTAGGCCTCTCTCCCCCACCGCAACCAGGGGCTACCCATTAACTGATTGCCAGCCCCGCTGATTCCCAGTGCCCCCCCCGACTTCTCCTCTTCATCCCTCCTGCTACACAGGAGCCTTTTATCTACTTGTCTCTCTATCAAATAACACAGAACCATATGCAGGTGGTTAGAATCTTGTGGAAAGGTTCATTTCTTTCAGTAATTCAACTTAAAAGGTGAAACTAATATATGAGATAGACTCATGACATGCAAAGCGAGATATGTCAAGCCTTTATTTGTTATAATTGTGATGATTATGGCGTACAGCTGATGAGAACCCCAAATTAACAATTTCAACTTTGGGGTTTTCATCAGCTGTACGCCATAATCATCACAATTATAACAAACAAAGGCTTGACATATCTCACTTTGCATGTCATGAGTCTATCTCATATATTAAACTCCAGTAGCTAATGAAAACAATTGCTTACATAAATGGACTTTTCCATGATACTCAGTTTTTTTTGAGTTTCACCTGTACAGTGGTACCTTGGTTCTCAAATGCCTTTGGTAAGTATTCTGGTTTTCAAACTTTTTTGGAAGCCGAACATCTGATAGCTGTCGGCTATTGGTTTCAGGGGCACCTGTGCCAATCAGAAGCCGTGCCTTGGTTTTTGAACATTTTGGAAGTCAAACAGACTTCTGGAATGGATTAAGTTTGGTGCTTTTGTTTTTGCTATTTATTTTGCATTTTTGTTTTTGAGGCTTTTTTGGTTAATTTGTTTTTGTGACTGTGTGGAACCCAGTTCAGCTACTGATTGATTGATTGTGTGACTGCGGAAATGGATAAAAGCCCCCCATCCAAACAATGACTATCATCAAGTGCAGGTAAGAAAAATAATAAATTTTAATTCATAGAATCATAGAATCATAGAGTTGGAAGAGACCACAAGGGCCATCCAGTCCAACCCCCTGCCAAGCAGGAAACACCATCAAAGCATTCCTGACAGATGGCTGTCAAGCCTCTGCTTAAAGACCTCCAAAGAAGGAGACTCCACCACACTCCTTGGCAGCAAATTCCACTGTCGAACAGCTCTTACTGTCAGGAAGTTCTTCCTAATGTTTAGGTGGAATCTTCTTTCTTGTAGTTTGAATCCATTGCCCCGTGTCCGCTTCTCTGGAGCAGCAGAAAACAACCTTTCTCCCTCCTCTATATGACATCCTTTTATATATTTGAACATGGCTATCATATCACCCCTTAACCTTCTCTTCTCCAGGCTAAACATACCCAGCTCCCTAAGCCGTTCCTCATAAGGCATCGTTTCCAGGCCTTTGACCATTTTGGTTGCCCTCCTCTGGACACGTTCCAGCTTGTCAGTATCCTTCTTGAACTGTGGTGCCCAGAACTGGACACAGTATTCCAGGTGAGGTCTGACCAGAGCAGAATATAGTGGTACTATTACTTCCCTTGATCTAGATGCTATACTCCTATTGATGCAGCCCAGAATTGCATTGGCTTTTTTAGCTGCTGCATCACACTGTTGACTCATGTCAAGTTTGTGGTCTACCAAGACTCCTAGATCCTTTTCACATGTACTGCTCTCAAGCCAGGTGTCACCCATCCTGTATTTGTGCCTTTCATTTTTTTTGCCCAAGTGTAGTACTTTACATTTCTCCCTGTTAAAATTCATCTTGTTTGCTTTGGCCCAGTTCTCTAATCTGTTAAGGTCATTTTGAAGTGTGATCCTGTCCTCTGGGGTATTAGCCACCCCTCCTAATTTGGTGTCATCTGCAAACTTGATCAGGATATTGTATAATCATATACAATACTGCCTTATTTATTTTATAGTACGGTATATTGATTATTGCTTTCGTTTTATGGATCAATGGGAGAAGGGAAACAGGGGTGGGGAAAGCGCGCCTTGGTTTTGGAACGGACTTCCGGAACGGATTGAGTTTGAGAACCAGGGTACCACTGTAATCCTAGAGTTGGAAGGGGCCCCAGGTCCAGTCCCCTGCAATGATAACGGGCGCCCCCTTCTTCCCCACAGACCCCCAGGAGACAAGGGCCCGATTCTGGCCTGAGGGGAGACAAACAACAGCCGTGTGAGGCAGACCTCTCTTCCCCTCCCCCTCCCCCCCTTTCCAGCCCCACATTCCCTCTCGGGGCCCCTGGATCAACCCCACAGATCTCTCTCCCCCCCCATATTAACCCCCTCAAGCCAACCCTCACTTATCGGGGCTGGTTTTGGGGGACCCCCATTGCTTCATCTTAACAACAACCTTGTGAAGTAGACCCCATAACTGACCGCTGACGTCATAGCCGCCCCTCCCCCCCCGTTCCACTAACATTTAACACTTTCCTCTCCGACATCTCGCCGCTTCAGCCGTCGCTGGGATCTCTCCACTCCGCCCCGCCTCTTCCCGCCTCCGATTGGCCGCAAGCGCGCCCTCTCCAGCCGGCGCTCCTGGCGCTTTCCGATTGGCTCCCGGTGTCGGTCCGTCAGGAAGCCCGAAGCCTCCGGTCACCGAATCTCTTCCTCCTAGAGCGTACAGCGTGCGTGCGTGCGTGCTTGCGATGCGCTTTCCTTCGCTTAAAGGCCGTCCGTCCAGGCAACGAGACCCCGCACGTTTTGGTTCCGGGGGGGCGGGGAAAGCGCGGTTCTGCGAACATTTATAGGTTTGCTGCCGAACGAGGAGAGAGTCTTTCAAGCGGGACAGAATTCGAAGTAGGTGGCGCCACTGATCTCCAGAATTTGCTGGTGCGCAATCTGGTTTTCTTGCTTTCTCAAGGGGTTCTGAGGCGACATCACGAGCGGATTCCGGATCTGTCCTTTGGTGGACACTGTTCATTTCCCCTGAGGGTGACGGCTGAACACAAGACCCCAGAGAAGAAGGAGGAGGAGGAGGAGAAGGAGGAGAAGGAGAAGGAGGAGGAGGAGGAAGGAGAAGAAGTTTTGACTATGGCAGAACAACACGGCTACCGACCTGTAACTGGAATCATAGAATCCTAGAATCCTAGAGTTGGAAGAGACCCCAAGGGCCATCCAGTCCAACCCCCTGCCAAGCAGGAAACACCATCAAAGCATTCCTGACAGATGGCTGTCAAGCCTCCGCTTAAAGACCTCCAAAGAAGGAGACTCCACCACACTCCTTGGCAGCAAATTCCACTGTCCAACAGCTCTTACTGTCAGGAAGTTCTTCCTAATGTTTAGGTGGAATCTTCTTTCTTGTAGTTTGAATCCATTGCCCCGTGTCCGCTTCTCTGGAGCAGCAGAAAACAACCTTTCACCCTCCTCTATATGACATCCTTTTATATATTTGAACATGGCTATCATATCACCCCTTAACCTTCTCTTCTCCAGGCTAAACATACCCAGCTCCCTAAGCCGTTCCTCATAAGGCATCGTTTCATACTACATTTTATACAAAAGATAAAAAGAGATAAAGGGAAAAGGGAAAAAAAGAAAAAGAACAATAGGTTCTTCTTACATACATAACTTACATCACATTATTGGGTGACTTTCCTCGGCTCCCCCATCTGAATTTCATTTCCTTGATAATCTCTAGCAGTTTCTGTAAACTAACATCCTAACCGTTATACTTCTAAAACATTTAATTAACCTATTTCAAGAGAATATAGCAAAAACCTATAGCTACTTCCTAAGGGGACCCTAAATATTATAATATTTTTTTCAAATAAATTTTAAATTTCTTCCAATCTTCCTCAGCCGTCTCTTCTCCCTGGTCGTGGAGTCTTCCAGTCAGTTCGGCGAGTTCCATAAAGTCCCTCATCTTCATTTGCCATTCGTCTATTGTTGGTATTTCTTGGTTCTTCCAGTTTTTGGCAAGTAGTAGCCTCACAGCAGTTGTGGCATACAAAAAGAATGTTAAGTCTCTTTTGGGTATTTCTTCTACTATTCCCAGTAGAAAGGCTTCTGGTTTCTTAGTAAAAGTGTCTTTCAGCACTTTTTTCATCTCATTATAAATCTTCTCCCAGAACTCCTTTATCCTGGGGCACGTCCACCACATGTGGTAAAAGGTCCCTTCTTTTTCTTTACACTTCCAACATTTGTTATCAGATGTACGATACATTTTTGCAAGTTTCACAGGTGTCAGATACCATCTATACATCAGCTTCATTATGTTTTCTCTCAAAACAGTACACACGGTAAACTTAATTCCCTTTTTCCACAATTTCTCCCAGTCTTTTAACATGATATTGTACCCCACATCCTTCGCCCAATCTATCATTACAGATTTCACTTGTTCATCCTTTGTATGCCATTCCAACAATAAATTATACATTTTGGAAAGATTTTTAATCTTAGTATCCAACAATTCTGTTTCCAGTTTGGATTTTTCTAATTGAAAACCAAAGTTTTTATTATCCATTTTAAACACTTCATTGATCTTTAAGTTGTTCATAAGACTTTAATTTAAATTTGTTATCAACTTCCATTAAAAGATCACTATATTTCAACCACTTAGTTTCCCTATTTAACCTTTTATGAGCTTTAGCCTCTAATGGTGAAATCCACCTAGGTGTTTTCCTTTCTAATAAATCTTTATATCTCATCCAGACATTATACAATGATTTTCTGGTTATATGGTTTTTAAAACCACTATGGGCCTTTATCTTATTATACCATAAATATACATGCCATCCGAATACATCATCAAAACCTTCCGAGTCAAGAAGATCATTGTTTTCCAGCATAAATCATTCTTCAAATCAGCAGAAGGCAGCAGCTTCAAAATAGTTTTTTAATCTGGCAGGGAGAAGCCCCCTCTATATAAGGAGAGCCAGTGTGGTGTAGTGGTTAAGAGTGGTAGACTCGTAATCTGGTGAACCGGGTTTGCGTCTCCACTCCTCCACATGCAGCTGCTGGGTGACCTTGGGCTAGTCACACTTCTTTGAAGTCTCTCAGCCCCACTCACCTCACAGAGTGTTTGTTGTGGGGAGGAAGGGAAAAGAGAATGTTAGCTGCTTTGAGACTCCTTTGCCGGATTTACAATTATACCATGAGGCGGCAGGCTTTTTGTGGTTAAAAGATTGGATAATATTAGATAACCATGAACTGCTAGACCTGGAGGGATCCGAGAATAAATTTGGCTGGCACGCTTATTTAGCAGAAGATAAGGTTAGAGCTCACAAAGGGTTTAATAATCATATAATTAAAAAGTCTCTATTGAAAATCTGGGAAAGACATAAAAGATTACTAGAACCCAAAACACCTAAATGGATATCCCCAATTGAAATAATCACAATTAAAAAAATAAACTCAAAAGGGCATTGGGGTACATACAAAGATCTAACAGAACAGCGGGACGGAAACTTGAAGATAAAAGAATATAACGATATCAAACACCTCTTAACGGGCTGGATACAATACCACCAAATAAACAGTAAATTTAATAAAGACAAGATGCAAAAAGGATTTTTAAACGAACCTTCCTTATTAGAAAAACACCTCTTGCAGAATAGATGTAAAGTAATATCCAACATGTATAATGTATTACTGGAGTGGGAAGTCAAAGATGAGATGGTCAAGGAAACCATGATCAAGTGGGCAAAAGATCTGGGGAAGACAATTGAACTTGAAAAATGGGAAGGGTTGTGGAAAGAATCGTGGAAATTTACGGCGGCACAAGGGATTAGAGAAAACCTGATCAAGATGTTTTACAGGTGGTATATGACGCCAAGTAAAATACATAGAATGTATAAAAGAAAGAGCAACTCTTGTTGGAAGTGCCAAAAGGATGTGGGGACCTTTATACACATGTGGTGGCATTGCGAGGCGATTCAAAAATTTTGGACCCAGGTCTTAGAAGAAATTAAAAAAATGATGAAATATAATATAAAGAAAAACCCGGAATCACTTTTATTGGGAATTTTGGATGGAGAAATAAATAAACAGGATGTAAAACTTTTTCATTATGCCACTGCCGCGGCCAGAACTTTAATAGCCCAATATTGGAAAAAGAAAGAACTGCCGGGAATTAAAGAATGGCAAGAAAAGTTATTTAATTATATTGATTTGGCTAAATTAACAGATAAAATCAGAGGATATAATGATCAAAAATTTCAACAAGACTGGGGAAAATTTGGAGAATATATCAAAAAGCAAAGCCCCACTGTGAAATGCTGGCTCCATTTTTAGACATTCTGTATCGGGAACATAAGGAAAAAGTGTCAATGGAATGGTAAGGAAATGAAAGATTACAACGAACATTAGTGTAGTATAAAGAAGTGACAAATGGAATCTGGGAGGAGGACAAGTGGAAGTCACAAGGGAGAAGGATAGAATAGAAATTAAATGGAAGAATGGACAGAAGGAATAAAGGAAGATATGCGCAAAAGGTTAGATAAAAAGTGATTGATATGATTAATGTATTCTGAACAGGATGTCATCAGTTTGAGAGGTATCTTAGTATTTTTTATTTTTTTTGTAATAATGTAAGGATTAGGTCATGGCATGTATAATGAGGTTTTTATTTAAGCAAAGAGCCATATGTTGGCTTTTTAACTCAAATTTTCTTTTTTCTGTATATGTCTTGTTTATTTTGAGACGATGTTATCATTTGAATTCATTCTTTCTGTATTAAATAATAAAGTTAATAAAAAAAAAGAGAGACTCCTTTGGGTAGTGATAAAGCAGGATGTCAAATCCAAACTCTTCTCTTCTTCTTCACATCTTGCTTACAAGGGCATCTGGCTGGCCTCTGATAACAGGATGCTGGACTTGTTGGGTCATCGGCCTGATTCAGTAGGCCTTTTATCATGTTCTTGCTCTTGTTTTCCAACAGTAACATTATATAAGAAGACTGGCTGATATGAGCCCTTTGAGTAATGAGATGTTATTAATTCCTATTAAGATAAATCTGAATACTGTCATTGGCTGCAGTGTGATATATATAGTGCTTTCTCAAAAAGCCCTTGTCAGAAACTTCCGGATTGGTGGTCTATGATCTATGATCTTTTGGGGAGAGTGTGTGAAAGAAACTAGGTTTTTTCTTTTCTTTTTAAATAAGAAACTATTATTATTATTGTCATTTTTTCATACAGAATGGTTATTGGCATAAGCACATACCAAATGCAGTGAGAATAATGAATGTAAAAAATACAAATAGAAAAATAAAATGAGAATACAGAGGGGAGGGGAAAACCGGGAAACAACTGAGAATGCAATGGGTGTATACATTTATCACATATATAGAAGAAAAAGGGGAGTTAAATTAGTTCCCAGTAAAGGAAAAGGAGCTGAAATTTCCCCACAGAAATTAGACTTTTGTGAGTCAGGCTCTGTGTGAACTCCAGAATTGCAAAAGGTGATGAAGAACTCTTGGCCATCCCTGGGAAGTGGGGGCACACACGAAAGCCCCCTTGCCACAGGAACTCAAGATGCTCTTCAGGCGAATCACTCCGGCATCCAGGCTGCCCCTGATGCTGCCGGACTCCAGGCACTGTACTCGCCGTGATCGAGGAAGTCCTTCGCTGCCACCTGGGCATGGTACGTCACTCCAGGGCGGATCCCAGTCAGCACAAAGGATGTCTGCTCAGTGGGCCTTGTCTGCGAGAGACAAAAGACCACAGTTGTAATTTCATTTTTCAAAAACCTGACACCCTCCTTGCCACTCTGAAGAAAAAGGAAGCCAGTGTGGCCCAGTCTAGTGGCTACTGACTGGAAGTGGGGAGATGGGTTCAAATCCCGCCCCCCTCTAACGTGACACTTCAGCCAGTATCTCTGCCCAATCTACCTCAAAGGTTGTTGTGAAGATAAAATGCGAGGGGAGGGACCTTAAGCAACCTTAAAGCCATCCAAGCTGGTGCCCATCACTGCTTCCTGTGGGAATGTGTGGAGAAGGGGTTTCTTTTATCCACCATTTCCCCACATTCACTTTCATAGGAGGTCCCCGAGCTCTAGTGTTAAGAGAGAGAGAAAGCTTTCTCTGCCCACTCACTCCACGCCCTGCATAATTATATTCCCTTCCACAGTGGTAATTTGGTTCTCAAACAACTTGGAACCCAAACACTGCAAATCTAGAAGGAAGTGTTCTGGTTTGCAAACGTTTTTTGGAAGCTGAACATGCTCCGTTTTGAGTGTTATGCTTCCAATTTGAGTGCCACACTTCTGTTTTGAGCGTTACACTGAGATCTGTCTGTTTTTGTGGCTTTTTTGTTTTGTTTTTGTGACTGTGTGGAACCCAGTTCAGCTACTGATTGATTGATTGATTGTGTGACTGCAGTACATTGTTTATTGCTTTCATTTTATGGATCAATGGTCTCATTAGATAGTAAAATTCATGTTAAATTGCTGTTTTAGGGTTGTTTTTAAAAGTCTGGAATGGATTAATCCATTTTGCATTACTTTCTATGGGAAAGCATGCCTTGGTTTTGGAACGCTTTGGTTTTGGAACGGACTTCCGGAACGGATTAAGTTTGAGAACCAAGGTGCCACTGCATTTGGACCCCCTCCCCCTAAAATTCACAGCATGATTTCTTACAGGTCCTGCTCGCAACCGCGTTTCAGACTTGCAGCCGTGCTTAGCTGATAGTCTGACTCGTATCCAAGTGGGCCACGATATCACATTGGAAGCCGCCTAGAGTGGCTGGGGTACAGAAATAAATCACTGCTACTATTTCTATTATCTCCAATAAGTCAGCAGCCTGTGCACCAAAGCATTAAGGGGAAGGGCTGCAAGAAGAAGCACAACTGTTAAATACAGGAAGCGCAGCAATTTTCTCCTACAGCTACAGAGCCCTGACTTATTTATGGTGCTCTCTCTCACCGTTTTGCTGACATTGGTTCCATCCCTTGAGTAACGGATCAAGTATTTGAGGGGGAAGTATTCTGGGAATTTCCAGGAGCTGGGGGGCTTCCACACCAAAAGTATTTTCTTCCTCTGGCCCGGGATCTGGGAGACGGTCAAGTCTTCTGGAGGGTCAGGCTTGACTAAGAAAAGGCCAGTGCAGAGAGAGAGAATAATACAAAACCAGCAGCAAGTGGAGAGATGAAAGAAGCATGTGTGGCCTACGGTGCCATCTTCACACTAGGCACTAAATGGTTACAGCTCCCAAAGAATCCTGGGAACTGTAGTTTGTTAAGGGTACTGAGAATTGTTACGAGACCCCACTAGTCCCCTCATGGAACTACAGTTTCCAGAGAGGTTTAACAATCCTTCCTGAGGAACTGGGAATTGTAGCTCTGTGAGGGGGATAAAAAAGTAAAGGGACCCCTGACCATTAGGTCCAGTTGCGGACGACTCTGGGGTTGCGGCGCTCATCTCGCTTTACTGGCTGAGGGAGCCGGCATACAGCTTCTGGGTCATGTGGCCAGCATGACTAACCCACTTCTGGCAAACCAGAACAGCACACGGAAACGCCATTTACCTTCCCACCAGAATGGTACCTACCAGTATTTATCTACTTGCACTTTGACGTGCTTTCGAACTGCTAGGTTGGCAGGAGCTGGGACCGAGCAACGAGAGCTCACCCCATCGTGGGGATTCGAACCACCAACCTTCTGATCGGCAAGTCCTAGGCTCTGTGGATCAACCCACAGCGCCACCCGCATCCCTTGTGAGGGGGATAGAGCCCTCCTAACAACTCTCAGCACCCGTTACAAACTACATTACCCAGGATTCTTTGGGGGGAGCCATGCTTGTTTAAAGCGGTATAAATGTGTGGTGTTAATGTGGACAACATTCAGAGTCAATCCTGCCAGCCCTGTAAAAGCCACTCTGAATAACACAATGTGCCCTCAAAACTCTGAACCTACAAACCTGTTTCTGTCACCCTTGTGGTTTAAAACCTTTTAAATCCCCTGGTGATGGACAAAACGGAAAGTTCCCTATCTCTGCACTGTACAGACCTTTGGCCCAATGAAGCAGTGGAAGACTCTTGCTCATCTGCCTCCACCAGAGGACAGGGGATCCTTCTTTGGGCTAGCCAGTGTGGCCAGGTATTGGCTAGTGACTCATCATGACAATGGTCAGGGATGATGGAAGTTGTAGTCCAGCAATGTCTAAAGAGCAACAGCATGTGACTGCCGTCAGCATGAATCCTGTTTCCTTCCATTAGAAAAGTTGAGGGAAATTGTGTGTGTTGTGATTCTATGAAAACTTACGGATCTCGTTCTGGAAGAAGTAGTAGTGGGTCGACGCTGTCCCCAGGGGGTTCACCGCTGTTACATTCAGCACATAGGGATTGATGGAGAACATCTGGACATTGTCGATGGAGCAGCTGTTGGCCACTGTGGTAGCTTGGAGACACTCCTTTACCTCTCCTCCCATGCCAAGCCTGGGTTGCAGAGAAGTCAAAGATTAGCAGGGGCTGCCCAGGCCACCTACTGACAGGAGCAGGCCAGCAACAAGTCACCCCAAGCAAGCTGGAGGTAACCCTATATTAGCAAAACAGGAGTGTCAGGCCTCATGAGCACAGCAATTCTTGCCCTATGGATCGGTTGCTGAGACTAAAGGTCCCTGGCACCCCACGGCTGCCCAAGTCTCTTCCTCTCCAGGGTTTCCCCCATGCAGTCTGTGCTTGCGAAGCTCACTTCTCCTCCACCCTTTTCATCCCTCTCCTGGTTCTGGGAGATCTGCGGGAAGGGGAGCTTCTCGCAGCAGGACAGAGAGAAACACATGACTCTTCACCAGCTGGACATCTCTGCCTCCTGGCCAGGGGTGGAGCGAGGGGAGGCGTAGGAGGCAGGCTGCCCCGGGTACTGCCCGGGGGGGTGACACTCGGGGAGGGGCCCTGCCCCCGCGATTGGTGCCTCCAAAGCCGGCGTGCGTGCGGCGCGGCAACTTTTAAGGCTGCAGCACACAAGCAGCAGCACAACGTCTGTGCTGCTGTTTGCACGCTGCAGCCTTAAAAGTTACTGTGCCGCCACACGGTTGGAAGGGGTGCCTGCCGCTCGCGCCCACCATTTTGGGTGGACTGCGCAAAGTGGCTCCCTACGCCACTGCTCCTGGCCTCCCTCCTCTCCAGCTTCCTCTTCTGCCTCTGAGTCTGGACTTCTCTCTGCCACAGACTCTCCCTGCTCACGAAAACCTGTTACCTCCTCAGCTTCTGACACCTATTCCCTCTTCTCCCTCTGAGCACTCATTGTCGTCCCACCTGCAGTCCCTAGGCTCTGAGCCTCCTTCCCTTGGGGGTTCCCTAGCTGGTTCCCCTCCATTCCTCTGTGTCCATCCAGTCCATGACACCTACTAAGGAAACAAGTTGGTTTATGAGCGTCCTGAGTAGCCCTGCAGCCCGATCTGGTTCAGAAACCCATCTGAAAGCTTCACTTTAATTTGATAAATATTGTTTCCTCTGTTTCTGTGAAGAGAGAAGCCGGATTGCCACAGCTGTATCTATGATAGCAATAAGAGGGAGTTTCTCCTTTTTACCTGTACGTGGAGGAAAAAAAAGTAGGCAGGTGTGTCTTGGTCTCCAACCTCCAGGAGCAATTGATGGCTGGGTAGGTGGTGGACCAGCACCACACTAAAGGGTTATCAGGTGGGTCTGGAGGAAAGGGGGGGGGAGCAGAAAGGGGGTTTAATTATTTATTTCATAAAATTTATGCATTGCTTGATAGTTAAAAAAAAAAAACCCTCAAAGAGGTTTACAAAAAAAGACAAATAAATAAAACTGGGGGGGGGGGAATCCATAACCATACTTTAAAGCATACAGAAGTTAAAAGACCACAACAGACTCAAATCACCTTGACTTTCTAAGCATCTGGGTAGCCTTGTCTAAGCAGGCACCAAAATAATACAGTGAAGACGCCTTCTTGATATCAAGAGGCAGGGAGTTCCAAAGTGTAGGTGCTGCCACACTAAAATATTGATTTCTTACATGTGTTTTATGTGGCACATGTAATATTGCCAATCCTAGCTGCTTCCTAGCAGTCAGACCCCTCCAGCTTCCTACGGTGGCTGCAAAGGACAATGTTCTTTTTCGCTTTCTGCTCTGAGACACGCAGATCATGTCTGGTCCTGGGGGAAGGCGGATCTGCCCCTCCTCATCTGCACCACGCTCTCATCTGCCCAGTCCCTGACAGTTCCCAGGATTCTGTAGGTGGGAAATTATGCATTAAATGTGTTTACCCAGTCAAGGAGTCACATGACCCCATTTTGGCCATTGCTCTCTCTCTCTCCACTTCACTATCTGGTGGGGAGTAATTCCATGAAAATGTCAAACACATTTTTCATTTTCATATTCAGTTAAGATGTTCTACATCACTTCAAGTACAGTATAATTTTTGATCACCAACACCACAAAGACAAAACTCTGCTGCACCAAATTCAGATACCTAGGGATACAAGCTATACCTCCACAATTACAACCCCCTGTGGCAACAAATTAACATAACATGAGGTCCAGCGCCGAGGGCCTTCTGTCGGTTCCCTCAAACTGCGAGAAGCAAAGCTACAGGGAACCAGGCAGAGGGCCTTCTTCGGTAGTGGCGCCCGCCCTGTGGAACGCCCTCCCATCACAGGTCAAGGAGATAAACAACTACCTGACATTCAGAAAATACCTGAAGGCAGCCCTTTTTAGGGAAGTTTTTAATGTGTGATATTTTTGTATCTGATTTTTGTTGGAAGCCGCCCAGAGTGGCTGGGGAAATCCAGCCAGATGGGCGGGGTACAAATAATAAATATTATTATTATTATTATTATTATTACAGACCTGGGGAAATGGAACACCAACTTCACCCTCTTGGGCAAAACAACCATGATAAAAATTAACCTAAATTAATTAAGCCCTCCCAAAATTAACCTAAAACTACACTCATTTATTTTCTCACACAAAAAGCCAAGAAGAAGCCCCAAATACCTGTACCTCCCCTCCTCAGAAGGAGGATGGGGAATTCCCAACATGGAACTAATCCCATACAATCTAGAAGATGAGATAAAACAATGGGTATACCTGGAGATGCACACAAACACCCCCACCACAGCAAACCCATTCCTCCAAAACAAACTAAGGAAAATTCCCACAATGCTAAACAGGTTCACACAGGAAGGAAGAAGGAGTCAAACGGTCCACAACCCCAATTAACCCCCTGACTCATCACCCGCTATTCCATCATGCAGCCCAATACTTCCAGATAAAAACTTGGCAAACCAAATGCCTATACCGCCTAACATTCTACAAAAATAACAAACCCATATGGACACAAGACAAACTAGGGGACACCCAAATACTACACCACACCTTCTTAAACAACCCAGCAGTAAAATCAGTAGCCACCAGGCCCTTGACCACATTTGAAAACCTTCACCTGCTGACAGCAGATGAACACGGCTAGAAGATGGTATCCACAATATACAAGATACTGCTCCAGAATCCCTCAACACAATCAAAAAACAACGGGAGCGTGACAAAGGCTACGAAATAAACCCTACCCAATAGACAAAAACAGGCATAGGCAAACTTGGCCCTCCAGATGTTTTGAGACTACAACTCCCATCATCCCTGACCACAGGTCCTGTTAGCTAGGGATGATGGACTAAAATGTGGTCTAAAACTTCCTTTAAATCCATCTTAGCTAGTACCTAACACCACAGCAATTGGTGCTGATACTGATACACCCAGGAACCTCACCGAAAGGCTGGAGAGGCTGCAGCTCTACAGGCACATACCTCCACATGTAGTGGGATTGTCCTAAAATCCAACCAGTCCTACAAGGAATCCAGTCCTACAAGGAATATGCAAAAGAACTAAACAGGCATTAGAAGCCACCCCAAAAATGCTTGAAAGCAGTCTTGAACAAAGTGTAAATGGATTTTTAACATCATAAACATGACAAAAAAAAGGAAATAATGCCATTGTGGCAAATGTGATTATCTCAAAAGAAAGTGCAAAAACAACAATTGAGGTCCTGGTGTCAGTTGGCAACTTTGTTGAGTTTGAGACTGGGAAACTGAAAAGAAAAATTGTTGCCCAGCTGATGCAATAGGATATTCATAAGTATGAAACCCTCTTTTTTTAAAAGGGGGACTTCTGTGACATTTCCCTTCCCTGCCAATTATGGTATAATGTAAGTTGAAACAAAAACCAAATCATTAGGATGTTGCCATGGCTAAGGGTAAATTCCTGTGGACGTTATAACTTTTAAACCCTACTGTGCCTTTAATTAGAAGCTTATTCCTTGTGGCTTCTACAACCAATTGTGTCCTTTTCAGTAAGGAAAAGCCAAAGCCCTGCTGAATTGCTCCCTTTTATGCCTTTACTTATTCTGTTCCCATTTTCCTGCCATCAGCACCCCAAGTGGCAGATTACAGGTACAGTGGTACCTCTGGTTACGTACTTAATTCATTCCAGAGGTCCATTCTTAACCTGAAACTGTTCTTAACCTGAAGCACCACTTTAGCTAATGGGGCCTCCCGCTGCCGCTGCGCCGCCAGAGCACGATTTCTGTTCTTATCCTGAAGCAAAGTTCTTAACCTGAAGCGTTAATTTCTGGGTTAGCGGAGTTTGTAACCTGAAGCATATGTAACCCGAGGTGCCATTGTATTGGTTTCCTCTTGTTTCCTAATTTACACCCCCCCCGCAAATCCCCCCCTCTTTTCCAATTTTAAAAAAATTGAAAGAGGCTTAGTGATTTAAGTCACCTCCCACAGACCAAGACCAGACCAAATTAAGGGGCAGCTGATGCCTTAACATGAAGAAGACCCAAGGAACAAGCTTCTAATAAACATTGCAGGGGCCTTCGGTGAGCAGGACCTATTTCTGAGAAAATACTAAAGAATCTTGGTCATGGGACAGGGCATTGCACAATAGCATGCAATTAAGTGCTACGCAGAATTTTAATTCCTCTTCCAACCAATTCAAAGTAGGGTTTCCCAAACTTGGGAGTTTTTGGACTACCGTTATCATCCTAGTCCTGAAGCTAGGGATAATGGGAATTGTAGTCCAACAACAGCTGGAGACCCATGTTTGGGAAATCCTGGATTACAGAAAGGCAGACTCTTAGTTAGACTCTGGTGAAGACCAAACATCAAGAACTTGAGACGCAGACACAAGGAACGTGGACTGTAATTGTCTTTTTCTACTCACAGCCCAGCTTCAGATGAATTCTCCGCAGCAACCGCCCAGTGGTGAGATCATGGCAACTGTATTCACCATTCTGAGCCACGCTGGCGTTCTGCAAAACAAGGCTGCCATCTCTTCTCGCTGCCTTCAAAATCCCATGTAACGTGCTGCTCATTTTCCATCCCACCATGGAATTGCCTTCAGGGACAGGGCAATGCAGGAGTACTTCAGGTGCCCCAAGGCTGGCGTACTGCTGCTCTATTGGAACTCCTGTGAACAGTGGAAGGGGGAACGATTAATAATAGTATACAACATTGGTGTGGTATCGCGGCAGAGAAGGAGAGAAGCTTGCAGCGCTTATCTTTTATTCCAGACAAGTGGTAGGCAACCTAAGGCCCATGAGCCAGTTCCGGCCCAATCACCTTCTCAATCCGGCCTGTAGACGGTCCGGGAATCAGCGTGTTTTTACATGAGTAGAATGTGTGCTTTTATTTAAAATGCATCTCTGGGTTATTTGTGGGGCATAGGAATTCGTTCATTTCCCCCCCAAAATATAGTCTGGCCCACCACATGGTCTGAGGGACGATGGACCGGCCCATGGCTGAAAAAGGTTGCTGACCCCTGTTCCAGAGCTTACAAGTGGAATACAAGAAAGAACTCCCATTTTCTTACACTCATAGAATTATAGAGTTGGAAGGGACTCCCAAGGATCATCTAGCCCAAACCTTTACAATGCAGGAACCCGATTTAATGAATCCCTGACAGATGGTCCTCTGGCCTCTGTTTACAAACCTTCAATGAAGGAGAGGCCACCACTTTCCGAGGAAGTCCGTTCCACTGTCCAACAGCTTTTACTGTCTGAATGTTCATCTTAATGTTTAGTTGGAATCTCCTTTATTGTCATTTGAATCAGTTAATTCAGCTCCTCCTCTCTGGAGCGGCAAAACGCAAGGTTGCTTTATCTGTTAGTATTTCACCCCCTCCCTTTGTGAGAATCGTGTGACTTATGGTCTGAGAGAAGGGGGAGGGAACTGAGTCTTTGATCTCTTAATTAACTTCTCTCTGCCAGACGGAATGTGACCTTCACTGTGTGTGTTAGACAGGGTTCGTTCTGGAGATAAGATGTGTGGAAGAAAACTTAGCCACACAGCTGTATAGTTATGTATATATTGTAGCTTGTAGAAAATAAAGAAGAACTGTTTCAAGTTAACATAGCCAGCGCTTTATTCGACCTCTGAGGAAGTGAGGGTGCTCATGACAGACAGTCTTGAGTCCAGATATTATGATTGAGCTGTAGGTGTTCCAGTCTTATCGCCTGGCCCAGTCGGGGCACGAAGTGGGGCACAAGACCTGGACAGATCCTGGCTTAAATCAACATATGGTAGCAGAGGCGGATGGTTTCGTTCCTCCTATGGATGCAAGCGGCTGGTTGGCGTTCCTCCTGTGTTGCAGAGCGGCTGGTTTTCGTTCCTCTGCAGATGAAGGCGGACGGTTTGCTGTTTGGCTGCTGAGACGTGTTTGGTGAGCCAGTTCGGCTGCTTCAGAATTGATTTACAATGGTATGCTGTTTAGCTGCCAGAACAGATAGCAGAGACGCTTTTCCAGATTCTTGCTAATTGCGCTCAGTTTGGGGGAGTGAAGTTAAAGGGAGTTAAGGCTTATTTTGTTGCATGAAGAAGTGGTGTTTGCTATAGTTAAAAACGCAAGCATGTCTTCTGCACAGTTTGGCCAGATATCTCTCTCTTTTCCTCCTCTCACGCCAGAGACTTACCCTACCTGGCAAGTTAGAATGAAAGCGCTTTTACAAAGGGAAAGGCTTTTCCATACCATTGAGGATGATCCCCCACAGGAAGATGATGATGATTGGGATGCCTGGCATGAAGCTGATCAAAGAGCCAGGGGGACTATTGTTCTGGGCGTTTGTGATACCCTGTTGGTTAGTTTAGAAGATGCTGAAACGGCAAGGGCTGTTTGGGACAAACTTCGTAATTTGCATCTTAGGCAGGGAGCAGGGAGCAGTATTCTTTTTTTCAAGAAATTGTGTAGACTGGAGTTGCAGAAAGATGGCGATTTGCCCAGCCATCTGTCCCAATTACAACGTCTTAGACAAGACCTCATCCAAAGAGACTTGACTTTTTCTGATGCTGTTTCATGTATCTAGTGTGCTGTTAAATGAGTTTGACCGCAGACAGACTGTTAAAGAAAGCCGGGGCAAAGCTGTTGAAAATGTTTCTAAGCCTTCAGCAGGAGAAAGTGAAACTACTGCAAAGGCACTGAAGTCAGTACGTTGCTATGGCTGCGGAGAGCTAGGTCATTATCGGAGTAATTGCAAGAAAGCTTCAAAGAAGAAGGGCAACTTCAAAGGTGGTGGAGGACGACGCAGACCTCAAGGGCCAGCTGCACAAAAGGCTTTGATCTCTCGTACTGATAAGGATGCATACTCTGTTTTTGTTGTCGATTCAGGAGCGACGAGGCACGTTTCTAATGATAAAAGCATTTTCATTAATTTGCAGAGACAAGAAGGCCGAATTCAACAGGCCGATGGGTCAGAGATAAAGTCTCCTGGCCAGGGAACGATTTCTCTGCAGAATCTTAATGCAACAGTTAAGAATGTTATGTATGCACCTCATTTGCAGGACAATTTGCTGAGTGTTTCTCAACTTACTTCTCAAGGTCTCAAGCTGGTGTTCACAAAGTCCCGATGTGACATTATTAGAGACAACAAACTCATTCTTTATGCCAAATGTGTTAATGGTTTATATGTATTGCCTTTTGTTACAGGTGCAACAGCTGGTACAGCTAAGCAAACTAAACAGGCCCACTGCAACATATCAATTGATAAGAATGAGAAGTTGCATAACCATTGTATTCATGATTATCATCGCTTGTTTGGCCATCTTCATTTTCAGGCTTTAACAAAAATGCAAGATTTGGTTGATGGTATGAAGGTTAAGAAGTGTCCTTACCACATGAAATGTATCTCTTGTGCAGAGAACAAAATCAAACAGGCTTCCAAAGGTGTAGAATCAGGAAGGGAGGTTACAAAACCTTATGAAGTAATTCATGCTGATTTGGTGGGACCTCTAGCGCCCTCTAGAGGAAATTCACGGTATTTTCTAGTTCTGATTGATTCATTTTCCAGATATGTCTGGGTTTATGTGTTGCAAAAGAAATCAGAGGCTTTTCAGAGATTTCAGCAATTCTGTGCATGGCTTAAGAATGTGCACAATGAACATGTACGCTGTTTTTTTACTGACCGGGGTGGTGAGTTTTGTTCAGAAGAATTTGAAAGTTTCCTCTCTGAACAGGGAATTGAACACTTGACCGCCACACCCAGGTCACCATGGCAAAATGGCCTGTGTGAGAGAATGAACCAAACGTTGCAACAAGGGATTAGAACTCTGTTGCATGATTCAGGCCTCTCTAACTCTTTTTGGGGGGAAGCTCTGTCTTGCTTCACTTATCTCTATAACAGGAGATTTCACTCAAGTATTAAGAGTACTCCGTATGAGATGCTGTTTCAGAAGAAACCATTTGTAAAACATTTGAAAATTTTTGGTTCAGAAGTCTGGGTACACACTGTGAAAAATGACAAATTGAGTAAGTGTGGTCAACATGGTATCTTTCTAGGATATGAGAAAGGTTCTTATCGTGTTCTGATGACAGACACAAAAGCAATAAGGTTGACCAGGAGCATAGACTGCAATCCTAAATGGGACACAGTTGGTATTTTCCAATGTTACCCACTGTCTGATGATGGAAATGTAAAACCAAAACCAGAAAAGAAAAAGGTTGAGTCTGATGATGCTGATTCTAGTGATGGTGGAGAGTCTGATCCAGATACAGACCTTCACAGTGCCCAAGCCTCAGTTAAAGATGAGCCAGAGGCTGGTGCAGATGAACAACCTTTGTTCACAATAGATCCTCATTCTCCTAAAGAGGAAGTGGATCCAGATGATCAGGAGACTGTAAGAAGGTCCGAAAGAACCACCAAGGGAAAACCACCAAAGCGTTTTTCTGTTGAGTTTGCCAAAACTGCTGTTACTGCCAGTAATTCAGATTCTGTGTTTGAACCAACCAGTTACAAAGAGGTTCAAAACATGTCAGCCAAAGACGCAGAACCTTGGCTTAATGCCATGAAATCTGAATTGAATTCCCTCAAGCAGAATGAAACGTGGGAATTGGTTCCACAAGAACCAGGCATGAAATTGGTAGATAGCAGGTGGATTTTCAAAGCCAAAACTGACAAACATGGTAAAGTGGTCAGACACAAAGCTAGGCTAGTAGCTCGTGGTTTTTCTCAAATTCCTGATCAAGACTACCACGAGACATATTCACCAACAGTTAGGTTTGAAAGTGTCAGACTGTTGATGAAACTTGCTGCTGAGGAAGGCATGACAATTTCACACCACGATGTGAATACCGCATTTTTATACGGTGTTCTAGATGAAAACATTTATATGCAACCACCAGATGGTGTACAAGTAAAGCAAGGAATGGTGTGCAAGTTAAAAAAGTCTTTGTACGGCCTCAAGCAAAGTTCTCGCTGTTGGTATACCAAACTTACTGAAATACTGTTTTCCTTAGGTTTTGAACAAGGAAAGGCCGATTCCTGTGTTTTTGTAAAAGAGCACAAGCAACAGAAGTTGTATTGCATCTTTTTTGTTGACGATCTGTTATTCTTTTGGAAAAATGTAAATATTTACAAAGACACACTCACAAAGTTGCAGAAACATTTTGATATGAAAGATCTGGGAGATGTGACTAATTACTTGTCATTAGAAGTTGAAAGGAATGACAAAGGTGATGTTCTGTTACACCAGACATGCAAAATTAATGATTTGGTCCAGAAATTGAGACTCACTGAGTCAAATGCAGTGGACACTCCCATGGTCACAGGGTACCAACATGACACAACTGCTACAATGTTTCCTGATGTCACATTGTTTCGGAGCATATTGGGCAAGCTAAGTTTCATAGCTAGATGTACCAGGCCTGATATTGCCATTAGTGTAAATCTGCTCAGCAGATATTCAAACAATCCCACAGTGCAAGACTTTAAAGCGCTCAAACGCATTGTGAACTACCTTAAAGGTACTATGCACTATCGCTTGCGTCTTTCTAGCCAGAAGTCAGGTGGTTTAGAAATTTACACGGATGCCAGTTTTGGAAGTGACGCAGTTGATGGAAAAAGCACTTCAGGTATCTGTTATATGTACAACCAATGTGTTTTTGATTGGGCATGTAAAAAGCAAGCGACTGTAAGTTTGAGTTCATGCGAAGCAGAGCTCAATGCATTAACTCACTCACTTATGGACATTGAGTGGTTACTGCAGCTATGCCAAGACATTAGACTGAAAGTTACTTGTCCAGTTAATGTATACCAGGACAGTAAATCTTGCATAGCACTGATACATTCTGAAGGTTGCAAGCAAAGAACAAAGCATTTGCAGATAAATTACAACGCGCCAGAGAATGTATTCAGAAAAATGTTGTGAAGGTTTCATATGTACCAGGGAAGGAAATTCCTGCTGATGTGTTGACTAAGGCTGTGAACAAGGAACAACTTGGTATATATGTTAAACAGTTACAGTTATGTTAGATTCTCCCAAACCTCGGGATGAAATGGGGGAGTATGTTAGTATTTCACCCCCTCCCTTTGTGAGAATCGTGTGACTTATGGTCTGAGAGAAGGGGGAGGGAACTGAGTCTTTGATCTCTTAATTAACTTCTCTCTGCCAGACGGAATGTGACCTTCACTGTGTGTGTTAGACAGGGTTTGTTCTGGAGATAAGATGTGTGGAAGAAAACTTAGCCACACAGCTGTATAGTTATGTATATATTGTAGCTTGTAGAAAATAAAGAAGAACTGTTTCAAGTTAATATAGCCAGCGCTTTATTCGACCTCTGAGGAAGTGAGGGTGCTCATGACAGACAGTCTTGAGTCCAGATATTATGATTGAGCTGTAGGTGTTCCAGTCTTATCGCCTGGCCCAGTCGGGGCACGAAGTGGGGCACAAGACCTGGACAGATCCTGGCTTAAATCAACATATCTTCCATATGGAGCTTTTCAGATATTTGAAGGTGGCTCTCATATCAAGTCTCAGCCTTCTATTCTCACAAAGATCCTGTGAGGTTGTTGTTGTTGTTGTTGTTTGAATTTATATACCCCCCTATACTCAGTGGTCTGGGTTAGCTGGGCTGAGCTGCTTCAGTGCCTCTTGCCCAGGGCCGTCTCAAAGGGATCGTGCGCCCTGGCGCGACGATCCCTCGGCGCCCCCGGTGGGCTGCCTCTCCGCCCACCTCCCTCCCGCGCTGGCCGCCCCTCGGGAGGGGGGGTGGGCGAGCGGGGGATGGGGGCGTGGCGCCGCAAGCCGGCCACCCTCCGGCGCCCCAGCTGGAGCGCTGGGAAGGGCGCGCAAAGCCCCGCGCTGCTCCAGCGCCACGTCCATCATCCCCCGAGGGGCGGCCAGCGCGGGAGGGAGGTGGGCGAGCGGGGGATGGGGGCGTGGCGCTGGAGCAGCGCGGAGCTTTGCGTGCCCTTCCCAGCACTCCAGCTGGGGCTCAGGAGGGCAGCCGGCGCGCGAGCGCCCGCCTGCCCGCCCGTGGGGGTGGGGGCAGGTTGGGGAGGGGGCGCCCGGTATGCCGGCGGGCTCGCGGGGGCGCCCCTGGGGGGCCTGGCGCCCTGGTGCACCGCGCCACCTGCCCCTATGCATGAGACGGCTCTGCTCTTGCCCTAGTGGTATATAGACTGTGTCTGCTCACTCTGCTGCTCAGGTACATGGGAAACATCAAGGATATCCCTCCATCCGGCCTTTGAACCAGGACAGTATCACCAATGCCGGATCCCCTATAAAAGTTTTCAATGTGACCTTGCTATGATTTGCTGAGACTGCAAGGGAGCCTTCCCAGACCCATTTAATAATACAAATAATAAAATTACAACAACAACAACTACTACTACTGATAGGCACCCCAAGCTTGCAATTTGGGCAGTAGAAAATTTGTTCCAACTGTTGATAATTCTACACAATGGACTGAAATGTGCAGTGATGTCCCTAAATTAACCACAACACAAATTAAAGGGGACCACAGGGGCTGCTAAGTAAGAGTTTTAGGACTGGGGGATCCCACCAGTTTTAACCCAATACAGTATTTATTAAGTAGTGGGTGGGACATAGCAGAGGACACAGTGATTCTCCACGCAGCTCTCTTTATTCTCAGGCTGGAACAGAACTCAACTGAAAGGCTGAGCCAGCCTGCTTATATCGTACTCAGTAACATGCAACAGTAACAACTCTCTCTGGCTACCCAATCTGTGAACGGCACTCTCAATCCTTCATTTGCATGTGTGGACCTGAGTGAGAACTGCAGCCATGGTAGGCAGAGTGAAACTATATACCTAGAATCATAGAATCATAGAGCTGGAAGAGACCCCAAGGGCCATCCAGTCCAACCCCTGCCAAGCAGGAAACACCATCAAAGCATTCCTGACAGATGGCTGTCAAGCCTCTGCTTAAAGACCTCCAAAGAAGGAGACTCCACCACACTCCTTGGCAGCAAATTCCACTGTCGAACAGCTCTTACTGTCAGGAAGTTCTTCCTAATGTTTAGGTGGAATCTTCTTTCTTGTAGTTTGAATCCATTGCTCCGTGTCCGCTTCTCTGGAGCAGCAGAAAACAACCTTTCTCCCTCCTCTATATGACATCCTTTGATATATTTGAACATGGCTATCATATCCCCCCTTAACCTTCTCTTCTCCAGGCTAAACATACCCAGCTCCCTAAGCCGTTCCTCATAAGGCATCGTTTCCAGGCCTTTGACCATTTTGGTTGCCCTCCTCTGGACACGTTCCAGCTTGTCAGTATCCTTCTTGAACTGTGGTGCCCAGAACTGGACACAGTATTCCAGGTGAGGTCTGACCAGAGCAGAATACAGTGGTACTATTACTTCCCTTGATCTAGATGCTATACTCCTATTGATGCAGCCCAGAATTGCATTGGCTTTTTTAGCTGCTGCATCACACTGTTGACTCATGTCAAGTTGATGGTCTACCAAGACTCCTAGATCCTTTTCACATGTACTGCTCTCAAGCCAGGTGTCACCCATCCTGTATTTGTGCCTTTCATTTTTTTTGCCCAAGTGTAGTACTTTACATTTCTCCTTGTTAAAATTCATCTTGTTTGCTTTGGCCCAGTTGTACCTCTGGTTAATACTTAATTCGTTCCGGAGGTCCGTTCTTAACCTGAAACTGTTCTTAACCTGAAGCACCACTTTAGCTAATGGGCCTCCCGCTGCCGCTGCGCCGCCAGAGCACGATTTCTGTTCTTATCCTGAAGCAAAGTTCTTAACCTGAAGCGTTATTTCTGGGTTAGCGGAGT
This sequence comes from Lacerta viridis, assembly GCA_900245905.1. Taxonomy (NCBI): domain Eukaryota; kingdom Metazoa; phylum Chordata; class Lepidosauria; order Squamata; family Lacertidae; genus Lacerta; species Lacerta viridis. Next base: position 430,545 of record OFHU01003945.1, read on the forward strand.
CTGTAACCTGAAGCGTATGTAACCCGAGGTACCACTGTACACAACACCCCTAGTGGCCTCGGGTGAGAACTTCAATACATAACAGTATTAAAAGGTTGGAAAGGGTTCCTCTGGATGATATGGCAAGAGTTGCTACAGGAAGCAAGGTGCTGGACCTCACGGAGCTCTGCAGAATTTGCATGCAGCTTTGGAGCAGCAAAGCAGCCCAACTGCCAAGCCTCTTCCCATCAGCTGGGAAGGAGACCTCCTTGCCTCTCTTCCGGCCATACCTTTGGATCCGTTGAACCAAACAATGTCCTCTTGTGAAGGGAAACCGGGTGACAGGACAAATGTGATTGTCAGTAGTATCCGCTGCATCTTCCTTCAGAATTCAGAAAACAGTGTTTGTGCAGCTTAGAATCCTGTTTGAAAGAGTAATCAAAAGTCAGGTTACGTAAAATACTTAACATGCAGTATTCTCCAAGCTTGCAACTTAACTAAGAAGGACCCCTCCAGACGGCTGGTTTTTGGGTGGGTATATTCTGTAGCATGTTATTGATGCAGTGGGAGTGCATGAGTGGTAGATTTACACTGGACCACCCACAGGTCATTCTTGTTTATTAGTTCTGCAATGTTACCACATTATTGCTGTCTGGAGTGGCACTCTTGTAGTATAGTGCAACAAAAGTAGGGCAAGAGACTACAACTCAGGAACATTTGTGGTATGAAAAAATACAAGATTTTAGCAGGAAACTAGAGGATGTGCACCAATTGCAAGTGAAGCAGTATGAACACCCGAAAGCTTTTACAGGCACAAATGGTCTTTATTCCTATATACATAATAAATGCAAGGCTGTCATCACACTGTAGTTCACATGGCTGCCAGTAGGTGGAGAACTTTAGCATGATGGCAGGTGGCCCAGGTGAGCTATTTGATGGGGGGAGGTGCTTTGCAAACCACTCTGCGAAGCCCACCCCTTCCTTTAAAAACAGGGGGGGGTCATGGTGATCAGGGAGCGGAAGGCGAAGAGGAAATGTTTGGGGCAAGCTGGGAGGGGATAGGTGAGTGAGGTGTAAAGGGAGGAGGGGGAAGCAGGGGTGGTGAGCGAGGGGGGGCACCTAGCATTTATTTTATTTAACACAATTTATAAACCATTACATTTTTCTTCAAATAAAAAACCACAACACCTCTAAATGATTTACAAAAATATAAAACAAAATATTAAAATTATCAACAGTCAAAACAAGTAACTAAAAACATAATTAAAATTAGAGAATTAAAATTAGCAGCTGGTGTGTGTGTGTGTGTATTTTTTAATTGCAAACTGATGTCGAGGACTGAACTCAAGGCTGGAAAAAAATGAGAATATGAGCGAAACCAAAATTGACAGGTTAGCCCAGCTCTACATGACTAGCAAGGGCCCCAAAGTTCAGTACTAAGGGAGGAGATGATGTGGCCCCCGGGAACATTGGGAGAGCAACAGGTATGGCATGCCATTGCAGGCTCATTGGGGCAGAGGTCTGTTTATGCTATGATTTTTTAAAGGCACTGCATTGCATGCTGCTGCCACGGCAACAGTAAATGGAGTCCTAAATTTTTGTTTTTATTATTAAGGGATTTGGGGGGGGGGAGGACTCACCAGTAGCAAAGATTTTGCCTTCCGAGTCTGGGCTGGTGACTGACAACCGTCTCTCTTCAGGAGGCTGGATATCTATCTCTGTGCTTTTGTCTCAACAGCTGGCATTCCCCTCCCTCCCTCTCTGCCCTTTATCTGCTCACAGCTGAGCTCAGGAAGCCTTTTCTCCTAAGAAGGCACGGATTCCCATAACAGCCTGCCCTCCCTCCACTGGCTCGGATTTCCCCTCCTGTCACACGTCCTGGACAGTCAACATCCAGAATGACAAAACAGGCTTCCCGAAACATCCCCAAGGCTGTGTACTCCTCTCTCTCTCTCTCTCTCTCTCTCTCTCTCTGCTCTCTCTCTCTCTCTCTGTGTGTGTTTAACACTTCTTGGAGCAATTTTTATTTAGCAAGAGGCATTCCTAATACTCTCACAACAACCCTGTGAGGTAGGCTAACTGACCAGAAATGGGGGTGGGAATGTGAGTTATTCAGTATTTTCTTCTTCATTTTAAAGCAGTTGTTAGAAGCACAAGTGGCAAGGCTGTTGATAACTTATTGTGCCAATTACAGGTGGGTAGCCGTGTTGGTCTGCCATAGTCAAAACAAAATAAAAAATAAAAAATTCCTTCCAGTAGCACCTTAGAGACCAACTAAGTTTGTTCTTGGTATGAGCTTTCGTGTGCATGCACACTAGTCACGAAAGCTCATACCAAGAACATACTTAGTTGGTCTCTAAGGTGCTACAGGAAGGATTTTTTTATTTTTTATTTTGTTTATTGTGCCAAGTTTATCTATAAGCCTACAGATGTCTTCCAGGTGATTTGGAATTATGCAGCATCCAACAGATTTGCTGACTGGGGGTTGATGGGAGTTGTAGTCCAAAACTGTTCTGAATGGGGCCGATAGGATACCTGGAATATCTGGAGAGCAATAAGTTTGCAAAGGCTCCTGCAGATAGAATGTCCCTGCTACTTATTTTAGCTTCTCTTGCCAGAGTTATGAGTGGTGGGTGCCTTCTTTTCAGTCGGAGTGCTCCGGCTTCTCTCAGGCAGGTGTCATTGCAGTGAGCATCGAAACAAACATTTCAAGTCAAAATGGAAACTGGCCAGAGTGTGCAAGTTTACCCTTTTATTTAGATTGGAAGACAATAATCAGGCATTGCCACAACACGGCCAGTCCAGCAAAGCTGATGTTGAAGAATCATTGCTTTGACACGGGTGATCAAAGTAACTGCTATGATGGTGTTTCCTGCTTGGCAGGGGGTTGGACTGGATGGCCCTTGGGGTCTCTTCCAACTCGAGGATTCTATGATCATTGCTTCTTCCAGGACACCGGTATTAGTTGGCCTGTCTTCCCAAGTGATGTGTAAATGTTTTTGGAGACATTGCTGAATCAAAAGAAACAACCGCCCACCTCTAAGCAGTTTACATAAAACAATATATGAAAATGCCGATAAAATCAAGCTTATAAAACAGCCAGCGACAATAAAAAATCATCAAAAGACAGTTTTCAAAACTAATACAGAAATGCTGCTTTGCCTAATCCTCTCCCCTGCCTTGCAGGAGAAGAAAAGGCTCAGGAGTCCCAAAGATGGCAGGATGGCAACTCTTGCAGCCAAGCTGGTGCCCAACATCTTGCTCCGCTTTCCTTTGGACCACATTGCTGAGGCTAGAATAGCACTGTTAACTAAGAGTGTTAACTTCCAAACATCCCCAGGGTGTGTAGGTGGGTGCAGGAAATCCAAGCGTGGTCAAGTTCTGTATCATGAAGATGGCATTTATTTATCATAGAGTCTAGTCCAAGCCCCTGCGATGCCAGAATCTTTTTGCCCAACGTGGGGCTCGAATCCACGACCCTGAGATTCTCATGCCCCATTGACTGAATTATTAAAATATTCATTTGCCACTTTCCCCAAGCAGTTCATCACAGTTTCCGGCAACAACAGGCATTTCAGAATTCCACATTTATTTAATAAGGCAACAAAACGCAGGTTGTCGCTGCCAAATGGAAAGCAATACAAGGATAAAGTGTGCATCAGAATTATATGCAGGACACAGACATTTCAAAAAAGAAACTAAGGAACAGGGCAGAGTCAGGAAGCCCAGCAGGTAATAATAGTACATGATTTCCTTTGCAATTTCAGCTTTTCTTGGGGACCGTGAAATTGCATGTTCCACAACTGAGGATTCATAGCTGTGCAAACCTGAGAAGGTTCAGGTGGGGCGGGGGTGGGGGGTGGGATCCTGGCTCTTGAGAAGCTTACAGGGCGGGGTAGCTGGCTTGATTGGCTATGCCACAGTGATTGCCAGCGCCCTTCACCAATCGCATGTAGCCTTGCTCTCCCCATTTCTCAGACCAGCTGACAGAGAAAGAGAGAGAAAGGAGGGATCAGTACATTCTTTTATTTCATGCAATTTACGTATATACCACTTGATTGTAAAAAGCCCCCAAACCCTCAAAGCCATTATCACCATCCTTACTATATATTGTCAGTAGTAGTAACAGTAGTGTTTTCATTTCCATACCGCTTTATATTTTTAAGGGGGTGAAATGTCTTTTTAAAAATTATATTTTATTAGGTTTCCAGATGTTTAGCATATACAACCAAAACATGATTTCATCTTTTCTTGATTTTTTTATCTGCTTCCCACAGTTTTCCATTGAGTTGTTGTTCTTCTCCTTCTGCTACACCCTCTCTTCTATTAAATCATAATCTAATTATTTCTGTTGCTCATATCTCAAATCCTGCTCGCGAGTTCATCATACTATAATACTTCTTTTAATAGTCCAAAAAGGCATCCATTCGGCCATTAGATTATCTTAATTTTGAGAGTTCTGCAAAATCTTACTTTTCCATTCTTCTTTGGTGGGAATTTCTGCACATTTATAATCCTAGCCGCTGTTGTTACATAAACAACTTTAATATTTTTGGGGGGAGGGATTTCTGCCCCCAAAATCCCTAACAGAAACGCTTTGGGCATTTTTTTTATTTCATCATGCATCATTTCCCACAATTCCCTTGCTTTCTTGCAATTCTACCACATATGGGGGAAAAAGACCCACCTACGTGTTTACACTTCCAGCAACATTCTTATACATTTTAGATAATTAGTTAGGTGTTAAGTATATCACTTAAGTAATGCATGTAATTTTCATGTAATTTACTTTTAAAGCATACCAAGCAGTATATTTCATATCTACTTCCCACAGTTTTTCTCATGCACTTATTTCCATATTATGTCCCAGATCTTTAGCCCAGTGTGTATTCTTGATTTAACCATTTTGTATTTTGTATCCCATTCTAATAATGGGAGATGGAATATAATTTGTAATATAATTACTTTGTAATATAATTTAAAATCTGCCAGCAAGAATCCAACTCTTTCCTTAACATCTGTTAGTATTTTAAATTTAATCCTTGGTTGGTGGGGGAATCTCAAAGCGGTTTGCAACCGACATTTGAACATCCAATGAAACAATCCAAAATAAAACATTGCAGAACAACAACAAAAACCAGGTGTACAATATACATTCAAAGCAACATAATGAACAGGAAACTAAAATAAAATAATTAATAATAATAATAATAATAATAATATATTTATACCCCACCCATCTGGCTGGGTTTCCCCAGCCACTCTGGGCAGCTTCCAAATATTAAAAATAATATAAATAATTCACATATTAAAAGCTTCCCTAAACAGGGCTGCCTTCAGATGTCTTCTAAAAGTCAGATAGTTGTTAATTTCTTTGACATCTGATGGGAGGGCGCCACTATATACGTCCCGTGCCAGATGGCAGTGACAATCTGCCACAATTCCTACACCTTATAAAAAGAATCCTCTTCTTGGCACCATCTTTTCAATTCCCATATTAGTTCCAAACCCTCTTTAATAGATGTCAGATATCACTGGTGATTTTCACCGCCATGTTTGCTTCTTCTTTTCTCCCTTCAACGAGCAGCAGATAAAACTCCTCGCGGTTCATTTCAGCATCGTATCCGGGTGAGTTCCTTGTCCACATCAGGAGAGTTGAGCACATGGCCAGCTTCTGTTCTGAGCATTGCCCAAAGGAGGAGACAGCAAGATGGACCCCTGCCTGCTCCCTCAAGGCAGCTCACCCCTCTCTCCTTGGTGAGGGGGTTCCGGCTTGGGGAGAGTGGGGGGGCGGTTGATCTAAGTCTAATCTTTTTGATCTAGGGATGATGGCGGGAGGTGTGGAGACCCCCACAATATCTCCTCCCCTGTCTCCCTGGTAAGAGGAGTGTTCACTTGAGTCAGCACTGAACTGTGTGTGTACAGTTAAAAAAAAAACCAGTTTAAAACAACTGTTTATAACATTTTTTTAAAACCAAAGTCAACCATAAAGCTAAAAGAATAGATTAAAACACCAGTAACATCTCAGTGTCTGGATAGGCTTGCCTAAACAAAGAATGCCCTCAGCAGGCACTGAAAAGAATACAGCAAAGCCTGAGGTCAATAGGCAGGGAGTTCCAAAGTTGAGTTGCCACCACACTAAAATACCTATTTATTGGGAAGGAATATTGCTGTAACAGTGCCAGTTCTGCAGATAGAGGTGGTTAAATGGGCATATATATGAGGTAAGGCAATCATGCAGGTAAACTGGCCCCCATTTCTTATGGGATTACAAGCTGCGATTCGGGAGGCTGGGGGTTCAGAAAAGGGCAGCCACAGTTATCAAGGGGGTGGAACAACCACCCTGTGAGGAAAGGTTTTTAGGGGCTGGTAAAATGGCGCATGGAATGGAGAAAGAAATTGGGTTTTCTCCCTCTCTCACAAACACTGGAACTTGTGGACATCCAATGATGCTGAATGCTGGAAGGTTCAGGACAGAGGAAAGAAAGTCCATTGCCATGCAGCTGTGGAACTCCCCCCCACAGGAGGCAGCAATGGCCACGAACTCAGGTGGCTTTGAAAGAGGAGCGGGCCGATTCCGGGAGCAGTGCGCCATCGATGGCTGTGCTCAGCCTCTGCACTTGGAGGCAATAAATGCTTCTGGATACCATGCTATAAGAAAAAACCGCTCCTTTTCCCTTATGGGGCACCCAAGAGCCTGTATAGAGTCCATATGTAGGTTCTCTATCGGTAGGAGAAAATAACAGAGGCCAACCAGAGAATATTGAGAAGCAAAGCAGCTAGTAAGCCTGATCTTTATTAAACTGTTGCAACAGGGTCCCCACTCCCCCCACGCAGGAGGGAGGAGGAACCCAAGGCCACCCCTAAGAACATCATACATACATCACAGAAGGAGGTGGTCTATAGCAGAGGTCCTGTCAGGATACTTGATAATGGTCACTGATTGCATTACCTGGGCAGCCCGGCCGTTCTTTTGTAATGGTAAATACTCAGTTCCTGAATCCAGGTCACACGCTCACCCTTTTCATACACAGATATGCCTTTAAGACAGGATTTGTGAGCAAAGAGGCAATGGGGAGGCTCTCCCACAGGGCCGTCTCGTCATAGGGGCTGGGTGGCGCGGTGCACCAGGGCGCCAGGCCCCCCAGGGGCACCCCGCGAGCCCGCCGGCATACCAGGCGCCCCCTCCCCAACCCGCCCCGCCCCCCCATGGGCGGGGGAGCTGCAAGCCAGCTGCCCTCTCCGGAGCCCCAGCTGGAGCGCTGGGAAGGGCGCGCAAAGCCCCGCGCCGCTCCAGCGCCACTTTGCGCGCCCTTCCCAGCGCTCCAGCTGGGGCTCCGGAGGGCGGCCAGCTTGCAGCGCCACGCCCCTCATCCCCCGCTCGCCCACCCCCCTCCCGAGGGGCGGCCAGCGCGGGAGGGAGGTGGGCAGAGAGGCGGCCCACCGGGGGCGGCGGCCGATCCCTTTAAGACGGCCCTGCTCCCATTTCCTTCCTCCTTGCAGAGAAATATTTGAGGTCAATTTGGGAGAGTCAAAATGGTTTCAGGACTATTTTTCTGTACTGTTTCAGACATGTGGTTTATAGATTTATGAATGTGTTTGCCTGGTACATTTCTGAACATTTATTTTATATCTTAGACCTTACAATTCTCATAACAATCACTTGCTGGCGACCATGGGAGGAGGAGAGGGTTGCTCTTGTGCCCAAATCCTGCTCTCAGGCTTGGGGGCGTCTGGTCAACCACTGTGAGAACAGGAGGCTGGACCACATGGCACACTGGCCTGATCCAGCAGGCAGAGGCGGCCCAAGACATTTGGGCACCTGAGGCAATCACTCAATGGTGTCCCACCACCCTTGGGTGGGAGGAGAGCAGCTTCCCATTGGCCAAGGGGCTGCTATAGAGGCTGGATCTGCTGCCCCTGTGGATCCTGCAGCCTGAGGCGGTTCCCTCCCCTCCCCTCATGGGTGGGCCAGCCCTCACAGAAGAGCTTGTCTTGTTCTCCTGAGCTTTCCCCGCCCCGGCTCAAACGCCCCTTTGGTCACCTGTTCTTTAGGATCCAGTACGCTGTGTTGTTCCCCCCGTCCTGCAGCATCCCATAACCAACCACCAGCATGGCGTGGCTCACCAGCTGGGTACACGAGGCGCTGTCAAATACCCCTGGCAGGAGAAGAGACCTGGAGTGAGGCAGGATCAGAAAGGAGAGGAAGGTGTGCCCAAGGGGGCTTCATCCAATGTGAGCCTTACTTGCCCAGATCCTCCGATATGAATGTAGGTGACATATTTAACATAAATACAAATTTAATAAACAAATAAAATAAAAATGACCAACTGAGACCACTCAGAGTAGACCATAGCCGGCTGCACAAACACTCTGAAATCTAGTTATCTACTTTGTGTGTCATATAGGACTTTCCAATGGGAAGCTTTTTTGAGTTTAAAAAAGTAAATAAATCCCCAGTTCTATTTTTTTAAGAGCACCAGGATCTTTGAAGGAGTAATGCACAAAGAAGGGAAGGGGTATGGAGAAGGGCTGTGGAAAGTCAGGGCTTGTCCTGTCATCCCAAGGAAAACTGCTCTTTAGCGCTCAATAGGCAATTTGGGTTTTCCATTGGATTGCCATTTGTTCCAATTGATCACCGAAAGAGCCAGTTTTCCCTTGGAAAGGAGCAGGGCGAGGGGGAGAGCCCTTGGGCCACGCTCTCTGTGGCACACGGGCAGAAGTGTGGGTGAGCCCTTTGCGTAGACAGTCCTGAGTTATATAGACCAATGGCCTGACTTCCCATAATACAGCTTCGTGGGTTCTGATAGCAAGAAGTCCAGCAACACTTCTTAGTGAAAACAGCTCTTTATTGTAAGGGATAAGACAAGACTGGGGATAGGGGGTAGGGAAAGCTCTATTTATAGACACATTGGGACTGAGGGAAAAGATACATTTTAGCGGGAACCAATAATATTCAAACTTTCCGGCGGGACCCAATCAGGCTGTGGATTGTGATTGAACACTTCAAATTGACCAATAGCAATACTTTACCCTGCTGCCAGAATATCTTATTTAATACACAACACTCCCCCGCACCTAGTTGAGACTATACACGTAATCTTTCAAGTATTGCGGAGGTCTTCGAGTCCTACCGGATCGCCTAACCCCCGGTGTGTCACTCCTTGGACTATCCGTGGTCAGACTTCTCTCTCCAATAACCTCGGGTACCTCAGCTGGAGCTGTGTCACTAGCTGACTCTCTAGGCTGACTAGTTGTTTCCGGGTTAGGTTCATCAGTGGTGATCTCGGTTTCCTGACTCTCGGAGCCCTCCACCCCCTGTGGCCCGGAGTCATCCTGACTAGACTGCTGCGATTCACCGGACGCCGGCAGAGTTGTGCGCGGCTCCTCCCCCCTCGGGCTTACCCTGCTTGGGAACCGGCGCCTTAGCTGGTCAATGTGGCGGCGCATTACTCTGCCATCCTCTAACGTCACAAAATATGACACTGGCCCACTGGGTCGGGTGACCACCCCCGGCACCCATGCGGGTCCCCTTGCATAGTTCCGGACCCAAACCAAATCCTCTGTTGACAGGTATCGGGTTCTGTCACCCTCGGCAGCCGGTGGTTCTCTTGCATCGCGGCCCGGCACCTTGTCAGGGTGGACATAGTCTAGGATTGTGGCTAACCTCCTCCCCATTAATAACTCAGCTGGGGACTTGCCTGTGGATGCACACGGCGTTGTGTGCTGCAGGAACAACATCCTTGCAATGCGAGCAGACCAATCCCCTTCCAAGAGGCGCGCTATTGCACCCTTGGCTGTGCGCACCATCCGTTCGGCTTGTCCGTTCGAGGATGGATGAAAGGGAGCAGAAGTGACCCCTCTAATGAAATTATCGGCCAGGAATGCCCTGAACTCTTGGGACACAAAAGCCGCCCCGTTGTCTGATACTATGGTCTCGGGTAACCCATGCGTTGCAAACAAAATGCGAAGGGCCCTGATTACAGCAGCTGAGGACATGTTTGGAACAATTGAGACCTCCAGCCATTTCGAGTAGGCGTCTACTACAATTAAGAACACCTTTCCCTGAAACGGCCCTGCAAAATCTACATGGAGCCGGCTCCACGGGTTCTTAGCCCGCTCCCACCAATGCACTGGTGCCCTGGGCATTTCTGGGTGCACCTCCTGGCACGCTCGACAGGTGCGCACCCATTGTTCAATGTCCTTGTCCATGCCAGGCCACCACACATAGCACCTGGCTAAAGATTTCATCCGAACCATGCCCGGATGACCCATGTGTAATGTGTCCAACACCTCATTCTGTAGAGACCTTGGAATAACCACCCTATCGCCCCACAATATGCAACCCTTATGGAGGGACAGCTCATTTTGTCTTGCCATGAAAGGTCTAAATTTCTCTTCCTGAGTCCCACTTGGCCATCCCCTCCCCACCCACACAAGGACACGGGCGAGGACGGGGTCCCTTTTAGTTCTTGCGGCGATGTCGACGGCCGTCACGGGTGGTCCGGGAAGTGTCTCCATCATCATGACGTGCTCGGCCGGGGCTGGGTCGTCGTCGGCTGCTCCAGGTAGTGGTAGACGACTCAGCGCGTCCGCATGGCACAACAGCTTACCCTTCACATGACACAGTTCGTATTGAAATCCATTCAAAAAGATGGACCATCGGAGCATGCGTGGGGACAAGATTTGAGGCGTTTGTTTATGTGGGCTGAACAAACCCAGCAAAGGCTTGTGGTCCGTTTGAATTGTGAAAGGGCGGCCGTACACGTAGTCATGGAACTTCTTGATTCCTGTGACTATAGCCAGTGCCTCCTTATCAATCTGGGCATAGTTCCGCTCTGTGGGGCTCAAGGTTCTGGAATAGAATGAGATTGGACGCTCCGACCCATCCGCCTCCCGGTGACTCAAGACAGCCCCCACGCCATATTGTGAGGCATCACACGCCAGCACCAGTGGTTTAGCAGCATCATAGTGGGCAAGTGTACTTTCCTTTGACAGCACGCCCCGCAGCGTTTCAAAAGCTCTCTGTTGCGGTTGCCCCCAACGCCATGCACACTTCTTTTGGAGTAGCCGATGCAGTGGTTCGGCTATCGATGCCTTGTGTGGCACAAAGGCGTGATAGAAATTGACGAGGCCCAAGAAGGACTGCAGCTCAGCCTTGTTACTAGGTGTCGGTGCTGCGGCGATAGCCTTAACCTTGTCTTCCATGGGGTGGATGCCAGCAGCATCAATTCTGTACCCTAAGAAGTTCACAGCTGCTACCCCAAAACTACATTTCTCTTTCTTTAGTTTCAACCCCGCATCCCGGAATTTGCATAGGACTGTCTGGATGCGTCCCAGTAGTTCTTGAGCATCCTTGCCCGCAATTAACACATCATCAAAATACGGCAGGACACCTGGCAGGCCCCGTAACAGGCGCTCCATAAGACTTTGAAATATGCCAGGTGCCACGCAGACTCCAAACTGCAGCCTATTCACCTTAAAGGCGCCCTTGTGCGTCACAATTGTCTGGATTTCAGCGGACGCTGGAGTCACTGGGAGCTGCTGGTATGCCTGTGCCAAGTCAATCTTTGCAAACACCTTGCCCCCAGCCAGCTTCGCTAATAGTTGGGACACTACTGGAATTGGATACGAGTTGCCCCTGATGGCCTTATTAATCGTACATTTGTAATCCGCACAAATTCGTATTTCCCCATTAGCCTTCAGGGGTGTGACAATGGGTGTTTCCCATTTAGCAGAGTCCACTGGTGAAAGCACCCCTTGCTGTATTAGCTTCTCCAATTCAGCCTCTATTTTAGGCTGTAGCGCAAATGGAACCCGCCTGGGTTTGAGGCGCATTGGCGCAACCCCCGGGTCCAGTTCTAAGTCAATTGGAGGCCCCTTATAACATCCTAACTCTCCATTAAATAGCTCCCCAAATTCCGTGTACAGGGTGTTAAATGTCTCCGAAGCTATCTGGACCGTGTTGAGCCCTGAGATTCCCAACCCTAAGGCCGGGAACCAGTCCGTGCCCAGCAGGCTAGTGCGCTTCCCTTTTGCGATCACAAGCTTTAATACGGCCTCCCTCTCGCGGAACTGTACGTTCACTGCGCACATTCCCAAAATGTCTATGCGGCCAGCGGAATAGGATTGCAGAGTAGCCGGGAAGGGCTCCAATCTCGGAAGCTTACCTCTAGGAAATAACGATCTGGCCGTGTCCTCCGATACGATGGAGAATCCGGATCCGGAGTCCACCTCCATGTTACACGGCTTCCCTTCGATTAGGACCCGCACAGCTGGTTTCCCTTGGGCTGGAAATGGCACAGTTCTGCCCTCGATTTGCGTGAGGTAGTTGCAATCGTCGAGTTGGTGCGTCGCTGTGGATGTCCTCTGACCTCTTGATTTCGCGGACCCCGACGTGCCACTCGACTTGCAGACCCTGGCTATGTGCCCCGTTTTCCCACAAGCATGACACGTAGCTTCTCGGAACCGGCACTTCCTTCTCTCATGTGATCCGCCGCAGCCAGGGCAGACTCCCTGCCGACCTTTATTTGCTGTGCTCTCCTGTCGCACCATCTCTATTCCCCGCACAGGGCTTTGGTTGGGGCTGACATCCTGGTCGTCCACGGTGTGGGTTGACGCTCCAGCTCTCTTTTCGGCTCGCTGGTCCGGGTCTTGCTCCTCTCTCTCAGCGCTTTCTGTCGCAATGGCCTCACGGAGCGCTGTCGACAGATCCATATCTTGTTTTGCCGCAATCCGCCTGCGGCCCTTGCTGCTGCGAAGGCCGCACACAAACCGATCCAGCAGGGCCTCCTCCAAGTTGGCGAATTTGCAGTGTCTCGCCAGCTTCCTCAGTTCGGTGAGGAAAACTGCTACCGTCTCTCCAGGTCGTTGTTGCCTCTTGTGGAATTCGATGCGCCATGTCATCTTCGACGCTGTCGGATTAAGGTGATTGGAGAGGTGTTCCGTAATGCTCGCGAACGACGCCTCCCGCAGTGTCGTGGGGGCCAGAATTGCCCGAGCCAACTCAAAGGTCTCTGCCCCGCAGCAACTCAGGAACAACGCCTTTTTCCTTTCCTCGTCAGTGACCCCTTTTGCTGCCACGCTGAATTCAAAGCGCTCGAGGTAAGCATCCCAGGCCTCAGTTGCTCCGGGATGAAATGGTTCCATGAACCGTGACGCAGCCATCTTAGTGGACTGATCTGTCCTGTCAGTCACAGGGAGTCTTGTCGCCAGAATCAGGTCGCTAGGGTCAGCAGCCCTCAGCCGGCCTAATTCAATCCCACCTTCGTCGCCAGTATGTTGTGTCGTGGGTTCTGATAGCAAGAAGTCCAGCAACACTTCTTAGTGAAAACAGCTCTTTATTGTAAGGGATAAGACAAGACTGGGGATAGGGGGTAGGGAAAGCTCTATTTATAGACACATTGGGACTGAGGGAAAAGATACATTTTAGCGGGAACCAATAATATTCAAACTTTCCGGCGGGACCCAATCAGGCTGTGGATTGTGATTGAACACTTCAAATTGACCAATAGCAATACTTTACCCTGCTGCCAGAATATCTTATTTAATACACAACCATAATACAGCTTCCTCTTTAAATCAGGCCCACGAGGACTAGAATCTTACTTTATTTACAAGGGAAGGAGTGTAGCTTAGTGGTAGAGCATTTCCCACATCGGCTCAGTCCCCAATGGCATCTCCAGGTGGGGCAGGGAGAGAGAGACCCCTCTGCCTGAAACTCCGGAGAGCTGCTCCCAGTCAATGTGTAGACAATACTGAGCTAGATGGAGCAATGGCAGCAACCTCTGCCCCCTGCGCTCACGCTGCCTCATAGGTGGGCTAGCTCTATAACTCTACGAACTTCCCCAACCACCCGATCCTGGTTTTTAGCATGTGGAGGGTCCGAGTTCCAAAGTTCTCAGGCACAGCACTCGCCTTTAAGCCAAGCACATCCAGCCAGATGGGCAACATAGAAATGTTATGTGTGTGCGCGCCCACTTTACAATACTAGTACATAAAGCCATATAGTGTAAAACCATATTAAAAAGTTTAAATCAGAAATCAGCTAACTCTTGTGGGAAGATGCATTCTTCCTTGTCTGCTTAGGTCTGGAGTGGAAAAGTTTTCAGCAGGTGTTTAGAAGTTGGCTCGCTGGTGGCAGAGAGTTCCACAGGATAAGGTCACAGGATAGGGTTCTGATTCTTGTTGCTGTCAGATGAGCCTGAGTTGGGGAATGACCCTGCAGTGCTCCTGCAGGTGATCTCAGTAACTGAGCTGGGAAAGAAGGGTTCAGGTGATCCCTGAGGCAGTCTGGACCGAAGTGGTTCAGGGCTTTGTAAATCTAAACATGGCTGGGCAGTGGTTGGGCAACCGGTACAAATATTTTTAACAAGGGTGTTTCTCGTCCTCGGCCAGATGTCCCCATCAGCAGTCTGGTCACTGCATTCTGCACCCGCCAGAGCTTCCAAACCAGGTGCAAAGGGCAGCCCCACGTGCTGAACATTGCAGTAGTCCAACCTCAAGCTCACCACTGCATGAACTACAAGTGTCTGGCACTGCTGCTGCCGCCCACCTTAGATGAGGCCCACAAATAAGCCATCTGTGCCCAGGAGTTGCCTATTATCCCCTAGCTTGTTAAGTATAATTGTGTAATTGCACACACTGAAATGGAGAATGCCTGCATGTATGTTGCTAAGGGTTTAACATCAGAAAGTCCCATTGTATACTATACTAAGTTAGAAAAAGCTCTCTCTAAGCATCTAGCTGAGTCAGTAATTAACTGTTCATATTCTCTGCTAGCCTTCACGTGGGAGTTTAACCTAAGATGATGCAGCTAATGTGTTCCATTGCAAATTCATCATTTTGGAGGGAGCTGGCTGGGTCTTTAGTTCCCAAGCACAGGGAGAGGAGGATGTCCTCCAGGAGCTGCACAGAGACACAGCGTGGCTTTTTGCTCTGGTCATAATTCCTTGATGCAAATGCTTTATGCAACTTTCTGGATGTATTGCTGATTGTTTTGTAGCTTTGTTTTGTAGCTTTAAATCATATTTATGGATCTGGACAATTTTTATTCCAAAAGGAGTCAGTTTTTATGCATCCAATTGTTTCATGCTGCACAATATTAATAATGGCTATATAGCTGCCACCCAAATCACGCTGGAGGCTGCCCCCCTCTCCAAACGTTTGGCCCCTTACCTGACTTGTAGAAATGGAAGTAGAAGCTTCTGCTGTCCACGGCTACCGAAACCGGCCCAATAGTTGCCACAGCCTGCTCCAGGGCCACCTCGCTCCCCACTGGGACCACCACGACGGATGTGCAGTTGGCTGCGCGGTCCTGCGAGTTGTAACTGCACACGGATCCATCCTGCGGAGAAGTGACAATCACCTGGAGGCAGCTGCAGAGCAGGGCGAGGGAGGAGCGGCTTGGGAGTTCCCAGGGCTGGAGAGAGATGCACTTGCAGCTCCAAAGAGCCACCAGGTCATTCGGGGCTCAGGGCATCTGGCGGTTAATCAGAAGGCTGGTGGTTCAAGCCCACCCACGTAGGGCTGTGGGCAGGATTCCTGCACTGCAGGGGGTTGGACTAGCGGACCTTCGGGGTCCCTTCCAACTCTACAATTCTATGAATGACAGAAACTCATTTTGGAAACTGAACTCCACAAGAAAGGGAAACATTTCAATCTGCCCTCCTCAGGGGAAGGGCTGCAGTGCAGACTTTGCATGTCTATGAATGATCCACAAGAAGCGGACTTTACTGAGCAGTTGGCTGCTTCCAAACTAGGTGTAAAATTGGGTGTGGGCTTATGCATTGCCTTCCTGCGCTGGTCCCAGTGGTGTAACCTGTGTTGACAGCGCCCAGGGCAAGGCAAGGATTGCGCCCCCTAACCTCCTTGTGGTTGTCGTGCAGGGGGCAACAGGTGGGCTTCTCTGCACCCCTGAGGGGACCAGTCCTCACCTGGAGGCCTGCCGGCCACCACATTCACCCTTTCAGCTCGGTGGTGCTCCTTGGCGGGCTTGGCAGCATCCCGGCAGCACTGGAGCTGCAGCTGCAGCAGGCCGAGGAGGAGGGTGGCGGAGAGCAGCCAAGGCTCCGAGCGCAGTCCGTCCCCAGGCGCCACTCCTTGGCTGCGCAGCACGAGGACAGGTGCTGGCGGTCCAGAGAGGAGCACAGTGAAGGCGCCTGCCTGGTGTCAATCAGCAGGGAGTTCCAAAGTGCTGCTACACTAAGAGACTGATTTCTTATTAGATCAAACAGAAGTCTAGCAAAAGGCTCCCTTCTCTCCCTAATCTCCCAGTTGTGTTTTCCACCTGTGAAGGGCATGTTAAGTATTATTATTATTATTATTATTATTATTATTATTATTATTATTAGCATTGTTTAATTAACATTGAATTAGAAAATAACTCTGTATGTGCTTTGTATGTGTGCTGTTGAAAATTGGAAAATCCCATTGGGCTACAATAAAGCAAAGCAGATCCCTCTGAGCATCATGAATGGGTCTGCACATGGTGTATGCTCAGAAGTGGAGGGAAGATACCCACAAAGGAGGAATGGCAGACAAAGTTAATAGAATATATAGAAATGGCAAGATTGACAAATAGAATAAGGGTCAGGATTTTAAAAAAAAAGTATTCGAAGATGATTGGAAATGTTTTATAGATTATTTGGAAACATATTGAAAGCATGTCAAAAAAGTTAACAGTAAAAGCAGTAAGAAATACTGAGATATAAAGCTGAGAAAAAATAAAATATAGGGGGAAATTAGAATATGTAGTAGAAAAGAAAGTAACAAAATGAACCATGGAAGGGGGGAGGGGAGGTTCTTGTTTCATGTGTAAAAATGGAAATGATAAACAAAAATTGAAAAATAAATAAATGGGTTGATAATCAATTTAGGATGCTCTCTGCTCTCTCATAACGTGTTTAACTTTAGATCATGTGAGAGGGTTATTCAATTGCAAACTGCCATTTTGAAGGGAGTTGCCTTTGAGTGCTTCTCTGGAAGCCACAGAGAACAAAGGATGTGATAATGAGGTCTCTCCTGGAGAGAAAACAGCTGTAGGCTAATGGAAGCTGTGGAGGTAGACCTCTGTTTTTTGGTCCAAACACAGAACTTTCTTCAAAACAGAACATCAAACAATCAGTGTTACATCCAGATAGTTGTGTAATATCATGTGCACATCCAGCATAGGTTCAGCTTCTTATAAAAATGAAATTTGGAGTAATTGAAGAAAGTTCTGTGAGTAAAGCTTTTGAGTCTGGACAATATATGGGTCTGGACAATTATTTTTCCAAGAGGAGTCAGTTTTTATTCATCTTATTGCTTCAAGCTGCAAAATGTTAATATATGCAATAGGGCAGACTATAAATTAGAAGTAATGTGAAGGTGGCAAAGGTCTGTGCTTGACTGCACAATTGTGCACATGTGTGTGTGAGGCATGTGCACTGATTTCTCCTTCTTCCTTACTTTCTCCAAGTAGGGGTAGCTGGTCTCTGAGTTTATGCCTCCGTTTTCCCGCACGTACTCGAAGGCCTGGGTGATGTACCCTCCATGGCACCCCTGGTTGCCCAGCTTCCAGGAACAATCAATGAGGTTCTGTTCACTTAGCGGGATCAGCTTCCCTGTCCTGTTGAAGCGCAGCCCTTCAAGTGCTCCGGTGGCGCTGAATGCCCAGCAGGATCCGCAGTGGCCCTGTGGGAACAGCAAGAGGTGGTGAGGCAGAAGTAAATCAAACATGCATGGTGTGGGGGTAGACCCCGCCTGGAGTCCTGTGTCCCATTCTGGGAGCCACAATTTAAGAAGGATATTGACCAGCTGGAACATGTGCAGAGGAAGGTCTGGGAAACAGGCCTTAAGAAGAAAGGTTGAAGGAGCTGGGTATGTTTAGCCTAGAGAAGAGGAGACTGAGACGAGGTATGAGAACCACCATCCAATATCCGAAAGGTTTTCACGTGGAAGATGGAACAAGCTTGTTTTCTCCTGCTCTGGAGGGCAGGACTCCAACCAACGGCTTCAAGTTACAAGAACGGAGTTCCCAACTAAACACCAGGAAGAACTTTCTGCCAGTAAGAGCTGTCTGACAGTGGAACAGACTCCCACTCTCCTTCCTTGGATGGCCACCTGCAGCTTTAGCTAAGATTCCTGCATTGCAGGGGGTTGGACCCTCAGGCCCCTTCCAATTCTGCAATTCTATGATAAAGCAAAAAGTTTTTCTCCCACTTCCATAACACTAGAACTGGTGGACATGCAATGAAGGCCGATGTGGGGAGATTCGGGACAGAGGGAGCAAAGCCCTTCTTCACAAAGGGCATTTTAAAGGGCAGAACTCCCTCCCACAGGAGGCAGCAAGGGCCACCAGCCTTGGATGGCTTTAAGAGAGGGTTTGGTGGAGATGGTCAGGATGGCCACTAGCCAGGGTGGCCAGGCTCTTGTATTTGGGTCCTGCTTGCAGGTCTCTTGTTGGGGCATCTGGCTGAGTCCTGTGAGAACAGGGTGCTGGGCTTGGTGGACCTGATCCAGTAGTGTTCTCCATGTGCAGAACCTCAATGGCCAGGGGCAGTCCACCTCTGAAAGCCAGTTGCTGGGTATCACAAGTGGGCAGAGAACCGGATGCTGGGCTAGACGAGCCACTGGCCTGCTCTAACAGAGAGATGTTAAAAAAGGCCCCTCTAGGAATCCAGAGCTTGGCCATTAAGTCTCCCCAGGTTGTTCTGGACTCACCTGGTTCTTGACTGGGGTGACATAACCTTTGGTGCGCCAGTCAACTTCCTTGGGGGTCTCCAGGGTGGCTGATTCTTGGAACAAGGCAACCTTCTTACCGGATTGGTTGGCCAAGTCAGAACGGAAGCTGCTTAGCATCTTGTTAAACTCTTCGTCTGTCTGAGGGAGGAAACCATAGTTGCTCTACTCTTACTTGCAGATTTTCAGAATATCCACCCCTGCCAAGCTACTCCTGAGGCCTGCATCCCAGGGCAAAGCTTTAAGTCACTGGCCAAACCGGCATCCTCCCTCTCCACTCCCAGGAGCTGGACTGCAACCATTCCCAAGACCTGTGTTCCCCCAAAGAGAACGCTCACAAGTGCCAGCTCAGTCGGAAGCTGACCAGTTACAAGGGTGATGCAAGAGAGTTCCAGTTACCAAATCGCCCAGGTGGTTCATTGCCAGCTGGAAGCTGTTCCCCTCCTGGTTATGCTGCTCAATCCTTCGCAGGTTCTTTTCCCAGACAGCCCGACGAAATGCCTCTTCCTCCTGCAATGGGAAGCTCAGTTATTTTTTTTAAAAAAATCATATTGATTAATTTTCCAATGCATATCTCCAATTACCAATCAAATTAAAATCCAAATTAATTATACAATTCCCAATTAAAACAATCAATCAAATTAAAATCCAAATTAATTATACAATTCCCAATTAAAACAATTCCAATTATGCCAAATTTTTACAATTTTTTGACTTCCCATGTCTCGGACTCTGGAGCGATCTTCACCTCTCTCTCAGTTGCATTCACAATCCTAATACTTTCACAGCCTCTGATATATGCCAGCAAGCAGACGCGATTATAATGAATAATGTCTCTGTATGGACTTCCGGCAGCGACGCCATTGCGGGTGGTCGTGGGCCGCTTCGGCTGCGAAGCGCCCAGTCCATCCCGGGGGTTAGGAGCCCTGCCACCGCATAGCGGGGCTCCGGTTGGGGTGCGGGAAGAGCGTCCCGCACCCTGGGCTCCCCGGCTGTGCCCATTGTGGCTCCGAACCCTTCCCCCGCTCCCCCTGTAAAGGGGGAGTGGGGGTGAAGGGACGACGGAGCCGGGCTATAGGGGACATGCCCCAACCGGGATGTAAATGCGGCGACAAAGCCTGTGATGAGCGTCTAAGTTCTACCTGTCTTTAACGAGCTGATAAGAACCCAGAGGCTGTGAGTATTTGATTGACTCTTTGTATTCTTGGAACGATCTGGGGGAAAGAAGAAAGGCAGCCCGCCTCCCTCCCTTCGGGAGATGAAAGAAATTAACTGTTTAAGTGACTGCTGCTACAATAATCGATAGAAAGTATCTGGAATTTGAAAACTGAGACTGTTGAGATTTCCCTTCGGGGGTTAACTGGGGAAAAAATAGCTCTCCATTTGAAGATACATTTTGGTCTTTATACTCCGGCTTCGGAGAAATGGCGACGACTTGGACTGTCGTGGGAAAAAATTGAAACAAAGGAAGGAAGAGACAGGAACTGAAACTTGATACTCACTCTCCCTTCTAAAATGCTGGACTTTGTGTTTGCACTGGTATTGAACTCTGGTTTAAAGGATGAGGAAATGCTCACTGTCTTGAAGCTGGAACTGCTCAATCGGAAACTACAAATTTTGAGTGGAATTATAAATAAAAAGGATTTACTTTCCACAGAGGAGGCTTTTCAAAAGATTTATACAATGGAATCAAACCTTGGCAAAGAGCTGGGAGGGGTGTTTGAAGAATGGTTCGAAATGGCTGGGCAACTCCGGGAAAAGGAACCGATTTCTGGGGGTGGACGAAAGCCCTGGAACGGGAAAACTCATAATGCAATCCAGACTCAGTTATTCGAGGTGGCAGCTCGGGGGCAAGGGACATTTGGAATTTTTCCTGGATTTCTACAAGAAGAAGAAGTATGGCACAAAGAAACGGAGGAGCCCAGAAAGGAAGTGATGAACACCCTGACTCGATGCAAGGTTTGTTGCGAATCTGCCTGGATCTGTGGACACTCAGAAGAAGACAATTGGAGATCCGGTTCTGGGGAAAGACAGAAAAAGACAATGGACAGAGGGGGATGGGTTGAAGTATTAAATGTATAATCCAAATGGTCTGTCATGGTATCCGAGATCGGAGTGTGAAGTCTGTCAATTATAAGTTTATTTTAAATAAGCAAGGAGATATTGAATCTTTTAAGTCAAATGCAGCATGATAAAGGATAGAAGAAATAAGTTTAGTTATAAGAATATTTGGTTATGATTTAGGTTATAATAGAAAGAGCAAGATAATTGTGTTATTTTTAAGTAAAGTTAATTTTTTTATAGAGAAAAGTTGTTAAGGAAATAGTATATTGATTTAAAACCGAAGGTCACGGAGAAGCTCGTCAAACGTCAAGATTCAGAAGTAGAATTTTTTTTTTTGTAAGGTATACAATAAGAAGAAGAATCCTGACATTATGTGTATTTGTATTTGGTTTTGTATTTGTAGGTGTGGGGTTGGGTTTGTTTATTTGAACTAATGCCTCTGAAATATAATGCTCATGGCAAGCAAAAAAATACGATGTCTAATGAATACTTCTTATGTCTCTGTACTCTCAGGTCACTCTCATTATTCATGCCGCATGCCATCTTCTCCTTCTATTACAAGCCTCCTTCTATGGATAGCTCTCGACACCCCATCTTCCACTATCGCAATCGTCCATCCGCGCATTCTCTCCCTTTCTTCAGACACCTCCATAATTCTTCCACTATCAATCGTCCATTCAAGGCTCCAGGCTCTCTCCCTCACATCAATCTGGTGTTCCCTTTGAACGGGCTGCTCCATGTAACAATCAGCTTCACGGGCTCTCCTCTGCAATCAATCTTTTTACCAGCCGGAAGTCCTCCATTACTATTAAATCATTCCAAATCTTGTTTCAAGTCCATACAGTTTGTTTATGTAACGTCCAATTCTACCTAATTCACTCTCAGTCTTTAAAGTCTGCTTGCTATTTCCCTGTGAAAGTGGATTTTCTGGGGGAGGTTTCGCCCGTGTTAAGTAAAATATTGAGGCAAAACAAACATAGGGTCCAGAGCTTCCCCCCTTCCTCTCCCTCTTTCACATACCAGTGTAAAGTCCATATCTTCTTCCAATTTTCATTCTTAACAGCTCAGGGCTGAATCTGTTAGCAACATTCTTCCCACTCCTTTGTCCGAGGCATGCCCAAAACCTTTAGCCAAATTTATATTTCCAGTTCTGGGAGTCGTGCACGAACGGGGCCGGCTTCGAGGAGCTCCGATCCTCCACGAGCCCTTTGCGCCCAGGCCCCCCCACTCGGTCCCGAAGGATCAAAGTGGGTTGAGGGGCATCCACGGGCGAGGCAGCCCTCCCCGTCATCCTGGTAAGGGAGGCTGCTTACTCCCATCGCAGCCGCCAAATTAACTCGTGATGGATAGCACAGGTGTTATGGTCCGCCATTCTCCCGCTGTGCCCGCCGGAAGTCTCAATGGGAAGCTCAGTTATGCATCAGTGGTTCTCAAGCTTTTTTCTCTGGGCCACACAAAAATAGTCTCACGGCTCACCAACTTTTTTCTTGATAAGGAATACATTAGAAAACAAAGAGGAACACCTCCTAGCAATGCTTGATTTGTAACATAGAACACGCTCTCAAGATGAACATTATTCCCAGAATGATCTACATTTTGAGAGGAATTCCAGTTCATATATCTAGTAAATATTTATGTAAAATGAACTCCTTAATTAGGAAATGCCTATGGGGTTCTGCAACTCCAAGAATATCCTTACTAAAGAATGCAGTTACCAAAAAAGAAGAAGAAGCGCATTTGGCATCCCAAATCTAGAACTGTACCATCAAGTTTATTTACTATCAAATATTAGATGCTGGAAAGTAAATTCCAACAATATTTTTCCGACTTGGGTGTCCCTTGAATATGCAGATATAACCCCATTAGTTGAATGGACAGCATTGGGAACAAAATACGTTATAATTCAAAATCCACCTGACACAAATCAGTCAGGAAGTTATGGAACATGATGGCTAGGGAAAATAAATTTGATCAATTCTCCCACAATAAACTGACGCTATGGGAAATTCAACTTTAAAAATTGGGATGTGTGTGTGCCAAGTATTAAATCTAAATGGCATTTCTGAGGGACAGAAATCACTTGAAATAAACAGAAGTTTTATAGTATATTGTGTGTATTACAAGCTGGAAGCTGAAACATGCCAGAACTGGGCCAGTACAAGCAGAAGAGTCTCATCTGTTCTTTGTGTTTGGAATGTTTTTCAGAGGATCTGGGTGCAGCTGGACTGAGCAGGATTGAGATCAGCCCTGTTATCTTTTCTCAATGATACACTGTTTTGGACAGGCCAGAAGAAGTCTTATTCATTCTCTCTTCTTTCCTGTGTTTTTCTCTTGCAGCAGTGAGTTCCACAGGCTTGGGTTGGAAGGTCAAACAAGACTGTAGCCAAGAAATTGAAGCAAACCAGCAGCCAGGAGGCCTGGTCTTTATTGTTTTAAGAAGACTCCAAACTACAACATAGAAGATGCAGAGAGGGGTGCTCTTCTCTTTTAAAGTTGTGATGTCACACATATGTCATAAACATGTCATAAAATAGGAGTGGCATTTGGGCTGAAAACTGATGCCATGTCTATCAGAGATATTCTACATTCCTATCACTGGGTAAGACAAAAGAAGATGCCTGCCATCTCCCACTCCCCAGGCCAAGGCAAATACCCCCCCATTGTCTCTCCCAGTATCCCAAAACACTGAAACCGGCTGGACATTGTTCTCTGAATGGTTTTGAGTCTGGCCACCCTCAGTCAGGATGATGCAGTCTGGCTGGTGAGTGAGTGACCACACGCTTCAGGGATTATGGCCCTGCCTCAAGTCCCTCCTCTGATGGCCATCTTTTCCCTGAGTAAAGCAATGTTGGAATGATGAAAACCCACCACGGGTTTCTTTCTTTTTAAAAAAATATTTTATTATTATTAATGTAATAAAAATCATACAACTAATCGTACATAAATAAGAATAAAAATGTGCTTCCCCTCCACTGAGACGACTCCACAACTGCCCAAAATCTCAATACCTCCTGGTGATGGTCCAACCCTTTTCCATTTTAATAATACAAATTCCAAAAACACCCTCCATTTCTTTTTTCAAAATCATTGCTCCTACGTATTCCCTGTCTTTCCCTAATGGTCCATGTCAACTTGTCATTAATAGCTATATCCCAAACACCTTTGTACCATTCTTCCATTTTATATTCTCCTTGCCCCTTCCACTTCCTAGCTATGAAGATTCGTGCGGCTGTCAATAAATCTGTGAGCAAGTCCTTCCTGGCTTGTGAACCTTCCACCCCATCGTAAATTGATGATAGCGCTACCTCTGGACTTTGGATCATCTTGACCCCTGTGGTCTCTACTATCTCCTTAAATCAGGTCCTCCCTCAAAGAGGGAGACCTGGAAACCAACACCCTGTGTTGTGGGTGGGTACAATTGGTCAGCCACAACACCCAATTGGTAGGTCCCTCGATGCTGGATTCAATTGGACCAATGGGGTGCAGTCTAAACGGATCGTGGCACCTATTTATACCCACGCAGGTGACCCAGAGCTTCCTCTTTTGGTGCGTGCATTCGGAACACCCACCCACCTCTCCCTACATTTAGGGCTTGTGCGCTTGACCTTGCTATGCCGTTGTGTGTCATCTGTCGTTGGGACAGGGGCACGGCAGGAATTTTCCCCACTTGGCTGATTGGCTGTTGCCATTTGGGTTTCGCCTGCCACGTAGCAAATTCACAACTTGTAAGGTTGCGGATAGGCTCTGGTTCAGGTGATAGGGATGGGAGAACGCTCTCGCCATCCCTATGTGAAGGGTATTCCGTTAAAGGAATCCAGGGACTCAATGGTTTGGTCCCTGAGAGGGGGTTGTGCCCGTGCCTGAGTCCAGGGGGACATTTGGGTGGCGGAGATAGCCTGCTCCCGGCTTTCCGCTTATCCAGGTGTTCACCCTTGGCTGACCTATGCTGGAACCCTGGGTCAGCGCTACCTGCATGCAGGGAGCTAGTTGAACTCCAGAGCCTATGCAACCAATCACTTTCTAATATAATAATAATAATAATAATAATAATAATAATAATAAAGTTGTGGCCTAAAATTCTGCCAAAAACCAAACCAAATATTTGAGTCGTGTGTGAGTTCTTTAGGGGGAGGTTTCTGGGTCTGAACACGCAAACATCCTTTGTCATTATTATTATTTTTACATATTTACACCCCTACCAAATGTGAACATAATTCCGTGTTTCCTGGCATCCCCTCCAACATAACCCCGAATATCCCTTGTTTATTTGATTTAATCTAACTGGTGTTAAATACCATCTCCAAACTAACTAACAATAATTTTCCTTTATTCTTATAGACAACATTTTCAACGTACGTTTCTCTCATATTTTCCCCCAGCTTTGACAATCTATCTGCCCTGTTGTCTCCTTTTCCCACACCTCTTTTAATTAATCTTCTTGATCCTCCATTTCTACTAATATTTTATAAATTCCACTGGTTTCCCCTTTTATAAATGTATTTTCTTCTTTATCTCATGTGAGAAGGCAAATAAATTTAGAACAAAGATAAGAAGCAGCAGGGGGGGGGGGGGAAATAATGTTATTATTTTTATTCTACTAAAAGGCCACCACCATTTTATATTTATTTATACCTCTCACTTTCCTCCAAAGGAGCCCATTGGTGCTGCCTGCCTCTGAAATGTTCCTTTTCCAGCTGGTCATTATAAGAATCTTCCTGCCCAGGAGCAGTCTACCTGTAAATGCCAGCTGCTTGGGGCACAGAAGGGCTGAGGCCCATATACCCAAGCAAGCTTCTCTCACTAGAACACAATGCTGAATTAGAGGGAACCTTCGTCTAATCCAACAAAGCAAATACGTTTTTATAAGTAACCGGGCACTCTGTATGTGCACAGAGTGTCTTTGCCTTTAGGTCCCTTGAAAAAAAGTTTGATTTCCCAAGGGAAATTGCTCTCTGCAATAATCAGCAGTGCTAGTACTTTGGGGGAATTGACACCTTGTCACGGCAAACTCACCTTGAGGTATTGCTTGGAGTGAACTTCCTTCCATCCTTTCCATTCTCCTTCCAGGGCCCAATCCAGTGCACTGGCGGGTGTTCCCAGGAGCACCAGCAGGATCAGAGGGACTGTTGAAACGGAAGACATGCCTTTGTCTAGAAGAGATAATAATAATAATAATAATAATAATAATAATAATAATAATAATAATTTATTTATACCCCGCCCATCTGGCTGGGTTTCCCCAGCCACTCTGGGCGGCTTCCAACAGAATGTTAAAATACAATAATCTATTAAACATTAAAAGCTTCCCTAAACAGAGATGGGCAAACAGCACCATTGTCAGGTATTTGAAGGGATGAGGTTTGAGGCCAAAGCCTCTGGACGACAATTGAGAGCTGGTGAGTGGTGATCTGCATTCGGAAAGCCCACCTCGCCCAGCAGGTGCCCCCACCCTGCCCTGCAATGGCTCAGGGATTTCAGGGCCCAGACCAGAGACCTTGGGGAGAGGGGAGCAGAGCAGCTCAGGCCCCCACAGCATCTTTGCAACAATTTGCAGCCAGTACTCTGCCAGGCTGAAGTTTGGAAGCAGCATGCACAGTCAGGGGTACAGTGGTTCCTCCGTTTAAGAACAGTCCGATTTAAGAACAATTCGGTTTACAAACTCCGCAAAACTGGAAAGAGTGTCTCGGTTTGATAACTTTACCTCGGTCTAAGAACAGAATCCGAACGGTGGAAGGGCACCGGTGGCAGGAGGCTTCATTAGGGAAAGCACGCCTCGGTTTAAGAATGGCTTCGGTTTAAGAACGGACTTCTGGAATGGATTAAGTTCGTAAACTGAGGTACCACTGTATGTATATTAGTTTGATGCCTGAGTCCCTTCTAATTCCTCCTCAGCAAAGTGAAAATCTAACAGATTTCCATTGTTGAACTAGCCAGGCAAGTTTCTTGTTAATGGTCATAGTTGCTACCCAAGGACCACTGTGATGGTGCCCCCTGGGCAAATAGATGGGCCTTGCCCCCCCCCCCCGGTGCTTAGAAGGACAAAAGCTGGGGCAGTTGTGTGAGAGCGGAGCCTGAACTGGAAGCAGGAAGGCTAGTTCCTCCGCAGGTCAGAAGGAAGACACAAGACTCAATGTGAAGTCAGCTTTTTATTCAGGAAACCTGTGGCCCTCCAGATGTTTTCGCCTACAACTCCCATGATCCCTAGCTAACAGGACCAGTGGTCAGAGATGATGGGAATTGTAGTCCAAAACATCTGGAGGGCCGAGGTTGAGGAAGCCTGCGGAATGTCCTTATCCCGAAGGTTAAGAGATTGTAGGAAAGAGGGCTCTGTGCAATATGGCAGATCACGGAATCAAAGTTGGAAGGGACCCCAAGAGTCACCTAGTCTAACCTTCAATGCAGGAATCGCAACTAAACTTGCAGATAGTGAGAAGGACAAAAGGCAGAGTTTGGGAGCAGAACTAGAAAGCAGCAGGCTGGGAAGACAGGGAGAGAGAGAGAGAGAGCCATAGCTGATTTCTGCTGGGGTCCAAGGTTGCGGCTATGAGATCAACAAGACCCATTTGGGGTATTGATACTGTGAACCTAAGCACCCCATAAAAAAATTGCACCCAGGGCCACAACCCCCCAGCTCCCCCCCCCATGCTACACCTCTGACCTAGGGATCCAGACTGCCTCTGGTCTGGGAGGTTCCATGAGAACGTCAAAAGAGAAGCCAATGGCACATCGCCCAGCATCCTGTCCTCACAGTGGCCAACCAGGGAAACCTGCAAGCAGGATCTCAGCACAAGAGCCACTCTGCCCTCCCACAGCTTCCAGCAACTGGCATTCAGGAGCATTTCCATCTCTGGCTAGCAGGCATGAATAACATGACCCTCCCATTTGTCACAAAATCCCACACATTTATCCAATCCTCTAGACTGGTGGCTACCACTGCCTCCTGCAGGATTGAGTTCCGTAGTTTAACGATGCGCTGCATCCAGAAGCTGCCAGCTCAAACTTCTGAAGTGCAAGCAAATGATGTTCTCACCTTCCCCTTGCAAAAGCAGCTCTCCTGCCCCCACCCCCCACCCCCACCCCGCTCACGGCAGAGGCTTATCTTGTCCTCCTTGTGTTGTTACTAAAGACTCTGCAGCAGGATGTGGACTCTTTTGCAAAACCCATTGCTTGAGAAAGATGAGGCAGATGAGGGGGGGGGGGCCAAAGCTGCAGAGGACACTTCCTTCGAGCCTCTCTATATTCTGGTTATTATTCGTGCTGAACCTTCATCTAATGCTGAAACTACTTGTGCATTTATGTGCATTGTTCACGTTACTTTTGCATATTCCCCCCCCCCCTGCATGAAATTGATCTTTCAGTGTGATAGAAGTTATTCTCCAGAACTCCTTTCCTATAGGCAGGCATCTTCATTGAGTTGTTTTTGATGCCTGCCAAGAATTTCTTCACCAAGGCAAGCCTGTCCAGACATGTCCATTGGGTTGAACAGTTACAAACATAGGAAGCTTCCTCAGTTCGCATTTAATGGCAACCCTTGAGCATTAGAAAACCACACACAGATTGGAACACAAACATCATAGAATTGTAGAGCTGGAAGGGGCCCCCACCCAGGCTCTGCTTCCTCCAAGGAAGGAGATTCTGCAAGAAGAAGAAGAAGACACTGCACGCAGCTTGCAAGATTCAGGAGTTGACTGCAAATTATTGCAAGGATTCCCGCAGGGGGTGTGGTGTGTGTGTTTGTGTCCTATTCACCCTCTCCCAATTAACCTCTTTCTCCAAGGAGAGAATAGAACTGGGCTGGGTTTGAGAGGAGAGAGCTGAGTGCTCATGCTTGCCTGGCACGGAGCCCACCCCAGATAATATCACTCCGTCTCAGGTTTGGGCCCTGAAATCTCAGGGTCAGGGGTGCTCCTGCCCTGGGGATCCTAGTTCCACACAATGTAGGAATCAGGCCTTTGTGACACCGACTCTTTGAAACTCCCTCCTGTTAGATTTTGGACAGGCAGCATCTCGGTTGCCTTTTCAGCACCTGTTGAACAAGACTTCCCAAAAGATGAAAGTTCTCTGCTATTGCTACACATAGATTCTTTTTTTAAATACAGTGTATTAGACAGAAAGTGGCCTCTAGAACCATAGATATGTAGAGCTGAAAGGCACCACGAGGGTCAAATAATCCAACCCCCTTCAGTGCAAGCTATCCACAGGTCCATTTGCTCACCACCCCCCCATGTCAAGAGCCTGAAACACACAGGAAGGTGGCTTGCTAGCTTCCTGAGGATGGAAAGTATAGGACAGGGGCCAGCAACCTTTTTGCCATGGGCCAGTCCACTGTCCCTCAGACCATGTGGGGGGCCGGACTATATTGGAGGGAAATGAATGAATTCCTATGCCCCACAAATAACCCAGAGATGCATTTTAAATAAAAGGACACATTCTACTCATGTAAAAACACGCTGATTCCCGGACCGTCCGTGGGCCGGATTTAGAAGGCAATTGGGCCGGATCTGGCCCCCGGGCCTTAGGTTGCCTACCCCTGGTATAGGACAAGGGAACAGGCTTCTCAGGAGATGGTGGCCTTGCCTTTGCTGAAGAGGCCGGCCAGCCAGCCGCCAGCCATGGATGCTGTAGGTTGGGGGGGGAACTGTGGTGGGTGCAGCCAAGCACACCCCTTGACAGAGCCCAATGCCTACAACAGAATGCTTCTTTCAGGTCTAATTTCAGCCCTGATCCGGCCCTTTGGCCCTCCAGAGTGCAGGTGAGCTCTGAGCCTAGGATAGCAGCTCAGACTATTCATTGATCTAGCCCAGGACTGTTAACTCTCTTTGGCAGCAGCTTCCTTGGATGTCAAGCAGAGAGGTGTCCTTTCCTTGACAAGAGCTAGCTGGGCCAGGCCAATGCCCCCTTTAACCCATCATCCTGTCCTCACAGTGGCCAAGAGTAGGATTTGGGTGCAACAGCAAGTCTCCCCATTTGTGATTCCCAGAAACTGATATTCAGAGGCATTTACGGCCTCTGAGGCAGAAACTTCACCCTCTCCTTCTAATGGGAGATGCCTGGGCATTGAATTACTGAGCCCTGTTTCCAATCTCTATACAATACAGGAATTTAGGAAGATGCCTACCTACCCAAACAGGGACCCAGGTCTTTCCCACCACCTGCTCTTTGGTCTGTTTTAGCTGACAATGCCAGCGGGCATCAAACCTGCAAACTCCTGCATGCAAAGCAGCCACTACCACCGATTCCCACACAGACAGACACAACCTACCTCTCTGTGCAGCAGGGCTGGTTAGGGGGGAAATATACCGCCTGTCGGTTTGCCACACTCTGTGAGAGGAAAACCAACCGTGACACTTACGCAGATAGTGTGCCCTAAAAAGCACAACTTCCTCTTGTTCATGCGCACGCGCGCGCACACACACACAGGTCTGCCTGCTTGCACAATTTGGGTTGCTGAGAGAACAGGCCAGAAACAAAAAGCCACATTTTTGTTTTTTAATATAGTGTTATTAAATTCCAATATATAACAATTACAAACAAGAGAAAAAATACAAAAACAAAATCCCAACTCTTTCCCCCTCCAGGACAGATCAGTCTAGTTAAGTTTGCAAAAGTCAAATGTGTGGTTTCGATAGTTGCCATTCTTCAAGATTATCAGTGAAGTATTTTATAAAAGGATGCCATAGTTCAGCAAAATGTATGTAATATCTTTGTTATTTTTTCTGATACAGCAACAGACGATGCATCCAGCTTCCAACTAGAGATACACAGATGTTCCAATCTTTCAATTCTCTGCCACTAGTTGGCGAAAGAAAGGTAATTAGTTCTTTATAACATAGGTCGGATTGCCCTTCTTTAAAATTAGCTAACAATCATAAACTTGGGGTCCATTCCACATGTTCACCTGTAATATAGCTTATTTCTTATAGTTGGAAGAGACCATGAAAGTCATCTAGGGCGGTACAGAATAGTGAATCGGAAGAGACCAAGGCATCCAGACTGACTCCCCCCACAAAACTCACAACCTCATTAAGTTTGCAGAAGTTTCATTTATTATAAGATGTCTATCATATCTTCTCCCAGTCTCCTCTTTTCCTTCAACTGTTCCTCATAAGGCCTGGTTTCCAGATCCTTGATTGTCTTGGTCTTCCACCTCTGCACATGTTCCAGCTTGTCAACATCCTCTTAAATGGTGGTGCCCAGAACTGGACACAGGACTCCAGGTGTGGTCTCACCAAGGCAGAGTTGACTCACGTTAAATGTGTGGTCTACTAAGACCCCTAGATCCTTTTTACATGCCCCACCAGCAAGCCTGGTGTCCCCCATGCTATATTTTTGCAGCTGGTTATTCCTGCCTAAGCGCAGAATCTGACGTTTGTCCCTATTGAAATTCACTTTGCTAATTTGGGCCCAGTTCTCTGATCCATTAAGGCAGGCATAGGCAAACTCGGCCCTCCAGATGTTTTGGGACTACAACTCCCATCATCCCTAGCTAACAGGACCAGTTGTCAGGGATGATGGGAATTGTAGTCTCAAAACATCTGGAGGGCCTAGTTTTCCTCTGGGTGCGTTAAGGTCATATTGAATCTCAATTCTGTTTTCTGCTACCCTTCCCAAATTGGTGCCACCTGCAGATTTGATGAGCATCCCATCAATTCCTCCATCCAAGTCATTTATAAAGACGTTGAACAACAATGGACCCAGGACAGAAGCCTACAGCAGTCCACTTGTCACTTTTTCCCAGGATGACAAGGAACCATTTATAAGCCCTCTTTGGGCTCATTCAGCCAACCATCTACAAATCCACCTCACAGTTACCCCGTCCAGAAGTTTCATATTAAACCCCTTTGGAGTATTTCTTACAATCATACGGTATATAAATTTTATGAAATGAATGAATGAATGAATGAATAAAATTATAACAGTAAAAGCAAAACTCAGCCAGGAATGTTTCTCTGTGCATCTCCTCAGATGTCAGACCTACTGAGTTCAAGTGTGTGAAGATTATTATTTAGCAAATGCCTGGCTGAAGGGAAAGTGTTTGGGCATTTGCCAAGGTGCCAGGCCTGTGGAAGCAACAGGAGCACTTCATCAAGGGGCAAGGAGCAGGGGCAGCCCAGGCTGCTTCATGGTTTGAGGCAAAGCAGGAGATTTCGCCCTGCCTTCTCCTCTCTTGCAGCCTCTCTTGCAGCCTCCACATCCTCACCCCGATAATCATTAGGGATTGTTTCTATAATGGTGGGAGTTTAGTAAGCGCTCCACTGATTTGCATTGTTGAAAGTTTGAGGAGCATGCCACTCATGGGGGGGGCAATGGAGCAGATGGTAAGGCGTTATTGTGGGTCAAAGTGAAAGTTCTGTTATATTTTGAAAAATCCCTAAAATATAAAGAGAAGAAGCTAAAACAAAGTTTTTGCCACAATGTCCCTAAGCCCCAACTTCTGAAAAGGGTAGGATGACTGTGACCCAGATGAACATTAGCAGCATCAAGGCCAACATAGCTGATCACCAGTAATCTAGTGGTAATCAGGCAGGGATAAAGCAGTACAGACTCAACATTGGACCCAGTAGCCTTGTGGCCATTGCAGGTTTTCTACAATTATTCTCATCTTTCATGATTTATGTAAAAGGAAGAGAGCTGTGTGGAGCTGTAATCCAAAGACAACTACTTGTGTTTCATCACTTCAGTGATGGCCATTGTCAATACTGAATATCTTAAGAATCCAATCTATGGAGCTGTAATCTGGAGGGGAAAAAAACCTAGGTGTGTTTCTGTTCTGCAGTGCTGAATATAATCAGAATTGAATATTTTAAGAATCCGATGCCATCTTGAGTTCTTGTTCCCAGGTGCTCCTTTGTGTTCAGATCAGGCCACAGCACAATAATGTAGCACTTGGGAAGGAAGATGCAGCCCAGGAGCCCAGCACTGGAGGCCAACATCGAGAAGATCTGCACGGCCACCATGTACTTGCCCTTGGTGCTCAGGTAGGTGGGCACAAAAGACACCCAAACACTGCAGAAGACCAGCATGCTGAAGGTGATGAGCTTGGCTTCGTTGAAGGAGCCAGGCAGCTTCCTGGCTAGGAAAGCCACCGTGAAGCAGGTGGCAGCCAAGAAGCCCAGGTAGCCGAGGGCAACGTAAAACATGGCCACAGACCCTTCGTTGCATTGCAGGATGATCTCTTCCAGCTGGGAGCGCATGTCGGGCTCTGGGAATGGGGGAGAAGAGCCCAGCCAGATGGTGCAGATGAGAACTTGCCCTCCAGAACAGGAGATGACTATGGAGTTGGCCAGACTCTTGCCCAGCCATCTCCTCACCCTGTTCCCGGGCTTTGTGGCCAGGAAGGCCAGCACCACCGTGACGGTCTTTGCCAAGACAGAAGAAACAGCAACTGAGAAGATGGTGCTGAAGGCCGTTTGTCGGAGAAGGCAGGTCTCTTTCCTTGGGCGCCCGATGAAGAGGAAGGAGGACAAAAAGGAAAGCAGGAGGGAGACGAGCAGGATGTAGGAGAGGTCCCGGTTGTTGGCTTTGACTATGGGAGTTTCCTTGTGTTTAATGAAGATTCCTAACAATATGCCTGGAGAAGAAGAGGGCAATGGAAGTTAAGATGAGCCCCAAATATTCTTCGTAAGGCAGGAAGATTATAATCTTGGGAACACATTGATCTCTGTCCTTGTTTGGATGCTGATCTTCTGGGCATTTGATGCAATATTCTGCATCTGAGGAAGAGAAAGGGACAGAGACTGGCTTCAGTATCAGGAATTAGGAATTTGTAAAGAGGTAAAGAGAGGCAAAAACAGTTTGTTAATTTTTAAACAATGTTTACTCTTGCATCCTGCTTTCCTCTGAGGAAATAAAGATGATGCAAAAGGGTTTTCTCACTTTGGATCACTAATGCAACATTGTGAACTAGGAGAAACTGAGAGGCAATGATTGCTCCACATCTCTGCTTGCTTCTTTCAACACTGATATCATACTTTTCTATACAAAGATATGCTCAAGGCAGAGAACAAAATAGAGAGAAACCAAATACCAAATACCAACCCCAGAATCACAGCAAAAAGAAAACAGCAGCAATAAGACATACTGATGAAGATTATGAATTGAGCAAACTGAAGACAATAATGGAAAATTGACTCCTGGGTGATTATTATTAAAAGTTGTTCTGGGTCCTGGGAAAGAAGAGGAGAGATGAAACTCCTAGGGAAGTTCCTCTATAAAAGAGGAGACCCACCTTTGTGCAATTATCAGTGTTGCCATCATAGGGCCCTTCCTCCGAGGATCTCAAAGTGGCTTCCGTGGCATTTCTCCCCTCTCTATGATTATCAAGACCACCCTGCGGGGTGTGCTAGGCAGAGCGTGGTCAAGGCAAGAGAGTTGGCTGAGTCTGCTGAGGGGTCCTTCTGAGCTTCTGGGGCCAGGGGGCAGCCCTCTCCCATGGTTTGGTGTGAGCCTGGAATATCCAGGGTCCCCTAATGGGCAGGGAGTTCATATTCACTTCCCAACCTACAACTCTACTCAGCAGGCTTTACTTTACAAGGAATTGCAGTTGAAGACTTAAGCAAATTTCTCCGGAAATTATTACTGCCCAACATATGTCATTTAGAGTCATCTGCCTCCTGTCATGAAAACCAGCATCTCCTTCCTTCCATTAGTCCCGGGAGAGACCAGACGGTGAGCCATTCTTCTCCTCAGTGCACAAGTGAAGGATAGATGCTGTGGGATTCCCTTTGCCCTTTCCAATTATAAGTCATCTGTTATCTCTCCACTCCCTGAACGTGATCAACCCCCTTTTCCTAACAGGAGACGTGCTCTGATGGAAAAGCACCCCCAAATTAATTAATTTCTTTTAAAAAAAGCTCAACTACAAGATTTGAGATTTTCACTTTTGGGAATATGGCAATAGTGGGATTCAGATGAACTCCCCCATGTGTAACGGCAGATGAATTCCCCTGGGTGGAAGAGAAAAGCAGACTGCTATGACCTTGGAAGCGGGGAGGGGGAGAGAGAGCTGGGTGCTGGTGGCTTTGCCCCCCAAGTTTTCTTCTGTTCCGTCTGCTACCTTGTTAAATGGCTTGGGCCACTCAATGGCTTCTGGGTTAATGGCGAACTTGATGCCAGTAGATGCCTCTCTCCTTATACTCCCGATTTTCACAAGGACACAAGTCTCATTAGGAAACACCACCCAGTTCACAATATCAAACTCAGGAGTCATCTCCCAATTCTCATCCAAGCACTGTCTGCCCCTGGAAGTATCCAAACAACGGGTTTCTTTTAAGAAAGAGTGAAGCTGGAATGACGGGGAAATGCCAGCATTAACAAACCATGAAACCAATATGGATCTCTCAGACCTGCTCCTCGAGAGGTCCAGAGGGTGGCAACACGAGAACAGGGCCTTTTCTGCAGTGGTTCCCAACTTGTGGGATGCTCTCCCCAGGGGGGCTTGCCATGACATATCTTTAGGTGCCAGGCAGAAACTTTCCTCCTTAACCCATCCTTTGGTGAATTAACATTCTGTGGTCTTTTAAAAGTGTTTGTGGGTGAATGGTTTGTTTTCTTTTAAAATATTTATTCTGTGTCCTCTTTTTGCATTTTTATGCTGTAAACCACCATGTGATCTTCAGAAAAGGGCAGTTTATAAATTTACTAAATAATAATAGTAATTCACAGGTTTATCCACCATCAAGGTCAGCATATGTGTGAGACATACGGTTTTGCCAAGGACCTCCTCTGCCTTGTGGAAACATCTCAATGGAATGGGGCTTTCTCACATACAGGTTTCAACATGAATTGCAACACCAAAACAGGGTTTTTGTTTTGTTTTGTTTTGTTTTGTTTGAATACTTCATTTTATTCCACAGTTAGGACAAGGGACTGCAATCTGCAAAAAGTGGAAGGAAATACCTGCCATGGCAGTAGCCTTTGATGCTCCCATTTGTTTCCTTTCCCCACCCTCAGCATCTGCCGTGATCTAGATGAAAATGCAGCATTCAAGGCCTGAGCCACAGCTTGAACATTCAGGTAAGAGTAATAGCTGTCAAAAGACAGGAATGTCTCACGGTGGAATTGGGGGGAG
Source organism: Lacerta viridis (assembly GCA_900245905.1). Taxonomy (NCBI): domain Eukaryota; kingdom Metazoa; phylum Chordata; class Lepidosauria; order Squamata; family Lacertidae; genus Lacerta; species Lacerta viridis. Next base: position 466,378 of record OFHU01003945.1, read on the forward strand.
AGCCTCCAGCTCCTCCCCTTCTGTGCATCTTATCCAGCCCTTCACGGACAACACATGCTTTGAATATGAACAACAAAATACTTCCTCTGAAATGTCTGGACTGTAATTTAGAATGAAAGCGTTCATTCCCCCATATTCTGGTCTTCATTACAAAGGAGAAAGAACCATGAATGAACTGAAGAAAACTGGGACCTGTCATCAAGATACCGGAGGTTTCCTGGAAAGCAGTTGTGATCCAGACTTTTGCCCCTATTTCCTCCCCAAATATTGGCTGCATTCCAACAATTATTCCTATTTCTGCTATATTAGTTACGTAGCAAACAATTTTTTTTTTGTTTTCCGCCCTGGGTGGTGAAGTGGCTTCCTCCGCCCCTGCTGTTCTTAACCTGAAACTGTTCTTAACCTGAGGTACCACTTTGGCTAATGGGGCCTCCCGCTGCCACCGTGCGATTTCTGTTCTCATCCTGAAGCAAAGTTCTTAACCCAAGGTACTATTCTGGGTTAGCAGAGACTGTAACCTGAAGCGTCTGTAACCCGAGGTACCACTGTATCACAATTTTCATCTTCTGTTTATGTCTTTGCTTCCATTCCAAAAGATTAAGTGGTGGATTCTACTCTTGAGTAAGCAAGAGATTGATGCAAATAAAAGTACAAGCTCACGAACAGACCCAATGCATCAGTTTAGCTTGATCCCAGCTAGACTTACAAATGCACCACACCCAGCAAATATGATATGTTTGTGTAAACAAGGCAACCATGACAGATCAGAATGGAAGGAGCTACACCATGCCTGTGCTTCTCCGGTTTCAGAATGTTTGGGCATTGAACATATATTTGCTGCTTGCAATAAAGCCCCTGAAGTCCTTGGCAGAAATACAGCTACGTGACATAAACCAGAGTGAGAAACTGGTTTTGGCAAATTTACACCGAAAGTTTTTGAATGTTCCCTGTGTGGAGAACTGCAGGAGTCCACGTTGCCCACCCCCCATGTTCATAGCCCGTGTTTTATGTTGGCCTGAACAGTAAGAGTGATGGAACCGAAAGGGAATTCCAAAAAGCCTTCATTTCTTCAAAACATTGTGGTTCATTAATTCATTCGATAATCACTTGATGACGAGTTTATATTTGTGTAGGCTGATCGGTTAGGTAAGCTTCAGTTTAGTGGGAATAAAGCCGCTTACATATTACCCACGGACTTGGGCTTCTCGGCAGCGGAGGGTTGCTGGAACTAGCGGCGGAGAAGTTCTCCCCCTTTTCGCTCCCGCTTGCAAGATTTGGGCTTACTCACATGAAGCAACATGGGGGTCCTCTTCAGCGCACCGCAGCAAGGCCGATTCATCTTGGTACCCCCCTCCAAGACTTTGGGGTTCACCTAGCCTTGGCTCCCCCTTTATCTCTGCTGTCAAACGCCACCCCCCCCCGACGACCCAAGCATGGGAGAACAAAGGAGACACGTCCGCCCGCGTGTAGCGGCCAACTGGAAGTTGAAGCAATTTTTATGTATTCAATGGGCAATTTGTATAGTGTATATATTCCATTTTCTATACAAATGGTCTATGATTCATAATCCTACTTCATAGGATTTCAATCTTATGAGCTTTGTATATCAGTAAACTGAGAGATTCATTTCAGTTATGTGCAGTGGTCTGTAGCATTTATGTATTGCATAAGATACCTGGACCTTAAAAATGTAACTGTCTAATCGGCATTATTGGGAGGAAACAAGGTTAGATAGGCAAATAAAAATATTAAACTGAACAGCTAGTGGTAAAGCATGTCTGTTAATGAATGTCAATCAAATCCCACCAGCAATGTGTTTCTCCCTTGAGCCCAAGAGAAGGACCAAGTTTGTAGCCTGGAAATCATTTTGGACTGTCCATGGAGGCGCAAGTCAATTCTGTTTCCAGGGCGGCTGTCTGCCAGCTCCATCTGTGCATTGTCTCGCCAGAGTGGTTCATGCTCTGGTTATCTCCCGCTTGGACTACTGTCATGCGCTCTACATGGGACTACCTTTGAAGGTGACTCGGAAATGACAACTAATCCAGAATGCGGCTGCCAGACTGGAGACTAGGACCATATAACACCAGTCCTAAAGGATCTTCACTGGCTCAATTCAAATTGCTGGTGTTGACCTTTAAACCCCAAATGCCCTCGGCCCAGTGTACAGTGTACAGGAGCATCTCCACCCCCATCGTCCAGTCTGGACACTGAGATCCAGCTCCGAGGGCCTTCTGGCGGTTCCCTCACTGTGGTGTTACAGAGAACCAGGCAGAGGGCCTTCTCAGTGGTGGCAGCCGCACTGTGGAACACCCTCCCATCAGATGTCAAGGAGGTAAGCAATCTGATTTTTAAAAGACTTCTGAAGGCAGCCCTGTATCGGGATTTTTTTTTAAAAAAAGATGTTTTTATATATGCTGTAAGTCACCCAGAGTGGCCACTGCATATTACAGTCAGATTAGTGGGATATTATTATTATTATTACTACTACTACTACTACTACTACTACTACTACTACTACTACTATTCCTTTTGCTTTCAAAACACCTTCATAGCAGGGCATAAGTCATTAATCCATAGCTTGCTTGTCCTCCCAAACTCCTCCAGGCAGAGTCTCCTTGGGGTCACCACTCTGCCTCGTTCTCGGCCAAAGAGTCAGCTAACACAATGTCCAACCAACTCCTTTCCCCAATGACATTTGTTCTTTGTGAAATACACTCACAATGCAAATGCAATACAAATACTGGCAGGGCGGGGATTTGAAGCTTTGTCCTTGGTGACACCTGCACCATACATTTAAAGCACATTGAAAACATGCCATTTCTCCCAAGGAATCTTGAGAACTATGGATCCCCCCCCCCAACCGAAAGAGCTGCAATTCCCAGAACCCTCAACAAACCAGAATTCTCAGGGTGAAGCCATGGATGCACCTTGGATGTGATCCTCACGCAAATCCAAACTAAACGCAACCTTCAGAAAACAGCGCTGGATCTGTGCAAGAACTCACACAAAACAGCCAAGCGCATGCATAAAGTATTTATTAATATCTGAAAATCGAGATGGTGCTCTATATTATTTGATTTGATTTCAAAGTGCTTTATTTGGTAGCTATGAAATAAGAGGTGAAGCGTCCTGATGATTCGTTGCTCTGAAGTTTGGAAGATTCCAGAAGGAAGGGTTGTGGAGCCTTAGCTGGTCACACGGGGTAACTGGCCACACGTGCCACACCACACAGATTGACGCCTCTTCGCATCCGCATGTAGCCGTTCTCACCCCAGTAAGGTCCCCAGCTATGGAAGCAAGAGAGAGAAGGAGTGGGTCTCTCTAAAAGGCTTCAACAGCAAATGACAGGAGAGTCTGGTGAATCTAAGTGGAGTCAGACTATGGGTGCAATTTCAGTCCTCTTAGTTCCACATTTTTCCAGCCTTAAATCCAGTTTGCATTTAAAAAAAAATCAGCCCAAAAATTCAGAAGCATGTTGTCCTGTGAGTTTTCCTTAATAAACCGTTTTTGCTGAGCAACGTCTCCTAATATAATGCATTTCTGTTATTTTCAGTAATATGCATTTTGATGTTCTATACTTCACCCATCTCTTGGCGGGAGAACAGCAGTGTAAAATCCAAATATGGGTAACTTTCAAAGGATGGATGTGGTTTCTGTATTGTTTCAGAAAGTGCAAATTGGGTCAGTTTGCCTTCAAATGCAAACTGTATCCAATTTTTTGCACCATAACAGCTTAGTGTTATCCAGTGAATAAAATGTTGGTGGATTTGAGGTTTTTTTGGGGGGGAGAGTAATTTGACCAAAGTGGATCTATGGAGATGGCATAGGCACTTGGAAGCTTGGGTTATATTCAAGGACAGGTGGCCCTTTAATTAAAAGCCCATGGCACTGCAATGGACCAGTGTTGCTTTGTGGAGGAACCTATAAGGGGCACCTGAGGCTGAGGGCAGGTTTAGTTTCTTATCGCTGTTCAATATTATCTGTCCAAATGAGGACACCCAATCCCCAGCTTGTATTATCTAGACCTGATGCCTGGCAACAGATCTGCAGGGCACTGGGAAGTGGGATCTTGTCCTGTGGCCACTGAAAGTCTGGGGAGGCAACAGGAGGACAAAAAAGGATTGCCATTACTAGGTGCTAGGTAGGGCTGAGTGATATATTGATATATCGTCCAAACCCAATTTGAACTCCATATTGTGATATCAGTTTCATAGTTTTTGACCTGGCAATATATCACGAATCATGAGGTGTGTGTGCTATGCAAAAATCACGATGCTGGAAAAACCGTGAAGCCACCCAGTGCCTCTCCAGGGCTCCATCCTGACTTCAGACATGGTCATATATAGTATATCACAATGTTTAGCTGGTGGTATATCATGATGGTGAAAGCCCAGCCCTAGTAAGAGGTACACTAAAGGTCAGAGGAAGGGACGCGGGTGGCGCTGCGGGTTAAACCACTGAGCCTAGGGCTCGCTGATCAGAAGTACCACTCCAGCGGGAAGGTAAACGGCGTTTCCGTGCGCTGCTCTGGTTTGCCAGAAGTGGCTTAGTCATGCTGGCCACATGACCCGGAAGCTGTACGCCAGCTCCCTCGGCCAGTAAAGCGAGATGAGCGCCGCAACCCCAGAGTCGGACACGACTGGACCTAATGGTCCCTAAAGGTCAGAGGATGAGGCTGCCTTTTCTGTCTCCTGGGCTCCCCACATTACCTGTTCTTTATGATCCAGTAAGGGACTCCATTCTGAACGCCATAGCCAACTGCCAGCACAGCATGGTTCAGGTTGGTCCCGCAGGGGTAGTCAAAGATTCCTGGATAAAGGAGGAGTTGGGGAAGGCGGAGGGAGACAAGGTGAGAATGAAAGAGAATCTGGGGAGGACATTCCTGGGTGGTCTCTGGAAAAGGCAACTCACATTCTGGGCTCTATCCAGCACTGGTCCCATTGAATTCATTGAATTAAGGGACACAACCAACTTAACCCTATTTATTTCCATTTGGTCTACTCTGAGTAGGACTTAGTTGCATGGTGTTCTCTGGGATGCTGCCCTTCCGCACTTCCTTCAAGGAAAAGCTGAGGAATTTGGCAGCAAATTTAGCATTCACCCTCAAAGTAAATGAGCTGGCCTGCTCTCCAACGCCATCCTCTTAGGCACATTGCAGCAGAGGCTCAAGTGCTGCTGGGACGCTGCCAAGCCCACCCAGGAGTGCCAGTTGCTCCCGCCGAGAGCTCGCCAAGCTGAGAGGGCAAACACAGCGACCAGCAGGTGGCCTCATTAGCAGCAGCAAGTGACGTCCGCCTGCTGCCTCCTACACGATACCTGCAATGAGGTTAGTGGGTGCAATCCTTGCCTTGCCCTGGGCACTGGCAACGCATGCTATGCCACTGCAGGCATCTGTTTCACCACTGTGAGAACAGGATGCTGGACTTATATGGGCCTGGTCCAGCAGGCTCTTCTTATATTCTTATGATTGATCATAAACCCCCCTCCTCCACATTCCCTATATTGGTGATTGCTGTGCGTTGAACGTCACCCAGAGACTGGGCTCATTCTTGCAGCCTCTGCTGTTCAACACCTTACCTGAACCATAAAGGTTGAAGCTGGAAGCATCCACCGCAACAGTAACTGGCTCATAAAGGGCCACAGCCTGTTCCAGGGCACCCTCATCATCTTCAGGGAGATCGACCCACCCTCGGATCCTGACCGCTCGGTCTGAGTTTTGAAAATTACACCTTCCATCCTGCAAAGTAATGGGAACCTTTCTTTCTCCAAACCTTTATTGGGCGTTACAGATATAGAGATCTATAGTAACAGAAATAATGGTAACCAATATTTTGGTTTTCTGTATATGGGAGGGCAGAAACAATTCTTTTTTATATATACCGGTATATGAAACCAACAATTATTTATTGGTTTATTGATTTTTTACATACCACCCAGATCTCAGGGTGCTTCACGGAATAGCAGAGTATTTCCATTTAATAACAGTACAACGCATGACACGTTTAAATGTGACACAGATGCAGATGAGGCCCTGATGAAGCTTTCTTATCTTATTCTTCATCCCAATGAACTGCACCATCGTGTGTCATTGGTGGGGGAAGCAAATCTGTTCAAATGGGGCTCTCACCTCTTTGGTTACTATAATGGTTTTTAATGCTTGGTATCAATAATGAAATTACTGGTATTGAAACAACAACAATTCTTTGGGATGAATCAACTGAATCTCTACAGCATGTAATGTTCAATTGCCCTATGTACAGATCGATACGTGCCAGTATATTAAATCCGATAATTCAGTCCATTGCTGATAAGCCAGTTGACCTACGTCTTGCTTGGGTTCTCCAAGATGTGGACCCTTATATAACTCTACAGGTTGCTAGATTCCTAACAGCCGTCATCTCGCACAAGAGACAAAATGGGATGTCAGCCGATTACTGATAATTAGATATGTTTTTCAAAAATAGAATTAGACATTGGTTTTAGTTTTGGGTGCCTAAATTTTAACTTTAATTCTTTTTATATATGTTTTATCGAAGTGATAATATTGGTCCCTGTGAGTTGTGTTATTATATCCGCGGCCTGTATTGGGTTATCGTTTTATTTGATTTTATCTGATTTTTGATTGACTGCTTGTTTTGTATTGTATGATTGTATTGTATGATGGGCGCAAATGCCGAATAAACATCTATCTATCTATCTATCTATCTATCTATCTATCTATCTATCTATCTTTGGGATGTGTTAAAACCACCATCAGGCTCTGCAGATGGAAAGCAATTGACAGATGTCAGCCAAAATTTGCCACCTGCGTATTGCTAAATGTTTCTTTCTCTCCTTCCCATTGTCAAGAGGAATTCAAAGTCTTATGGACTAAGTACTGAGGGAGGAAAGAAATATATATCTTGATGAATAATTATAAGGGCAAAACCACACTGGAGCTGGTTGTCCTCACAGACAAAGGTGAGAAGGGGTGAGCTGCTTGGCTTGCTTTTTTCAGTCCAAACTTGCCAGAACTCACTTCTGGCCCCTCTCAGGTGGGCGCCATGACCATTATAAGAGAACAAAGGAGACGTTCGTGGTGAGTTCTGGCTGCAAACACTTCCCATTTTGCCTCGGGTGGTAAAATGAAATGGGACGCCCCTGTGCGTATGCCGCATGGCTGCAAAATTGCATGTCATGTTCCAATGCTACCTGTCCCGTGTAGGGGTAGATGCGTTCTGAGTTGAGCCCGTTGTTCTGCAGGACGTACTGGAAGGCCCGACTCGGCCACCCTCCATTGCACCCATAGTTCCCCTGTGGCCAAGCGCAGTCCACAAGGTTTTGTTCACTCAGCGGGATCAGCCTGCGAGTCTGAATGCAAAGGAGACTTTCCAGGGCACCGACGGCAGCAAACGCCCAACACGAGCCACAGCTGCCCTGTGGAAGGGGAAAAACAGTTTGATTTGGTGCTCAGAGGTGGGTCAGGGTCTGCAGCAGACTCACCTTGGGCATTTGTCCACAAGGTTAAGAAAGTGGGGAAATGTTCACTCAGCGGGATTCCCCATTTAATCAGCCTGCGAGTAAGAGAGCTGAAAAAAATCAATGCAAATGTGCCCCTTTGGGAGACTTTCCAGGGCACCGACGGCAGCAAACGCCCAGCGGGTGGCGCTTGGCCGGACACGCTTCCTTACTCCCCCACCTGCTCCTTTTCTCCGCCACAGCTGCCCTGTGGAAGCCGCGACACTCCCGGATTTCAGAGCGCGCCGAAAGCCTCGACATCCGCCCTGGTTCGGAGTGAGCCGGCGTTTTAGAGCGCGTGGTGCTCGGGTGGAGAGGTCGGAGCAGGGGTCGAGGAGGCAGGGCTTGTGGATTTTACAAGTAGCGGCGGGGAAACTGTGGGGGAGCCGCTTCGCCCCTTTAGTGCAGCGCCAGCCTCGCTCTTTTTTTTTTTTGCAGCAGAGCTTCCTTGGTGCGGGATTGGTGAGAGAAGAACCACATCTGGAACGTAACAAGGAAATGAGACAGAAGTCTGAGCTTGCAGTTGGTGGCCAAGATTCTTCGCCCCTTTAGTGCAGCGCCAGCCTCGCTACCTTTTTTTTTTTTACCTGGCGAGTGCCGCGTGTCTTTAGCAAGCGGCTAGCACCGGGGCAGCCCCAATCCTGGAAACGCTGCCGCCGTGTGCGCGCTTACCTGGGGAATCCCCATTCTACACAGCGGGACTGATGATCTGGCGGCTGGGGGAGCTGAGCCAGCGGGGCAGCTTCTTAGATGTCCTCTTTATCTGACGGGGTGGGGGAGGTTCGGGATCTGGGGAGACCGCAGCAGAAGGCGGGACGGCCGGGATTGCGGCCCCAGGAGCCCCATTTCAGCCAAGGCAAGCAGCCGAAGCCCGGCTCACCCTGCCGGTGCATCGTTGCTGCTGCTGTTGCTGAGCCTTCCGCAGCCACCCCTCCCCCCAATTAGTGGGCCCCCCTCGTAAGAGATCGTGCCTGGCGGGGGTGATTTGGTGTTGATGAAAAGGTTGGACTGGTTGCTGAATCACACGGCGCCTGCCCTGCACACCCAAGGAGGGAGGGAGAGAAGGAGCGACTCATTCGCAACTTTATTATTTAATAATTTATGATAATAAAGAGTGGACAATGTGATACAACCCCCTTTGGACCAAACTTTGCGGCCCCCAGATAGTACACCCCGGGTTAGATCACAGGTGTCAAACACAAGGCCCGGGGGACACTAATTTTCACGGCCCTCTAGTGACTATGGTGGTTCATTTATCGGAAGGAATATATTTAGCGTTGACTCTGGAAGTGTAGATTTTGTCCAAACAGCCTCTTTTGCAAGGGGGTTGGACTAGACCCTCAGGGTTCCTTTTGATTCGGATTGGGGGGGAGCCTTCTAACATCCCTACCCCCCCCCGAGGGATTCTCATCATTGCAACAAACCTTGAGTCCCTGGCTCAGTCATTCAAGCCTTCCCACGCAGCGTTCTACTCACCTGATCTTTCACCGGGGTGACACAACCTGTGTTACGCCAGTCCACGAATTCAGGAAGCACCAGAGGGCCAGATTTTTCGTACAAGATTGCACCTCCACCATGCTGTCTGGGCAGGTCAGGGCGGAGCCCATTCAGCTTCTCCTTAAATTCTTCTTTTGTCTGGGGAGCAGAGGAGAGTCGTCCATGTCAATCTCGCCAGAAGCAGCTGCGCAACCATGGTAAGCAAGGCTTCCGAGGAGCAAGGATGTCCCTTTCCATTTTGCTTCAGGCGGTGAAACGGGATGGGCTGCCCCAACCTCCCAGGGTGCCTGTTGCAACTCCAGACTCAACAACCAGTTTAGACTTCCGAAAAATAATCCGTGAATATTCACTAGGAACTGCCAAGGTGACCCAGAGATCTGAACAGGAACTATTATATGCAGCACAGAATCTCTTAATTATGTGTTTTCATCTAGCTTAAGCCTAGACAGCCCTAGTAGGATGTAACGTGTGCTTTATTTTTCTGTTTTGTGTTCTAGTTTTCAATTTGTCATGGCCTTTGGCTAGCATAACAATAAAGATATTTATTTTGATGATGATAATGATAATAATAATAATAATAATAATAATAATAATAATAATAATCACCACTAGTGGAGTCTTACCCAAGCCAGACTCAGAGTTTGCTCACCAAATCGCTGAACTGGTTCAAGGCCATCTGAAAGGTGTGTTTCCCCTGGGCAGCTTCACGGTTATGCTCTTCGATCGTTTGGAGATTGTCCTCCCAGACGGTTCTCCGGAAGTCTTCTGCATTCCTCTGCAAGGAAGCCTCTTGGTTAAGAACGAGCGGACAGAGCCCAGGATCATTCTTGCCTCAAAAAATTAGAAGGCTTTGAGGCCAGAAGAACTCAGCTCATACTCTTTGACATTTTCCAATGAAAATAGGGACATCCTATTCCATACCCTCCAACATTTCTCTGATTAAAATAAGGACGTTCTAAAGAAAAGTGATACCTTCCTGGATCAAATCAGAAACCAGGATGGCTTCTGTGAATCCAGGACTGTCCCTGGAAAATGGGGACACATTTGGTGGTTCTGCCAGTTGCAGGAAAATGGTTCCAGATCAGAATTTGGCTGCACCGGGATGCACCAATTTCTTACCAGTCGAAGAGGAATGTGCATCTTTGTGCATTGTTGCACATGCAATTTTCTTGGAGTTAGAAGGCAGAGGGATTGTTTTCATGCCCTGCCTATGTGTTTGCTGGCTATTGTTGGACAAAGGCAACCTCTGGCCTGTGGGCTGGATGCGGCCCATGAACGCCGTTTTACCGGCCCACGAGTTGCCCACCAACCGAGCCGCCCGCTCAGCAAGCCCCCCGCTAAACCAGTGCAGCGTGGCATGTGGACTTGCCAAGCAGCGCCAGAAATTGCGTCTGCGCATGCACAGATACTGGAAATTGCATCTGCACATGTCCAGATGCCAAAAATCACATCTGCACATGTCCAGACACCAAAAATCGCTTCTGCGCAGGCGTGGTTTTCAGCATCTGGGCATGCGCAGAAGTGATTTCCTGCACCACGGACATGCGCAGACGCGATTTCCAGCATCGTGCTGCGCATGTCCAGTACATGTACGCTCTCTGTGGGCTTTATCCAGCCCATGGCTGGATAACCTTGCCAACGCCTGCTTTACACACTTGTCCATGCTCAGAAGCACATGGCTCAAAGTGCAAGAATTTTTGAGACACAGGCATGGTGTTCATCCTAGTTAGGTTGGAGCAAACTCACCTCACGGTATATTTTATTATGGGTCCTCTTCCAATCTTTCCAGGCTTCATCCAGAGCTGGGTCCCTGGCCATGGTGAACGTCCTCAGCAAGACCAGGACGGTCAATGCCACCAAATGGATCATATCCATATCTGCACAGGAGACAACCTAAACCTCTAAGATAATTTCATGCATGTTTTCTCTCAAGCGAGTATTTTCTCTAAAAAAAAAAGTCTCAAAATGCACACATCTCCCCAAATATATACACCTGCTAAACACACACATTTAGTACATATTTTTCTAAAATACATGTTCATTTCATTCCATTTTTGCATTAATCTCTATGTGTGATGGTGGTGATGGGGGCAGAGATTGGATGGCCGTCTGCCAGGGGTGCATTAGCTGAGATTCCTGCATTGCAGGGGGTTGGACTAGATGACCCTTGGGTCCCTTCCAACACCAGTTGCTCTGTCTCAGTTATTTCACCGCTCTCAAAGGACCACAAAATGTGTCTTCCTGGGCAACTGAAACCTAGCTGTGTTGGATGGAATGCAATTCTGCAGCCAAGTAATATGAAATGCATACACCGGGATAAAGTCTGCATTTAAAAAATGTGTATACTGGAGAAAATAGCGAAATTGCTCTGCAAAAATGTGCACTAAAATGATAAATTGTCAAGAGGATTAAAAAAAATTGCAAAGTGATGTGGAGAACTGTATTCAAGACTAGGGAAATAAGTAACTGAGAGGAACTGAAATTTTCAGGTTTGATCATCCTTAGTGACTCATGAAATTTGTTAGATGAAGTTTAGGGAAATTTTTAATGTTTGATGTTTTATCATGTTTTTAACTTTCTGTTGGGAGCTGCCCAGAGTGGCTTGGGAAACCCAGCCAGATGAGCGAGGTATAAATAATAAATTATTATAATATTCTTATTATTAAATGCTGTTTCTGAATATCAAACATTTGCCGAATGCAGATAATATCCAGCATGAACATTCACAGCAATGGTGCTTTGAGGGGGCGGGGAAAGCATTTTAATTTAAATCTCTCTCTTTATAAATAATTTCCAGTCTGGCTTCCAACAAACCTTACCTTTCTCCCAAGTGGAAATATTCAGAGAATAGGCTCTTGGATGTCTGTCCACACTGTCTGTCTGGGCAGAATAGGTTCCAGTCCCCTTTTTATAAAGAGCGTGTGTATCTAATTTCCTCTCCCACCTTAAGTTCCTGGAAACAATTTGTCAAAACTTAACTGAGCAAAAGTGACATTTCATGGTCAAAGGAAGAGGTGTGATACCTTCCTTCTGAACAATTCGGTGGGGAAAGCCACAGGTGGGCGTTCCAGGTGCAGCTTTCAAAAACCTCACCACGTCACAAATTTAGGGAAGCTTGTTGCCGTTTCAGAAACCGCAATGTCCAAAGGAAGGCAGGCACAGCTTTTTCCTGCATCCAATATTTCTGTAGCGTTTGTTTGGTTTCATATACACATAAAGTAATACATTCACACACAACCATACCCTCCACACTCACACTAATCATTGACCAGACCATAACTGAGTACAAAAAATATGGAGAGGTTTTGGAAGGCTGGGAGGGGCAGTACCTCTAGTGAGGGACACATCTTGCTCCTTCCAGGACAGTTTGTCCACCTTTGGTTCCACTCTGTTCTCAGCTCTCACCTGTGGCTCCTGCAAGCTGTCAGCAGGTGAAAGTGGCCACAATCCTAAGTGGCTAACCAGGTGAGGGGAGCCGATGCGTCTCAAACCCTTGGTGAGTTAGGGACATCCCTGCGTGCAAAGACAGAGTGGATGAGGCCAAGAGTGGGTCCAACTGGCAAGAAGGCGGCTTCTACCTGTGCTGCAGGGGGAAGTGGGGGGCAGGTGGGGCTCGCCCACCTGGGAAGGGACCTCTTCTAGGAGAAGGAGGACACAGCACATCTGACCCTAAACCTCCACTCCCAACTTCAGGAGACGAACGGGCTCAGGAGGAAACCCTACACAAATTTGGAGTGGAGGCCCTAAGATGGCTGGGATGGCACCTTGTACGCCTCCTTCCAGCAACTCCTGCTGCCAAGCGAGTGCCCAATGTCTTGCTCTGCAAGAGGGGGATCTTCATTGCTGGATTCCTAGCATGGCAGAGCTAGTGGATCACCCCTGTTTATATGCTTGTGGACACTCTCAACAAGCTCCAAAAAAGTTGTGCAGTGGTATTTGTCCTTACAGAAGTTTATTGTCATTTTAACTTTTTGCAACTCTTAAATAACGGTAGTTTTAAAGTTTTATCCCTTTTTCTAAACCGTTCCGAGGTTTTTCCACAATCAGAGTGGGGTGTGGATTTCGTGAAATAATAAAATAAATAATCCTGGTTGCATTTCGGTGGTGCAACTTTATTTCATTTTGCTAAATATATTCTTTATTGTTTCCATAAACAGAACATTAACATTATAGCAACAAGGAACGTGCAGGAATGTTCTCATCTACAAAAGAGCCTTGGAGCTGTGCCATTTAGCCAGCACGCGCTTGGCTGCTTTTGCTAAAATACACTAAAAATAGAAGCCACGTATCAATAACATTATCACATTGCATCACTTCCCTTGGAAAGCCCACCGCAATGCTTCAGGTGCTCTGATAACATTAATTCCCACACTCTTGTTGTTGTTGTTGTTCAGTCGTGTCCGGCTCTTTGTGACCCCATGGACCACCAGAGCACGCCCACACTCTTAGCTAGGGAATAAATCCTGTTCAGAATTTCAAGTGATCAGCCACTTACGGTACATTTGAGCCATCATTAATACAGGCCCAGCTATTTTTACAACTTAGATTCCCCGTTGTACCATAGAGCTTTTATGCTAGCCCATTTAAATGCAACCCCCTCATTTGCATGGTCAGGGAGATTTCCCAAAAATCCCCTTCCAGAATAGACTTTGCTCTTGTGGTATGAACACACCAGATACAATATACCACATAATTTGGGACTTCCTCTATTCAGCACTCTTTGGAGAGACCTACTGGCGACTCCTTTGAAGCTCAAAGTATCTACCGGTATTTGCAAAGTATCTGTAATCCAATGTTTGTGGAGGGATAATATTTTTGAAACTACTGAGATTGTTTAAGGATATTTTTAAAGTCAAATTTAAAACTGCTTATTTTTACTTATTGGTGGCTATTGTATCTTTTATATGTTTTATGTATTTCATCTGTCTGGATTACCAATGTTTTATAGATTTTTAATGCTTTTATTGTCTAAATTGTGCCAATAAAGGCTGAATGAATTAATAAATAAAAAAATAAATAAAGGCATCAAACATGTAAACCTGTATCAATTGAGGGCAGGGCAAGAGTGATGTTTGGACTTACTAGCTGAGCAACCATATCTGAGATCTATGCGAAAAACATACACATAAATCTCGTGAAATTTTAACTGAACACCATATCTTCTGTATAATATTGCAAATTAGCAATATAAATCAATTTTAAAAGAAAGTCTGATTGATAGACTGACTAACTGAATTGATAGATAGATTCATTTATTCGTTTCCCTCATGAGATGATCTGTGCTATTGAGATATCAGAACAATTTGGGGAGAAATATGCTAGCCAGAAGACCAGCACCAGTGGCCAAAATGGAAAGGTTTCCCACAGCCATCATGAATTCCAATTCCTGGTAGAATCATAGAATCCTAGAGTTGGAAGAGACCCCAACTGCCATCCAGTCCAAGCAGGAAACACCATCAAAGCATTCCTGACAGATGGCTGTCAAGCCTCCGCTTAAAGACCTCCAAAGAAGGAGACTCCACCACACTCCTTGGCAGCAAATTCCACTGTCGAACAGCTCTTACTGTCAGGAAGTTCTTCCTAATGTTTAGGTGGAATCTTCTTTCTTGTAGTTTGAATCCATTGCCCTGTGTCCGCTTCTCTGGAGCAGCAGAAAACAACCTTTCTCCCTCCTCTATATGACATCCTTTTATATATTTGAACATGGCTATCATATCACCCCTTAACCTTCTCTTCTCCAGGCTAAACATACCCAGCTCCCTAAGCCGTTCCTCATAAGGCATCGTTTCCAGGCCTTTGGACCATTTTGGTTGCCCTCTTCTGGACACGTTCCAGCTTGTCAGTATCCTTCTTGAACTGTGGTGCCCAGAACTGGACACAGTATTCCAGGTGAGGTCTGACCAGAGCAGAATACAGTGATACTGTACTATTATTACCTTGATCTAGACTAGACTATACTCCTATTGATGCAGCCCAGAATTGCATTGCCCAGCCTTTTCTGGCCCCACTGATTCCCACGTTACCTGTTCTTTATGATCCAGTACGGAGTCCCATTCTCAGACCCATAGCCAATGGCCAGCATGGCATGGTTCATTTCCGTCCCGCAACCGGTATAGCTAAAGATTCCTGCACAAAGGAGGGGTTGGGACTGGAGTCAAAGCAAGAACGCAAATTGCAGAAGAGGGGCAGCAACTTCCTGGTGCATGCAGTGAGACCTGAGGCAGCAGCTGGTACTTCTGGGAGAGATCCTTTTCACATGTACTGCTCTCAAGGTGTCACCCATCCTGTGATTTTTGACCTTGTTCATTGCCGGCATCTCCCAGTAGGACTGGGATATATCACCTGTCTGATAGCCCAGCCTTTTCTGGCCCCACTGATTCCCACGTTACCTGTTCTTTATGATCCAGTACGGAGTCCCATTCTCAGACCCATAGCCAATGGCCAGCATGGCATGGTTCATTTCCGTCCCGCAACCGGTATAGCTAAAGATTCCTGCACAAAGGAGGGGTTGGGACTGGAGTCAAAGCAAGAACGCAAATTGCAGAAGAGGGGCAGCAACTTCCTGGTGCATGCAGTGAGACCTGAGGCAGCAGCTGGTACTTCTGGGAGGCTGGGGGAGAGGCTTGTCATCATTGCTCTCCTCT
The DNA here is from genome assembly GCA_900245905.1 of Lacerta viridis. Classification (NCBI taxonomy): domain Eukaryota; kingdom Metazoa; phylum Chordata; class Lepidosauria; order Squamata; family Lacertidae; genus Lacerta; species Lacerta viridis. The sequence continues at coordinate 482,016 of OFHU01003945.1, forward strand.
GGAGTAAGGTTATAGGAGCCAGCTGTGTGTCATGCAGCCCTCCCCCCAGAACTGTGATGATGGTGAGGATGAACAACATTTGTACCGCCTTATGGCTCGCAACAGAAAAATACATGATAAACAAACCACAACGTTCATAATAAAAAACAAAAACAAACCAATAACTGCCCCCCTCCAATAATCAGCCCAAGGCCTGGATGACGAGGAATGTTTTTGCCTGATGCCTAAAGGTACATAATGAAGGCACCAGGTGAGCCTCCCTGGGGAGAGCATTCCACAAACGGGGAGCCACCACAGAAAAGGCCCATTCCCATGTCACCACCCTCCGGACCTCACATGGAGGAGCCACACGAAGAAGCGCCTCAGAAGATGATCTCACTTGCTCTGCACTTTGTGTTTTCAAGGGTCTTTGGACAGTAGTTTCTGGAAATGGTAGGCTGCATTCAGGCTACCAAGTTGGGCATCTGATTAGACTAATAATAATAATAATAATAATAATAATAATAATAATAATACTTGAGCTGTAAAACTGGAAATAGGAAGCATCCTCCTGGACTGGATGGCCCTTGGGGTCTCTTCCAGCTCTAGGATTCTATGATTCAAACAGTCACTGGACCAACAGTACCCACCGCTTGTTCCAGGGACCCTTCATCATTACTTGGAGGATTTATATAGCTATTGATCCTGACCACTCGGTCGGACAATTTGAACACACAGCTTCCATCCTGCAAATAAATGGCAACCAATATTTACATTTCCTATGTAAATATTTTTATGCAAAGGCAGGAATAATTCTTTTTTTAAAATGAAAGTCCCAAGACCTATTTATTTAACAAAATATTTTCTTTGGGCAACAGCACAATGCCATACTCTCCATTTCATTAATATAATAATAATAATAATAATAATAATAATAATAATAATAATAATAAATTTATAATATGTTGGAAGCCACTCTGAGTATATATAAAAAGATAATAAAACATTAAAATAATGAAACATTAAACATTTTTAAAACCTTCCATATACAAGGCTTGGGGGTCACATAACTCCATACCCTCCAACATTTCTCTGACAAAAAGGGGGCATCCAAAGGGAAAGGATTAAATCTGAAACTGGGATGGCTTCTGTAAATCTGGGACTGTCTCTGGAAAATAGGGGCAGTTGGAGGGTTTGCAATTTGCAGTGCATTATACATTTGAATTTGACAGGGTTGGTTGCAAATGATATTCTTATAAAGCTTGCTTTTACTTTATCCCAACAGATTGCACCTGTCAGGGGCTGGACTGAGGAGGAATGGCGGGGGCCGCCCCCCTTTTCCTGAACCTTCCCGAGAACAGGAGGACAGTGTAGATTGCAGAAAGTCATAGTTCAGAGGCTGAAGAGGGGAGAAGCTGGGAAATATTGGGAGAGGGACAGCAGGAAGAGGAAGCACCAGGGGAGGGGCAGCTGACAGACTCAGTGTCCTTGGAAAGCATTCCTGACCCCCCCCCCTTCCAGGACCAGGAGGGCATTGAGAGTAGTGGAACAGAAAGCTCAGATTAGCAGATGCCAGGGTGGCATAGAATTGGAGAGGGCCTTTATTTGGAGCAAGGCCATTATTTCAGGGAGACTGCATTTCTTTGTATCTCTGAGAATAGGTGGTCAGCACCAAAAGCTGCACGGAGATCTCTTGTTAGTTAAAATACTAGGGATTGGTATTTAGGAGGAGAACCCAAAGATAACCTCAAGGGTTCAACACACAAGCAGAGGGTGACCCAGCTGCGGTCTCAGAAATCTGTTTTCTTCCTGGAGACACGCAGAGGGAATCCAGCACGGTAGCCTGTGATTATTTTTCTCCCTTAGAATTATGCAGAAAATGGAGCGGCAATTCTCGCAGAACCCCTGTGGGTGTTCAGAGGCTACCTCTCAAGTGAATAACAAATATTTCCAGGACAACATAAAAAATCCCTACCAACATGAGTCTGACCAAACGGCGGGAGGCAGTGGAAGACAGGAGTGCCTGGCATGCTCTGGTCCATGGGGTCACAAAGAGGCGGACTACGACTAAACGACTAAACAACAACAACATATTCAAGGGAAAACATGTACACTCAAGAAGGTATAAACAAGGCACCCAGGTCTCTTTGGAGATGGGCAGAATCATAGTCCTTAAGACCTGAAACAACCTCCTGGACCCTGCAAAATGAATCCTGCACTCTGAGGATTCTTGCAAACTCCCAGCTGCCCATTCTAGGAAGAGAAGTCTCTCGCTGTTGATGATGGTTTGGCTGCTGCTGTTATTTTGGCCCCTGACTCAAGTAATCCTGATGGCGCTGAGACCCACCTGTGACCTGACCAGACCATTCCCAGTCCAGGAAGATTATTATATGCCAGGGGACCTGATTGTGGGGGGTAATATACCTCTCTCCATCACCATCGTCCTCCAGTTTCCCTTACAGGAATCTCCCATCAACCGGGACTCTGGTTTTCAGTAAGTCTTCCTTTGTCCTTTGTGTCAAGGGGCTTTCCTGGAGAAAGATACAGTCAATCACAGAATCAGAGAGTTGGAAGGGACCCCCAGGGAACATCTAGTCCAACCCCCTGCAATGCAGGAATCTCAGCTGAAGCATCCCTGACAGGTGCCCTCCAACCTCTGCTTAAAAACCTCCCAGGAAGGAGAGCACACCAACTCCTTCTTTGGACACATTTCCTGGGAAAGGAAACGCAACAGGGCTAATCCCGAAATTCAGACTGGGTTTTAGCTGCTAGATATCTAAACTTTGTTTTCTACATCTGCAAGCATTGGGGTTATCCAGGGCCTGATGCCATTATGTGTCATGTGGAGAATGGGGGATGCTATTAGTTCATGGATGGAGCTAGAAAAAATTATGTCCTTTCCTTTACTCCATCTCTGAGATGCAGGGGGAAATGGAACTCCCATTAGCTGGAATGTTTCGATCCAATCCATGGTCCCTTGCTCCCACCGACCCCTAACAATAATGCTTCATTCCAGATCCATTCTTCTTTGAGGAACATCCGCTTCAACAACAGTGCTGGGGATGAAATCTCCTTTGGGGAACATGGGATGGAGTCTGCTGGGTTTGATATCAACAACTGGGTCATCTTCTCGAACAAATCTATGGCTTGGAGGAATGTGGGGTGGATGGACCCTGGGGCTGCTGCAGGAACAGGTTTCGAGATGGATCCAGATGTCATTGTATGGGCTAACCAGGTGGGGACCAAACTGGGTGGAAACAGAGTGGTAGCCACTGGAGCTGCTGTAGCAAGGACGTCCTCTGCTCACTATAACCAACCACCAACCATTGACCCAACTAGGCTTTGGGAAGGAGAACGCAAGAACCCTGTCCAAGCCACCACGCCTCTTTTCTGAAGAGCTTTGAGGCTTTGAGAAGGAGGTAGGGAAGGCACCCTCTCAGCTCAGCACCCAGTGTGGGGGAACTGGTCACACTTGGCCTAACTCCACCTCTGCTTCTATCATACTCAAAACCATGAATATTTCACTCATGGCCAACTGCCTTCCTTTGCAGATACAACCGTTCTCTCGGTGTGTTGAGCACTGCCTGCCTGGGCAAGTTAGGAAACTCAAGGATGAGGAGCCCGTCTGCTACTATGAGTGCATTCCTTGCCCTGAACGGACCATTTCTAACCAAAGAGGTACATCAAGGCAGAAGACTCAAGCACCTGTAGCAGAATGGCAGGTCTGGGGTGGAGGGTCTGAGACACGGACTCCCTTCAACCACAGCTGGCAGGGTCAATGGTCAGGGATGATTAGAGCCCAGATTAGCTGAATTTATTCAGTTAATTGTATTTATATAGTTGACTACAAACCCTCTATCTTGCTGTATTTTAATAAATATAACACTTCCCACCAGTTACGGGTTCATGAGTTTTTTTATAAGGGTGTCCTGGGGAATATTCAGATATCATGTCAGTATTGAAACTAGATTGATGCATCTCTTCCCTAAAAGGAACTGATACCTAAACATTTCCTGTCCATTCCAGGTTCCGTTAGCTGCACAAAGTGCCGAGAAGATCAACACCCAAACCAGTATAAAGACCGGTGTATCCCCAAGAACGTCAACTTCCTTTCTTCTGAAGATAATCTAGGCTTTTCTTTAGCTTCTCTTGCCTTCTCCCTCTTTCTCCTCACGTCTCTGGTGCTGGCGATCTTCATTAAACACCGAGACACGCCAATCGTCAAAGCCAACAACCGAGACCTCACCTACGCCCTGCTCATCTCCCTCCTGCTCTGCTTCCTCTGCTCCTTCCTCTTCATCGGTCAGCCCAGGAAGCTCACCTGTTGCCTCCGACAAACTGCTTTTGGAACCATCTTCTCCGTCGCCGTTTCTTCTGTGTTGGCCAAAACTGTCATGGTGGTTCTTGCATTCATGGCCACCAAGCCAGGAAACATGGCCAGAAGATTGTTGAAGGGACAAACGGCAACTTTGATTGTCCTGGCCTGTTCCCTCATCCAGGCTGTTCTCTGTGCTGTCTGGCTGGTCACTTCTCCCCTGTTCCCAAACTGCGACCTTCATTCTCTACCCAGCGAGATTGTAGTGGAATGCAATGAAGGCTCCCTCACCATGTTTTACTCTGTCTTGGGTTACATGGGTTTCCTGGCCCTCGCCAGCTTCCTGGTGGCTTTCTTAGCAAGGAAGTTGCCTGATAGTTTTAATGAAGCCAACTTTATCACCTTCAGCATGCTGGTCTTCTGCAGCGTTTGGGTCTCCTTCGTCCCAACCTACCTGAGCACCAAAGGGAAGATCATGGTGGCTGTGGAGATCTTCTCCATCTTGGCCTCTGGTGCTGGTCTCCTGGCTTGCATCTTTCTCCCCAAATGCTACATCATTCTTCTGAGACCCGATCTCAACAGCAGAGATAATCTCATGAGGAAGAAGAATCAAGGAATCTAACAATTCAATCAGTCAGTCAATATTACACAGAAGATATGGTGTTCAGTTTAACTTGAGCAGGATTTCTGGTGTATGGTTTTTGTATCAATCTCAGATATAGTTTCCTAACATAGCTCTAGCCCTCCCCTCAATTGATGCAGATTTACATGTTGGTTTCCTTCACGAATTAGTGATGCTTTTATTAGTGCTGGCTCAAATTTAGGCACTGGTCTCTTGGGTTGCATATTTCTCCCCAAATGCTACATCATTGTTCTGAGACCCGATCTCAACAGCAGAGACCATATCATGAGAAAAAAGAATCAGGAAAGTGAACACATCCAATTAATCAATCACAATTTTGCATTATTATTATTATTATTATTATTATTATTATTATTATTATTATTATTATTTGTACCCTGACTACCTTCAGGTTTGCATCATACAAACATCAAATAAAAATACTACTGTTGAACTCCCTCTCTCCCTTTTTGTGTTTCTTTCTGGTAATATTTTTACACTGCATCTCCTTTCTAACTCCATTTTTCATTTACTCCTTAATCAATAGTTTTAACTATGAGTTTTAAATTAATCCTGCTAATGAATTTTATTGTTTACAATGCTTTCTCAATCAAATTACAGTGGTACCTCTGGTTAAATACTTAATTCGTTCCGGAGGTCCGTTCTTAACCTGAAACTGTTCTTAACCTGAAGCACCACTTTAGCTAATGGGACCTCCCGCTGCCGCTGCGCCGCCAGAGCACAATTTCTGTTCTTATCCTGAAGCAAAGTTCTTAACCTGAAGCGTTATTTCTGGGTTAGCGGAGTCTGTAACCTGAAGCGTATGTAACCCGAGGCACCACTGTACATATTTCCCCCATTCTTTATTAAAAGTAGCTTCTTCCTGGTTTCTGGTTCTTTCTGTAAGTTTTGCCATTTCAGCACAATCCATTTATCTGCCAGTCTTCCTTGGCTGGAACTGCATCTTCCCTCCATTTCTGGGTCAACAACATCTGGGCAGCTGTGGTCGCATACAGAAAGATTTTTTTTATCATGTTTAGGTATCTCTGCACCTAATATTCCTAAAAGAATTCCATTTATTCTAGTCAGCTTAATATAGTCCTTGGTGAGCTTATAAACTTGTCATCAACCCCAACACAAACTCTTAGGAATATAAATGAAAGAAAATCAAGAAATATCTACCTACCTAGAATCTGTTGGAAGCATTGGAAGGCAACTCTGGTTGCATGGAAGGCAGGCTGGTGGGTCTGTCTGCATGGAACAGCTCTTGCCATCAGGAAATTCTCCCATATGTTTCCTTGGAATCTCCTTCCTTGCAGTTTGAAGAAAGGAGATTCCAGCTAAGCATTCGGAAGAACTTTCTGGTGTTAAGACCCCAAAATAGCTTTTAAAATAGTATATGGCAGGGACGCCCAACTCCCAAGAGACTGCAATCTACTCCCAGGAGAAAAAATGGCAGTGATCTACCCATGGGGGGGGAAACAGGTCAAAGTTGTGAGCTTTTTTAGGGGGGCACGTTGAAGTTATTTACATTTGGGGGCACCAAATTTGCAGTCCAATTTGTTAACAGGAACGCTGAAAAACGCTCACCAAAAACACAGTTGGGCAGCGATAACTCCGCCTTCCGTTTTAGCGATCCCTCAATAATGAATGACACAGTGTGGGGGCAGGGCTGGAAATGAGCAAATGATTGGCTGCGATCGACCAATATCACCCGGGGGTCAACCTGTCAATCACGGTCGACCAGTTGGACATCCCTGGTACAGTGGCACCTCTGGTTAAGAACTTAATTTGTTCTGGAGGTCCGTTCTTAACCTGAAACTGTTCTTAACCTGAAGCACCACTTTAGCTAATGGGACCTCCCGCTGCCGCTGCGCGCCAGAGCACGATTTCTGTTCTTATCCTGAAGTGTTATTTCTGGGTTAGCGGAGTCTGTAACCTGAAGCGTCTGTAACCTGAGGTACCACTGTATATGGAACCTGAACAAGTGAGAGAATATATGATTAAATGGAGACAAAATATATAACATTTCAATGAGATGTTGTGAAATCTGAGGGGGGAAAGACAATAGGCATTATAGACTTTGAGATCTCAATAGATCCACCTTTCTTAAAAATAATAATTAAACTATATACCACAAAAACTGTATACCACAAAATGAACATAATGAATTGGTCTTGTTCATGTCAATAGCACCAGAACACTATGTGCAAGTGAAGGGTACCAATGATACCATTCAGAATTTTTTCTTAGTGGCAATATTAACATATTTTTAGAAGGTTGGTGATGAAGAAAATGTTCATGATCTTTGGTGGTTTTTCTCCTCTATTCTCATTGAATAGCTTTGATAAGTAATTTAAAAACCTTGCAGATGAAATAGCTTGGTATCAGACCTTCCTAAAGCTGTTTGGGCAGCTTGATTAAAAGGTCAGAAAGTGGTTCAGACAAGGAAAGAGGAAAAGTCGGGTAGGAAGGATCTTTGTGGGAGACTGGGAGAAGAGGTGGGCACCCAGCTGAGAGCGGGGGGAGTCTGCTTTTCTATGTGTGGATAAATGATAAGATATGCACCATATAAATGTTACCCTTTTTCTATTCTTTTCCCTCTTTTTCTTTTCCATACAATTGTGTTTTGCATTTTCTTATAAATGAACTTGAATTTTATTGTTTAATGTGTAAAAAAAACACCTTTCAATAAAATTGTTATGCCAAACATGGTCAATGCCCTCCCATATTTTCAGACAGGAACCCTTCCTGGAAGGTGAACCTGGGACCTTTTGCATGCAAAGTGGGCACTCAGATATTGACCTATGGACCTTTCCATTAAAAAGCAATGTTCTGATTCTAGTCCCTTTGATTTGAATGAATAGTTTTGATAGGCTTGCCAGGAGACTGGTCCATCTAGGCTGGTATGGCCTACAGCGAATTTCCATGGTTCCAGATAACATGTTTGTCATTTTCTCCTAAGGTGGTGCAAAAAGAACTTAACAGCATGAAATCTCTTTCTTCCCTGAAATTATCACAATAACAGTCATTCCTGTTGATCCTCTGGAGACTTACACCCATCGAGTCAATAATAAAGCAAAATACAGGACAAAACAGTCTTGTGATAATAAGAAAAATAATCATGTTGAGCTGCTCCATTGATGCCTGAGTTATCTCTCTGACCTAAACCCCCAGCTGAAATTGGTAGTTTTCAAATCAGGTTCTGCAAAGGTGCAACTGTTGTTTCAAGGGGAATATAATCTCTCTCTGAGCTGCGGATGATTCGGCTGCTGCTCTTGTACTGGCTCCTGCCTCAAGGCAGCTGCTTGACGAAGAGGACACAGATGCCACCTATGAAGCCCTTTCAACTCTACGAAAACTTCCATAGGGAGGGAGATCTCATTGTGGGTGGGAATTTACCCCTGTTCAGGGCCGTGGTCAAAGACCTATCCTTTAAAGAGTATTCCAGAGAACAGGACCGTCCTGAGTTAAAGTAAGTTTTCAGACAGGTAGGGCTCTGAGTTGGAAACTGGGTTGCTCTCCCCCCCCCCAAACTGGAATGCTGTTAATCTTTCTTGTGCAATCTGGGGACCTCCTATGGTAGGGCAGGAGTGGGGTGGGATCTGCTGTGGAGGTTGTAAGGAGTAAAATATCTCTACAGCAATTTGCTATATATTCTCCCTCCCAATGTCACCATTCCATTGAGTAAGAAATCACTGCTTTGCATCCAATTGCTTCCTTATTGTTCAACATCACTGTTAATTTTGTGAGATTCAAATGTTTCTATCTCTTCCCAGTTAAACCCATTTCCATGATTTTCTGGGGTTCTTCCAATATATTATTATTATTATTATTATTATTATTATTATTATCATTGTTGTTGTTCAGTCGTTCAGTCGTGTCCGACTCTTCGTGACCCCATGGACCAGAGCACGCCAGGCACGCCTATCCTTCACTGCCTCTCGCAGTTTGGCCAAACTCATGTTAGTAGCTTCGAGAACACTGTCCAACCATCTCATCCTCTGTCGTCCCCTTCTCCTTGTGCCCTCCATCTTTCCCAACATCAGGGTCTTTTCCAGGGAGTCTTCTCTTCTCATGAGGTGGCCAAAGTACTGGAGCCTCAACTTCAGGATCTGTCCTTCTAGTGAGCACTCAGGGCTGATTTCTTTAAGAATGGATAGGTTTGATCTTCTTGCAGTCCATCATACCCCACTCAATTAGTTGGGATGCCCCAGCCACTCTGCGCGGCTTCCAACATATATCAAAACATAATATAACATCGAACATTGAACACTTCCTGACACAGGGCTGCTCAACTTTTCTATCATTCCACCCATAACCATTTTACTCGCATCACAGGCTTATCCCCAAAAACTACCAGTACATCCTGGCCTTGCAGTTTGCCATCAAAGAGATCAACGAGGACCAGACTCTGCTCCCCAATGTCACTCTGGGTTCCCGTATCTACACAGAATGCAATTTTGCAAGCAAGACCACGGAGGCCACCCTCTCTCTGCTCTCCACGCGGAGACAAATGGTGCCGAACTACAAGTGCGACAGTCGGGACCAGCTGCTGTCCGTCATTGGGAGCCTAGACTCCACGACTTCAAGACAGATGGCATCCATCCTGGGCTCCTTCAAGATCCCGCAGGTGAGGAGAGCCACTTGCAGAAGCTATAAAGATACAAAAACCCATCCTCTGTAAACTGCCCACTTACCCATCCCTGTGGAGAAGCCTTCCCTCTTATCTCATTTTTTATCCATTTTTATCCCTTAGTTTCTTTCTCCAGCCCAATGAATGCATGTCCTACTTAATGCCATTGCATATTACTGTTGGTATTGTTCCACCTCTCTCTGTGAGAGAAGAATTCCTTTTTGAAAGACAATGAAGCACTCCTGCCCCAAAATTTACTCCCCCCCCATCAATTTATTGTGCATAGCCAAAGGCCTTTACAATGTACAGCAGAGGGCAAGGCAAGGGTTTCCTCTGAAATCACACAACATACCCTATAAAAGTTTACAGCATAACATTTTAAAATTAGAAAGCATTAACAGCTTTTAGCTGCCAGAGCAAATTTGGCTGCAGTTGACAAAATTTACTCACCTGTTGCAGTTTCCTAAACTACCATGTTGACCCAGATAATAGTTTCATTCAAACTTTAGACACATGGAGGAGGGGGAAATGACAGAGTGAAAAATATTGAAGCATTACGTTCAATAAAAATTATATGGGAGGTGGGGGTGGGGATATGATTGCATTATGCAAAGTCCAGGGAATCCAGAGTCCTGCATTCTGAATTCTGAAAAGGACAACTTTCAGTTGGTGCTGAATGTGAATTTTGGGAGACAGGCTGCACTTTAAGGATGGCATTTTGCTCAGTCTTCATTGGAAACTGCAAGTAACTCCTTGAAAGCTCTGTTTTTATGATGAACTTTTTATAGACGGAGGCCTTTCGTGGATGACTTTAAAAAATATTACAGCCAAATGAAATCGTGGGGAGCATTTGAGATAAAAGCAACAGAAGGAAAATGACAAAATAATTGCAACAGGGATGCTTTGTAATGTTTAGTGTTTTTATATATGTTGGAAGCTGCCCAGAGGGGAAGAAGAAGAAGAAGAAGAAGAAGAAGAAGAAGAAGAAACTTTTTGTAATAAAGATTGAATGCAGTAGAAAAGTTACAGGTAGGCAGCCATGTTGGTCTGCCATAGTCAAAACAAAATAAAAAATAAAAAAATTCCTTCCAGTAGCACCTTAGAGACCAACTAAGTTTGTTCTTGTGAAGAAGAAGAAGGAAAAGAAGAGTTTGGATTTGATATCCCGCCTTATCACTACCCGAAGGAGTCTCAAAGCGGCTCACATTCTCCTTTCCCTTCCTCCCCCACAACAAACACTCTGTGAGGTGAGTGGGGCTGAGAGACTTCAGAGAAGTGTGACTAGCCCAAGGTCACCCAGCAGCTGCATGTGGAGGAGCGGAGACGCGAACCCGGTTCACCAGATTATGAGTCCACCGCTCTTAACCACTACACCACACTGGCACACGAAAAGTTCTGAAGAACAAACTTAGTTGGTCTCTAAGGTGCTACTGGAAGGGTTTTTTATTATTATTATTTGCAGTAGAAAAGGTTTGAGTAAAGACCCTGTGGAGGTGCTGCTTCTGGTGAAAATTTTCAAAAAATGTAATAAAAATTTGTTTGTGTATAGTTTTGATGGAGGACATGGTGGCAGGAACTGAGAGGCCTAGAAGGCATCACGGAACGTTCAAATTATGTCTCAAAGGTCGCTTTCAAAGCACAGTTCTTGCTCTTTTCAGCTGGGTTATGGCTCCTTTAACTCTGACAAGGAAGACAAAATGGTATCATCGTCTTTTTGCCACATTGACCCCAACCAAGTCCTCCAGTACAGGGGTTTAGTCCAGTTACTCCTGTATTTCCACTGGAATTGGATTGGACTCCTTGCTTCGGAGGAGAGCTGTGGCGAAAACTTTGTCCAGACTCTGACCCCCCTCCTCACCCAGAACGATATCTGCGTGGCATTTGCCAGAAGGGTCGTTCCAGAAACGGTGGCTTTTTTGCAGCATGGAAGAATATGGATGAAACATGTTTCGGATCTTTTCAAGAGTGACGTCCAAGTGGTGATTGTCTTTTTGGACTCCAACACCATGCGGAACTTATTGGGTCCCATGTCTGTCATGGAAAAGCTCAACAAGATCTCAGCCAAGAAAGTTTGGGTCCTGACAGCCCAGTGGGATTTCGTCACCGAGGGGTCCCAGAAGCAATGGAAGCAGCTGAAATCTTTCCATGGGGCCCTTTCCTTCCAAATCCACTCAAAGGAAGTGCCAGGATTCGCCCAGTTTCTCTCAGAGTTAGATCCACACCAGCCACAGGCAGATGTCTTCCTCCGCCGCTGGTGGAGAGTTGTGTTCAACTGTGAGTTTCTGGGATCAGGCCTCATACCTTCATGGAGCAAGAGAAAATGCACAGGAGAGGAAAAACTAGAGGACCTGCCGGCCTTCGTGTTCTCGGTGACCATGACTGGCCACAGTTACAGCATCTACAATGCCATCCATTCCGTGGCCCATGCATTGCATGACACCATGCGCTCACCTGGATCCAAACGTGCAGTGATGGGAGGTGTCAACGGTCTTCCAAAACTCCAGCCATGGCAGGTAATGTCCTCACACTGCCTAGTTTGGTGACTTGATTGGCGCAGCAAGAATATTGCAGAAGCTGCAACAGGGATGGGGAACATCAGGTCTAGGGCTGCATGTGACCCATCTGGGTTCTCTTTCTGGTCCTCAGAACTCCCCAGTAGGGCTGGACGAGATTTAGTTTTCAACTTCAGGATATACTGATATATCACCATGTCTGAAATAAGGGAGGAGCTGGTTTTCAACTTTGTGATATATCACCAGCTAAGCATTGCAATATATTGATATAGACTGCCCTCCTTAACAGTCACCCAGCTTTATGGTGATGGGGAGAACATTGCAGGAAAGGACCATGTCGGCATGTGTGCCCTGTGCTGTGTTTCTTGCTTTCCTTCCCCACAAGGACAAAATATGCTGCTTCTGTCTTCATCTTGTTTTGCCCTCTCCACGTCCCCACCCACCCAGGCACACCCTAATTTTGGGAAAGGCAGGCTGGGGCTGCCATGTGGGGCCCTGTAGAGCAGCGGAGCTGCTTGGGTTCCCACAACGCATGTGCTCCCACTTACACAAGCACCAAAAATGGTGCCGCAATGGGGAAATCCCAACTTACTGTAACAGAATTCTGTGTAAGGGGTTCCACCAGGGAAGGGCAGAAATAATGTGGCTGGTCAAGTGAGCCGTGGATCAAAAGGTCAGAAACCAGTGTCCAAGGGAGCCAGACCGACTTTGCCATCACCCCCCCTCCCCATTTTTTGGGTGTCTCTCCACGTCCCCACCCACCCAGGCACACCCTAATTTTGGGAAAGGCAGGCTGGGGCTGCCATGTGGGGCCCTGTAGAGCAGCGGAGCTGCTTGGGTTCCCATCAACGCATGTGCTCCCACTTACACAAGCACCAAAAATGGTGCCGCAATGGGGAAATCCCAACTTACTGTAACAGAATCTCTGTGTAAGGGGTTCCACCAGGGAAGGGCAGAAATAATGTGGCTGGTCAAGTGAGCCGTGGACTCCAAAAGGTCAGAAACCAGTGGGTCCAAGGGAGCCAGACCGACTTTGCCATCACCCCCCCTCCCCATTTTTTGGGTGTCTCTTCCATTTCAGATTCTTGCCACTTTGAGGAAGACTCGGTTTAACAACAGCGCTGGGGAAGAAGTCTCCTTTTCTGAACATGGCAGGAGACCAGCTGGCTATGATATCCTGAACTGGGCCTTCTTCCCCAATGACTCTTGTGCTGTTGTGGAAGTTGGAGGTCTGGATCCTCAGGCTCCACCAGGCGAGGACTTCAGCATCAACCCAGACACCATTGTGTGGGATTCCCAGGTGGGGCAAAATTAGGGCATAAGGTCAAGGCTCCCATCTCTCCGCAGCCATCTCTACCTGCCCTTTCTTTCATGGTGGGATCAGTGGGGAAATTAGGATCCCTCCTTCCACCCCACATCTGCACACTGCATTGTGGGGGTGCTGTTCTCCAGACCAGATCAAACCACAGTCTCATTTTGTCTTGAAATGTGGATTACATTTGATGAAACTTGATCTGAGTCTTCATTTTTGCAACATTTAAAGAAACTGCAAAGTTTTGAAATGGATCTGGCACTCCCAAGCTGATTGTCTCTCTCCATCAATAGGGAATCTCCCGTCACCTCTTCCAAATCCTGTTTAGTTTTTGGGGTTTCTTAAAATCTTTTTAATCAAAGCAAAGCAGTCTTGGTCCACAATGTTCCCCCAAATCAGGCATGTCCAACAGGTAGATCGTGATCTATTGGTAGATCACTGGATGTCTGCAGTAGATCACTGGTAGATCATTGACTCCTCCCAAAGAAGATGAACAACTGTGGCTCCCCTAAAAAAAGCTCAACATTTTACCTCCTCCCTTGAAAAAACTCAACAACTTTGACCCAACCCCCCCCAAAATGGGCCTTCCTCCTTCCTAAAAAATGCTCAACAACTTTGACCTGAACCCCCCAAAAGGGGGTAGATCACTGCCAGTTTTTAACTCTGTGAGTAGATCGCAGTCTCTTTTTTTTTTTTACAAAGAATTTATTGGTTTTCCAGATCAAAAAACAACAAATACAACAAAGAAACAACAAATAATAACAATCATACAAAGAAAAAAAAAAACTACAAACTACATCAACATAATAAAAGAAAACAAATACATACCTTACACACAGGAACACCAACACTCCAACTATTAATTATAATCTTCTTCCAAATCTAATTAAGGGGGACTTCCCCCGTTCTCTCTCCTGCGTTCAATTCAAATTTACTTTAGTAACTTTTCTATTTATTTTAACAAATCATTCACCAATATTCATAATTTTCATAATCCCATCTCAACGTCTTATATCTTTTAACTTCTAAATATAAAAAATACAACTTCATATTGCAAATCTTAACTTCTTATAACCTTTTCTATCTCTTATTCCCATAAAACTGCTGCTCTTATTACTTCTAATTCATACCTTACAAAATATTAAACCAACACAATATCATAAAAACAATCCAAGTATTTCTTCTTCCAAATTCCCTTTTTACTCTCTGACGTCGGGGTACCGTGGTAAGCCTTCCTGATTAATCATACATATTCTTTCACCCTATCCCTCTTCTTGCCATTTTCTCTCCTCCCATCACAGTCACCCACCCAGCCTTCCCCCCAATTTTTTCCCCAGCCATTGTCCAGAATGTCTTCTTTTCCATGATATCCAAAAACAAAGATATTGTCCCAAAGCAACTTTGCTGAACTCTTCAAAGGAAGTAATACATCACCACCATGCATCTCCACTTCAGTCTTCAAATCAATTTGTGGTTGTAGTTCCCAAAGTTGTTGTTCCTGCATTCCTGGACTCCCACTCCAGAAAGCCGATATAACGTCACAATAAAAAGCCCCAGACCTCTCACGTCGATAGGACTTTTCTTCTTTTTGGAGTTGCATTTTTTCCACTTCATATAAAATTCCTGAGGATCGCTCTCTAATAATTCCTTTAAGTTCATTAGCAATGTTCTTCAAAGCAGTTCCAATCTCAGAAAATCTTTCAGTAACATACTGGTTCAAAAGTTCCAGTTTCAAAAGGACTGTCTTTTGTTCTAAAGTCATTGCTGGGTCAGGAGACATTATGAAAATGAAACCAAAGAAGGCAGAAGAAGACAGGCAGTAGCCAAGTTCAGTACTTTTCCAACTTCAGATCTCAAATTACAGCCGCCATTTCTCCCTGATCAGAGTGCAAAAAGTTTTTACTTTATATTCCACGTTCTCTAAGAGGAAATACCTCTAAATTCTCAGTTCACCCCTGAATGGGGTTTTTCAGCAGATCAAACACAAAATCAGCAAAAAACATTTGTATCAGCCAAAAGTAGCAACAGCCAGATACAGTGTTACATTCTTCTTTTCGCAAGGGAGAGGAACGGACCTCCTTTTTGACGTTTCTCCCCAACAGCCAAATAAGTCAATTTCTACAGCCAATTCAACTCCGTACTCACAGCTTACGGGTTTCTTCATTTTGTAAATCCAGATAAGAAGGAACGAGGTGCTCATATCGGCGGCGGCCGCCACATGCTTCCCTGGTTGGGGACAGCCTCCACAGCCCCACGCCGTTGCCCATTCACTCGGGCGACCCTTTTACAAGGGAAGCCCGAGAATGGGGCAGCGCGGTAGATTGCAGTCTCTTGGGAGCTGGCCAGCCCTGCCCTAAATGATTCATTTCTTATATGAGCCTCAGTTTTTGTGGTTCTCTATAACCTGCAGAGGTATGGAAGAGATTTGGACCACTCAAGTAGATAAATCCCTCCAAGTCCTTTTTCACTGCAAGACAAGCGCATTGACCTTGAGCAGCAAAACTCAGCAATTTCACTCTTCCCTTTCAGAAGATCCCATTTGCCAGGTGTGTGAAGAGATGTCCTCCGGGGCAGAGCAGAAGAGTCCCAGAGGAGAAGCCAGTTTGCTGCTATGAATGCATTTGTTGCCCAGAAGGCACCTTTTCTAACCAGACAGGTATGTCAAATCCAGAAACCCATACGGAGGTGCAGGAGAAGGGTGGCTTGTGGAGAGAGAGAGAGAGAAATCCTGGAGGAGGAGAAGTGGGAAAATCCCCTGCAACTTGGATTTGGGTTTATGGTTTTACCTGTTCACAAAGATGTCATGAATTTTGGGCAAATGATTCCTACGTCGCAGAGGTTCGACTAGATGCCTCTTGGGGTCCCTTCCAACTCTGAAGTATGACTCTGGGATTCATCAGAATAGTTATCAAAAGTTTAATAAGTTTTAAATCACTGATAATTATGAGAAACTGTTCCATATTTTCATAGCCTCTGTTTTAATAAACATACATACATTTTAAAAGCATGTTAAAATGGGGTGGGTGGGTATTGGGTTGTTCTTGTTTTCATTTTGATTATGTGTTTTGTGTTTTTACATTGTGATTTTATCCTGTGAACTGCCCTAGCATAAGTAGCTGTGGTTAAAGACTCAGCTAATTGAGTTAGTTGAGGAGGGCTGCACTAAGGAGGAATGGTGGGAGCCTCCCCCTTCCCATGCTCCTGATCAGGATCCTGAATCTTCCCAGGAGCAGGGAAGTAGTATAGATTTAGAACAGCAGTTTGCAGAGGGACATAGTTCAGAAGGCAGAAGCTGGGAAATACTGAATGGGGAACAGCTAGGTGAGAGAGAGAGAGAGAGAGAGAGTTAACAGATTCACTGTCTCTGGAAAGCATTCATCTGCTCAGCCCAAGGTCAAGAAGAGCTGATAAGGTGGCAGCACAGAAAGCACAGTGGTTACGAGATCAGGTTACAAGATGCGGGTAGTGACGGTGGGTGACTAGGGAGGAAGTGGGTGGAACCCTTAATTGGGAGCACCGCCATTCCTAAGGAAATGCATTCTTTGTTCTCTCACTGTGATCATTTAAGTTTCTAACTGGCAAGAAGACTCCTTTTCCTTTGTTCTGTTTATCTACTGCCAAAGAGGGGAGGAAGCCAGTTCCCTGAAGCCTGACAGATTGGCAACCGCAGTTGAAAACACAAATGGCACGTGTGATATATTTCAATTCTGTTTCCTTATGCCAGATGCCGTTCAGTGTACCAGCTGCCCTGAAGACCAATGCCCAAACAAGGACGGTGACCAGTGCCTCCTGAAGAAGATCAACTTCCTTCCATACCAAGAGACTGGGGGTGTTCTTTTAGCCTCCCTTGCCCTCTTCCTCTCTCTGATCACACTTGTCATGCTGGCAACCTTCATCAAACAACGGGACACACCAATCGTCAAAGCCAACAACCGCAGCCTCACCTACATCCTCCTCGTCTCCCTCCTGCTCTGCTTCCTCTGCTCCTTCCTCTTCATCGGTCGACCCAGGAAGGTCACTTGTCTTCTCCGACAAACTACTTTTGGCATTGTCTTCTCTGTTGCCATTTCTTCTGTACTGGCAAAGACGGTCACAGTGGTCCTGGCTTTCATGGCCACCAAGCCAGGAAACATGGCAAGAAAACTGTTGGTGAGACAACCAGCAAATTCTATTGTTCTGATTTGCCCCCTTATCCAAACTGCTATTTGTGTTGTTTGGCTGGCAAACTCTCCCCCATTTCCAAACCTGGACTTCCATTCCATAGCTGGAGAGATTGTAGTGGAATGTAATGAAGGTTCAGTCACCATGTTTTATAATGTCCTGAGTTTCATGGGTTTCCTGGCCCTCGTCAGCTTCACAGTGGCCTTCCTAGCTAGGAAGTTACCTGATAGTTTTAATGAAGCCAAGTTTATCACCTTCAGCATGCTGGTCTTCTGCAGCGTTTGGGTCTCCTTCGTCCCAACCTACCTGAGCACCAAAGGGAAGATCATGGTGGCTGTGGAGATCTTCTCCATCTTGGCCTCTGGTGCTGGTCTCCTGGCTTGCATCTTTCTCCCCAAATGCTACATTATTCTTCTGAAGCCCAACCTCAACAGCAGAGAGCATCTAATGAGGAAAACAGGAGTCTAACCCACTTCAATCTTCCCTGCTAGTTAAATTTTCACAAAATTGTGGGATGTAAAACTTATAGCAGTCATGTACAACATTCTACATTGGACATGTTAGGGGATGTTTTGTCCCACTCAGGAGAAGACTTCCTGTTTCCTCCTGAGCTGGGACAGACTTCAAGAGGGTGTGGTCTGTTGTGCTAACATGGAGGATCACACGGCCTCCATGTTTGGATCAGTGTGTCTTCTCCATTTTGTATGTTGCTGTTTGTTTGGAGAAGGGACTGCTTAGTTGCAATCACTTAACTTCTTTATGGAATAGTTCTAGTTGTTATGTAACCTAAGCCTGCCTTCAGGGATATGTCTGTGAACCTGAATGAATCGTGAGTAAACTACTTTTATATTAAGTTTAATCAGATTCTCGTGTCCATTCTTTTTAAGAAGGATTAGAAGGGATCTTACCAGGAATCTGAAGTAGTGAAGCTCAGACAAGCCAGCAACAAGTTAACCGCTTTGTAATTTAAAAGAGGGGATGTTTGGAACTCTGCTAGAATATGGAACTTGCTGGAGCAAGTTAGGAAGGATATGATTAAATAATGTATCCTCTCCTGTCTCCCTAATCATCCCCCCAAAAATGAATCACAGTCTCCTAGTTATCAATTCAAACTCTCCCGTCAAATTCTGCAGTTGACAATGAAAGCAGGTTTGGTTACTTTCCAAAAGTCTAAACAATTGTCTGTATTTCCCCCGAATATCCTTTTTCTCTCAATCAACAAAAACTGTGAAAAACCAGAGAGAATTGTGCCATTCTATTCAAGTGTTGAAGTTGCTGTGTATCCTCCCTTCCTTGGAGGTTGGTCATCTGCCTGAGATTCCTGCATTGCAGGGGGGTTGAGCTAAATGACTCTTGGGGTCCCTTCCAACCCTACAATTCTATGGTTGGCTCTTTCCCCACCCATTGCTTCTTCCCATGGGCAGTGGGGGAGCCCCATCTCTGAAAACCTAGCTGTGTCCCCTTCTCCAAAGGGATAATATATCTAGCATTCTGCTCCAGAGAAAGGCTGGAGGTTGCCAGACCACAGAGAGTTCCAAGTGAGACAGGTGGGAGCCAACGGAGGCCTTTTATCCCTCTGGGTCCAGGCTAAGTCTGCCAGGCTCTACCCCCATGGGGAGGGACTTCAGAGTCTTAAAGGGTCGACTCTGTGGCCTGAAGATGCACATACCACCTCCTCCATCCCAGAACCTCCCTTCTAGGGCAATTCCAGGCTGGTGATGGGTAGTGGGAGGCACTTGGTTCTTCAAACTCAAGGGAAGGTGCCTGCGAAGTCCCAGGCCTTGGCCACATATGCCCGGGGGGGGGGGCAGGTCTGGGAAGTTCTTCCGTTTCTGAAGAGGTGGCTTGATTTGCCTCTAGAGCAGCCCTTTTAAGGACAGCTTGCAGGAGCAATAAGTTAAAAAGTTCAGGGGACCACATTTCTACCTGACAGAATGCTGGGTACCAAAAATGATTATAACTGTGTGTGTTGCATGTGTGTGTTGGGTCAACTTAGCCCTTTCAATTCGTATGCTGTCAGTGGGTTCTGGTTATTATCTTGTTGGGCTGTTTATGTACGAAAGAGGAGCCACCCCAGGGTGAAGGCATCCTCTGTTATTTGTCCCCGTGTCAGTTGCAGCCTGTTGATTAGCTTTCATAGTACAGGTGTTATCCATACAGTTTGGTACCAGTCGACCATGTTCATTCCAGACAGATCTCTCTGGTTTCCAGTAGGGTTATAACGTTTTTACAACCTGAAGCTTAATTAGACTAACTTTTGCCTAAAAACAAAGGTGTAGTGGTATTCTTACAAGCCCCCTCCAGCCAATTATCCGCCTCTGAGCCCCAATGGAGCTTTTAACAATGCAGAGGAGGTTTGCAGGAACCCATAGCACGACCAAACACACAAATAAGCTGCCACCACTCCCTTCCTGTGAAGCCGATAGAAGTTTCAGGGAGTCACACTTCTACCTTAATTACCCAGACTTCACACCTTGGCACACTTTACCGTGTAGCCAAATAACACTCATAAAACCTGGTAGGGTCCGAGTTGGTCAGGCGCTGGACTCAGCTTCACTTTAACCAAAGGCAAACAAGGCAACAAAACTATAGTTCAAAAGTTTATTAAAAAGAAAGAGATTAAAACAAAGGTTACACATTTCTTAGAAAAGAGTACAATCAGAAAACAAATACATTGTAAAATATAACTAACTAAACATACTCACAAAATAGGCTTTAACTAAAAGGAAAGAAAGTTGTTCCTGGCTCTGCCCTCCGGCTAGAACACAGTGGGTTTCTTGGGCAGCCGGCCGCTGCCCACAGCTGAGATAACAGCCCTCCTGGTCAACCCCCAAAGCCCACAAGAGTCTGACAATTAGCATCCTTAAACACGGGATTGATATACACAATTATCCCACGCGGGGTTCCGATTTTTCCCCAATCACAAACGATCTTGAATATGCATCCTCCAATGGCTAAGGACCCTAGGCGTATTTCACTATTGTCAAGTAATTAACACAGCTGTGCGAATGTTGATTCAAAAGGCTCCGGGTGTCTGGTTCCTCCCTAATTTCCCAGCCTCGCTGTTTCTAACTTAATGGTCACTGTTTGATCTTTAACTCTCCCTCCCAGCTGTGTCAAGGTTGCCACTTAGCGTAAATCCACATTCGACTCCAGATAGCCCCTTAAAGGAGGATGAGGGGAAAGTTTATCTTAAAGGGAGAGCCAGGCACGACGAGCAGGCCCACATTCTCAAAATGCCAATATACTTATACATGGCAACCCCTAATTCACCCCTGGAGAGGCCTACTCGCACTACAAAAGGAATGAACTGTCATTTCCAAATCTTTTGAAAAAAGGTCACCCCAAAATCCATGAATCATTTTTGTATATGTAACTGTATAATGTATTCTTATATAATACAGGAAAAAATTGAGTTTACAAATTTTCTAATACTTCCACAAAGTTTTGTACATTGTAAAGGTAAAGGTAAAGGTACCCCTGACCATTAGGTCCAGTCGCGGACAACTCTGGGGACGCACGCTCAAAGACAGCTTTGGTTGCGCTAACAGACGATCTCTGTAGACAGCTGGATCGAGGCGGTTCGGGCCTGCCTGATTCTTTTAGATTTGTCAGCAGCCTTTGATATGGTCGACCACGATCTTTTGGACCACCGCCTTGCGTGGGGATTCGACGTGGGGATCAGGTCGGGGACAGAGAGTGGCGCTAGGGAGGGAGTTGTCGCCGCGACACTCCTTGGTGTGTGGAGTTCCGCAGGGCACAATCCTTTCCCCGATGCTTTTTAATATCTTTATGCGCCCTCTTGCCCAGATTGTCCGGAGTTTCAGGCTGGGCTGTCATCAATATGCTGATGACACCCAGCTTTATCTGTTGATGGACGGCCGCCCTGACTCGGTCCCGGACACACTGGCCAGGTGCTTGGAGGCTGTGGCTGCATGGATGCGTGGGAGCCGGTTGAAGTTAAACCCTTCGAAGACAGAGGTCCTCTGGCTGGGTCGAGACGACATGGGGTTGGGAGGCCAACTCCCATCTCTTGCAGGGGTGCAATTAGTGCCAGCGCCTTCTGTCAGGAGTTTGGGTGTAACCTTTGACGCCTCACTTTCTATGGAGGCGCAGGTTACAGCTACAGCAAAGGTGGCATTTTTCCATCTCCGCCGTATTAGGCAGTTGGCCCCCTACCTCTCTCGCCCTGATCTGGCCACAGTGATCCATGCGACGGTCACCTCCAGACTTGATTATTGTAACTCGCTCTACGCGGGGCTGCCCCTGAAGCTGACCCAGAAACTCCAGCGGGTGCAGAATGCCGCGGCGAGGCTCCTTCACCGGGTCTTTGCCGCGGGACCACATTCATCCAGTGCTTTACCAGCTGCACTGGCTCCCGGTGGAGTACAGGGTCAGGTTTAAGGTGCTGGTTTTGACCTTTAAAGCCCTATGCGGCTTAGGACCCTCGTACCTAAGGGACCGCCTCTCCTGGTATGTCCCATGTAGGACCTTAAGGTCCTCAAATAATAATCTTTTGGAGGTCCCGAGCAACAAAGACGCTAGGTTGGCCTCAACTAGGGCCAGGGCCTTCTCAATATTGGCCCCGACTTGGTGGAACAGTCTATCACAAGAGACCAGGGCCCTGCGGGATTTGGCATCTTTCCGCAGGGCCTGCAAGACGGCCTGGCCTTTGGGTTGGTTTCTGTTTGATACTTATGCTTCATTCTTTTATTGGTGGGCTATTTGAAAATGAGACTGCAGTTTTAATTTTGAATTTTGAATTTGTATTTTAATCTGTATTTTAAATTGATTGTTTTTATGTTTTTGCTGTGATTTTAATTAGTGTTAGCCGCCCTGAGCCCGGTTTTTGGCTGGGAAGGGCGGGGTATAAATAAAATTATTTATTATTATTATTATTATTGGCCAAGGGAGCCGGCGTTTGTCCACAGACAGCTTCCGGGTCATGTGGCCAGCATGACTAAGCCATGGAAACAGCGTTTACCTTCCTGCTGGAGCGGTACCTATTTATCTACTTGCACTTTGACGTGCTTTCAAACTGCTAGGTGGGCAGGAGCTGGGACCGAGCAACGGGAGCTCACCCCGTCATTGCGGGGATTCGAACTGCCAACCTTCTGATCGGCAAGCCCTAGACTCTGTGGTTTAGACCACAGCGCCACCCATGTGCATCCCCTCTTATTGCTTAGAATAAATCAAGGTTGCAGTTGGTCTTGGTTTCTGCTTCAAGCACCATAAATTTCCCGCATCCATTTGGTTGTGTGTTGTGTGCACAGATGGGATCTGGAGGATGGATGGCTCCCACTTCCAGGGATTCTCCAAGACAGTTTTAGGAAGTTTCAGACAGCTGTAAAAGTTCTAAACAGTTCCTTAAAGGTTTTTTAAGTGCTCATACTTATGAGTAGTAAGGTTATGTATACAGGGCCGGTGCTAGGGTTTTTTGCACCCTAGGTGAGATCACCTTCTGCCCCCCCCCCGCCAATCATATTTCAAACACAGATGTTATTGTTCAGTATAATTTAGGAACATGAGAGTTGCCATCGTTTTCTTGCTGTTATTGTTAAAACAACAGGGAGTAAGAAATCCTCCCAGATCTACTGCAAATCAGGCAGAGATCTGCCCATAGATACTGATCTACCTTTCTGCACACTCTTGCCTTAAGGGACAGCAGACCAGAGAGGAAAAGTTATCTGACACACTTCATAAATGGAGAAGCAGTGCCGGTATCAGCATTGATTTCTATCAAAATCTCACAAAGTCTTGCAAGATCTCTCCATCGCCGCTGCCGCTTTGTGCCAAGAGATGCTTGGCGGCGGGGAATGGCGGCACTTCCTGGTTTGCCTCAAGTGGTGAGACAGGAAGTGCCGCCCCTGTTGGTAGCCATCACTGGCTTTTGGGGGAGCGAGTTCCATAGTTTAAATATGTGCTGTGTGAAGTAGTACTTTTTTAAATCCACCCTGAATCTTCTGATGTTTGTCTTCTTTTGATGTCCGTTGGTTCAAGCGTTATGAGGGAGAAAAACTTCCCCCTAGCTGCGTCATTTTATGAACTGCCATCATGTCCCCTCTTGCTTGCCTTTTTTCTAAACTAAAAAGTCCCGAAGGTGGCAAACTTTCTTCCTGGAAAGTCCCTCCACCCGCTTGACCATTATAGCTATATTGCAGGTATTATAGTTAATGCATTGTGGAGATGGTTGGATGGGGAATCCCTGCCCTAATCTTAGCTTCAGCTGCACAAAGCTTACCTGGCGCCGTTTTGAAAAGACACTCTGCACATGTTCAGAGACACACTAATCCTGCGGTAACCCTTTGCTTGTTGCAGAGCTGAGCTTTTGGTTTAGTGACGAAGCCCTGTGCCAGTGTCCCTGTTGCACGGCCTTGATGTACTGTACAGACGTGCATGTCTACAATACGTGCAAAGAGCCGGCAAACAAAACACACTATCAAAATCCAGTGCGCCACCGGCTAAGTCAGTCCTCTGTTATTTTCTCCGGTTACAGCCTCCCTGGTTTCAGAATGGGGGGGAGGGTCACATTTATAAGCCCCCCCCAATGGATCCGATGGGCACAAGACCCCCAACCAATTTCAACCCAGAGAGGAGGGGAGGACAGGAAGCAAGCCGTCCCCTCCCCTCAAGTGGAACGGGCCTTTAAAATGGGGAGGGGTCAGAGCCACGGACTTTGAGCCCCCTAAGCTATTGGAGACAAACTAGGGAGGGGGGAGCAATAAGTTTTCAACTCCCCCCACCCCATATTAACTCCTTTAACAATAAAGATAATTTTATCTGTTTGTTTTTAAAAGGCGGGGGTCCAACTCTGTTGCTCCTCCCAACATTTCCCCCTTGGTTGAGGAGGGGGCAGTTGCCCCATTGCACGTCCAGCTGCCGACCGCGCTGAGGACTCAGCCCCTCCTCCCAGGTGCGCTCGCTGGCGCTCCAGCTGCTTCAGACGCGTTCGCCACGCCTCCCGCTGGGCTGGTCCCCCCCTGAACACGCCCCTTACGCCCCCCCCCGGTGTAGGCCAATCAGCGCGGGACAAGGGCGAGGGGCGGGGCGGGCGAGGCAAATGGCGGGGAGAGGGGAGCTCCTGTGCTCGCGAGAGTGGCAGACCACCTGCGCCAATCCGGGCGAGCCATGGGGAAAGGAGGCGGGGAGAGTGGAGCTGGGGAAGGCAATAGGTCCCAAAGGCAGTGTCGGAAAAGGGGGAGAGGGGGCGGGGTTTAGTGGGATGTGGTCACGCCCACTGGGTGGGGCAAGGCAAAGCTGGGAGGAGCCTCTGGCTTGACTTATTTCATTATTGTTACTATTATTAATGAGTAAAGAAGTATTAATTTGGGGGGAGGGGAATACATTACACTACATTAGAGTCCAATCACTGCATTTCAATCCATCAAATCTTTATTACCAGCATCAGTAAAGTGGGGTACAGTCATTTTCAATCTGGAAAACGTTTTGGAAAGCTAAAAAGTAAAGTATATATAAAAGTCTAAAAGAAGGGTTTAGGAACATTCAACGGATGTGGAAGAGAATAAAAGGTTCGTATATAAAGACTATGGCTATACAATTTACAGAGCACTTTCATATGAGTCTTCATTAAATCTAGTTTAATAATAATAATAATAATAATGAAAAGGTGTTGCAACGCAGGAGTGCAGGGAAAAGAAAACTCCTGGCACTCATTCTTTCTTGCTACTGAATTAAAAGATTTCTCCTTTTTCTCTTGGGGGGGGGTGCTAAGCAGTCACCCAAAGGGGAAACAGGTCCCCCCCCACTTAGAGAAAATGGACTGATCGGAACCTGTCTGTGACATCGGCTCAGAATCCCCACCTCCCTTTGCAGTTGAAGCCGCAGACTAGGCCCAACCGCCTTTGGGTTGCAGGACAGCAACTACTTGTGATAGCCAGCGATAAAAAGTCTCGGCCGACTCCAAAATGGTGAGGGGACCAACAGGAAATTGCTAGGGGAGTTTTGAGTCCTTTTATTCTGTTGCAGTTGCAGAGAAAGGACGGTGGGGGGTTGGGGGGCCGCCCCAGGTGTCATTACTGAGGGGGGTGGCAAAATGACAGAAAGCCAAGCTTAAAAAATAAATTGGGCTCACCAAACTTTTTAGTTTTGGCTGGGGGGGGCAGTACTTCCCGGGGAGTCTGCGTGTCACAGCCATGCGTCTCTCCTGGGAGTGACATGGTGGCTTGGGAGCCTGAGGGGGCGGTGGCAGAGGGAGGCTCCAGGCAGTGCCCCCCACCCGCAGGACCCCCGTGTTGAACCGGGCACCCGATCAGCTAGCTATGCCCCATGGCGCCAGGGCTGTAGGGCTTCCCTGGCTAGCGACTCAAGGCGGGCAGGAGAGTTTGGCTTCTGGGTTCCTCCCTGTCTCATTTTGGGCTTCTGTCTTTCTCCTCTCTCCCCACCACCACGGCCACCACCTCTGGGGTCCTGTCACTGCCAGCAGTCAGCCTCGGAGAGTCTGGAAGACGGTGGCAGACAGCCGGATCTCCTGAGTCCGGATTGGGTAAGTGGCAGCGGCCTAAGCAACGATTGGCAGAAGGGGAGGAGGGCCTTTTGAGGGCGACCTCCCCCCCCCCCGGGTTATATTAATGGGTGCCTTGAGATTTAATGTTTGGTTGTGTTAATTGCTTGTCTTCTGCATCTTTTCATTGCAGGTGCCAAAACTGTCACCGTTTAGTTCCATAACGTCACTAGCCTCAACGGAATCATTGTCTTCCCTCGATTCACTTTTTCGATTCAATCAATGAGGTACGTAGCAGACAGAACTGGAGGGAAGCCCTGCCGAGTTGCACAAGGGCAACCCTGAGGCTGGGGAGGAAGAGGAGGAGGAGGAAGCTGGCCGGCCGGCCGGTTGTGAGCATGGGGGCAGACAGGCAGGGGGCTGCTAAGGGCAGGCTGTGCTTGCTGCCCCACTTGTCCTGATGGACCAGCCCCCCATGGCGCCAGGGCTTTAGTCTTTAGGACTTCCCTGGCCAGCGACTCAAGGCGGGCAGGAGAGTTTGGCTTCTGGGTTCCTCCCTGTCTCATTTTGGGCTTCTGTCTTTCTCCTCTCTCCCCACCACCACGGCCACCACCTCTGGGGTCCTGTCACTGCCAGCAGTCAGCCTTGGAGAGTCCCGAAACCTGTGGCCAAGTGGACGAGTCACAGGAAGAACCATGCAGCCCCCTGCAGCTTGAAGACGGTGGCAGACAGCTTGATCTCCTAAGTCCGGATTGGGTAAGTGGCAGCGGCCTAAGCAACGATTGGCAGAAGGGGAGGAGGGCCTTTTGAGGGCGACCTCCCCCCCCCCCGGGTTATATTAATGGGTGCCTTGAGATTTAATGTTTGGTTGTGTTAATTGCTTGTCTTCTGCATCTTTTCATTGCAGGTGCCAAAACTGTCACCCTTTAGTTCTATAACATCGCTAGCCTCAACGGAATCATTGTCTTCCCTCGATTCACTTTTTCGATTCAATCAATGAGGTACGTAGCAGACAGAACTGGAGGGAAGCCCTGCCGAGTTGCACAAGGGCAACCCTGAGGCTGGGGAGGAAGAGGAGGAGGAGGAAGCTGGCCGGCCGGCCGGTTGTGAGCATGGGGGCAGACAGGCAGGGGGCTGCTAAGGGCAGGCTGTGCTTGCTGCCCCACTTGTCCTGATGGACCAGCCCCCCATGGCGCCAGGGCTGTAGGGCTTCCCTGGCTAGCGACTCAAGGTGGGCAGGAGAGTTTGGCTTCTGGGTTCCTCCCTGTCTCATTTTGGGATGCTCTCTTTCTCCTCTCTCCCCACCACCACTGCCACCACCTCTGGGGTCCTGTCACTGCCAGCAGTCTGCATCGGAGGGTCCACAATCCTGTGGCCAAGTGGACGAGCCACAGGAAGAACCATGCAGCCCCCTGCAGATGGAAGACGGTGGCAGACAGCTTGATCTCCTGAGTCCGGATTGGGTAAGTGGCAGCGGCCTAAGCAACGATTGGCAGAAGGGGAGGAGGGCCTTTTGAGGGCGACCTCCCCCCCCCCCGGGTTATATTAATGGGTGCCTTGAGATTTAATGTTTGGTTGTGTTAATTGCTTGTCTTCTGCATCTTTTCATTGCAGGTGCCAAAACTGTCACCGTTTAGTTCCATAACATCGCTAGCCTCAACGGAATCATTGTCCTCGTTGGATTCTTTTTTCGATTCAATCAATGAGGTACGTAGCAGACAGAACTGGAGGGAAGCCCTGCCGAGTTGCACAAGGGCAACCCTGAGGCTGGGGAGGAAGAGGAGGAGGAGGAAGCTGGCCGGCCGGCCGGTTGTGAGCATGGGGGCAGACAGGCAGGGGGCTGCTAAGGGCAGGCTGTGCTTGCTGCCCCACTTGTCCTGATGGACCAGCCCCCCATGGCGCCAGGGCTTTAGTCTTTAGGACTTCCCTGGCCAGCGACTCAAGGCGGGCAGGAGAGTTTGGCTTCTGGGTTCCTCCCGGTCTCATTTTGGGCTTCTGTCTTTCTCCTCTCTCCCCACCACCACGGCCACCACCTCTGGGCTGGTTCCTCTATCCTGTCCCGGGCCAACAGTCAACCTCTGAGGATGAAGATCACCTGGTCCTGGAGGAAGTGACTACCAAGGAGGACAAAGCAGAAGAGCCAGGCACCCCCGTGGAGGAGGAGGAGAGTGACCAGGATGATGATGAAGAACAGCGCTCTCAGGTAGGCTGTGGTGTGAGTGCGGATTCTGGGAGGTGCCTAGCGGGGCTCATAGCACAATGGCAGTGGCCCTGAAAGGCAAGAGAATGCTCTCTCCTGGGAGGCTCATCTGGCGCCTTCAATACTTATCTTTAGATGCCAAGCAAAGACGTTTCTCTAGAACAGAGCTTTGCAAACTGTGTGTCGTGGCACCTTAGGGCTCCTCCCAGGGCTGGAAAAGGGTTCGTTTAATTGAATCGCTGTGTTGCAAAATGAGGACTGTGTCCATAGTGTGTCCCCAACATGAAAAGCTTGGAAAGTTCTGCTCTAGAACCAGGCCTTTGGCTCATTGAACAATCCATGGCCAAGCTTTTCATGTTGGGGACACACTATGGACACAGTCCTCATTTTGCAACACAGCGATTCAATTGGCTTAAGAGTTCGTTTTCGTTTTTAATACATATGCTGTGTTTTGATTTTGTATTTTAATGCTGTAAGCCGCCCTGAGAGCTTCAGGTGAAGGACGGCATACAGATTTAATTCACCTGATTGATTGATTGATGATCATGGCAGTTTCCAAGAATCTGGAGGTGAATTGTTTATTTTTCTCACAGGTCTGCGACAAGGAGAGGCCTGCAAAGACCCCCGGCTGCCTCCCCCTCGGGTCTCTCATCTCTTGGATCCGGAGGGTTTTCCGAATATCATCACTGGCAGCAACAACACCAGGGCAGAGGGGGCTCTGCACACGGCTGAGACGGTGGATGCGGCGACACCAAAGCTCTGTGCATCCTGGGGAGGGAGGAAATCTTTAAAGGGAGCTGCCTTCCTTGCTTTGCCAAGGACTACGATGAGTCCTGGTCTACTGCTCCTAGTTTGTAAAATATTATATTTTAATAATTTTCTGTTTTAGGAAGTTATGTTTATCTCACAACATGATCGGCTGGAGGGAGACAGGAGTTAGGTTTTTGAGTTTGATTGCTTTGTCATGACTATCTATTAACCATATCAATTCTAATATTGAAGGCTACTTTCAAGTTCTTTATATTCAGTTTTCTATGCTCCATTTTCTACATTATGCTGTAATAAGCGCACTCCATATCACTTCTTTCTCCTAAGCTTTGTATAGCAATAAACTGAGAACTTTAAGTTCTCTTCTGTAGTCTGTTGGCTTACCTTCTGTACTTCATGTAATAATAATAATAATAATAATAATAATAATAATAATAATTTATTATTTGTACCCCGCCCATCTGGCTGGATTTCCCCAGCCACTCTGGGCGGCTTGCAACAAAAATCAAATACAAAAATGTAAGCTCTGTTCCCTGCTCCAAAGAGCAGCAACTGACCTTAGCCAAGCGTTGACTGGAGACCAATGGAGTTTATTGCATTGTCCAGGATGTGACACATTGTGCAGTGATGTTGAGTGGATCAACAGATGACGAGTGAGCAAGCAAACAGTTCAGGATTGGAGGAGGGAAGCAATGTGACAATGCCAAATAGTTGTGTTCCCTGCCTGCCAAACCTTTTAACAGGATGCATCGGACATTCTGGACATTCGATTCCAGAATGTATGCCAGAGCGTCCAGACAGGATTGGTGAAACTGAGGTACTGTCCAAGCCAGGGGAATCCGGCAGATGGGTTCACCAAAGCCTTGAGTTTCCAACGTCATGGGGAATTCTGTGATGGTATGTTTCTGGCGCAAGGGATTACTTACGCTGCCCCTGTGTTGAAGGATGAGAGGGGGTGTGAGAGTGTGTGAGCTTTCAGGGTTAAAAAAGCTCAGCAGTCCGTCCTGCATCACAGGATGACGTTGCACACATCCGGGTATTATGTACGGGTCTCTGTGTCACATGATATGTGTTATGTTGTAAATCAGTCTGTCGTAGGCTCCCAGCCAGGATGGGAGTGTTTTCTCCTGGCTGCGTGCATTTCTACAGCTCTTAATAAATCTTTCCTTTTAATGAGCCAGGAATTGCCTTGACTTATTGCCAGACCAATGGATTTTATTGCACTGGCCTGGATCTGACGCGTTGTGCACTGATGCTGAGTGGAACACCAGTTGAAGAGTGACCAAGCAACAAGTTCAGCATTGGAGGGAAGCAATGAGACGATGCCAAAGAGTTGTATTCAATGATGAGGCATATTTTCCTCCGTCACTCTGCTCGCAAGAGTGGCAGGCCACCTGCGCCAATCCGGGCAAGCCATTGGGAAAGGAGGCGGGGAGAGTGGAGCTGGGGAAGGCAATAGGTCGCAAAAGGCGGAGTTGGAAAAGGGGGAGAGGCGGGGCAGGGTTTAGTGCGTGGTCATATATACAATGATTCCAATTTTTCATTTTGGGGTGACCATTTTTCACAACTGAGAAGAATTAGTCCATTTTTCAGTGTTTCTAAGCAAAAGTTCATCCCTTTGTGATACAGGAAATCATTTTTGGTTTTTGGTTTTGAAGAAAAAAAGAAAGTCAAAAAGTTATAACTCTAGTGTTCTACTATGACGCTCCTGGCTGCTGAGAGTAGAGGGCTTATAAAAACGTTGCACATTTTGTTGTCGTTCAGTCGTGTCCGACTCTTCATGACCCCATGGACCAGAGCACGCCAGGCACCCTGTCCTCCACTGCCTGTCCAACCATCTCATCCTCTGTCATCCCCTTCTCCTTGTGCCCTCCATCTTTCCCAACATCAGGGTCTTTTCCAGGGAGTCTTCTCTTCTCATGAGGTGGCCAAAGTACTGGAGCCTCATACACCATGTAAAAGAACATAAGTTTACTAAGCCCCTCTTCTCTCCCTCCCCTTTTCTCTTGCAACAGCAATGTCTCACATAAAAGAGAACCGATCTGTAGAAAGGGCTTCGTGATTTGAAAACAGAGACAAAAAATCTTTAATAAAAACAATTTTAAAAAAATCTGTGCAGTGTATTTTAGTTCTTATGCATCTGGCTTTGTAATGCCTTCAGCTACACAAATAAATGAGCAATGGCAATTAAGCTGGGTGGTGACTGGGTCCTGTTGCCGTCCTGCTCAGCTTTGCACAACGTCCTCATTTTGGCCACAGGCATATATATCCATTCTCTTCTGAATTTGTCATTCCAAACACAGCATTAGCATTGGCTTTTGTACAACATTCTCTTTATTTCATGTCGGGCTTTTCCCCTCAATTGGCACCAGAGTCCTTTGATCATTGGAAGCCAGAGCAGACTGAATATATATCTTTATATGCATAGATAGGAACATACACTCTCTGGCTAATGCCACCCATTCAACCCAGACGTGTAGCCCTTGGGCAGCTTGAAGGTCCTGCCTCTCCATCCTGGTGCATTTTATTTACATGGCAAATATCAGGTGGGGGGTGGAGAAGAGGACAGAAGGAGCTGTCAATCCTCCTGTCTACACATTTCTGACAGGAGGACGGCCAACATGGGACGGGATATGGAGGAGAGGGCACAGCAGGGGCCAAGCCAGACTCGATTCCCATCCTCCAGCCTAAGCTTTGGCCCTCTGAGCATGTACAGAGTGGCATTTCCATGACAGGTGTGTGGGATGTAAACAGAGAGCAGTCAAACCCAACACTGCTAAAGTGGACATGAAGGTAACTCAGTCCTCCAGGCTTAACTTCCTGTTTACCTGGACTGAGTTACAGGAACCAGAAGTAGGTGTGGTCTTACCTGGGAACAAGATCCCAGGTTCATTCACCATTTTGTCTCCGTCTGTTCATGAAGCAACAAGGATGTTCTCCTTGGCTCCCAGCCAAGAGAACAAAGGAAGATATTTTTCCCTATGGAAGTAGCAACCACATGTAAATACAGTGGTACCCCGCAAGACGAATGCCTCGCACAACGAAAAACTCGCAAAACGAAAGGGTTTTGCGAGTTTTTAGTTGACTCGCGAGACGAATTCGTCTATGGCTGTGTTCCGCCAGACGAATTCATCTGGCGATGTACCACTGTAAGCCGGCCCCGGAGCCGCGTGGCGCCGCGTTTTAAGGCTGCAGCGGGTTCGCTCACTGCAGCCTTAAAACGCGGCACCGCACGGCTCCGGTGCCGGCCGGCGCCCCTTCCGACCGGCGCCCCCGGACTTTTTTCCCCATAGGAACGCATTAATTAAATTTTAATGCGTTCCTATGGGAAACGGTGCCTCGCAAGACGAAATTTCCACAAGACGAATTAATTTCGTCTTGCAAGGCACCACTGTACTTTTTACTAAGCATGCCTGCCTTCTGAGAAACGCTATGTAACTCAGGAAGTAATGTGAGTAAACTCTTTTTATTCATTTAAGATATATTGTGTCGTGTGCAGTCTTTTAAGAGGGATAAAGGGGAAATATATACCAGGAACATATATATTATAGAGGCTTTAGCAAGCCTGTGCAAGCGCGTCTGCTGTGTGTGTTTTAAAAGGGAATGAAACTCTGCTAAGTTTGGAGCTTGTTAATTCAAGCTGGGATGAGATATATAAAGTAATATATCATCATCCACACTCCTAAGTATTCCCACAAGGTGGAGGCAAGCAGGAGGAGGATCAAGGTCCAAAAGGAAACGATGCAGAAGGCCCTGAGAAGTGGTAAGGATGGTGGGGGCAGGTGAGCTGGAAATAAGGCCAAGATATTTCACATCTGGCGACCAAGGCACCCCTTTAGCTTCTGATAGTACATGGGTGGACAAGTCTAAAAAGCCCAGGACACAAATTTCCACAGCCTTCTAGCAGCTATGGTGGTTCCTTAACTAGAAGAGATGTATTTAGTGCTAACTCTGGAAGTGTTGACTCGATTCTGACCAAATGAAGCCTCCTAGAGCAAGAGAGAGGTAAAATAATAAAACTAGTAATTATTATTATTATTATTATTATTATTATTATTATTATTATTATTATTATTATCAACATCTGCTTTTTCTCATCTTCACCAATCTCAAACTCCTCCATTTCCAGGTGAAAATGGAGAATGGATATCAGGCTAGATGAAGAGGAGTGGTGGAGATGGCCACCCTAAGAGGCGCCCAGGGAGGGAGCAGAAGAAGATAGTATGGACCCAGGTCCTTGGTGGTGGGAAACAGGAGGAGGAGGAGGAGGAAATATTGGAGGGCAAGGAACAGGGGTGAGCAGATGCACCAGCCCTGAACAGAGACAGGAGAGCCTGATAGACCCCCCCCCTCCTTCCCCTGAAACCAGGTGTTTCATCCATGTCACAGAGCAGAAAACTAGACATTGACAGAAGGGGTCTCTTGGCAGCCACGGTAGACAGCAGGACGGGTCTGATACGGAGAAAGCGAGCTTCTGGGGAGAGGAGCAGGCACCCTGGGCAGCAGGTCAAGCCCCGAGGGAGCACACTTTAGGGTTCTCCACGTGTTTCTGTTTCATACTAATAAATGAACTGATGAAGAAGCTCGCTGGCTGCCTGGTTTCTCTCGGCTATTGCCAAGTGTGTTGCTTGACAGCTCCTTTGTGACAGGACCCAGTTGGAGAGGCGTGTCCTCCAAGAGGACAAACAGAAGCCACCAAGGGTCCACGTCGCCCCGTGTTGTTGGCACAACTTGGCCAAATTTCTCCAGAGGTTGCAGCCTGGCCTGGCCAGAGATCTACAAATATCTCTTTGTGGAATGAGGTCCATCCCTCCCAAAATGGGGTACTTTCCCAAGTTAAGCTTTTCCAGGAGGCCTCTGGCCTCAAGGTGCCCAACCCTTTACACGTTGGTTTCTCTGAGCTGGTGGAAATAGCTGCTGTCAAAAGCATTGCAGGCGCAGAGGTTCTCCTCAGAGGCCTCCGATGATGCTTTCTCCTCCTTGGCCAACAGGGTCTTCTCCTCGGCCAGGAAGCTGGGCACCAGAGATGTTGAGCCAAAGGCTTTCTTCTGCAGATCGGGAGAGTTCCCTGCATCCTGTGCAGACGGTTGAGAAATGGAAGGAAGCCACTGAGAAAGGACGGATCCAGATTTATACCCAAGCAAGATGAAAAGAAAGAAATGATAAAGAAACCACAAATAATGATTTAAGGCAGAAAGGCAAGGGGCAGAGTAACCTTATTTGTTTTGTTTCTGTTTTTCTTGTAAGGGTTATAGGAGCAGGAGTTGATCAATAGACACCCCTAGCTAGCAGGACCAGTGGGCAGGGTTGGTGGGAACTGTAGTCTAAAAACAGCTGAAGAAAGACCCAAATTCAGGTAATGCTGCTCTAGTGGCAGAGAGCTCCACAGGACTGGAACGATGACACTAAAGGCTGCTGTCAAATGAGCCTCTCCAAACTGGGGAACAGCCAACATTGGTCCTGCAGCCGCAGGTGGATCGCGATGATCAAGCTGGAATATGAGCTGGTCCCTGTTCTCTGCGCTGAGTGATGGCAGCTCCATTAAGGGGGTCCGACGCACAGCCCACTGCCCACCATTATGGGACTGCCCAATTCCCCCGCTGTCCTACCTTGGTGAAAGGTTTCTTCAGCCCCTCTGGGGAGACCATGGCAGTCTGTTTCATGACGTCCCACCAGAGCACACCTGGCTTCTTTGAGCTCCTTTTCGCAGGCCCTGCAACAAAACCCAGAGAGAGAATTTGCACACTTTTTTAAGGCAGTGAAACACGAAGTATTGAAATCAACTTCTAAAATGGAATTATTTTGTGGAATATTTGGGGGGGGGAAAAAAACATCATGGTTATGTTAAAATGTATGCAGGATTTGAACGATAGCAACAGATGAGAATTTGTCATTTTAAAATTTGGAATTGATGTATAGAATGGATAAAATATCAGTAATATAGCAGCTTTATAGAACGCCGTGGAATGTGTCAACAGATATGAGAGATTTGTTCTGGTTTCATTTTAAAAGAATAGGTTAAAATTGGAAATTTAATAAAAAAACATTATTTAAAAATGGAATCAACTTATTAAAAAAAAACCAAATGAAGCCAATTAATAGCTAGCTAATGGATCCCCCCACCAATTTA
This sequence comes from Lacerta viridis, assembly GCA_900245905.1. NCBI lineage: Eukaryota > Metazoa > Chordata > Lepidosauria > Squamata > Lacertidae > Lacerta > Lacerta viridis. The sequence continues at coordinate 517,113 of OFHU01003945.1, forward strand.
CCGGTTAGGCAGCTGGCTAGAACCCCGATTACAACCGTGGTGAGCGTTCCCAAGGCACCGTAGTAGAGGTAGGAAATAGCGTAGAAGTCATCCGCAACGGCCGACCTGCAAAGGGAGTGAGATGGTGAGATCCACAGGAAGGGGAATAAATGAGTTCCGGCTCCTAAATCTGGGAAGAAGTACAGAGGAGGGTGACCAGGATCATCAAGGGTCTGGAAAGCAAGCCTGATGAGGAACGGTTGAAGGAGCTGGGTATGTTTAGCCTGGGAAAGAGGAGACTGAGAACAGACATGAGAGCCATCTTCCAATATCTTAAAGGCTGTCATAGGGAAGATGGGGCAAGCTTGCTTTTTCCTGCTCTGGAGGGTAGGACTCGATTCTAACTAAACATCAGGAAAAACTTTCTGACAGTGAGAGCTGTTCAACAGGGAAGGGACTCCTGGGGGGGGGGGGGAAGCACAGCGACCCAGAAACCTCCTTGGAGATTTTTAAGCAGAGGCTGGGAGCCATGTCTCATGGATGCTTTAACTAAAATTCGTGCACTGCAGGGGGCTGGAACAGAGGGCCCCCAGGGTCCCTTCCAACTCTAAGATTCCACCAAGATCCCTAGATCCTTTTCACATGGACAGCTAGTAAGCCAGGTGTCCCCCCATCCTATATTTGTGCATCTGGTCCTTCCTGCCTAAGTGCAGAACCTGACATTTGTCCCTGCTTGTCCCTTTAGGGTCATCTGGTTGGTCCCTGTGAGAAGAGGATGCTGCGGTCGATGGGCCCCCTTTGGCCTGGTCCAGCCGTCAGATTCCCGTCATGTTCTCATGGAACCTCCAGCTCCGCAGGCAGACAATTCGTAGGCTATTTTTGGGGGGGGGGCCACTGTGAGGACCAAGATCTTCTCATGCTTGTTATGAACCTTCAGCAATCCCTTATTCCTAGGCTTGTAAGCACATTGAACAGCACCAAAGTGCATTGAGGCGCACTGTAGAATGTCCTTAGCTCTTACAGGCCATAAATGATGTTGCCCCATTACTGAATTCTACTGAATCCTCCTGAATTCTACTCCAGGCAAAGAAATGTTGTTTTGCTGTGTTTTCCTTTAGTATATTATAATAATCTTATTACTTATACCCCGCTCATCTGGCTGGGCTGCCCCAGCCACTTACTTGAATTTGCACCAGAGATCCACAACCGTCTCACCTGTCTGCAACTTCCGTGATGTTCCGGGGTGGTAGCGGGCCGAGCACAATGGTAGCGTTGGCTCCCTCGGAGGAATTGTAGAGCGGGCAGAAGTCTCCGTAGGATGGGAGCACCCCCATGGTAGCGGCGCTGGGCGGGTAGAGGGTGCCCCCCACAGCCACCCAGAAAGAGAGGGCGAATCCCACAAGAAGCCCAGCCAACACACCCTGGGAAGGAAGTAGAGGTCGGGTTTTATGCTGCTGTTGAGCTAAATGTCCCGTTCCCCCGCCCCCCCCCATGAATTTTTGCATAGGAAGGGAGATTCCCCACAGGCATCCAGTTGGCCACTGTGAGAAGAGGATGCTGGGATACATGGGCACCCTTTGATGTCCTTATGGAACCTCCAAGTCCAGGGGCAGTCTATCTAGATTCCTGCATTGTTAGGGGTGTTTTTTATGTTCTTTTGTTCCAATCCTACTGCTTTGTTGCAAGGCCCCTCCATGGCACAGCACCCTTCTTCCAACACCCTTTTATGACTTGAAGGCACCCAAAAGCATCCTCTCGGGTCCTCTTTGGGACTTACCACGGTGTTGCAAGCTGGGATAAACATCCCCAGGATGAAGGCTCCCAGAAGGGGCCCACTGATAACGCCCATGACGGTGAACGAACCCTGTGCAGAAACACAAAGCGGGGCAGAAAAGGCAAGGGTGAGCATGTTGTTGTTACGAGGTTGTCAAGCTGGAAGGTGTGCAGAGGAGGGAGACCAAGATGGTGGAAGGGCCTGGAAGCCAAGCCTTATGAGGAGCGGTTGAAGGAGCTGGGAGTGTTTCGCCTGGAAAAGAGGAGACTGAGAGGAGATAGGAGAACCATCTTCCAATATTTCAATGGCATGGAATGGAAGAGGGAGCAAGCTTGTTTTCTCCTGCTCTGGAGGGTAGGACTCGAACCCATGGCTACCAGTCACAAGGAAGGAGATTCCAACTCAACATCAGGGGAAACTTTCTGATGGCAAGAGTTGTGTGATCATGAGATGGAAGGTGGTGGACTCTCCTACCTTGGAGAGTTTTCAGCAGTGGTTGGGGGACCATCTATCATGGATGCTTTAGCTGGGATTCCTGCATTGCAGGGGGTTGGACTGGATGGACTCATTTTATGATTCTGTTAGAGGACTCACACCTCCTTCCCAAAGCTTGGCAACTGCTTACCAGGCGCCCAACACAGGGCAAGCTGTCACAATGCCCTAAAACCGCCTCTGGTCAAATTCGCCTTTTAAAGTTAGTGGCCTCCACTGCCTCCTGTGGCGGGGAGTTCTGCAGATTAACTCTGTGAAGAATGACTTTCTCTTAGCTGTCTTAAATCCTCTGTTGGCTGTCTGAGAGTCTCATGTCATGAGAGAAGGAGGAACACTATTCTCTGTCCGCTTTCTCCCTGCCACGCACAATTGTGCAAACCTCTATCGTGTCACCTCTAAGACACGAGTAGCAGCTGCAATCTGAAAGTGCCAATCAGCTCCCAGATAGGCAGCTATGCAGCTTGAGTTGTTAACATATGAGATACAATACAGAAACCGATAAGCCGTGTGTGCGCACATCTGTGAATGCAAACTTTTACTGGTTGCTACAAAGGTGGGTGGAGTGGCCTCCTTGTTGAAACAAGACGAGACAATACTGGGCCGAGCGTGAGAATCAACTCCCTACGTCCTAAAACCAGCTACCGACACACATGACTGGAAGGTGCCTCGGCAGCTTCCAGGCTGGACTACTGCAATGCACCACATGTGGGGCTGCCCCTTGTAGACTGTTGGCAAGAACGCATATCAGTACATTCCCAGGGTCTGGTGCAAAGGGCTGGATTTGTCCTTTCAAAAGCCTCCCAGCCAACCCTCTCAAGCTTGATAAGAAACTGCTACACCAAGCAGTGTAGTTAAGCTGGAACGGGTAGTTAAGCTACAAAAATCCCTGCCACAAGAGGCCAATGACTTGGAGGACTTCAAAAGAGGATGGGGCAAATTCATGGAGGAGGAGGCTATCAGTGGCTACAGATAAAAAGAAGGGTTGGAGGAGCTCCCTGCAACAGGAATCATAAAAGGACCTCCTTCTGGATTTCCTTTGGGGGCACCTGTGAGAACAGGGTGCTGGATGAGATGGGCCTGATCCAGCAGCCAAGCTCTTCTTAAGGAGGACTACTGTGACAGCAGAACCTCCATGCCCAAGAGCAGTCTACCTCTGAATACTAGATGATGGGGAAGCAACAGCTGTGCTCAGATCCTGCTTGTGGGTTTCTCTTGCAGGCTGTCCACTGTGAGAACAGGAGGCTGGACTAGATGGGCCCCCTTTGGCCTCATCCAGCCAGCCAGCCAAACTCTTACGATCCTCTTATGGAACCTCCTGGCTCCAGAGGCAGTCTATCACGATTCCCAGGTTCTTAAGGACAGTTGGCTGCTGTGAGTGCAGGATGCTGAACTAGGCGGGGCGGGGGCAGGCGTTGGCCTGACCCAGCAGCCTCTTCTTGGGTTCTTAAGTAATTTGGCTCCCTGAAGAAGACAGTGGAGAAGTGTGGGCTGCAAAAAACACTGTTGCTATCTCAAATGCAGATTGTGCTTTCAGGAAGAAACACATGAGCCAAATCCTTGCGGAAGAAAGAGAAGAAATTGAGGGAGGGGTCATAAGGGGAGACAGCTACCCAGCCAGATGGGCAGTGCATAAATAGTAATCATAATAAAAATCATTATTACCTGCAACACCCCGCCTCCCAGTAACGAAGACAGCGCTGCGACGGTGATGCACGATGTCCCATAGATCAGTGCTGGAAACGTTAAGAATGAAAGCACAATTTCCATTACTGTATTGTTGCTGTTGTGGTGATGGTGGTGGTTGTTACTGCTAATTTTTCTCATTGGCCATTTTAGTGTTTTGGCCTTTCTGGAGACTGTTGGTTTGTTTACAATCAAGCAGAGTATAATTTTTATGAAATGAACAAACCCTCAGGAGTAGATCTGTTGAAAAGAATTGGCTTAGGATGGTAGAATCGTAGAGCTGGAAGGGACCCCTGAGGGTCATCTAGTCCAACCCCCTGCAACGCAGGAATCTTTTTACCCAACGTGGGGCTCGAACCCACGACTCTGAGATTAAGAGTCTCCTGCTCTCCTGACTGAACTATGGTCTCCTTGTATGCCCAGCCCAGCCCAGCCCAGCCTCCCCACGCTTTGGAGGATGCCCCTGCCAGCCTTCACTCACAGAGCCCTTTGGAGATGAGGGTCAGCTTCCGTGGGGAGAGGTTGGGCAAGTTCGGCTTGATCAGGTCTTCCACGGTGACGGCGGCCATGGCGTTGATGCTGGTGGAAGCTGTGCTGCAGAGGGAAGGAAGAAGGGGCAGCAGCTACAATGGTGTGTCACGGAGGACAAAGCCATCAACAGCCTGAATTAGCTAGGAAGGAGGCTCCAGCCTCAAGAGCAGTCTATCATCAAATGCACTGGGGAAGCAATCCCAAGAGATGGCTGTTGAGCTCACGTCATGCTTTACTGGCATGAGAATGCCAGAGTGCAGTTCCAGCACCTCTCAGGTGGGTGCCATTGTGGACCGACTCTTGTGGAACCTCCAGGTCCAGAGGCTGTCTACCTGGATCCCTAGGTTCTTTGGGGTAATTGGGCCCCTCCAGGGACGAAATGCAGAACTAGCTGATCCTTTGGCCTGATCCTGAAGGCTGTCTGAAGGACTGTATCTTCTCATATAGTGGGAGAGGAGCTTTTTGGGGGTGGCTCCTCCCAGACGACTTTGGAACTCGCTGCCTAGAGAAGCTAGACTGGCTCCCTCCTTGCTGAACTTCTGCTGGCAAGTGAATCCTGTTCTATTTTGATGGGTGTTTTAAGAGTGCTGTGCTGTTTTATTATGTGTCTTTTAATAGATCTTTTTTCATATTTGAATCATATTAGAATCTATTCATGTTAGAATAATCTTTTTCATATTAGAATCTGTCGTGTTGGAAGGGACCCCAATGATCATCTAGTCCAACCCCCTGCAATGTAGAAGTATTGTTTTGATTCTATTAAATTCATGATTCTTTTCATATGTTGCTCACTTTTTGCATTTCATCTGCAGCGTTTTAATTTGCGTGAACCAACACCAGTCCCGTTCTAGAAGAAGGTGGGATAGAAACAGAGGTGTGTGATGTGTGTATTTCTGGTGTTCCTAACTCACAGGGCCACCCCTTTTGAGGCCCCTAGAGATCCTCAGGCTGAGTCCAAGACATTTTGCCACTGCCATTCTGTGTACAAAACCTAACCAGGCTGGCTGTTGAATTTCAGGTCAGCATCCTGCGCTGAACCAGAGTGCCGGAGACCAGCTCATGGAAATACTCAGAATATCTGAATTGGAAATGCTCACTGAAACAACAATCTCCCTGCAGGTAGAGCTGGGGACTTTGGGGGCACCATGCTCCACCCCAGAAGCAGATGCAATAAAAGAAATTTTGTTGCCTTCCCTATTGCTTCTAATATTGGATAGCTTTAGCTATACTCAGGAATCAAAATTTTGTGTCTACTTTGTAGGAAATGTAATTTGGGGAGGGGTGCATTCCGCATGGGGCGAAGAAGGGGTCTTCCATACTCACCTCAGAGTCCCGCTGTATGCACAAGCCAGGAAAAGTCCAGGTACCCCGGGGTATTTCTCAAAGATATCCAAGACCAAATAAGGCATGTACTGAGAGAAAAGGAGAGAAAAAATGTCAATTCTGTTTTGGGGGCAGCAGGAGGGCAGGGAGATGGCCAAGATTTGAAGCTGGCCACAAGATGCACATAGAATGGTGGAGCGGAAAGGGACCCCGAGAGCCATCCACTCCAACCCCCTGCAATGCAGGGAAAATGATAGAATGATAAAGTTGGAAGAGTTCCACGGTTCTATGGGTCGTCCCTCCCCCAAGGTGACTAATAAATTTCTTAAATTAAACAAGCAGGCGTCAGTGATTTCCACCCCACTGCTTTCTTTCTCATTTCTCCCATGTGTGTTCTACCTCCCGCCATTCCATAACATTTTTGCACGACTGCATCACGAGAACTTCTCTGTTTGGGGTTGTTTGTTTGCTCATCCGACCTTTTGTTCTTTCCTACTGCAAGCAGCTTGCTTTGGCTTTCCAAGCCCCACCCCCACCCTTGCGGGTACCTGGTCAGGTGCAGAGATGTATCCGGCCAAAAGGGGGTCGCAGTCCTTGTAGAGGGTGAACATGACAATCCCGCAGCCCACAGCGCTGGAGACGATGAAGAAGAGGCCCACCTGGTTGACAAGGAGGGCTCTGGGGAGGGAAAAGAGGGGAAGCAGAGAGGACAAAAATAAAATTTGAACCCAGGACAGGGAGAGTAGGGGGAAATAAGCAATTTAGGAGCTTACAAAGGTCTGGATGAGGCATGGGGAGCCCAGAAGGTGGCTCAGTTGGTCAGAGTGTGGTGCCAAGATAGAATTGCAGAATTATAGAATTGTCAAGTTGGAAGGGACCCTGAGGGCCATCTAGTCCAACCCCCTGAAAGGCAGGAATCTTCTGCATAATGCATGGCTTGAACCCATGATCTTGAGATTAAGAGTCCCATGCTCTGCTGACTGAGCTACCTTCTCAGTTTGTGGGTTCAATCCCCGTATCGGCCAGCTGCGTACTTCTGTGATTCTGTAATAAGAGGCTTCCGCTGGATCAGGGCCATGGCCCCTTCTAGTCCAGTGTCACGTTTTCACAGTGGCCAACCAGGTGCCCCAAAGGGGAGCAGGATTTGAACACAAGAGCCCTCTCTCCCCTCCTGTGGTTTCTAGCAACTGACCTTCGGAGGCATTAGCCCTCCTCCCAGTGGGGTTAAATGAGGAGAACCAGGCACACTACCTTGAGCTTCCTGGAGAAATAGCTGTGATATAAATGCCCTGATTAAATTAAAAAACTGTGAGGTCTGGCACCTTGCCTGGTCTGTGCAGGAAGGCTCTGGGTCTCCCAATCTATCCCCAGCCAACCTGTTTATCAGCCCAGCACAGCTGCTCTGTGGACCAGCCCAGCCCGGTGCCGATAGCTTTGTGGGGCTGCGGGATTGGCACCTGGGTGGGGTGGCCAAGAGGGTGCCCCCAGGTTATCAAGCCTCCCCAGGAATATAGCTTGAGTCTATAGACTCAAGGACACTGAGTAACACAACTACCTGACAGGTGCCCCAGGATCTGCCATGTGGATCTCAGAAGCGTCAGCCAGCAGCTTCCAAGAAAACAGGACACAAAAATGCAGCACTTTTTTTGGGGGGGAGGGGGGAGTCTATGTTCGCCCCAGTGCGAAAAGTCACCTCGGATTATTCCTTATTAAGGGCTATGTGGGAGCATTTATAATGCCAAAATATATGTCAAATTTATCCATCCCCAAATATAGGAAAGCTAACCAGATTTAATGTTCTACCTTCCCTTCTCCTCAAAGGCAGAAATAATAAGATCCCTGTTTAAAAGTGCTTATTTTCCTGTGACATGGGAGGTGCCATTGTATTATTCCATTGCCCTTTTAATTACAACCTCAGCAAACAGCTCATTACCCCAATTCTTTTTAAAAAAAAAAACAACAACAGGGAGCTCTGAAGCATTCTATTTAAAATACCTATTATCAGATAGAAACCCTCTGATTACACACAATGTGGCACAATTCTGTGCATCTGCTATTGCCCGCAGGAAAACCATGATAAATCAAGACAGCAAGCCTTAGAGAGGCGTTATTATAATTCCTTTTATGAAATCTTATATTTCAGACACGTGGCTCTTCTTCAAATCATTTTAGTAACAACTAAAATTCTAGCACAGGGGTACGCAACCCAAGGCCCGTGGGCCGGATGCGGCCCAATCGCCTTCTCAATCCGGCCTGCGGACGGTCTAGGAATCAGCGTGTTTTTACATGAGTAGTTACAGGTGGGTAGCCGTGTTGGTCTGCCATAGTCGAAACAAAATAGAAAATTCTTTCCAGTAGCACCTTAGAGACCAACTGAGTTTGTTCTTGGTATGAGCTTTCGTGCACACGAAAGCTCATACCAAGAACAAACTCAGTTGGTCTCTAAGGTGCTACTGGAAAGAATTTTCTATTTTGTTTTACATGAGTAGAATGTGTGCTTTTATTAAAAATGCATCTCTGCGTTATTTGTGGGGCATAGGAATTTGTTCATTTCCCCCCACACAAAATAGTCCAGCCCACCACATGGTCTGAGGGATGGTGGACCGGCCCACAGCTGAAAAAGGTTGCTGACCCCTGGTCTAGCTGGTCTCCCTACTTTTATCCGGCTTGTTCTGACAACTATTGTATTCTTAGCCTTTTTTAAACTGCTGGTCTATGACTAACTGATTAATTGATTGATATTCCTTATTATGTATATGCCTCCAGCACTTTGGGGATTCAGTTCTCTCCAGCCCCTCCAACATTTCTTCAGTGAAAATAGAGTCAGCTTTTCTATTAGTTCCCTCTGAAACGGGGAATTGGGAAGCTGCTCAGAGGCACCTTCTAGGAGAATCAGACACAAAAATGCCCCCCTTTTGGGTTGGGGGTCTCTGCTTGCTCCACTGCGAAGAGATGCCCCAGGATATTCCTTCTCAGTTCCCTCCGGCATGTAAGGGCGACACTTAAATGAGCCCTCCCTTCCGGTTTCCCCCTCCCACCGAACTCACAATTTCGCCTCTCTCTCTGTCTTGCAGGCCACGTAGCGCTGGACCTGGGCCTGATTCACTCCGTACATGGAAAGCCAGACCATCGTCCCGCCAAAGATGAAGGTCCAAAAAGTGTAGCGGCTGCGAGGATCCAGGTTAAAGCTGGGGAAACAGAGAGGGAGGAATGTGGGGAAGTAAGACCTAGGAATCACAATAGACTGCCTCTGGGCCTGGAGGCTCCACAAGAGCATGAGAAAACCCTGGCTGCTGGATCAGGCCAATGGTCCGCCTAGTCCAGCATCCTGGGATTCAAGATAGACTGCCTCTGGACCCCCCAGAGATGGTGCCAATGGCGCTATAGTTTCCACAACCCAGGACGTACTCGTTGAAGTTGATTCGGGAGTTGTTGTACGCGATGGCCAGGACTTGTGCAGGGCTCCCCACCAAGATGGTCCCCTGGATCAAGATGGCCACAAAACCCGAAAGCATCACCACCACTTGGAAGACGTCCGTCCAGATCACAGCTTTCATTCCTCCCTGGAAGATGGAGGGGAAAGTTAGGAGCGCCCAAGTCGCCTGGCCGCACAACACACAGAGAAATAAACGCGTCATGGCTGATTGCATCTTTCAAATGTTTTTAAAAGTGTCTCTCTTTTGTCAATTATTTAATTAAATGTTAACATTTTTACATATAAATTCTACATTCCAAATTTGTTTTGCGTTTCTCTTTCAACTTTGACTTCTGGTCGATCTCTCCATGCTGTTCTTAATCCCATCCCATTTACAGAATGTATTCTATTTTTTCTGCCAATTACCGGTAATTTTTATTCATTTTCAAATTTAAAACACTCTCTCAGATATATTCTAGTTCATACCCTTTTACATGCTGCTTATTTTACAGATAGATTAACACCCATTTTTAAGCAAATTCCTTGTCCCTTTACCAACTCCTGCATGTAGATAAAACAAAATTATATCAAATAACAACATCCTGCACTCTAATAAACATTTCACCCAAGACATATTCTCCTTTTTCATATATTATCAGTTTTCTGCTGCTGCTCATATTCCAAATCCTGCTCATAATGTCATCTGATTGTGATATTTTTACAAATATTCCATAATATTATTTCAAATATTCCATTCTTCCAGGAATAGTGCGTCATACTGATTTCTTATTTTTAAGAGTGGTTTTCTTATTTTATTTTCTTATTTTATTTTATTTATTTTCCTGGTAATTTTGTTGCAAACCACTTGGAGAGCAGGTATCCAACAGAATGGGTCAGGGACGAGGTTTGGGAGGACTTTGGCTCCCCCCCCCCCCGGATGGAGAGGGAGCCCCCAAGCACATCAATCACTTAGGATGGCAGTGCCTAACCTTTGGAACTCCCAGCCTCTTGGCATCAGGCAGACGCCCTCCCTGCTCCCTTTTTGGCGCCTAATAAAAACATCCTTGTTTCTCCAAGCCTACCTTAGGAAGGGTGAGGTCATAGTAATTAGTTTTAGTATTTTTATTTTAAAGCATTTTTACCCTCCAGGTGGTGCAATGATAAAACTACTAGCACATTTGCAAAGCTAAGCAAATGCCCCATTCCACCCCTGCTTCCGCCCCTTTTGGTGGCGTTTCCAGGTCACTTCTGGGATCAGTGTGTGTGTATGGTTGCGCACAAACTGAATGTGCATAAATAGAAATTAATTAATGGAAATAAATCAATGAGCCCATCCAATTATACTCACAATGGTTGTGTAGAAGGTGCAGATGATCCCCGTGGAGAGCAGAGAGGCCCAGATATCCAGCCCAGTCACTAGAGACACAACAAAGAGGAAAGGACTGTGAGCTCAGTGAGTAATTTTCAAGCAGAGGTTGGATGGCCATCTGTCCGTGAGATCCTTGCATCGCGGGGGGTTGGACTGGGTGACCCTTGGGGATCCCTTCCAACTCTACCATTCTATGAAGCTTGCTCCACCTTCCATGCGAGAGCCCTTCAGCTATTTGGTGTCTCAGGTCTCCTCCAGGCTGAACATACCCCACTCCCTCAACCATTCCTCATCTGGTTTGATTCCAGACCTGAGAGACAACGCAAGACTTACCTTGATTGAGGATCAAGGCTGGAGCATAGATGACAATCCCGGTATACAGCATCTGTGTTGGATGGGGAGAAGGAATGGATTTAACATCTGCATCCATGTCTTAGAACAGGGGTAGGCAACCTAAGGCCCGTGGGCCGGATGCGGCCCAATCACCTTCTCAATCCGGACCACAGACGGTCTGGGAATCAGAGTGGTTTTACATGAGTAGAATGTGTCCTTTTCTTTAAAATGCATCTCTGGGTTATTTGTGGGGCATAGGAATTCATTCATTTCCCCCTAAAAAATATAGTCTGGCCCACCACATGGTCTGAGGGATGGTAGACCGGCCCATGGCTGAAAAAGATTGCTGACCCCTATCTTAGAAGAAGGAACTTTGGAGGAAACAGTGGTGGACTTTGGGCTTTCAAATTTCAACACTGCCCTGTGCAACGCTAAAATTTGGTGTGTGTGTCCCCCCCCCCACTTCTCGTGCTCCATTCTACAGTGTTGTTTTGGTGTCCCCTGCAGCGTGGGGCCCAGTTGTCCTACCCAAAACCCACCTCTACTGCTTCTGGGAGACCGGGGGGAGGGGAGCTTGTTGCAGCAGGAGGGGGACACCTCCTGGCTTCTTCAGCAGCCAGACTCCTCTCTGCCTCCTTCCTCTCCTGCTTCAATTTCTACCTGCTCAATATGACCCTGTTACCTCTTCCGCTTCTCGCCCCCCCCATCTGCACCCTCTTCTCCCTCTGACCACTCATTGTTGTCCCACCACACTCCCTGGGCTCTGTCTCCTCTCCTTGGGGTTTCCAAAACTGCTTCCTCCCCCCATTCCTCTGCATCCAACCAGTCCAGGACTACTGCTCAAGACTCCTCCCTTCCAGGGTTTCCCCCAAGCAATCAAAGACCAAACCAACCTCTCCTCCACCCTCTTCATGCCTCTCCTGGTTCTGAGAGATCAGGCAGGAGGGGAGCTTGTCGCAGCAGGAGGGGGAGACCCCCTGGCTTCTTCACCAGCCAGACTCCTCTCTGTCCCTTGACCCCTCCTCTCCTGCTTCTGCCCTGCTTCTGGCCTTCTCTGTGCCACAGATTCTTTGCCCGCCCAGCAAACCCCCTGCAACTTACCGTGGCAATGATATACTGGATCGTCCCACACAGGCGGACTGCTTTGGAGAACCTCATTTCCAGGTACTGTTGAGAGAAGATGGTGGGGTGTAGAGTTGAGAGGAGAGGGAGAAGGACACATGGGATCTTCCCAAAGAGTCTCCACAGGAGATTCCTCTCGGAAGAGTGACTGCCTTGCTGGCAGAAGGTCCCAGGATCAGTCCCATGGTGGCACCTCCAGGTAGGACTGGGGAATACCTCTTCTCTGAAGTCCTGGTGATTCATTGCTGCCAGCCAGTGTAGACAATACTGAGCTACATGGACTAGTAATCCATGTAGCAATTGGACTAGCAATACCAAGCAAATTTGGTATGACGCAGATTGCAATTAAATGCCTTCTTTTTTTCAGAAACATGAGGGCAGGAGCCTCACCTTGGTTTAAGAAGAATCATAGAATTGTAGATTCAGGTAGCATTGTAGCATTGGAAGGGACCCCAAGGGCCATCTAGCCCAACCCCCTGCAGTGCAGGAATCTTTTGCCCAACATGGGGCTCGAACTCATGACCCTGAGATTGAGAGCCTCGGGCTCTACCAACTGAGCCAAGGGCATGCAGAAGAAGGACCAGCGCTCAGCAGTCAAGCACCTATACTGCATGCAGAAGGTCACCCAGGGGCATCTCCAGGAAGGGCCCCAAATATGAAACCCTGAAGAGCCAATGCTGCCAGTCTGTCTAGACTCTAGACAACACTGTGGTGGATGGGTCAAGGATATAAGGGAGATTCCTTTGTTCCTATTGAATCAACAGGCTATGGATGCTTTAGCTGAGATTCCGGCCTCGCAGGGGTTGGACTAGATGACCCTCAGGGTCCCTTCCAACTTTACAGTTCCATGATTCTAATAAGGGTGTGGACTAGAATCTTTTTTAAAAATTATTTTCAGTGGAAGGGTCATGGTTCAGCATCCTTGCAAGCAGGTCCCCGATTCAGTCCCAAAGGGCCCCTCCAGGGAAGGCTGGGGAAAGACTCCTGTCCTGAAACTCTTGAGAGTGGCTGCCGGTCAGTGTGGGCACCACTGGGTTGGATATGCCTGGTGGTCTGGCTCGGGTAGCCCATTCAGCAGAGCACGAGACTCTGAATCTCAGAGTCATGGATTCGAGCCCCATATGGGGCAAAAGGTTGCTGTTACATGAGGCTGGGCTAGATGACCCCTGGGTTTCCTTTCAGCTCCACAATCTTCTAATTCTATGGCAGAATTCCAGCTGTTTCCATCAGTCTTTCAGCTCATTCCCTGCCAAAGATAGTAAGCAGACTTCGCTCCTGGCAGCATCTCAGCTGACTGTCTCCCTTGTTCCAACACACACACACAGACACACACACACACACACACTTTGTTTATTGATTTTGCAAACACACAGAGACATCCCACTGTGTGTGTGTGTTTTTCCCCTTTCACCCCATCTCTGATGATTTCCAGGAGGTCAAGAAGTGCAGGGTTGGGGACTTTGCCCCTGAGCCTTCTCTCGCTTCTAGCTCAATGGCTCCAAAACTTTTTTCATTCCCAGTACCCCCAACCCTTTTAAAAAAAAAATACCATCATTCAGAGGACCCAACAGCACCAGTGGCCTCTGTGAGGACAGGAGGCTGGGAGAGATGGGCTCCCTTTGCATACCTTCCAACGTCTCTGTGATGAAAATGGGGACGTCCTAAGGAAAAGCAGGACATTCCGGGATCAAATCAGAAACCGGGATGGTTTCTGTGAATCCACAACTGCCCCTGGGAACTTGGAGGAGTTCCTCTGGTGTTCTTACGGTCCCACCTGGATTATGAGGCACCTTCCACGTTGCTGTGATGTCCTTGAGAGCTCCTTGTGGAACCAAGCTTCCGCATCAGCTCATCCGCAGCGCTGCCATACGCAAATGCGCACCACAGCCTTCCACGGCTGGCTTCCTCGACCCTCCAGAGCTACATGGCTCTCTGCCTCTTGGAAAGCCCTTGATGGTGCTTCTTGGCTCTCTGCCCAGCCATGCAAGCAAAAGCATCCAATGCGGGATTGTGGCTTCTGCGTCAGGTGAAGCCTGCCTGCCTGGGATTCATGTGAGAACACAGGTCCAAGGGGCCCATCTAGTTCTTCATCCTGTCCTCACAGTGGCCAAAGACCGCTAAGAACCTAGGAATCTGGGTAGACTGCTTCTGGACTTGGAAGTTCCATAAGAAGATAACCAGAGCTGGCTGGATCGGGCCAATGGAAGCCCATCCAGCCCATGGTCCTGTCCTCACGGTGGCCAAATACCTCTAAGAGCATGAGAAAAGTCTGGCTGCAGGATCAGGCCAATGGTCCGCCTAGCCCAGCAGCCTGTCATCACAGTGGTCCACCAAATGCCCCAAAGGGCAACCCCGCAAGCAGGATTCAAGAGCATCTCTCCCCTCCTGCGGTTTCCAGCGACTGGTACTCAGAACCCTATTCCATTGATTAATCCTATCCACTTTTAAAGCCAGTGCTTTTCTCTGGGGGGATGCAGGGGGATGCATACCCCCCCCAAACATTTTGTGAATCTAAGTTTGGCCTCATTGATGGGCAGTATTTCAATATGAGTAGGAAAATGAGAGTAAGAATAAAAGCACAGTTTAAAGCCATCCAGTTTGGAACCCCTCACTCCCCCTTGTGGCAGGGAGTTCCACAGTCCAACCATGTGCTGTGTGCAGACAGTTTCTTCGTTTATCTGACCTCTGCTTTCATTGGCTACCCACAAGTTCTTGGGTTGCAAGACAGGTAGGGAAACTCTCAACCCGCTTTCGCAATCCAAACCACTTTGCAAGATTGGCAGTTCCTAAACCCCAATTTCTTTAAAAATAGTAATAATCGCAGCTAATTGCAGGTTGCTATGCAATGCAAACAAGATGACCGCAGGGCTTTGGGACACTGCAGTGTGATCCCAGGGATCTAGTCCAGATGTGGAGGATTAAATATGAAATCAGTCAACAGGTGACTCAGACCTGAGGTTCACTCTTTGGGTCTTTCGTTGATCTGCCTGACAGCATCAAATGTCTCCGAGACAAACAATACATGCAACATTCCTCTAAATGCAATCCATTGTGTACTTTCAGACCTCCAAGTGTCCCTATTTTCCAGGGAAACTCCCTGATTTACAGAAGCCGATTTGATCCCGAAATGTCCTGCTTTCCTTTAGGACCAGTGGCAGAGGAAGAGGAGAGGAGGGAAGGGGGAGCGCACCACCCCCGGCAGCACGATCCCGGTGGGATGCCATCACGGCTGCCCTGCCCGTGCTGGGCGCCATGCCCCCAGGACACGCGCCAGCCCCACCCCGCCAGCTCTCTGCCCGCCCCCCAGTGCCAGAACATTAAGCTCTGCCACTGTTAAGAACGTCCCCATTTTCTCTGGAGAAATGTCTGGAGTTATGCATCCCCAGAGCCAAGTCACTAGACAACCTTTGGGTGACATCTGAATGCAGCCCTGGATAGGGAAGCTTTTTTTAATGTGTAATGTTTCATTATGTTTTTATGTATGTTGGGATATAAATGGTGGGGTATAAATAAATAATCATTATTATTATTATTATTATTATTATTATTATTATTATTATTGAATAGGACGTGCCTATTTTCATCAGAGAAATGTTGGAGGGTATGCACTTAGCTGGAACACAGGAAGCTATGTTACACCTAGTCACACCTTTGTTATATCACAGAATCCTAGAATGGTAGAGGGGAAGGGACCCCCAGGGGTGATTCAGTCCAACCCCCTTCAATGCAGGAATCCTCCCCACAGCAGTCACAGGTTGGGCTCGAACCACCAGCCTTTGGGTTAACAGCCAGACCCACTGACCCACTGTGCCACATGGATTCATGGGTGAATATAACGTAGAAAAAATGTATTCTGGTAGCTTTGTGGGTAGAGCCATGAGAGCCTTAATCTCAGGGTTGTAGGTTCAGGACCCATGTCTCTACAATTCTATGATTCTAAAAGTGATTGCAAAAATGTGTTAATTGGGAGAAATCTGCTCTAAAACACTAGTAAAATTACATGCAGTGGTAGGGTTAAAAAAGAGAAAATAGCAAATTGCTTCAAAAACGGGATTTTAGATCAGAAGCCCGAGGAACCTAACTGAGGAGAGAGCTCCAATGGGCTACGTTTGCTTTGTAAATTTTACGCACGTTGGCACATTCCTGGCCAACATTCTCGGAGTGAGAACAAGGCTGTCTCTGCTGCCAAAATCTCTTCTCAGCTGGTCTGGATATGTTTGCTCTGCAAGAGGGTGCTCAGACAGTGCTGATTCAAAAGTCAAGAGGTGGTTTGTTTTGGGAGTCTCAAGATATGGTAGGAAAACACCCTTATCCGGCCATCTGGTTCGGGAGAGGCCTCTGCAGCACATGGGCATGTGCGGTGAAAACATGCATGTGGCCACGTGGGTTTGTAAAAGCAAGCCTGGCCTGGAGAAAGTGGGCTGAGGGGGATTTTGTCTTCCTCTGTCCTAACATTAGAACTCAGGCAACATCCAGGAATACCCTCCACAATTTAAGCTGGAAGGTGTGCAGAGGAGGGCAGCTGAGATCATCAAGGGTCTGGAAACCAAGCCTGATGAGGAATGGTTGAGGGAGATGGGTTTGCAAAGCTCAGCTTCATGGGCAGCTCAGCTCTTGCAACCCATATCCAAAGCAAATAGCTTGGCCCAAGGGGTTCATCTTCCATGAAGTCTTGTGTCCAGATCCTGGAGATTAGTATTTCCACTATTCTGCCTCGGTCAGACCACACCTGGAATATTGTGTCCAATTCTGGGCACCACAATTTAAGAAGGATGTTGACAAACTAGAACATGTGCAAAGGAGGGCAACCAAGATGATCAACTCCAGGCCTTATGAGGAATGGTTGAAGGAGCTGCTATGTTTAGCCACGTGAGGAGGAGACTGAGGGGAGATATGAGAGCCATCTTCAAATATCTCAAGAGCTGTCCCATGGAAGAAGGAACAAGCTTGTTTTCTCCTGCTCTGGAGGGTAGGACCCAAACCAATGGCTTCAAGTTACAAAAAAAGGAGATTCCAACTAAACATCAGGAAGAACTTTCTGACAGTGAGAGCTGTTTAACAATGGAACTGTCTGCCCCAGAACACTCCTTTTTTAAGCAGAGGTTGGGTGGCCATCTGTCATGGATGCTTTAGCCAAGATTCCTACATTGTAGGGGGTTTGACTAGATGACCCTCAGACCCCTTCCAATGCTATGATTCTAAGGCTGCTTCCTGTGTTCCTAATGTCCCTCTGAACATAAAAAGACCCCTGCTGGATCAGGCCAATGGCCCACCTAGTCCAGCCTCCTGTTCTCACACAGGTGACCCTGATGCCCATTTTTGGAATTCGGCAAGCAGGACCTGAGTGCAAGTATATTCCCCATTATCTGGTATTCAGAGGTAGAGTGTCCCTGTGCATGGAGGATCTCTGTCCCAGTCGGCCTCCATAAGTAGAGCCCTGCTGGATCAGGCCAATGGCCCACCTAGTCCAGCCTCCTGTTATGGGAAACCCGCAAGTGGGATGCGAGTGCAAGGATCACCCAGTATTAGGGTCAAGGTGATTCACAGCCTATCCTTTTACTCTGTTTTGTTTCAGGTTGTTTTGAGCATGCAACAGAAATCATCTGGTATGTTTTTAACTGTGCCAAAGTGACAAGCACCCAAACAAAACTACAAGGTCCACAGGAGACGGTACAAAGATTAGTGCTGTGCAAAAGGACTGACCTCGGGTTATCCTGAGGTCACTTTGCTGCTGGAAGGCTGGGTGCAAAGCAGCTAAAATTTGCTTAGAGCTCCTTCTCTCACCTGCAGAGCAGCAGCCAGAGATCAGTTAAGCCTCAGATATACAAACCAGGCGCCAAATGGCTCCCTAAACAGGTTGCAGTAACCAAAACGGAATGTCTAGTTGCCATTTGGGGGCAAGATGGCTCCTAAAATCTTATTTTCCAAATGATGGGCTGGCAGTGATTGATTCTCAGTTAAACATCTGACTTGTTCAGAGGACAACCCTGAGCTGGGTTAAGAGCTATGATAACTTAAAGGAAAGTCCCTGATCCAGGAATAGCCTGCATATATATTGGCCCCTATATTGGAGACATGGACCAATGCATATATATTGGCCCCTATATTGGAGACATGGACCATTCATAAGGTAAGAATATTCTTCACAACTCTGAGCAGGGGAAGTGAAGACAAGCAACAATAATTCACTACAGCATTGTTCACTGCTTCTGCTCAGGCTGCACAGAAAAAGCATTTTGGTTCAAGAAATTCATTCCAATTGTGCAGATGAAATATAACTGATAAAATTCTACAGAATGGGGTATTAGTGAGTGAAAACAGTCCAGATCCAAAGATCCCCAGATGGTGGAGATGTCAGGGGGGAGGTTTCAAAGTGGTTCACATGGTAAAACCACAATAAACACTTCACCTCTCCGATCTGCAGAACTGGACATAGCCCAGCCCCCTGTTCTCACAGGGGCCAAATACCGCCAAAAACCTAGGAATCCAGATAGATTGCCTGTGGACTGGGAGGTTCCATGGGGATAGAATAAGAGCCTGGCAGCAGCTGGACCTGGCCAAAGGGGCCCACCCAGCCTTTCCTCCTGTCCTCACAGTGACCAATCAGATGCCCCTACGGGAAGCCCACAAGCAGGAGTCTGGCAACTGCTCACAGATGCCTGTCCAAATTCTCACAGATATCTCCTAGTTGGAAGGGGCCCTGTTTAAAAAACCTTCAATGGATCACAGAATCATAAATTGCTCAAAGGGTCACCCTAGCCCAGCCTGCTGCAATGCAGGAATCACAGCACAATCTAAGACCTGGAAGAGACCAGGGTTCAAGTCCTCCCACTCAGCCATGAAGTCCACTAGGAGTGACTTGGCGGGCACTAGCCTACCTCACAGGCTTGTTGTGGAGATAAAGGAGGACCAGGAGCTGGAAGAGACCAGGGTTCAAGTCATAGAATTATACTTGTAGAGTTGGAAGGGACCCTGGGGGTCATCTAGCCCAACCCACTACAATGCAGAAATCTTTTGCCCAATGTGGGGCTTGAACCTGCAATGCTGATTGAGCTAGGAAGAGGTCTCACTCAACCATGAAGCTCAGTAGGAGTGACCTTGGGGGGCAGTCTCTGCCTCTCAGCCTGCCCTACCTCACAGGGCTGTTGTGGGGATTAAATGAGGAGTGGAAGAAGAACCATGTGCGCCAGTTTATCTTGGGACAGAAATGCAACAAAGCAATCAGAGATCAGGAAGAAACAGTCTTTAAGCAAGATTGGAAAAGATTTCTGGAATATCTAAAAAAAAAAAAACAACAACCCCTATTTTGAACAGATTAAGATGTTAGTAGGTTTAGAGTAAATTCAGCAGTGTAAACTTAACTGAGAGAAGATTGGGGGGGGGGGAGAGAGAACATGGATTGATTGGAATACGCAGTGGGAAAGGATAACCAAAAAGCATGACCTGTTTGATACCTTTACATGGTTTTGTATGCTTTGTGGTATTTTATGCATTGTGATTTGCTGCAAAAAAAAATGTAAAACTAAAAAACTGATAAATACATTCTTAAAAAAGAAATGCAATACAGCAGACCAAGCAATGAGCTCACCTCGTAGGTGCTGGTGAGGCCGAGGCGGTAGAAGACCGGCAGGAAGAGGTAAGCGGTCAGGAGTGTGTTCAGCAGCTGCCCCAAGCACATCCACAGGAACTTCACCCCATAGCGATAGGCCTCTGCCGGGACCCCCAGAACTTGGATGGCCGACATGAAGCTGGCGGAGAGTGAGAGCCCCACGGGGATGGCTGACATCTGCCGCCCGCCTGTGAAGAAGTCCTCAGAGGTCTTCTGGCCTCCTTTGGAGAGGGCATAGAAGAGGCCGATGCTGGTGGAAATGAGGAGCATCAAGGCAAAGACCCCATAATCCCATAAACTGAAGGTGAGCATCTCTGCTCGGAAGACGTCTAAGCTGGCTGCTAGCGCCATATTGGGCAGCTGAGAAGACCCTGTCCAACACCAGCACCACCGCAGAGGGAGAGGTCAATCCTTGGTGGGTCCAGCGGAGGAAGGAGGGTTGGAAGGACAACAGCAGAGGGAAGAGAAATGAGATTCGGTCGATGGGAAGAGAAGGGAGTAAAGGTCCAACTCTGCTCAGTACAGGCAGTGGGGTGAAAGAGAGAGACAGAGAGACAGAGACACACACAGAGAGAGAGACAGAGTCTTCACACTCCACAAATTACTATTTACAAGATTTGGAGGTGCAAACAACTAAACCGCAAGATGTGATACATCGGAACAGCAAAAAGTTTGCAGACAAGGAAGAAAGGGGCAAAGGTTTTATTTAAACAGGAAACAAAAAAGTGTGGAAAGCAAAAGGAGAGCCCCCCACCCACGGAAGGGAGAAGGAATCAAGCCAGAAAATAAAACCCACCCAAAATCTCCCAGGGATAAAAAGTCAGCAAAGACCCACCCTCACCCCCCTAAAACTGGTTTAGGTGATAGCAACAGTTCAAAAGGAAATGATTGAATAGTCGAGCAAAGGAGCTAGGTGGATAAAAAAGGAGAAACAGCGAGGAGAGAGGGAGAGAGAGAGAGAGTTGCCCCTGTGAGGTTCAGAGAGGAGGCTGAGATCCCGAGGTGAGGAGGAAAAGAGAAATTCGGCTTAGAAGAAGCAAAAGGAGAAGCAGAGAGAGGAATTGCCCGGATTGCAAAGGCGAGATCAGCTGTTTGCAGAGCTTCCTTGCAAGCCACCTGCGAGGACTTTTATGAAGCCGGCGATGAGAGAGGGAGGCGTCACCGTTTCCCGCTCTCCTTCCCTTTCTTCTCTATCAAAGGTGCATTGATCTGTTTGGTGGAAAGAAGGACCCGGGCACGTGCAATTTTGGCTCAGGGTTCCCTCTCTTTCTTTCTTTCTCTCCCGCCCCCTTCTCTTTTTCTCTGCGCCCTTTCAGCCATGAGATCAGGAAGCCCGGGCGCAAAAATAACCTGGGATTTCTGCAAGAGGAAGTCTTCTAGAGGGCGAGGTCATGGACTTTATTCAGGGGGCAGCTGCCTACCCCCCAAATCAAGGAAATCAATAAAAATACTTAACTAAAAGTAGAAATGATCAGAATATTCGAAAATGAAATGCTTGCCGAGAGGTTTTTAAGCAAAGGTTGGGTCTGTCAATGGTGCTTGAGCGGAGATTCTTGCCTTGCAAGGGGGTTGGACTAGATGACCCCAGGGTGCCCTTCCAACCTTGACATCTGATCTGTCAAGCATCCATGACGGCCATATTTCAAAAAGTGAAAATCTGGACACAAAAAGAGTTTTTGAGCTCTTTTCCCAGACAGCCAGTGATTTCCACCTGGACGCTGTTTCCGAGGGCTGAACACTGGCTTTTTTCTTTCTTTTTAAATTTATATCCCACCATCTGGGTGGGTTTCCCCAGCCACTCTGGGCAGCCTGCAGCATATATAAAAACACAACAAAAGATCAAACATTAAAAAACAAAATATCCTATAGAAGCAACAAGCGAAGCTGCTCAGTTGCAGGTGTGGGGTAGAATTTTCATTTTTCCTGCATTTGAAAGCACAGCTACCTATTTGCAAATGAAATTTGCAGAAGGGAGAAAGATGAGTCTGTTAGGGAGAAGTGTCCCAACTAACACCTAACATTGAAAGCAAATTTCATAAAATCATAGAATTGTAAGGTAAAGGAAAAGGAACCCTAGACAGCTAAGTCCAGGAAAAGTCAACTATGGGGGTGTGGCGCTCATCTCACTTTTCAGACGGAGGGAGCCGGAGTTTGTCTGTAGACGGAA
The DNA here is from genome assembly GCA_900245905.1 of Lacerta viridis. Taxonomy (NCBI): domain Eukaryota; kingdom Metazoa; phylum Chordata; class Lepidosauria; order Squamata; family Lacertidae; genus Lacerta; species Lacerta viridis. The sequence continues at coordinate 538,910 of OFHU01003945.1, forward strand.
GGGATCCCAAAGGGTCATCTAGTCGAAGGCCCTACAATGCAGGGATATTTAAAGCACAGGACTCCCGAATCCTGGGAACTGTAGTGTGTGAAGCATGCTGGGCATTGCAGCTCTGTGAGAGGGAAAACTACAGTTCCCACGGCAAAGTTGTATGAACTTCAAATGTATGGTTTAGATCTGCCTCAAGTGAAATGATGTTGCAAAACATTGAGAAAGTCACTTACCAATAAACAAATAGTCGGGGGGGGGTTACGAACACATTCCACCAACCCCGACAGCTTCAACAGAGGCTTCAATAAATTCATGGAGGAGAGGTCTATCAGAGGCAGCAATGCACCTGAATGCCAGCTGGTCTCGTGTTTGAATCCTGCTTGTGGGCTAGATGGGCCCCCATTGGCCTGATCCAAGAGGCTTGTCTTGTGCCTTTATGAAACCTCCAGCACCAGAGGCAGTCTATCTTGATTCCTTAGGGTTCCTTAGGGGTATTTCCATGGGGCATCTCCCAGGGGGCAGCCCTTCAGATCTCCTGTCACCTGCCAGCCCATTGGCATCTCTTAGGCACACACACCTGCAGGAAATGAGGGAGTTCAGAAGAAGGCCAGCTCTCTGCACTCCCCATACCTGCATAACCTGCAAGGGGGAAAAGCCCCAAATCTCTGGGTTGTGTTATTGTGCAACCAGGAAATTTCTCTTTTCCTTCTGCATGCACTGCAAGCCTTCTCGCATCCGTCAGAAAGGACCCAGTCACTTGCAAATAAATACTCTATTTAAAAAAATGCAAACACATCCCTGCCTTGCAGAGGGTTCAGCTAGATGACCCTTGGGGATCCCTTGATAGCTACTGGCTGTTGCTCTCCCAGCACCTGCCCTTTCACTCCCTGCCACCTCCATAACCTGCAAAAGGGCCCCAAATCAGTAAGAACAGCAAGTCTAGGGTTGCTCAACAACAACTTTGCCAACATTTTGTCTGGATTTTCACATTTTGAAATATGGCAGCCCCACTCTCACATGATGGCTTGCCTGCAGCTGCTGAGCTGTGTGCCTGCCTCTCTTCAAAATCCCTTCCTTACTCAAACAGCCCCAACCAAACAAAACAGAAAGTTTGTGGAGAGAAATGTGTCATCATAGACACGGGCTGGAAAATTTCCCCGATTGCTGCAAGGGCAAGTTGCATTCATGGGACCTGGCACACTTAAAATCACTTATAATCACTGGAAGGGACCAAATCAGTTGAGAGCGAGCAACATTGTTTTTTAAACAATGAGACTGGAGAAGAAAAGAAAAAGATACGGTTACATTAACATACATGAATATGCAGGTGTGTGTATTCTTATTATCCTAATACAAATAGAATCATAGAAATGTACAGTTGGAAGGGACCCCGAGGGTCATCCAGTCCAGCCCCCTGCAATGCAGCAATCTCAGCTCAGACTTCCAGGGAAGATGGCCAGCCATCCTCTGCAATAATTGTCGGTAACCTAATATATTCTGTGTAAAACTCATTCCCAACATCATGGTATTTAGCCAAAGGAAGTCTGTCTCTATAAGCAATCCATTCATAGGCTGCCAATATTGTCATGTTGTCAAGCCACCGATGAAGGAATATCGGATCTCTATTCTTCCAGTTCATCCATATCAGTCTCTTGGCCACCACTGGGCAGCCTAGAATCCATTTTTGCTGTTGTCAATTTCCATACAATGCGTATATGGAGAGTAAGGAATATTGTGTGCAGTTCTGGATGCCTCAGCTCAGAAATCCAATGCTTTTGAACCTCATTCTGAGGAGAAATCTGCAAAATAACTAAGCATGTATTAGGAGCCACTCCAGAATTGGCCCTACTAAATGCTTTTCCAGATGACAATGCACACTAACATTACCAAAACAACAACAACTGTAAGCCACTTGCAGATAGAAGTGTCATAACTAGACATTAGAGAGACCTGTCAAGAGTGAACATGGACCGCTGGTACCGAACTGTATGAGAAACAACCCTACTAGAAGGGGAAATAATCTATAGAATCTTAGTTGGAAGGGACCCCCAAGGGTCATCCAGTCCAACCCCCTGCAAGGCGGGAATAGGCAATTGTCCCTTACAGGAAGCGAACCTGCAACCTTGGCATTCCTTTTTATCCTTTCTTTCTCTTCCCTCTTTCTTACTCTTTTCTTCCCTCTTTTCCTTTGATAAGATATTTAGATTCAAGTTTTAGTTTGGGGCGGGGAAAAGATATTTTTGTGCATTTTTTATTTATACTCTAACAAACAAACAAAAATCAGAAACAACCCTGCTAGAAAAGCTAACCAACAAACTGAAATTAGCACAAATGAAAGAGGATGGCGTCACCCAGTTGTGGCTCCCCTTTATTACATATACTGCCCCGAAAGACAACAACCTAAGCCCCCTGACAGCATGGTTAATTTGACCGAACAACCTTCATCACACACAGACAAAAACTCAGTAAGAGCAGCCACATGTGATAGGATGAACTCTCACAATTACGGTATTATGTTTCCAAGAACAGTTGTTGCAGCAGCTGGGCATGTTTAGCCTGGGAAAGGGCTGTCACAGGGAAGATGGAGCAAACTGGTTTTCTCCTGCTCTGGAGGGTAGGACTCGAACCCATGGCTTCAAGTTACAAGAGAGGAGTTTTTAACTCAACATCAGGAAGAACTTTCTGACAGAAAGAGCTGTTCGACCATGAGATGGAAGGTGGTGGACTCTCCTTGCTGGGAGGTTTTTAAGCAGAGGGAGATTCCAGGATTGCAAGGGGTTGGACTAGATGGCCCTTGGGATCCTTTCCAACTCTACAGTTCTGTGATGCCATGCACAACCTGCCCTTTGAGCAGCCTGCTTTTCCTGTTCAGGAACAGCAGGTGGCGAAGGAAAGATACCAGTTTCATGCAACGGCTTGAATGGCAGGATCCCGCCCACCCTGTAGGTAAAATCTGAATGAAGAACATCAGCCTGGTGAAGCAGAGGATGTGGAGGATGGAGAAAAAGTTGGGTTTCATGGCCCTCTCCAAAACAACACGCGAACCAAAACTTCTCTATCCTTCAGGAAAAAATTGTGTGTCTCTGAATTTTTGCAACGCATCTCTGCAGCCAAAGAAATGTGTAGATTAGGGGAACGGCTTGAATGGCAGGATCCCGCCCACCCTGTAGGTAAAACTGAATGAAGAACATCAGCCTGGTGAAGCAGAGGATGTGGAGGATGGAGAAAAAGTTGGGTTTCATGGCCCTCTCCAAAACAACACGCGAACCAAAACTTCTCTATCCTTCAGGAAAAAATTGTGTGTCTCTGAATTTTTGCAACGCATCTCTGCAGCCAAAGAAATGTGTAGATTAGGGGAAATGTGCATTTAAAAATGCAGGTAAAGGTAAAGGGACCCCTGACCATTAGGTCCAGTTGCGGACGACTCTGGGGTTGCGGCGCTCATCTCGCTTTATTGGCCAAGGGAGCCAGCGTACAGCTTCCGGGTCATGTGGCCAGCATGACAAAGCCGCTTCTGGTGAAACCAGAGCAGCGCATGGAAACGGCGTTTACCTTCCCGGAGCAGTACCTATTTATCTACTTGCACTTTGACGTGCTTTCGAACTGCTAGGTGGGCAGGAGCAGGGACCGAGCAACGGGAGCTCACCCCGTCACGGGATTCGAACCGCCGACCTTCTGATCGGCAAGCCCTAGGCTCTGTGGTTTAACCCACAGCGCCACCCGCGTCCCTAAAAAAATGCAGGTAGGTATCTTCAAAAATAACATACAGGAATGCATTGCATATGGGCAGGTGGCTTGCAGGAACATGCTTATTACGAGAAATGCAGGCTTGAATTCTGATGGATTTTCACAAGGACTTAAAAAAAATGGAGCAAACATTTTCCAAAAATCTTGCAAACAAAATGGAAGATTGGGAAAATGTGGGACTGAGAGTCCTTGAAATTGACAGGCTTATCCTTCCGCAGATGATGATGATGATGATAGTGAGAAAACATCAGATATTGAAAGCTTCCCGAAACAGCGCTGCCTTCAGATGTCAAAAGTCAGGTAGTTGTTTATCTCCTTGACATCTGACGGGAGGGCGTTCCACAGGGCGTTTTGGCAGCCAATGAAGGTATTTCCGGACCAGTGTTATATGGTCGCGGCAGCCATATACAAAATTGAGCACGAATTATTGCCACGATGTAATAAACCACATCCTGACGCTAGTCCTCATGAGAAAGCAAATGTTTCTGAGTCATTGATCAGGGTCGGCGGACTTTCCTCTGACTACAGAAGTAAATGTTATCTCTCTTTTTAACCCCATGTCGCTAGTCCGCATGAGAAAGCAAATGTTGACACTTCATGCCTAGGGCTCCTGGACCTCTGAACTAAATGTTCTTTTCATTTTCCCTCAGTCGCCATGAAGAAACATTTCCTCCTTCTCCCCGAGAGTTTCCCCGTCTCTTAATCATCTTCCCCTTCCACACCCTAGAGAATAAACGCATCTCCCTCCTTTCTGCTGCATCACTTTTGTGCACCTTTGTTCCCCAGGTGCCAAGATCAATAGCGCTTGCATAATCCATGATCCAGGCTGGGTGGGTGGGAAGGCCATGAGGGGTGCTTACAGGGTGTGCCTGCCCTGCAGGGAAATACTTTTAACCCTGCAAGAACGATCAGGGTGCCAGAGGCAGCGGGGCAGACTGAGAACGCCACATTCCTTATGGTGGCCATCTTTCATTGCTCAAGATTTTGCTATGATAAAGAAGCAGAAGAACCTAAGAAGTGCCTGGCTGCTGGACGAGGCCAAAAGGGCCAGAACAGCCCAGTCAGTAGAGCAGGAGACTCTTAATCTCAGGGTTATGGGTTTGAGCCCCACACTGGACAAAAGATTCCTGCATTGCAGAGGGTTGGACTAGATGACTTTCGGGGTCCCTCCCAAGTCTTCCATGATTCTATGATCTAGCCCAGTGGCCAAATACCAGTCTATGGTTCTATGGCCATAACAGATTGGAGAACTGGGCCAAAACTAACAAAATGAATTTCAGCACTTCCCCCAAGTGCTCCTATTTTCCAGGACAGTCCCAGATTTACAAAATCAAATTATTGTAGAGTTGGATGGGCCCCCAATGGTCATCTAGTCCAACCCCAAAAGGAGCTGTCCCAGCTTCTGATCTGATCCTGGAATGTCCCACTATTCCTTATGGTGTCCTTATTTTCATTGGAGAAATGTTGGAGGGTATGGAGTTCTGCAACCCCCCCAAGCCAAGGAGATGAGTAACGATACAAGCTATAGAAAACATCAGAAGGCAGTCCTGGATAGGGAAATTTTCCAATGTTTTTATATATGCTGGAAGCAGCCCAGAGTGGCTGCTGCATCCCAGTCAGATGGGTGGGGTATAAATAATATTTTATTATTATTCTTATGGAATAGGACGTCCCAATTTCCACTGGAGAAATCTTGGAGGTTATGTTTCAATGGGGACAAATGTCTGGTTCTGCGCTTAGGTAGGAAGAACCAGATGCACCAATATAGTTTGGGGGACACCTGGCTTACTAACATTACATGTGAAAAGGATCTCGGGATCTTAGTAGACCGCAAACGTGACATGAGTCAACAGTGTGATGCAGCACCAAAAAATGCTAGTGCTATTCTAGGCTGCATCCACAGAATTCTAGTGTCCAGATCAAGGGAAGTGATCGTACCACTCTATTCTGCCTGGGTCAGACCCCACCTGGAATACTGTGTCCAGTTCTGGGTTCCACAATTTAAGAAGGATGTTGACAAGCTGGCTTTGACAAATCTTCCTCTTCACTAAATGTCTCGCAATATCCTCTTTCATCCATCTACAAAAACATTTCAAAGATTAATCACAATTACCATAGCTAGCTGATTGTCTTTTCATGCATATCGTGGCCATCGTAGATTCCAACAGTTTATTCTTTTCCACATTCTGGAACGGCCTTTCCCTGCATTGCAGGGGGTTGGGCTAGATGACCCTCAGGAAGAAGAAGATTTTTAAATTTTCATTTTAGCGATGGCGGGCAAATTATCACCTATTCTGGGATGCTCTATGGGCAAAGGGCTTTGCACCCGTCAGTTGGCAGCCTCTTTCAATAGCTTTTAATATCTCCAGTCCAAACAGAGAAAAAGAGGCATGAAGGCAGGGAGGGGAGTTTGCTGTGCCCAAAACTTTGCCCCTACCTGCAGACGCTGGGAGAAAGAGCTGATTGTTTTGCATGGAAAGCCGAGGTTTGCCCCGGCAGGAGATGAGAAGCAATCAAGGGCATAGTGGCCTGATGCCAAGGAGGTGATGTGAGAGGCTTGGGCGTTCCAAGCCAGAGACCTTTCGTTACCTGCATATGAATAAGATTAGCAAAGGAGTTGGCATCACAATGCCTGGATAGCTCAGTTGGTGAGAGTGTGGGGCTGATAATGCCAAGGTTGCAGGTTCAGTTCCTGCCTTGCAGGGGGTTGGACTAGATGACCCTCAGGTTCCTTTCCACTTCTATGGTTCTATGAATCCAGCTCTCCCCACAGCCTCCAATCCGCCAATGGTCTGGCTATGCATAAGGCAGCTTCCCTACTCCCCTTATCAGATGGGAGGGGTATTATTATTATTATTATTATTATTATTATTATTATTATACTACTACTACTACTACCCTCCTACAGGATTACCCCTCGCCAAACTCAGCCCTGCACTACTACTCCCAAATCCCATGAAGCTTTGGCTGGGTGCTCAGCCCTCTTGCTCCCAATTGCTCCCTCTTTGTCGCTTCCTTGCTTCCTCCCAGCAATTGCATCACACTGTAGGCTCCCTGAGGGCAGAGACCTGTCAGGTTTCCTGCTTTTGCAATTTGTAACCTGCAGATTGAGGAGCCTGTCAAAAAGCTGGAGAAAGATGCAACATCACCCTCTCTCCTCTGCCCGGGGCAAAGCGGATCTGGCACAAACAAACAAACATCCCCAGATTCAGTGATGTAAGAGCCCCACTCAATCTGGGTCAAACCAAACTGGGTCAGCAGGGCCAAAAGGCGGTGAGATCCCACTAAGTCAAGCAAGAGAGAGCAGGGCATGCCAGGGCACGAACTCTGAACTGCAAGCGCTGTGCCAATTATTTTTAAAGCAATATTTTTTTTAATACGTGTGGTTTTGCATTCTTGGGACATGTACATCCATGTTGCGGATTAACCCAGGGCTTGGTCTCAGGTTCTGATCCCACTTTTCTGAAGCTTCCTGGGTGGTTTTTGTTGTATTTCAGACATAGACATAGAATCATGGAACTGACAAGGACACCAGGGGTCATCTAGTCCAACCCCCGGCAATGCAGGATTTCTTTGCCCAAGGTGAGTTCAAACCCGCAACCCTGAGATTTCAATCCCACCTCATGGCAATCAGGAGCCACAGAAATGCAAAACTGGTTTCATAAACCCATGGGGGACCTAGACCTAAGTTTCCTTAAACCGCAGCCACTCCTGCCAATTGATTTTGAAACCAAGGGACGTCTTGGTTTGTGTGGCATGGTCATCAACTGTTAATTTTTCTTTTTAAAAAGAAAAAAAAAACTTCCACTGGGCTAGTGGAAGAAGTTTCCTTGAGCAAAGATGGGAAAGTCCTTTGTTTGAGCTCAAGCCATTGCTATTTCACAGCAGTATCAAGAGATATTGGTGTCATTTTTCTTGCATTCTCTTGGCTCCCTAGAAGCAATTATGTTGGAATCAGCCCCCAATTGTTTTGTTTTCAAAGGTCTTAGAGGAATTCTGCAAGAATCTGTGATCCGTTCTTACAATGTCTCATGCTGGCTATTTTTTGGGAGAGGCAGACCCTCCAAGTGTCCCTATTTTCCAGGGAAGGTCCCGGTTTTACAGAAGCCATCCCAGTTTCTGATTTGATCCCTGTTATGTACTGAGTTGAATAGGATTCGGAATGCAGCAGTCTGATTGGTCTTACCTAGAACAATAGGATCCAGAATGCAGCAGTCTGATTGGTCCGCAGGAGCCACCCAATCCAGCTCCAGGTGGAAGTGAATCCGCAACCTGATTGGCATACAGGAGTATCCCGGAATTAGCCAATCACGTGGGGCCCATTGTGTAAATAATGTATTCTTGCAGAATTCCTCTAAGACCTTTGAAAACAAAACAATTGGGGGCTGATTCCAACATAATTGCTTCTAGGGAGCCAGGAGAATGCTGTGAAATAGCAATGGCTTGAGCTCAAACAAAGGACTTTCCCATCTTTGCTCAAGGAAACTTCTTCCACTAGCCCAGTGGTAGGTTTTTTTTTTCTTTTTAAAAAGAAAAACAGACGTTTTGGAGGAACTTCTATTCCTCGCTACTATAAACTGAATAAAGAGCATGAAATCCACACTTGACTCCAAGTATATTTCAATCCCGCTTTCCCATTGGACATCCCTCTTTTCATCAGAGAAATGTTGGAGGGGATGGAGTTATGTGACCCCCAAACCAAGGAGATAAATAACTATACAATCTTTAGAAGACATCTGAAGGCAGCCCAGTATAGAGAAGTTTCTTAATTCGGTTGGGAGCCACCCAGAGTGGCTGGGGAAACCCTGCCAGATGGGCAGGGTATAAATAATAAATATTATATTATTATTATTAATTATTATTATTATTAATATTATTATCTCTTATATACGTTGGAAGAATGGCTAGGGCACGGGCAGCTCAGACAAATGGGTGGGTATTATTACTATTAAAGACATCCCTGTTTTCATCAGAGAAAAATTGGAGGGTATGGAGAGGGTAATAGAAACAATTAACTTGACCGTACAGAAAAATTCTTTGATGTTAATTACTTTATTTATTTTTTAATCTTAACCTTTCTTCATAGGGGAGTTGCTCCAATCCCTGGATTGTTTGGCTTGCTCTCTTCCAAAACTTTTTTCAGATCCTGAATATACTTTTCAAGAGGCGGCAACCAGAACTGACCACAGCATAAGTCCCAATGCGGCCTTGCCCTGTAGATTTGCATAATTGCATTGCTAGGCTGCCAGTTTTGTTTTTGATTCCTTTCCTAATGAAAGAAAAACGCCTTTTGCAAACCGATCAGATCAAACAATGCCTTCTTCCTGGTCTGTGGTTCAGAGTCAACATGGCCAGGTGCACGCACATAACAGACACAAACTCCGCAGGAAAACAATCCTTCGCCTTTCAGAATTTATGAAATACTAGCTGCCCGGCCATGCGTTGCTGTGGGTTTTTTTTTCTTGTTTTTTGTTTTTTGCTTTTTTAAATTCTGACCCCGAAAGTATTCTGGAAGCTCCTGTTTTCATTCTTCCCTGTCCCTGTAGAGTAGGGGTCAGCAAGGGGCCGGGCCGGTGGTATTGATCACTTGGGACTGTGTGTGTGGAACATGCGAAGCTGCGGTGGCCATTTTAGGTGAGGGCACTTGGGAAATTTTAAAATGCCTGTGAGTGTGCAGCGGCCATTTTAAGTGAGGGCACTGGGCACCTTATGGAGGCCTACTGCGGGCCTTGCTGTGGTTTTTTTTACTGTAAAAGCGCACCCCCCCACACAAAGACCCCCCTCCTCACAATTAACTGGCCCCATGCTCTACGCCATTAAAAAGAGCATTCTCCCCCATCCCAGTCCCAAAATTACGCACCCCAGCGACAAAATCCCCTCAGAGCCGGTCTTACTCACTGCGACCTCTCAGGCAGCCTTCGGCTTATTTTGCTCCCGCATTTTTTTTCTCCCCCCTCTCTTCCGCAACTGCCCTGCCTCCTGCTCCGTCTTTTTCCACATTTCCACTAAGCAGTTTGTGTCAGAAAGTCCTTGGGTGCTTACAGATGGCAGTTATAAAATGGTGGACGGGGCATTATTTGTCGGCGCAGGTCTGATGACGTCAGCAGGCAATCCGCCTTTCTATTGGATGCTGTTGGAGTCTTCATTCCTTTTGCTGGTGAGGTATAATAGGCGCGCCATTTTTTTTGCCTTTATTCTATATTTTAGGCATGACAGGTATGGTTTTTTTAAATTTTTATTATGCTATATCCTTCCTTGATGGTCATGTTATGCTTTGTCCTAAATTTGATGCGCTTTGGTCCAGCAGTTACGGAGCAAGGTGCTGTCGCGCGCGCACGCACGCAATGGGAACATTTATATATATATAGATTCTCTGAGGAAACCACGCTTTATTTTAGCACGCAGAACAATCCCAAAAGCTGTATTGGCACTCCCAGACCCTCCAACGTTTCTCTGATGAAAATAGGGACATCCCATTCCATAATGATAATTTTACTATTTATACCCCACCCATCTGACTGGGTTCCTCAGCCACTCTGGGCAACTTCCAACATATATAAAAACATAATGAAGGAGAATGTGCGTTGAAAATAATGTACCAATGGAGTACCACCTATAAAATTAGCAAAGATGTATAGAATTGCTTCAAATGTATGTTGGAAATGTAAGGAGAAGGAAGGCACGTTCTACCATATGCGGTGGACGTGCAAGATAACAAAAGCATTCTGGGAAATGATTTATAATGAGTTGAAAAAAATGTTTAAAATAATGTTTGTGAAAAAACCAGAGATACCAAAGGAGCAGAAACGACTATTTATGTCTTGTCTTGTCTTTCTTTCTTTCTTTCTTTCTTTCTTTCTTTCTTTCGCGATCACTCATAGCCGAGTAAGATTGTCTTCCATAAACACAGTTTTAACAGTGAGTCCGTAAGTGACTGTGGAGGCCAATTCTGGATCCACAATCCTTCCACACTGGGGACATAGGTTTCTGGGCAGGAGTTGATCACGGTTTGGATTTGCCAAACGTCCTTTCCTCTTAGCAAGTTTCTCCCTTGCGTCCTGAGTTCGAGTGTCTTCAAAGCCCATGACACCTTTGGTAAAGGCTGTTCTCCAACTGGAGCACTCGCAGGCAAGTGTTTCCCAATTGTTGGTGTTTATACTACATTTTTTAGATTTGCCTTGAGAGAGTCTTTAAACCTCTTTTGTTGACCACCAGCATTACGCTTTCCATTTTTAAGTTTGGAATAGAGTAGTTGCTTTGGAAGACGATCATCAGGCATCCGCACAACATGACCAGTCCAACGAAGTTGATGTTGAAGAATCATTGCTTCAACACTGGTGATCTTTGCTTCTTCCAGTACACTGGTATTAGTTCGCCTGTCTTCCCAAGTGATGTGTAAAATTTTCAGAGACACTGTTGATGGAATCTTTCGAGGAGTTGGAGATGGCGTTTATAAGTGGTCCATGTTTTACAAGCATATAGTAAGGTTGGTAGCACAATAGCTTTGTAAACAAGCATTTTTTATTTTTATTTTATAAGAATTTAGTGACAATAGCTTTGTAAACAAGCATTTTGGTTTCCCTGTGAATGTCCCGGTCCTCAAACACTCTGCCCTTCAATTGGGAGAAAGCCGCAGTCGCAGAGCTCAGGAGATGCTGGATTTCAGCATCAGTGTTGGCCCTTGTGGAAAGCTTTATCTTATAAGGACTATTTATGTACGCAGCGCAGATGCTACTGGCCCAGAGTTGGAAAGAAAATACAGTCCCAACCAGAGACGAATGGTTGATGAAGATGATGGACTATGCCGAAATGGCGAGAATGACCGGGAGAATCAGAAACCAGGAAGAGAAGAACTTTAAGAAGGAACGGGGGGAAATTATAAGGTATTTAAGAGAACACTGTAAACAACTAAAAACTTTGGCAGAACTTGAGTAACACTTGTATTGTGTTATAAAAAAAAAACTAAGGGAAAGAATGGATTATTATTTTTTAAATAGAGAAAATAAGTGAAGTGGTTGAAAAATGTAGGATGGGTGCACAAATACAGGATGGGTGACACCTGGCTTGAGAGCAGTACATGTGAAAAGGATCTAGGAGTCTTGGTAGACCACAAACTTGACATGAGTCAACAGTGTGATGCAGCAGCTAAAAAAGCCAATGCAATTCTGGGCTGCATCAATAGGAGTATAGCGTCTAGATCAAGGGAGGTAATAGTACCACTATATTCTGCTCTGGTCAGACCTCACCTGGAATACTGTGTCCAGTTCTGGGCACCACAGTTCAAGAAGGATACTGACAAGCTGGAACGTGTCCAGAGGAGGGCAACCAAAATGGTCCAAGGCCTGGAAACGATGCCTTATGAGGAACGGCTTAGGGAGCTGGGTATGTTTAGCCTGGAGAAGAGAAGGTTAAGGGGTGATATGATAGCCATGTTCAAATATATCAAAGGATGTCATATAGAGGAGGGAGAAAGGTTGTTTTCTGCTGCTCCAGAGAAGCGGACACGGAGCAATGGATTCAAACTACAAGAAAGAAGATTCCACCTAAACATTAGGAAGAACTTCCTGACAGTAAGAGCTGTTGGACAGTGGAATTTGCTGCCAAGGAGTGTGGTGGAGTCTCCTTCTTTGGAGGTCTTTAAGCGGAGGCTTGACAGCCATCTGTCAGGAATGCTTTGATGGTGTTTCCTGCTTGGCAGGGGGTTGGACTGGATGGCCTTGTGGTCTCTTCCAACTCTATGAAAAAAGATTGATAATGGTAACCATGGAAGGGCGGAGGGGAGTCAAAGGATTCAGGGAATCCTAAATGAAGATGTTGATGTTTAATGTTTGAGTTTCAATTTGCAATGTAAAACTTAATTAATAATAATAATGAAACATGATATTTTTTTTAAACCCATCTCTATACAGCACTACCTTTAGATGGCTCAGTGCTGGATAACTCCATACCCTCCAACATTTTCCAACGAAAATAGGGACATCTTAAGGAAAAACAGGACATTCTGGAAGGGAGCTGGGTATGTTTAGCCTGGAGAAGAGAAGGTTAAGGGGTGATATGATAGCCATGTTCAAATATATAAAAGGATGTCATATAGAGGAGGGAGAAAGGTTGTTTTCTGCTGCTCCAGAGAAGCGGACACGGGCAATGGATTCAAACTACAAGAAAGAAGATTCCACCTAAACATTAGGAAGAACTTCCTGACAGTAAGAGCTGTTGGACAGTGGAATTTGCTGCCAAGGAGTGTGGTGGAGTCTCCTTCTTTGGAGGTCTTGAAGCGGAGGCTTGACAGCCATCTGTCAGGAATGCTTTGATGGTGTTTCCTGCTTGGCAGGGGGTTGGACTGGATGGCCCTTGGGGTCTCTTCCAACTCTAGGATTCTATGAAATCAGAAACCAAAATGGCTTCTGTAAATCTGGGTCTGTCCCTGGAAAATAGGAGCACTTGGAGGGTTTGCTGTACTAATAACTCCAAATATTTTCTCTGCAGAAGGAAATATTTTGTAGAAACCTTTCCCATTAGACAAATCCTTCAAATCTTGTCTTACGGGCACATTTTGTGTATGAATAGGGGAGGTCTGTTACCTGAATTCAGGAACTCAGGTACCGGTATTTGCCATCTCAAAAGACTAGCCAGGTAATGTAATGAGTGACCATCAGGTATCTTGACAGACAGCAGGCAAGCCATACTCTCAAATTTCTGTTGCAGGTGCAGATTTCTGTGTGATGCTTTTGGGTGGTCTTTGGCTAAGGGGCGGGACAATTTCCCAAGTCTTTAAACGTTCCTGCATAGCTTTGTTGGGGGTCATCACCTCACTGCAAAAGAGCAGGAGACTCAGTTGCAACAGGAAAATAAAGATCTTCTTTGCTTTCCTTCGGCTGGTTCCTGCCTCCAGAGTCCCTTGGGGAGTTGGGCTGCAAAAACGAACCACTTTATTTCTATAATGGAGCCTAGCCAAGAAGAGTTATAAGCAGCAGCTGAGAATTTGGAGAGGACCTGGGATGTCAGAGGGGACTGCAATAATTAATTTTGTCACCTCCATGACAATAAACTGCAGATCCTCCAAGTGTCCCTATTTTCCAGGGACAGTCCTAGATTTACAGAAGCCATCCCAGTTTCTGATTTGATCCCGCTCTTTCCTTAGGATGTCCCTATTTTCATCAGAGAAATGTTGTAGGGTACGAACTAGCCCTTCATAATTTCTGTCCCAGGGTGGCTTGCCATCCAAATTTAAATGTTCAGAAAGTGGAGGACTCTCACCTCTCACACCTTTTCCCACCTTGTGAACGGAGCTCCCTGCCAGCCACAGATTTTAGTCCTGCACACCCTTTGAGCCAATCCCCTTTTTAATCTTATCCAGGGCCAAATTGCACATGGGCTTGTTCCTTTATTTGCATCCTGATTTCTCCGAGCCAAGCCCAGATACAACAACTGAGCGGCACGTGGCTTGAGGAGATGAAATATACTCGGAGTCGCGTAGTGATTTCATGCTCTTTATTGCAGCTCGTAAAACAGTGAAGGAATCCCCCCCCCAAAAAAAAACACCCCACAACCTCTGGCTTTATATACATTATTTACACAACGGGTCCCGTCTGATTGACTAATTCTGCTTCCCTCCTGGAGGTGTATTGGGCTGCTCCCGCAGGCCAATCAGGTTGTTGCATTCTAGGACCCTACCTGCCTATTGTTCTAGGATCCAAGCTTAGTACATAACATGAGACTTAAAACATTTCATCGCAACACATCATGTCACTTAGGGATGTTTCTTCATGCCATTTAAAGTTTGCAGTGCCCATCAATCTTCCTTTAAAGCACACTGGACTACTGCAATGTGCTCTCTGTGCGGTTGCCCTTGAGGTTGGTCCAGAAGTTGTAGTTGGTGCAAAATAATAAGAATTTGTTTCTTATATCTGCCCATCTGACTGGGTTTCCCCAGCCATTCTGGGGGATTTCCAGCACATAGAAAAACATAATAATCCCTAAGATTAGGGATTAAAGGTACAGAAATTCCAAAAAAGATGATTAAATTGTCTAGGCACAAAAGTGGAAGGAAGAAGAAGTTCCCACCAAAGAAGAATGGATAAGTAAGGTTGATTCATTATGTTTTGATATATGTTGGAAGCTGCCTAGAGTGGCTTGAGCAACCGTCAGATGGGCAGGGTACTCGTAATAAAATGGCTGTTGTTGTTGTTGTTGTTGTTGTTGTTGCTGACTGTCAGGTCTTTGACCGCAATAAAGATTGGTTGGTTGGTGGCGGTGGTGGTTTCCTATGCTGAATTGGCAAAGTTAACAGCCAAAATAGGAGAACGAAACGATTATTGCTTTGTGGAAGGATAGAACCCTTTTTGGACTATTTAAGGAAATATTGCAGTTTGATTAACTCACAGGCAGGATTAGAAATGAGAGAAACAGAAGAAATTAAAGATTACAGTATTGAGAAGGAAGTGCGCAGCAGAGGGGAAGAAGTTAAATCACTGTGGAAAATGGGGTGGAAGTTTCGAAAAAGATTAATTTATTAGTTGTTGGTATATGTTAAATCTTTGAAAAATTAATTAAAAAATTATAAAAAAATAAATAAAATACTAAACATTGAAAACTTCCTTATACAGATCTGCCTTCAATGTCTTTGAAAAGTTGTGTAGTTATTTATTTCCTTGACTTCTGCTGGGTGGGTGCCACCACTGAGAAGCCCTTGATTCCTTGAAACCTGACTTCTCGCATGGAGGGAACCACCAGGAGACCCTCAGAAAAAGGCAGAGTATAAATAAAGATATAGCAAGAATGATAAATACAGAGCACAATTTATTAGTAGCATTCTTTGTATCCATTGCATGCCCAAGATCCCAGGCAGGTTGCAACATTTAAGAACGAAATTAAAACAAGGGAAACAGGGAAAGCAGAGTCCAGTGACACACCAAACAATGAGATGTTTCATAGGTTGCTGGGTTAATCTCCTTTGGGTGAGTAAAATCTGGGTGCCTTCCCTCAAAATAAATCCCTGCCTGCGCCAGGATATTGACAGGGTGGCTCTGGGCATGTCACCACCTCTCTCTCCTTTTATCTCTCTGTCCTTTTTCACATGGTTATTGCAAGGAGAAAACAAATCCAGCTAATCCCAGGTGCCTAATCTATAATCGCGAATTCTTCCAAGGGACGGGTGGTGATTTCCCAGTCAAGGCCCTCATAGCAGGAAAGCAGGAAACTGGAACAAGGAGGAAGGGTGAGGAGAAGCACAGCCTCCCTGCCACTCTGGCCTCTCTCCTTCCGCCTTGGCACATGCACAGCAATTTGTAGGAATTTCAGGAGAGAGGCTGCAGCACTCGGATCAGGCCAAACGGGTCCCGTCGAATCCAGCATCCCCCATCTCAGCCACATGCCTCTTTTAGGAAGCAGACAAGCAGGATTGTCTGAATGCAAAAGTTATGGTCAAGGGGGGAGCAGGGTTTCCTCTGGGGTAGCCCCTCAATTGGTGGAAGCCATCTTTATATAGATATAGATCCAGCACCGATATAATAAGCAGATCCTGCTGGATCAGGCCAATGGCTTACTAGCAGTACATGTGAAAAGGTTCAAGGGGTCTTGGTGGACCACAAGCTTCACATGAGTCCACAGTGTGATGCAGCAGCAAAAAAGCTAATGCTATTCTAGGCTGCATCCACAGAAGTCTAGTGTCCAGATCAAGGGACACACCTGGAATCCTGTTTCCAATTCTGGGCACCACAATTTAAGGATGTTGATAAACTGGAAGGTGGGCAGAGGAAGGCAACCAAGGTGATCAAGGGTTTGGAAACCAAGCCTGAAGAGGAAAGGTTGAAGGAGTTGGATCTGTTTAGCCTGGACAAGAGGAAACTGAGAGGAGATGTGATAGCCACCTTCAAATATATGAAGGGGTGTCACCTGGAGGATGGAGAAAGCTTGTTTTCTCCTGCTCCGGAGGGTAGTACTTGAACCCATGGCTTTCAGCTGCAAGAAAGGAGAGTCCGACTAAACATCAGGAAGAACTTTCTGACATTAAGAGCTTTTCTACCATGGAAAGGAGGTGGTGGGTCCTCCTTCCTTGGATATTTATAAGCAAAGGTTGGGTGGCCATCTGTCACTAGATGACCCTCAGGTCCCTTTCAACTCTACAGTTCTGTTATTCTATGACTAGTTAGTCTCTTTGCCACTAAAAAAACCCAGAGGCTCTGTGCATTGCAGGCCTCCGTGGAGGAAAGCGCCTCTGAGTTCAATAGGACTTACTCCTGAGTAAGCCTGCAGAGGGTTTTGCAACCTCACTTCTTCTCTGCTCCCTCTCCCCTCCCTTCCACCATGTCCCAGGTGATTTTTTAAAAAACTGGTATTTAAATTTCTTTCCTATCTCCAGGGCAATCTCCCCAAAGATTATGGATTGCATTGCTTATGCAAAAACACCGAAGAAAGCCAAACAAAAGGTGCTGTCATTAGCCTGACATGGAGCCAAATCTCCCAGAAACAGAGATTATGTTGCCTTTTTCATCTCCAAAGGTGTTCAATGTTGTTGCCACATCATTCTTCAGGAAAAAGAGGTTTGTGGGGGGGGGGAGTCTTCCTTGATTGCTGCATCAGGCAGAAGGACCACTTGGGGGCCCAAATCAAACTCCTGAAATTTGCAGCCCTAAAGTTGCTGTCGACCACAGCAAAGTATGGCAAGTTCTTAAAGAAATGGGAGTGCCGGATCACCTCATTTGTCTCCTGAGAAATCTCTATGTGGGACAAGAAGCTACAGTTAGAACTGGATATGGAACAACTGATTGGTTCAAAATTGGGAAAGGAGTACGACAAGGCTGTATATTGTCTCCCTGCTTATTTAACTTATATGCAGAATTCATCATGCGAAAGGCTGGACTGGATGAATCCCAAACCGGAATTAAGATTGCCGGAAAAAATATCAACAACCTCAGATATGCTGATGATACAACCTTGATGGCAGAAAGTGAGGAGGAATTAAAGAACCTTTTAATGAGGGTGAAAGAGGAGAGCGCAAAATATGGTCTGAAGCTCAACATCAAAAAAACTAAGATCATGGCCACTGGTCCCATCACCTCCTGGCAAATAGAAGGGGAAGAAATGGAGGCAGTGAGAGATTTTACTTTCTTGGGTTCCATGATCACTGCAGATGGTGACAGCAGTCACGAAATTAGAAGACGCCTGCTTCTTGGGAGAAAAGCAATGACAAACCTAGACAGCATCTTAAAAAGCAGAGACATCACCTTGCCGACAAAGGTCCGTATAGTTAAAGCTATGGTTTTCCCAGTAGTAATGTATGGAAGTGAGAGCTGGACCATAAAGAAGGCTGATCGCCGAAGAATTGATGCTTTTGAATTATGGTGCTGGAGGAGACTCTTGAGAGTCCCATGGACTGCAAGAAGATCAAACCTATCCATTCTCAAAGAAATCAGCCCTGAGTGCTCACTAGAAGGACAGATCCTGAAGTTGAGGC
Source organism: Lacerta viridis (assembly GCA_900245905.1). Lineage (NCBI taxonomy): Eukaryota > Metazoa > Chordata > Lepidosauria > Squamata > Lacertidae > Lacerta > Lacerta viridis. Next base: position 557,103 of record OFHU01003945.1, read on the forward strand.
TCCAGTACTTTGGCCACCTCATGAGAAGAGAAGACTCCCTGGAAAAGACCCTGATGTTGGGAAAGATGGAGGGCACAAGGAGAAGGGGACGACAGAGGATGAGATGGTTGGACAGTGTTCTCGAAGCTACTAACATGAGTTTGGCCAAACTGCGAGAGGCAGTGAAGGATAGGCGTGCCTGGCGTGCTCTGGTCCATGGGGTCACGAAGAGTCGGACACGACTGAACGACTGAACAACAACAAAGTTCAGAAGCCCTGAACTGGAATGTTTGCTTATGATGGATCTGGAGCAGGATTTGCTCCCAGAGCAAGAAATTCGGTGGGGGTTTTCTTGATTTATATATTTTTCCACATTATTTTTATTAATTTTCCAAATTATTAAAAATCAAACCAAATTAATTTAATTTAATACAATTTCTTAAAATCAGGTTTTCCTGCTCCTGTTCCAAACACATCACCATCATTTATTCACATAGACACGTCATTTCTTATTCCGAGTCCAGTTGACATCCTTCACTTGCCGTTAAACCATTCTTCCAGCTGGCCGCTTTTCCCACCTTACAAACAAGCAATCCATTTCATGTGTGTAGTCCTGGTGTGCTGGGATAGTCAATGACTATCTTCCATTGTCCAGTTCTGTGCAGTGTTTATCTGGATGGTACAGCATCGCATTCCGTTCCTTCCGCTGTTCACCAACTAGCGTTTGAGCTGTGGCCATAAATAATCCGCAGAGTGCATCTCCAGTCTCCGCCAATAAAATTCCACTCTGGAGTTCTTCCTCAGCACAGTTAGAAACAAGACATTTTCCTCAAATTCAGCCTCTTTGGCAGATCTGTTCTGCAGCAGTTCATTCTTTTTTCACTGCATTGCTCCATCAGCATTCCTGGTCCAGTCCAAGAATAATTTAAATTAAAGTCCATTCAGCCTTGGTTACGGGGGAGGGAGAGAGAGAGAGAGAGAGACATAGTAAAACCTAGTTAAATTCCTTGTTGAGCATAAATCAAAAGCCTCCCCCCTCTTTTCCGAAGTAACCAACATAGCAGCTGCTACACACGTCTCTTTCATTTTGCAGGGGAGGACAAGAAGAAAGGAGACCATTTGAAAACCATAGGAAAGCACAAAGCACCTTGTTCTCCCCTTCCTTTCCTGGCTGGTGTCAGGATTCTCAAGCTTCAAAGAAAACATTCAGATACCTTCAAAGAGCCAAGCCCAGTCCTTTTGGCAGCTGACAGATCACAGCCCATTAGCATATGTCAGTCCAGGAGCGCCTCTTGGTTAAGGTCAATTGTCCGAATTATGCAGGAACCAAGCACAAATGATGTCGGAGATGGAGGGACACAGTCCCAGGTCGTACCCGCTGTGCATTTCAAGTTGGCAGACATGGGCTTGAGTGGCACAGCGGGATGCAGTGAGCTCCCCAGACCCACTGAGGGGTTTTGCCTCATCAATTCTGGCTGCCCCCAGCCTGAACCTCCTCACTGAGCTATCACCATTGAGTTCGTGACATGACCAGAAAGCCTCATTGATTTAAATTTATTTGTTGCATTCATATGCATATTATTATTGCATTGCCATTTATGTCGCAGCTTTCCCTTTCCAAAGGAGCTCAAGGGTGACCCACGTGGTTCTCTCCCTCCTCATTTAATCGCCACAACAACCCAGCGAGGCCGGTTGGGCTGAGAGGCAGTGATCGGCCCCCAAGAGCACAGCCATCAGTAAGGATACTGGCCTCTTGGGGAAAGTCACATTATTCTTTTCTTAATTTTATTAAGTATCATGTCCCCAAACGCCTTTGCCTTAATGCAAGATCCACCACATGTGGTAAAATGACCCCTCATTGGCCTTACATTTCCAATACTTATTTGATACATTTTTGTACATTTCAGCCAGCTTCTTTGGGGGCAAATCCCATCTATAAAGCCTCTTGTAATAGTTTTTTGTAAGTCATAACATGCCATAAATTTCATTCCTATTTTCCCAAGCTTTTCCCAGGCAGCCATATCTATATTATATACTTAGCTAACTTAACCATTGTTATTTTTAAATTTTCATCCTTTGTTTCCCATGCTAGCAGCAACTTGTACATTTCAGAAACTAATTTCTCATCCTTTTCACCTAAACCTGTTTCAAAGTTGGAATTTTGCTCAGCAAATCCATTCTTTAAATCTCTTTTATCAATTTCATTTAACTGAGGATATTAGAACCACCAGGTTTTGCACTTCATCAAACTTTTTAAGCTTATGTTCATTCCTCCCTTCCAAACTGACTCCGAAATTCACCCTTCAAAGGTTATGACAGAAGACATTTGTGGCTAATCTGGGCAAGCTCATTCTTGTGTGACCCACTTCCATCATTCATCAGCCACCCAGAAATAATAATAATAATAATAATAATAATAATAATAATAATAATAATAATTTATTTTCACTCCGCCTGTCTGACTGGGTGGAAACCAAATGCCGGATTATTCCAATTTATTGGAGTTAGTTTGGGGTAAGTTTTACCCCCAAAAAAAATCAGAAGCAAAAAGCAAAATAAAACTCCAAAATGATTTCTCGCCCACATATCTCTTCCCATATGTTTCCAGTGTGGGATTAAGCACCCTTTCCCATAGGATTTTCCCAGGGGAGTCCCCAGGACAGTTTTCTGCACGTTCCTTCCTTCCTTCTGCAATCTTCAGATTGGCACCTCCAGAGGTGGAGACAACTCTCACTTCACTCACCTTGATGTCTCCACAAGTAAAGGCCTCTGTCTTATCCTTTCTCACACACTCTCTCTTTGTTTCCACAAAGTTAAGGATGCAAAAGCAAACAGGGACTTTTGTCTGGAGATGTTGGCTTTCGCGGCCAACGCCCAAACGCCACCCCGGGGCGAAACCTGCGTGCAAAATGGGTAAATGGGTCAGAGCAAAGGGGTTCTATGACTATGGAGCATCTGGCAAGAGCCACATCCTGCTTCATCCCGAGGCCACAGCAACCGATATGCTGACAGCAAGCAGGCAACTCTCCAGAAGAAAATACCCCCCCCCCAAAAAAAAAAACCAGTGAGAAGTTTGGTGTCTGTTTTCTGGCTTTGCTGAGTATGTTCATCTGGAAGGCAAAGGAGCTTCTGCTCCCACAAGGAGAGTATGGCGCCTGGGCAGTGGCATAGCAGGGGTTGCCAGAGCCTGGAGAAAGGAAATTATTCATAGAATCATAGAATGGTAGAGCTGGAAGGGACCCTGAGGGTCATCTAGTCCAACCCCCTGCAATGCAGGAATCCTGCCCAATCCATCCCTGAGCTGGGCTTGAATCACCAAGCTTTTAATTAACAGCTAGATGCACTTTCCGCTTTCTCTGATGGGTGTTTCATTCCAAAAGAAGAAGAATGGCAAAGCAAGTTGATGGACTGCACCAAGATAGCAAAGCTGACTGGAAAACTCAGAAACCAAGAGGATAAAAACTTTATTAAAGAATAGGAAAAATTTACGGTATAAATTATCTAGGAGACCACTGTAAGCAGATGGAAACAAGAGCAGGATTTTGACATACCTGTAGTGTAAAAAACATTATGGATAACATGGTTCAATATAAAAATTGGAGTACAGCCTAATATGCAGTCGTAGATGTTTAAAATAAGACTCCATAGACAGGATGCGGGGAAGTTGTGAGATTCGGAGAATCTCCACATACAGTATGACTTTATTGATGTGTGTTTATTTGTATTCTTTATTTGTAAAACTAATAAACTGTCAAAAAAAAAATTATTAGATTACAAGTGAGCAATAGTAATGTTTCTATCCCACTTTTGACCTATTGCATCCCCAACACAGCCGAGGTAGACTGCTCCTCAACATGGAGGTTCCACTGCTCTCAGGTGGCTCTCGGTAGCTTGGCCTTCCTCCTTCCACACACCCCGAGGGGGCAAGCAAACCTTCTCCACCTGACCGGAACATACCAGAGAGTAAATCCTATTAAACTCAGTGGGGCTAGGTTCTGAGTAAAAATGCTCTGGGTTGCAGTGTAAGGCTGCCCAGTTACTTGGGAGTAAGCTCCGTTGAATACATTCTGACATTGGTCATCTTGAGCCAAGAAAAAAGATGCGAGGGAAGGGACCAAATGAAATAAGATTTCAGCTGTAAGCAGCCTTGAGTCCCTGTTGGGGGTGGGGTGAAGGCAGGAAACAACAACAACAACAACAACAACAACACTGGAAAGAGAATGACCATACCAGAGAGTAAATGCTATTGCTATTGAACTCAGTGGGACTTAGTTCCAAGTAAAAATGCTTCGGGTTGCAGTGTAAAGCTGCACAATCTTTATACCCAATTACTTGGTCGTAAGCTCCATTGACTACAGTGGGACTTACTTCCGAGTAGGCAGAGTGAGGCTCCATTTACAATACAGGTAAAGGAATAAACCCTCCCCATGCTTCCTAAGAAATGGCTGGCTGCAGAATGACTTGCAAATGAAAGACTTTAAAGTCGATGGGTGACCCTTTCCTTCAAAATTATAAGAAACTTCACCGTTTCGTTCATTTGGTGCAGGAATTTTATTTTCAGTATAAACAGGACTCCGTTTTAGCTCCTGCACACACCACTTTTAATTATTCTCCAAGATGGGGAGGGAAAAAGGAAAGCGGGACATTCCGGGATCAAATCAGGAACCGGGACGTCTCCTGTAATTCTGCGACTGTCCCTGGAAAAGCAGCACCCTTGGAGGGTCTGCATGAGATCCCTTAACTTCAGTTTTGCTGGTTAAAACCCCACGTTGGGTGAAATATTCCAGCGTTGCAGGGGGTTGGACTAGATGACCCTCATGGCCCCTTCCAACTCTACAATTCTGTATACTCTATTAGTACAGAACCTCCAGGCTGAGGGGCAGTCTATCTCTCTGTTGCAGGGTGCAAACATCAGAAGGCATCTCTTGCCCCCGCAATCCGCTGCTGACATTCGGTGAGTTCATCTTCCGTTTCCACCATTCATTTCTCAGGTTAGAAATAAATAAAGAGATCTTTATCCTGCTGAGAGCTTGAGGGCCCTGCTCCTGCCTCTATCTACCTGGCCCAAGGTGGGGCCTGACAGGCTTCATAATGACAGCTGCCATGGCTCAGCAAAGACGACTCCTTGTTTTAAATTGTTTTTATTTTTATTTTACATTATATCCTTTTAAATTCTTTTTTTTTGGGGGGGGGAGGTCTTTCAACAGTTTTCAACTGGCATGCAAGGGCACTTGGTGGGATGTGCCTGGGAGGAGAGGAGCAGGGGGGGCCCAATTTCAGCGGTTCTGGGTAGGGGGGGCCATGGCATGGGAGGTGGGGCAGGCTGGGTAAGGTGTGCCAGCCCCTCCTCCATCCTAGGGAATTGGGTCTGCGATTGCTGCTGTTGAATGCCAGGTCTGCCCAGAATAAAATCTCCCTCATCCGTGATCTGATTATGGATGAGGAGGCTGATCTGGCATGAAACCTGGGTGGGTGAACAGGGTGGAGTGGGTCTCACCCAGCTGTGCCCACCTGGGCGCTCACTGCAGCATCAGGCCAGACTCGAGGGTTGGGGAGTTGCTGTGGTCTACGGAGATTCTCTCTCTATTCTCCAGGCTCTCTGTCCAGTTGGGGCTCCCCACCTGTGGGAACGCTCCCCCCAGAAAAGTTCACCTGGTGCCTAGATTATAGGTAAAAAAAGGTAAAGGACCCCTGGACGGTTAAGTTCAGTCAAAGGCAACTATGGGGTTGCGGCGCTCATCTCGCCTTCAGGCTGAGGGAGCCGGCATTTGTCCACAGACAGTTTTCCGGGTCGCGTGGCAAGCAGGACTAAACCGCTTCTGGCGCAACAGGACACTGTGAGGGAAACCAGAGCGCACGGAAACGCCATTTGCCTTCCCATCATAGTGGTACCTATTTATGTACTTGCGCTGGTATGCTTTTGAACTGCTAGGTTGGCAGGAGCTGGGACCGAGCAACAGGAGCTCACCCCGTCATTGCAGGGATTCAAACCGCTGACCTTCGGAAAGCCCAAGTGGCTCAGTGGTTTAGACCACAGCGCCACCCTGTCTTCATTATACACCTTTAGGTGCCAGGCAAAACTGTTCCTTTTTAACCAGGCCTTTGGTTGATCTGACTTTGCCCTGTTTAAAATGTGGCTCTTTTTTTGGGGAGGGGGGAGGGATACTGGGTTGTTTTTATTTTGATTATATATATATTGTGGTTTTTATGATGATCTTTTCTGTGAACCGCCCTGAGACCTCTGGGTATAGGGCAGTACAGTGGCACCTCGGGTTAAGAACTTAATTCGTTTCGGAGGTCCGTTCTTACCCTGAAACTGTTCTTCACCTGAAGCACCACTTTAGCTAATGGGGCCTCCCGCTGCCGCTGTGCCGCCAGAGCACAATTTCTGTTCTTATCCTGAAGCAAAGTTCTTAACCTGAAGCGTTATTTCTGGGTTAGCAGAGTCTGTAACCTGAAACGTCTGTAACCCGAGGTATTTATTCAATAAATAAATTCTCATCATCATCTGCTCACCCCCTCGCCCTTCCCAGCCTTGACTGTGGTCCTCAGCACCTTCTCCGTCAGCAGTGACGGGAAGTGGCTCACAGGCCTCTGAAATTCTCTGAAAACAGGAAATGGGGTCAGGTGCTTTTCGATGTACCAGCAAATCTCATCTCCGAAACCAGACGTTAGGAGGTTGGCCTGCACATCTCTGAGCTCCCTCGAAGGAAGCTCAGCCCTCAGCCGGGCGCCCAGCTCTGGCCCCGGACTCTCCTGGGATCCCTGGGAGAAGAACTTTCCCATGAGAACTTCCAGAGAGGTAAGCGGAAGAGACACCAACCGAAGATAGGTGGCTTATAAAATGAATGGATTGTGCTGAAATGGCGAAATGGGCTGCAAAACGAATGGAAAATCACAGAATGGTAGAGTTGGAAGGGACCTCGAGGGTTATCTAGCCCAACCCCCTGCAAGGCAGGAGTTGCAGCCAAACCCTGGGAACTGTAGTTTGTACAGGGTGCTGAGAGTGGCCAGGAGACCCCATTCCTCCTCACAGATCTGCAAGAGTGGTTTAGCAGTCAAACCTTGCAGCTGACACAACTCTCAGCGCCCTGAACAACCTACACTTCCCAACCTACACTTTCTCTGGAGGGAAGCCATGGAGGAGGTCCCAGGTTCGAATCTCCCATGCCATCTCCAGGTGGGGCTGGGAATGTCCCCTCACCGGGACCCTCGAGAGTTGCCACTGCCAGGTAAGTGCAGAGAATACTGAGCTTGGCAGGTGAAGGGCTTGACAAAGGACCTTCCTGCAATCACAGTGAAGCCAGTCCTTGAGTCATGACCATGAGGACTAGCAGTTTACTTAGGTTTTTGAAAGGAGAACGGTCTCCCTCTGGAGGTTGTGGACTTTCCGTCCTTGGAAGTCTTTAAGCAGAGGTTGGGTGGCCATCTGTCAGGGATGCTTTAGCTGAGATTCCTACATTGCAGGGGGTTGGACTAGATGAGCCTCAGGGTCCCTCCTTACTCCACCATTCTAGGATTCTAAGGCAGCTCTCTCAGCTCTGGAAGTGCCCAAACAGCAGATCTACCGACTTCTGCGCAAAATGATGATTTGTATCACTGTTAGCAGAAAACACCACTTGCCTTCTGATGGCAGAGGAAGATCTTTCTGCTGCCACCTCGCAAATTGTCAGGCAGCTTCAAAAGTGTTGGAGGCCAGAGAACACAGCCAGCCAGTGGTGAAACTACATGCTCTGCTACAGGGAGCGGAGAGTAGATGGGGGCGTGGCTGGCACCCCCTGGGGGCATGAAGCAGGCCCGTGGGGGCATGGTGCGCATCCCGGGGGCGTGGCACACCGCCTGTGAGGATGTGACACAGGAACCAGTGATCCCCGCTTTCTGTCGCTCATGGGAATTTTTATTACGCATTCCAGAGATCATTTGGGGGCATGTGTTTGTCTCCTACCTTTGCATCAAATGTGCTCAAGGAGGTGTGTGTGGTTCACCTACCCTGCAAGGTAGGCTAGGCTGAGAGAGGCGGGGACCAGCCCCCAAGGTCACCCCCAGGGACACCCCTGGGCATTTCATCCTCCCTGCCTATGCCCTGCCTTGCCAGAGAAGCACATGTCCTGGTTATCTCCTGCTTGGACTACTGCCATGCGCTCTACATGGGGCCACCTCTGAAGGTGACTCGGAAACAACAACTAATCCAGAATGCAGCTGCCGGGATCATATCACTCCGGTCCTAAAAGATCTTCACTGGCTCCCAGTACAGTGGTACCTCGGGTTACGTACTTAATTCATTCCGGAGGTCCATTCTTAACCTGAAACTGTTCTTAACATGAATAATAATAATAATAATAATAATATTATTATTATTATTATTATTATTTATACCCCGCCCATCTGGCTGGGTTTCCCCAGCCACTCTGGGCAGCTTCCAACAGAACATTAAAATGCAATAATCTATTAAACATTAAAAGCACCACTTTAGCTAATGGGGCCTCCCGCTGCCGCTGCGCCGCCAGAGCACGATTTCTGAAGCAAAGTTCTTAACCTGAAGCGTTATTTCTGGGTTAGCGGAGTCTGTAACCTAACCCGAGGTACCACTGTACATTTCTGAGCTCAATTCAAAGTGTTGGTCTCAGCCCAGTATACCTGAAGGAGCGTCTCCACCCCCATTGCTCAGCCTGGACATGAGGTCCAGCTCCGAGGGCCTTCTGGCGGTTCCCTCCCTGCGAGAAGTGAGGTTACAGGGAACCAAGCAGAGGGCCTTCTCGGTAGTGGCACCTGCCCTGTGGAACGCCCTCCCATCACATGTCAAGGAGATGTGTTTTTATTCTGTCAGAAGCCACCCAGAGTGGCTGGAACAACCTATTCAGATGGGTGGGGTATGAGCAGTATATTTGTTGTTGTTGTTGTTGTTGTTGTTGTTGTTGTTGTTGTTGTTCTGTGTTTGTGGGCGGTAGCAGTTTGCTTTTGTTTTATTATGTAATCTTTGTTCTCATTTTGCGATTTTATGAACCACTCCGTGATCTTTGGATGCATGGTGGTATTCAAATTTAATAACAAACAAACAAACAAAGAGATAATGGGGTTCCCCTTCTCAGTATATTTTGCCGTTCTTCCAAGCCAAGCATCTGCTTCCAGTTTTAGCCCTTGGACAAAGTAGCAGAGATTTGATTTGATTTTTATTTCATTAATATTCACTTATTTACTGCTTAATGACAGAAAGGGCTTGTGAGTGATTTACAATGATAAAATAACAAAAAAATCACAAATGTTGAAACATAAATATCCTGAATTAAAATACGCAACAGAACAATCCTGTTAGAATACCAAGATAAATCCATAGTTTTAAAAATGCACCCCATAAAAACCACACAGGAGGTAAAACTTGAGACACTTTTCAAGAGACGAAGGGAATGCCTGGGGACCCCGCAGGCATTTCAGATCCCCTAAGGCTGGTGCCGCCAGGGAGATGTTATGCTGCCCATTCCTTATTACAAGTGAGTAAAATCTTGGGGAGACTGTTGGTTCTTGCCAAGCCACATCACTCCACATTGGGATCCTAACGAAGACATCGCATGTATTTGAAAAGCTGGCATTAATGAATGAAGTTCGTCCGTTTCCCCCAAATTAAGAGCTTGAAAGGGATTTTGAATAAATTGATTGCAAAAGTTTTCGGTTTTGTTGTACCGCCCTCCTCAGTGGGTCGTGCAGACGCCTGTTCTGAATCATGCTTTTCATAGCGATGAGTTTATGGGAGCCGAAGAAAGTTTGGTGAAACACTGATTTCACTTCACCTCCGCACAGGATCTGAGCTTGAATTGTGACTGAGAGCTTGGGGGGGGGGGGTGCCTGTCACCTCCGACAGGTCTCAGCAATGCCTCCCGTCAAGGAAGAAGAAACCCTCTTGATCGGCAACAGAAGCAGCAACCTCTCCTTCTCCAAGACAGACGGCCTCCAGGTATATCTCTACCACCAGCTGAACGTGGCACAATCAGCCTCGGATTCAGCCGGCACCCTAAACTTCACCTTAGGGGAGTACACGGCGGAGGAGCTCTGCATCACAGCAGCCCAAGCATGTGGTGAGTTTGAAAATTTCTCAGCCGGAGCATCACTTTCTGCCAGCTCTGATGGGTGTCTCATTCCAAAACGCAGAGAGAGTGTCTCAGCCATCAGGAGACTATCTCCGAAGCAGCCCTTTTATGATTATTATTAATATTTTAGATTTATTAGATTCCAAGTGAGCAACAGTGACATTACTCACCCACTTTTGACATTTCCACATGCACCAGTATCAAAACACAGATTCGGAAACCCAGCCTTGCTGACACCTGCCTCCTTCTTCGCCAGGAATCCTCCCCGTCTGCCATTCCCTCTTTGCGCTGGCCAGAGAGGACCTCTCGGGGTGGTACGCGCCCAGTCATGTCTTCACCGTGGATGAGTCCTTCAGCCAAGTGCTCCTCTACCGGATCAGGTAGGGCACAGCTGTAGAAACTCAACTACGCTAGCTGGCCCACCAGCGCTGGTTCCCTCCTGATAGTTCAGACTACAACTCCCATCAGCCACCAACAAATATGGCTGTGTTGGACTACAACTCCCATCAGCCACCAACAAATATGGCTGTGTTGGACTACAACTCCCATCAGCCACCAACAAATATGGCCGTGTTGAACTACAACTCCCAACAGCCCCCAACCAATATGGCCACCTGGAACTACAACTCCCATCAGCCCTGGCCCAAACACCCTTCCCAACCTCCCCACAAAAGATTCTTGTTTTCTCCATGCAGATTTTTCTTCCCCAACTGGTTTGGGTCCCAGAAATCATTCCGCTGTGGGCTGGCCAGCGACCAAGTCAGTCCAGTGCTTGATTACCCAACCATAGACTACCTCTTTGCCCAAGTGAGTACAGCTCCTTCTCCTAGATTCGGGGTGGGAGGGAGCAACAACTTGTAGGGTCTCAAGATGCCCAATTTGCAGCAGCCACGCATGAAATTTATGGGGACCCTGGGAACGCTTCTTTCCCATGGACCCCTTCCTCCTCACAGTCCCGCAGCGATTTCATCAGCGGTCGGGAGGAGATATCCCTGACCATGGAGAACCAGGAGACCTGCCTGGGCCTTGCTGTGCTGGACATGTTGCGGATGTCCAAGGAGAGGAAACGGAGCCTGGAGGAGATCTTCCGAAGTATCAGGTAAGGAGGAGAGGAAGCTCTCCCAGCAACCAGGTCAGGGAGGAGGGGTCCATAAAAACCGGTGGCCAAACCTGGAATGGGGGGAACCGTAGAGTCGTAGGGTCATCTAGTCCAACCCCCTGCGAAGCCAAAGAATCCCTGACAGGGAGCCACCCAACCTCTGCTTAAAGACCTCCAAGGAGGGAGAGTCCACCCCCTCCTGAGGGTGACCGTTCCCCCGTTGAACAGCTCTTAATGTCGGAAAGTCCTTCTTGATTTTGAGTTGAAATCTCCTTGGAACTTGAACCCATTGATTCAGGTCCTTCCTGCCAGAGCAGGAGAAAAGAAGCTAGATATTTGAAGATGGCTCTCCTGTCTCCTCTCAGTCTCCCCCTTTCCAGGCTAAACGTCCCCAATTCCTTCAACCATTCCTCATCAGTCTTCGTTTCTAGGCCCTTGATCATCTTGATCGCTCTCCTCTGTACACCTTCCAGCTTGTCAATCTCCTTCTTGAACTGAGGTGCCCAGAACTGTACTCCACATCAGGTCTGACCAAGGCAGCGTAGAGTAATATGACTCCATAGGATCCGGACACTAGACTTCAAGAAAGATGAACCCCTTGAGCTGGATGTGTGCTGCAAGAGCTGAGCTGCCCATTAAGCTGAGCTTTGCAAGAGGTCATCTGCAAACCCAGCTCCTTCAGCCGTTCCTGGAGCACACACGCACCTGCCCCTCTCGTCTTTCTGTTCCAGCTACAAGTTGTGCCTCCCAGAGCAGATGCGGCTCCAGCTCCAGGCGCAGAACTTCGTCACCCGGAAGCGGATCCGGCGCCAGTTTGGGCAGTTGCTGCACAAGGTCAGCAGCCTGCAGACCGAAGTCCGCTTCCTCAAGCTGAAGTACCTCATGGAGCTGAAGGGCCTACAGGGGGCCACCACCGAGGAGACCTTCCAGGCCTGGGTCCCTATGCAGGCAGCGACAGGACCTGCCTGGACCATCCACGTCTCCGGCGAAAAAGGGATCTTGACAAGTCACAGCGGCTCCAAGGTGAGGTCAGGCTGAATTGGATACCCTCAGAGGCCATCTAGTCTGACCCCAGACTCCAAACAGGGTTCTCACAGCAACACCTTTCAAGACCCTGCCCCACCCCTTTCCTAGGGCCTCCAGCGCTAGGCGCGCTCTACCTCCCAGCCCGATCCAAGGCAATAACTCCACTAACTGCACACAGATTTCCCACACTCTTGCTGCCAGGCAAAGAGAGGCCCAGCTTGTAGCCTGTATGGCATAGTGGTTAGAGCGCTGCACTAGGACCCGGGAGAGCAGGGTTCGAATCCCCACTGTCACTCGGGGGACCTCTGGCCAATCGCTGGCTCTCGACTCTACCTGCCTCGTCATGGGGGCTCAATGAGGACTAGGCTCCCCCCCCCAACTCATTTAGTCTCCACATCAGCCCTGTGAGGTGGGATAAGTCAAGGTGGGATAAGACCAGCCCTCAAACAAGCTTCAGGGATGAATTGGGGGATTCGAACTCTGGGCTGTCCCAGGTTGTAGTCCAGTGCTCTAACCACTGCACCATACTGCCTCTCAATGGTGACAAACCCCATGCGCAGAGCCCATCTGGTGACCAGATATATCTCTCCTTTTTGGCGCATGTGCCCCCCCTGCAATCCTTCAGGGAACCCACCTGTTCTGCGACTTCCCCGAAATCGCCGACATCACCATCAAGCAATCCATCCGCGATGGTCAACCTGTGAAGAGCCGCCTGGTCAGCATGACGAAGACAGACAGCCGGGTGCTGGTAGGGGAACCAGCATGTTGCTTTTACTCATCATGGAATTAGAATCGTGACATTGGAAGGGACCCCAAAGGTCATCCAATCCAACCCCCTGCACAATGTTCATCGTGGGCTCACTTATGACAGGGAAGGGGTGAGCTTCCCTACCATGTAGAAGGTCCTGGGTTCAATCCACAATGGCATCTCTGGATAGGAGTGGGAATATTGACAATATTGAATTAGATGAACTCTGCACAAGGAAGCTTCACGTAGCTTTATATCCAGATCATGAGGACTGCAATCTTGCTTCCTTGTTAAGGAAAGGACCATAACTGAATGCCAGAGCACTCGCTTGGCATGCAGAAGGTTCACCATTCCTTATTCCTAAATTATTCCCCCCAAAACATATTTTTAAGACCCCTCCCCTCATTTGCAAAAAATAAGTTTGACCCACAAAATGGTAACACCATACTGTCTGGTGTCAAGAGGCAGGGAATTCCCAATGCTCATGCTGCTGTTCTGCCCCTGGCCAGTGCGTTTGGGAATGGCTTGTTTTGCCAGAGAAATGGCAAAATCGCAAATTTTGTACTGAAAAATTTGGCTGCGTGGCATTTCAGGAAGCACGAAAAATCCATCTTGGAAATGCCAACGTGGCTGAACTTTCCTGTTGCCTGTCCATCCATTGAAGGGTGGGCATTGTGATTTTGCCTCTTTTCCCGCAGGAGATGGAATTTGGCAGCCTGGCAGACGCCTTGTCGTTTGTCTCCCTGGTCGATGGATACTTCCGCTTGACTGTCGATTCTCAGCACTATTTCTGCCTGGAGGTTGCCCCCGCGAGGCTTCTAGAAGACCTGGAAAACCGGTGCCACGGACCCATCACGTGAGCCACAAACAACCCGCAGAGTGGGGGGGGGGTGATCATAGAGTCATAGAATTGGAAGGGACCCCCGAGGGTCATCCAGTCCAACCCCCAGCAATGCAGGAACCTTTTACTCGACGCGGGTCTCAAACCCACAACCCTGAGATGAGGAGTTTTGTGCTGTAACAACTGAGCTACCCCAGCTTAGAAGGAGTAGGTTTCAACCCCCACTAGCAGGTGGGACTCTGCACCATCAGAAGGAGGAAGGACGTGACGTCAGGCAGTGCTGGGCTGGGCTGGCGATGTCTTCAGATCGTCTCTAAGCCGCAGACTGCAAACCGCATGACTCTCTTCCTTCCTCTGAGGGAGTCGTGAAAAGCCAGTGGGCCTCGCCCAGAATGATGAAGTCTTCCAAAAAGCACCTCAAGACTCGGGGCCAAAATTGGGCAGGATCTGCTTTCGAATCAAGTAGCAGGGCTATTAATAGAATTATAGAAAGGTAGTCGGAAGGGGTCCCCATGGTCATCTAGTCCAACACCCGTCACTGCCTTCTGAAACACCCTCTCGAGGCCATTTATTGCACTCATCATTTTATTGGTATGCTGCCTTTCTGCAGTTCAAACTTACGAAATTGCAGTTATTCTTTATTAAATTTGCTAGCCACTCCTTCTTGCCCAGGGCCATCCAAAGCAAACCCCACATACAGACATTAAAACCAAGGAGGGGGGAAATGCCGAAAGAGCCTGCAGGATCAGGCCAATTGCACCCTATTCCCCCAGTGGACAAATGCCCCCACGCAACCTCGGGATCTAGGTGGTCTGCTTCTGGGCCTAGAAGCTCCCTAGGAACCCCAGAAGAGCCAAAGGAATGATAGAATTAGAATTATAGAATGGGGCTTGCCGGTCAGAAGGCCGGGGGTTCGAATCCCCGCAATGACGGGGTGAGCTCCCGTCACTCGGTCCCAGCTCCTGCCCACCTAGCAGTTCAAAAGCACATCAAGTGCAAGTAGATAAATAGGTACCGCTCTGCGGGAAGGTAAACGGCATTTCCGTGTGCTGCTCTGGTTCGCCAGAAGCGGCTTAGTCATGCTGCCACATGACCCGGAAGCTGTACGCCGGCTCCCTCGTCCAGTAACGCGAGATGAGTGCCGCAGCCCCAGAGTTGTCCGCGACTGGTCAGGGGTCCCTTTACCTTTATCTTTAGAGTTGGAAGGGACCCTGAGGATCTGCTAGTCCAACCTCCTGCAGTCCAGGAATAGGCAGCTGTTACCTTCAGGGATTAAACCTGCAGCCCTGGCTCTCACCAACATCCTCAGCATCCTCTTCTCGCAGGAAGCAACACTCCCAAGGGAATCCTGCCCCAAAAGGAAACCTGTAATTGGGGGGGGGGGTTGCACCCAAGTGCGGCTCTGCATTTGCCACCTTGAAAAGGAAACACATATATACAGGTGAAACTCGAAAAATTAGAATATCGTGGAAAAGTCCATTTATGTAAGCAATTGTTTTCATTAGCTACTGGAGTTTAATATATGAGATAGACTCATGACATGCAAAGCGAGATATGTCAAGCCTTTGCTTGTTATAATTGTGATGATTATGGCGTACAGCTGATGAAAACCCCAAAGTTGAGATTGTTAATTTGGGGTTCTCATCAGCTGTATGCCATAATCATCACAATTATAACAAATAAAGGCTTGACATATCTCGCTTTGCATGTCATGAGTCTATCTCATATATTAGTTTCATCTTTTAAGGTGAATTACTGAAAGAAATGAACCTTTCCATGAAATTCTAATTTTTTGAGTTTCACCTGTAGGCTACACACTCAATAAATGAATAAATCAAAACCCTGAATTTTGTGTCAAATGTGGGGAGGAGGTTTTGCCGCCCAGCTTTCAAACGGGTGAACCAACAGAATTTCCTGCCACTATATCCCAGCTTCAAATGATGCAGATTATTAATTTTTTAAATTTATACCTACGTTTGAATTGCAGGTCAGAATTCGCCCAAAACAGACTGAAAATGTCTCAGAACGAAGGCGTAGTGCACATCCTTCGACGAAGCCCAGAAGATTTCGACAGTTACCTGCTCACCATCTGCATCGAGGTGGGAGCCCCGCTTTCTTAGCCTGGTCCCACGGGTGAGGCTTGGGGTGCAAATATTGTTTGGCACTTAGCGGCACCCGTGGAGGAGGCACGGATGATGACGAATGAGGAAGTGGGAGAGATGGGGACACCATTAGCCAAGAGGCTCGGTTCTATAGCCTCTCTGTAAAGTCTGAAATAAAAAAAGGACTGGAAGAAACTTGTCTTTATAATTTCCTGGGCAACCACTTGGGAGCCACTGGCAACACCCTGACATGTTCACACATTACACTGACCTGCATGTGCAAGCTGCCTTTACACATCCACTTGTGTGAATTCATGCGTGCCAGTTGAGAAATACAGGTTAGAATTGTAGAATTGTGGCATTGGAAGGACCCCAAGGGTCATCTAGTCCAACCCGCTGCAATGCAGGAAGGAATCTTTCCCCCAATGTGGAGATCGGACCCACAACCCTGAGGTTAAGAGTCTAATATTTTGTGCACTGACCGTATACTACTTGAGCCTTACTTGCTCATAGCCATACGAGTGTGCACAGCTCCAACTGCCTGTGTGCACTTGTTGGATATAACATGAGACCACCCCTCTGAACATGGAGAGCAAGGGGAAGGGAACTCTGCATATGCTCCATTGCAGCCCATCTGCAGAGGTGGGGGGGGGCACTCTGCTCTGTCCTGAATGCACAACTCCAGAATGGAGTCTGGGTCTGCTTCAGAGTACCCACTGAAATACAAGAGTGTTATCTGTCCCCCTGACCCCTCCTCAAAGGACAGATCCCTTCCTCCTATTTTACAGGATTCTGCCTCCACTCTGAATCCCCCATCATTGGAGGCAGAAGCCGAAAACTTTGGGGAGTCAACAGATGCATACGTTTTAAAAGCCTGCATAATGTGGAGCTTGGATCTAGTGGCAGAGAGTTCTGTTGGTTCACCCATCTGAAAGCTGAGTGACTTGGGTCAGTTGCCATCAACGGGCATCACTTGCCATTGAAACTCATTCCAAAAACTAACCCAAAGCAACAGCAAGGATTGCAAATCCTTTTGCAACTTCCATTGCACACTAATTTGGGAAGCAATTACCGTTTTTACAAAACCCTTTTCTCTCCCCCTTGCTCCTCGTCCCGGCCTGCCCCACTGCCTGGGGTCACCCCGCTTCCACAAACCCCACAGACGGACATCGGCAAGGACTTCAAAAGCCTCTTGATCCAGAAGGGCAGCGACGGCACCTTCTCCACTTCTGGGGTGGCCAAGAAATTCTGCAGCCTCCAGGAGATGCTGGGTGTCTGCCAGCGCTTTAGCCTCCAGGCCGATGGAGCCACCATCCAGCTGGGCCCACAGCGCCCCCCACAGCCCAAAGGTAGGCCCTGCAAAGAGAAATTATGGCATTGTACACCCAGCAGCCCCATAGATCCCATCTGTGGGGATCTTGCCCTCTTCCATTTTCCTGAGGCACCATCCTGCCATGGGATGCCCCAAATCTTCCTGGTCCCATAAACTCCATGTTTTGTTCCTTCTGCCTCTGTTTCTCTGTAGAAAAATCCAACCTCTTGATCGTCCGGGGGGGCACCTCCCACCAGCTGCCCAGCTCGCCCGCTGCCTCACGGAGGGCCGTCAACCAGATGATGTTCCCAAAAATCCAGGTGGAGAATCTGGTGCAGGTAAGAGGGAGAAAGATGGACTTACGTGTCGTGTGTCTAAAACACATAGATCTGCCTGCAACTCCCTGCACACAAAAATAATGATCCTGGGAACTGCAAAGTTGGGAGGAACCCCAAGGGTCATCCAGCCCAACCCCCCTGCAATGCAGGAACACACAGGCAGCTCAAGAATCTCTGGCAGGTGGCCAACCAACCTCAAACCTCTATTTTGGGGGGCTGGAGGAAACCTGTCTGCCTGCTTTGTGATGGATCATTTCTCCCTCCGTTGAAGTCACAAGCACAGTCAAAGGTCAGCTTTTCCTGGTCAGTTGGCAACCCCCAGCGGCACCCTGGCAGTGCCCAATCTTCTTTCCCCCTTGGCAGTGTGAGAATCTGGGGCAAGGGACCTTCACCAGGATCTACCGGGGCTTCAAGCGAGATCCCAAGGAAATCAGAGAGGAGGAGGAAGAGGAAGAAGATGACTCGAGGAGTCACCAGATGGAAGTGGCCATGAAAGTCTTGGATGTGGCCCACTGCAGCTGGGCTGAGGTGAGGCCAAGGTGGCGGAAGCGGTGGAGTCCTGGGAAATTGGGACGTGGAGAAGCTGAGCCAGGCATATGAAGCTGCAGAGTCAGGTCCTCAGGTCCATCTCGTTCAGTATTCTCTGCACTGACCGGCAGTAACAGGGCATCAGGCAGGGGTCTATCCTAGATGCCAGTGTGGAATATCAAAAGGAGAGGTGAACTGGGGTTTCTTGGGAGGTCATATCCTGCACTTTGCATAGAATATTCTGTACTTCTGTCCAGAAGAGCAGAACAATTCCCAAATACATGTGTTAAATCTGTCGCAATTCCGTCGCATCTCCAAGAATGCATTTTTCTCTTTTGGGGGGGTAAAACACTTTTATTGAAAGTTGTTTTGTTTTAACATATTAAACACTGAAATGATCCTTACAATTGTGCAGAAAAGAGGAAAGGGAAAAGGAATAGAGGAAGTGTAACTGAAAAGACCCTTTATCACAATTAGGTCATGCATCTCTTGTCATTTATCTGCACATAGAAAGGCTGGCTCCCTTATTTTCTCTACCTCTCTTCCCAATCTCCCACCCTGAGAAAACCTTCTTGCAGGTACCTCCCACCTCTACCTGTGCTCTTCCTGTGCGTGTCCTCCTTAATTCAAAATAAAGGAACCTTAATAAATAATAAATAAAAAATTACCCCAAGGGTCATCTAGTCTAACCCCCTGCAAGGCAGCAATCTCAACTAAATTATCCATGACAGGTAGCCATCTCTGGCTGGCCCTGGGGCCTTCTGCACGCACAGCAGCTGCTCTGTCCCTGAGCTGCACTCTGTTCCGCTCTCCTCACCAGCAGAGCCACTCTGGCAAATCACATTCAGTTGGGAGAGGGTGTCATTTCGCAAGCGTCCGCGAGGTGGCGCTGCCGCTGCGGAAAAAACCTCCAGGTGCGCAAGGATCGCGGAGAGGCGCGGAGGGAGGGAGGGAGGGTGAGCAGCGTCTGGTTTTGAGCGCGCTTGCTCTTCTCTCCGCAGCCCTTCCTCGAAGCGGCCAGCATGCTGGGCCAACTCTCGCACAAGCACCTGGTCCTGCTCCATGGAGTCTGCGTGGGAGAAGAAAGTGAGTCTCCTGCACACGGGACTCCTCCACTTGCTTTGCACGTCTGCATGTGCGCTTCAGTCTGTGTCACCAACCTCCACTTTCCCCCAAAAGTACAAAAGCTATGCAGTTCAGAGATGGGGTGGGGATGGGGGGGGGGTTGATTTGCATGCAGGATGTAAAGAATTAAAGGGGAGGCTAGGATGGGCCTAGAAAGAGCCTGGCCTCACAGCAGTAAAATGCCCCATAGAACCTAGGAATTGAGATAGACTGCCTCTGGACCTGGAGGTTCCATAAGAGTCCAAGAAGAGACTGCTAGATGAGGCCAGCGGAGGCCCTCCTAGTGCAGCCTCCAGGAGCCAACCAGGGGGCCCTACAAAGGGAAGAAGCCCACAAGGAGGACCTGAGCAAAACTCTCCTCACTTGGGAGCCCCAGGAGCTGCTGCACAGACGCATAGAAGAAGTTGCAAGGGACCACGAGGGTCATCTAGTCCAACCCACTAGAAGATAGTGGGCCATGGAGAGCCCGTTTGTCATGCCAGTTTGTGGTCATCACTAGATCTTCGGGAGAGAGAGAGGATGTCAGCCTTCCCAGACAGGCACCCACAAGGTTATTTGTGCTACAACTCCCATCATCAAAACATTCGGAGAGCATTCAACCAGCTGGTCAGCACTGACTGGCAGCCGCTCTCTGGGGATTTGGGGCAGGAGACATTCCCATGGGGACTGAAGCTGGAGCCTTCTTCCATGATCCTCAGCCATTTCTTTAAAAAACAAAGGTTCTAGTCCTCATGGGTTGTAACGAAGCATGCTGGAGTATGGAGCGTAGGAAGCAGCCTTTTGCAAACTCGGACACCTCGAGTGCAGTATAGTCCATACTGACTGACAGACGCTGGGACCTCCTGCATCTGTAGCAGGTGCTCTACCCACTAGGCTACAGTGTCCCTCCATAAACCAGGAGACTGAGACCTCTAATGGGAGTTGTAGCATCCAAAGGGCACCTAGCTTGGGGAGGCGGCTGGGGAATGGTTTGGGAAGCGGAGAGGGAAGGAGGTGGTGCTTAAGACGCAGGACAGTATGATCTGGCCGCTTTCCTTCCCTGCAGGTGTCATGGTGCAGGAGTACGTCAGGTGCGGTGCGTTAGACAGCTACCTGCGCAGGAACCAGGCAAGTGGGAAAGTGACGGCCACCTGGAAGCTGCATGTCGCCAAGCAACTGGCCTATGCCCTCAACTTCCTGGTAGGTCCCTCGGCAGAGAAGAGGTGGCTCAGTGGGGAGAGAACGGGGCTCTGAATCTCAGGGTTGTGGGTTCAAATCCCATGTCGGGGGAAAGATTCCTGCCAGGGGGTTGCAGGGGGTACCTCTAAACTCTAAGGTAAAGGGACCCTGACCGTTAGGTCCAGTCGCGGGTTGCGGCGTTCATCTCACTTTACTGGCCAAGGGAGCCGGCATACAGCTTCCGGGTCATGTGGCCAGCATGACTAAGCCGCTTCTGGCGAACCAGAGCAGCGCACGGAAACGCCATTTACCTTCCTGCCGGAGCGGTACCTATTTATCTACTTGCACTTTGACATGCTTTTGAACTGCTAGGTTGGCAGGGACCGAGCAATGGGAGCTCACCCCGTCGCAGGGATTCGAACCGCCGACCTTCTGATCGGCAAGCCCTAGGCCCTGTGGTATAGACCACAGCGCCACCTGCGTGCCTTGCCTCTCAACTCTACAAGTCTATGATTCTATTATTTTAGCCTGCCAGCCAGAGCCTAGGGTCCCTTTGCCGCACCAAACAGGGCTTTCCCTCTCCTGTATCATTAAGAAGGCAGCAGCGGAGCACTCTGTTGGTCAGAGTGTTGCACCGATAATGCCAAGGTTGCAGGTTCAAATGGTTAGCGTGGGCGCCAAAAAGAGGTGCTTTGAAGATGTCAAGAGGCAGGGAGTTCCACCGTTTGGGTGGTGGCTGCATGCAAATCCTTGCTTTTTCTCTCCCGGCCACAGGAGGACAAGGCAATGGTGCACGGGAATGTCTCTGCCAAGAAGGTCCTGCTGGCAAGGGAGGGGGATGCTGCCAGCGGGTGCCTCCCCTTTATCAAACTCAGCGACCCGGGAGTCAGCGTCGCCGTCCTCCCCAAAGACTGTGAGTGGCTGAGTCTCCTTCCTCCGGTCCGTCCTCCTCCCACTGCACTCACAAGAGATGTTGGGGCAGCGGCTCCCAAAAGATGGGGGGGGCTGTCTCCTTGGCCCCCTAACCCTGCCCTAGAAAAAAACATTATTCTGATTTAAAAACACATTTATTCCAAATAATATTTAAACACTTTATTTATTGACTTCTCTCACAAGGTTTGCTTTTGCTTTAATTTTGCTTTTACTTTTAATTAAATAATAAGTAATTTTAAGTTGACATGCTGCTGGATTGCAGGGGAACCTCAAGGCTGTTGTAGGAAAAAGATGAAAGAAAATTGATGACGATTTCAAACATGCAGAAAGTTTAAACTGCCGTAGACTGTAGACTGCAACAAATTGCCCGTTTCTGCTTGCCAACAAGCACTTGCATGCGAGGAGACACCCTGAGATCGCTGAGGAACCTGCTCATTTCTCTCTTTCTCTGTCTCCCTATCCCAGTGCTGACCCACCGGATCCCATGGGTGGCACCGGAATGCCTGGAGGATCCCAAGAACCTGGCGCCTGAGTCGGACAAGTGGGGCTTCGGCGCCACCTTGTGGGAGATCTTCAACGGTGGGAACATGCCCATGAGGCTGATGGAACCCGAAAGGGTAAATTCCCTGGGTGACACCGCCAACTTTCGAGGTTCAGGAGGGGGGTCTACACCAGCAGAAACCCTTTGCAAAGCCTCTGAGGTGTTAGAAACTCAGATATATAATCTAATTGCCAGATGGCACCTTAAACCTAGGTTGTAGTCACCACAATGTATTATTATTATTATTAATATTATTATTATTATTATTATTATTTATTTGTATACCACTTTATATAATATCTCAAAGCAGTTTTCAAAATATTAATATTAATATAATAATAATAATAATAATATTTATACCCCGCCCATCTGGCTGGGTTTCCCCAGCCACTCTGGGCGGCTTCCAACTGAATATTAAAAACAATACAGCATCAAGCATTAAAAACTTCCCTAAACAGGGCCGCCTTCAGTTGTCTTTTAAAAGTAAAATAGTTGCTTATTGCCTTGACATCTGCTGGGAGGGCGTTCCACAGGGCAGGCGCCACCACCGAGAAGGCCCTCTGCCTGGTTCCCTGTAGTTTTGCTTCTCGCAGTGAGGGAACCACCAGAAGGCCCTCGGAGCTGGATCTCAGTGTCCGGGCTGAACGATGGGGGTGGAGACGCTCCTTCAGGTATACAGGACCGAGGCCGTTTAGGGCTTTAAAGGTCAGCACCAACACTTTGAATTGTGCTCGGAAACGTACTGGGAGCCAATGCAGATCTTTCAGGACCGGTGTTATGTGGTCTGGGCGGCCGCTCCCAGTCACCAGTCTAGCTGCCGCTTTCTGGATTAGTTGCAGTTCCTGAGTCACCTTCAATCCAGCATAAAACAAATTTAAGGAAAATATTTCAGATTCTTCTCTAAGTGACATTTGGCTTTCCTCAGTCCCCAGTCCGGTGTCCAGAGATCTCCACATGGTTGCAATTGATTACAGTGGACGCTCAGGTCGCAAACGTTATCCGTGCGGGAGGCACGTTCGCAACCCACAGCGCCACGTCTATGCATGCACGGGCCGCAATTCGGCACTTCTGCGCATGCGCAAAGCATAATTTATCGCTTCTGCGCATGCGCGAGCACCAAAACCTGGAAGTAACCCATTCTGGGAGCACAACCCGAAAATGCACAACCTGAAGCGGCCGTAACCCGAGATATGACTGTATATGCATTGCAGGGTGTTCAACTAAATGACCAGTGGGGCCCCTTCCAATTGTACGATTCTGTGGTAAATCGCTTCAGGGTTCAGTAAACCAACCAATATTTCGGCTCCTGCAGGAGGGGTTTAATATCTCTTCTTTTTGCCCTGCTCTGCAGCTGACCTCTTGCAAAGCTCAGCCTAATGGGCTGCTGAGCTCTTGCAGCACACATCCCAAGCAATAATTCTGGCTCAAAGGGGTATAGCAACAGCAGCAACAGATTTAGCTGAATAAAATAGTTGTGCTTCCTGCAGTAATTTATGCCCCACCCACCTGGATTTCCCCTATCACTCTGGGCAGCTCCCAACAGACTAGTAAAAACACAATAAAACATCAAACATAAAAATGTGGGGGTGGGACTAGATGACCCTTGGGGATCCCTCCCAGCTCTACAGTTTGGTGGCTCTATGAACTCCTCTTTCTTTTTGCAGAAGCTCAAGTTCTACCAGGACCGGCAGCAGCTCCCCGCTCTCAGATGGGCAGAGCTGGCCAACCTGGTGGCTCCGTGCCTGGATTACGACCCTCGGGAGCGCCCCCCCTCTTTCCGCAGCATCCTTCGCGGCCTCAACGAGATCATCACTTCGGGTGAGTCCCAGGGGCTTAGAAGTGCTGTGCGAGTTGCAGAAGTATGAAATGCTTTGTGGGAGAAGTAAAAGTGGGATTCACTTAGGTCGCCTGGGTCTGAAAGCAGGAGTTTCAGCAGCAAAACGGAGATGGGTCCAGAGCTGCAATCTCCGTTACAAAAGTACAAAACCAAAGTTCAAAAGTGGTGTCTGTGTGGTCAACTTGGAAGTGTGGCAACGAAAGAGAGAGATGCCCAGGCAGGAAGGAAGGATGGAGCACTACAGACAAAGGAAGTGATCTCACAGAGCTGCCTCTCTAGCAATTTTGACTCTGTGAGCCTAGGCTCACCTGTTGGTTTGGCGGCAAGTAGTGATGTACCAAGCTACCTTTGGCCCCCTGCATCACCCACACTGACTGGCAGCAGCAGCTCCTTGCTGCCTCCTGCCCCACCTGCAGATGCTGCAGGGGGCTGAGGCCAAGCAGGTGTCCGCCGCGGAGCATTGGTCCTCAACTTCTCCTTCCCCCAGATTACGAGCTCCTTTCGGACCTCCCGACTGACAGCACCCCCGGAGGCTACATGGATGCCTCGCTGTGGCAGGATCCCACCCTCTTTGAGGAGCGCCACCTGAAATACATCTCCGTGCTTGGCAAGGTAGGTGGGCTGTGGAGGGCGGGATCTGCAGTGCAGCAGCCTTTGGAGAGGACCGGGAGTTGAATCCCAAAAACCCACTGCAGAGCAGGAATCGCAGCCTCAGTTTGGGGAGAAAAGCATGTCGCAGAAGTGTGTTGATTCATTCCTTTTAATTAAGAGCATTTGCACCCCGAAACGGCTCCCAGAGAGGCTTACATCCAATCACAGTTAAGGCGAGGCAGTCCCTGCCATTGAAAAATTGCACTGCATGCAAGGAAAAAGGGACGAGGAGGGAAGAGGGGGTGAATGAAGCTCCAGTTCTCAGGCGGCATGATGGGAGTCTCTAAAACTAGGCATGGCCTGGAGAAAGCGGCTACAGAAAAGTTTTTCTCCCTCTCTCACAAGACTGGAACTTGTGCACATCCAACACAGCTGAATGTCAGAAGATGGTCACTGGTCTGAAGTGATTTGGACACAGCCGGAATTGGGGGTGTTATCTACAAGCCCCGTATTTGATGTATCGATTGCTCGGTTTGTGGGGGGCTGCAAAGCGCGCAAAATGCAAAACAGCTGCAGAACTTTGTCACGCGTTTGGAGGGGATCCCAAATTTGGGGGTTTGGAGTTAGTTCTCCTGTTCTCGTGTCCTTCAATCTGTGCCTTGCTGTGGGCAGGGGAATTTCGGGAGCGTGGAGCTGTGCCGGTACGACCCGCTGGACGACAGCACCGGGGAGCTGGTGGCTGTCAAGCGGCTGCAGCAAAGCACCTCCGAGCACCGGGCCGACTTTGAGCGGGAGATCGCCATCCTGCGCTCGCTTCACCATGACTTCGTGGTCGCCTACCGGGGCGTCTGCTGCAACCGAGGTGACCCCTAGGGTTGGGTCTGGGAGGGAGAGGGAAAGGTTCAGCGGAGGGCTTTTGAGTTTGGGGGGAAGGTGAGGGAGAGCTGGCATGCTCATCGAGGTATAATAGAATCATAGAACATAGACTGGGACCCCAAGGGTCATCCAAACGATCCCCATGCAATGCAGGAATCTTTTGCCCAACGTGGGGCTCAGTCCCACGACCCTGAGATTAAGAGTCTCATACTCTACTGACTGAGCTGTCATGAAATCATAGAATAAATCACAGAATTGTAAAGTTGGGAGGGACCCCGAGGGTCATCCAGCCCAGCCCCCTGCAATTCAAGAATCTTTTGCCCAAACGTGGAACTCGAACCCACAACCCTGAGATTATGATTAAGCCCCACGTTGGGCAAAAGATTCCTGAATTGCAGGGGGTTGGTCTAGATTTCTTGCATGGTCCTTTCAAACTCTACCATTCTGTGATTCTGTGATTAAGGGTCCTGGCTGAGCTATAATAAAATCATAGAATTAATGGGGTTCGAACCCATGACCCTGAGATTCAGAGTCTCGACCCACTGAGCCATAAGGGTTTATAAAATGATGCCTGGCCTGGAGAAAGCAGAGAGGGGAATGTTTTCCTGCCTCTCGTAACCCTGGAACCTGTCGATTCCCCCCTTTTCTTTCAAGGCCACAAGTGGACATTGTTCGGCTCCCTCAAAATTAGCACAAACCTTTTGTGTCTCCCCGCAACTTCAGGCCGAAATTCTCTCCGGCTGGTCATGGAGTACCTGCCCAACGGGTGCCTGCGGAACTACCTGCAGAAGAACGGAGAGAGGCTGGACCTCAGGAAACTGCTCCTCTACGCTTGGCAGGTCTGCAAGGTGAGACTAGGCCCCCCTCCTTGCCTGATTCTCCCACCCCTCCTCATTTTACCCCTGCGACAACCCTGAGAGGTGTGGCGACTGGCTCCCAAGGTGAGCTTGTGGCCGAGTGAGGATTTCAACCCAGGTCTCTCCCAGGTCCAAGTCCAGTACTGCATAACCACTGCACCAGACTTACAGACAGATTCTAAAAATATGTGCACACTCACCGCCCTCTAAGCAGTTCGCAGAAATAGCCCTTTTGCCAAAGGAAGATGGTCCTAATTCACTGCAGAGAGGTTTGGGCGAGTGGGATGAATCCTGGGGAGCAGGGCCGAATCCTGACACTCACCTTTGTCCCTGCAGGGCATGGATTACCTGGGTTCTCAGCGCTATATCCACCGGGACTTGGCCACCCGGAATATCCTTGTGGAGAACGAGAACCACGTCAAGATCGGAGACTTTGGCTTGGCCAAGATTCTCCCACAGGACAAGGAGTACTACGTTGTGCGGGAGCCGGGCCAAAGCCCCATCTTCTGGTACGGGGGGGCGGGGGAGATCCATGGGTCGGCATGTTGAAGGGCAGCGGGGTCCCAGCAGTGGCCAGAGATGCAATGCAGGAATCACAGCAAAGTCATGTCCATGCTTTTCAATGGGTCCACCCTGAATCACTGATGGAGGAAGAGGAGTGCGGGGGGGGGAGTGTATCGCCCCCGGTCCCAGCAGCGTGGTCCCAGTGGGGTGCCATCACGGCTGTCCCCCCCACCCGCGTCCTGGGCACCACCCCCTGCAGGCTGCGCATCCCGCCCCCAGGACACATGCCAGCTCCTTCCCTGCCTGCTCCCCCCCCCCACCTGCCGTGCTGGAGCATGAAGCTCTGCCACTGCCCTGAATAGGTCTTGGTCTGGGGAAATGGGGTTGGTGTCTCCACAGACGTCCCCTATGGCAATGCCTGGTAGGGCTGGGACTGCCCCTCACCGGAAAACCCTGGAGAGCTACTGCTGCCAGTCAGTGTAGATGTCAGGAGTGAGGCACAAATTGCGCCAAGCCAGTAGGAGTGAACTGTTTATTAGCAAAAACAGGCTCTGCGTGGGGGTCAGGCCTAATGAGCAGAGCAGCCTCATCTCAGGTAGGCCTTGCCCCATGAAATCAGTTGTTGAGTCCAAAAGTCCCCAACTCCCCACAGCCATCTAAATCCACCCCCCACCTCTGCCCCAGAGTTTTCCCCCAAGCAATTGGAGACTAAGCCAACCTCTCCTCCGCCCTTTTCATGCCTCTCCTGGTTCTGGGAGACCAGTGGGGAGGGGAGCTTCTTACAGCAGGAGGGAGGGGAGACCCCCGTGGCTCTTCCCCTCTCTGCCTCTTGGTTTCCCTCCTCTCCTGCTTCACCTCCTGCCTCTGAGTCTGGACTCCTCTCTGCCACAGACTCTCCTGCTCACTAAACCTTGTTGCCACTTCCCTGGCTTCTCCCTCTGACCCTCATTGTCATCCCACCACCACTCCCTGGGCTCTGGGCCTTCTTTCCCTGGGGGTTCCCTTGAGGGTTCCTCAGCCAGTTCCTCTCACCATCCTCTGCATCCAGCCAGTCCATGCAACTGCCTAAATCTCCTCCTCTCCCAGGTATTTCCCCAGCAATCTGAGACTGTGCCTGAGTGCAGCCAACCTCTCCTCTGGCCTCTTCATGCCTCTCCTGATTCTGGGAGGCCAATGATCTGCCTCAATCCAAGACAGTTTCTTGGGTGTAGACGAGTCCCTTGTCTATAATCATGAGGACCAGCACCTGTTTTTAAGGCCCATGAATGGGTGTCTCCCCTTGTTTCCCCAGGTACGCACCAGAATCACTGTCCGACAACGTCTTCTCCCAGGAGTCGGATGTCTGGAGTTTTGGGGTTGTCCTTTATGAGCTTTTTCACCTACGGGAGCAAAAGCTGCAGCCCCTCAGAGGTGAGTGTGTGTGTGTGAGTGTGTGTGTGCAATCCTTTAAGAACTCAAAAAGAGGTTGCTGGATTGGGCCAGTGGCTCACCCACCCAGTCTTCTGTCCTCACAATGGCCAAATACATCAAAGAACCTGGCAATCCAGATAGACTGCTCCTGGTCCTGGAGGCTCCATCAGAATGTTCCAGATCATCGTTTTATCATATGTGGTGGACATGCCAATTGGCCAAGGCAAAAGGGTGTGTGTGTTAAAGGTCTTTTGTAAAAAGACTGGAACCTTTCTTTTAGGTCCCCAGAGATTTTATTTTTATTTTTTAATCTGTTTCTTCATGCAAAAAAAGTGATGGAATATGCAGAAATGGCAAGTTTAACTAGTAAAATAAGAAAATAAAAAAATTCCTTCCAGTAGCACCTTAGAGACCAACTAAGTTTGTTATTGGTACAGGGGTCAGCAACCATTTCCAGCCGTGGGCCGGTCCACCGTCCCTCAGACCTTGTGGGGGCCAGACTATATTTTTTGGGTGGGGAATGAACGAATTCCTATGCCCCACAAATAACCCAGAGATGCATTTTAAATAAAAGCACACATTCTACTCTATAAAAACACGCTGATTCCTGGACCGTCCGTGGGCCAGATTCAGAAGGTTGCCTACCAAACAGTGAGAGCTGTTGGACAGTGGAATTTGCTGCCAAGGAGTGTGGTGGAGTCTCCTTCTTTGGAGGTCTTTAAGCGGAGGCTTGACAGCCATCTGTCAGGAATGCTTTGATGGTGTTTCCTGCTTGGCAGGGGGTTGGACTGGATGGCCCTTGTGGTCTCTTCCAACTCTATGATGATTCTCTATGAGCTCTTATTCTACCCCTGGGTATGAGCTCTCATGTGCATGCACACAAAAGCTCATACCAATAACAAGATGTCTCTAAGATGCTACTGGAAGGATTTTTTTTTTATTTTGTTTCAACTATGGCAGACCAACACGGCTACCTACCTGTAACTACCGGTAGTAAAATAAGAGATCAGGAAAATATTTGCAGATTATTTGAAGAAACATTGCAAGCAAATTGAAAGTTAGCAGGATTAGAGTAAATTCAGCGGCATATAATTAAGTTGTGAGATGATGAGAAAGAATAAATATGGAGTAATTAGAATATGCAGCAGCTGAGCACAACTAGAATGAACCATGGAAGGGGGGGGGGGAGGAATGCCCATATATATATATTCTGGATCAGGCCAAAGAGGGTGCATCCAGCCCGGCATCCTGTTCCTGCCAAATCCTCTTTTGTAGCCACCATCTCTGCCTCCTGTGGCAATGAGTTCCATAGTTTAACAGAGAAGGGCTTTCTTTTAGCTGCCCTGAATCTCCCAGTGTTGAATGGCCACTACTTCTGTATATAGCATAACATGCTACATGGCCTTGTCCTCTGCCTTCTCCCACACCCTCCCACCTAGGAGTTTCTCCGAATGTTGGGGCACAGTAACCCCCCCATGATCGTTTGCCAACTCTTGGAGCTCCTGAAGCAGAGCAAGAGGCTCCCATCACCGCCCAACTGCCCGGCTGAGGTGAGTCCACAAGCAGAGGGCGATGGATCCGTTCTTGTGCCTGAGATTTGAGGAGGGGTTGGTCTAGATGTCCTCATGGGGTACCTTGTTCAAGCCTGCGCCTTCTACTCGATTATCTCTGGGGTGGGATTTAGACCAAGTAGGGGCAGGCACTGAGTCCTTCAGTCTCTTTGAGTTAATGGCTCTAAGTGAGGTCTCCCCGCCTCCAAGAAGCCTGGGAACCATAGTTTATCCCCAACAGAGCTATAATTCCCAGCAGCCTTAAACTCTTAGAGAACGTGCATGAAATGTACAGAATGGACACAGCCGTGGTGACCTTCCTCTTCAGAAGCTCAGCTGAGCTCAGCTGTAAAGCTAGAGATCACTGAGAGGTAGCATGGCAGAGTGGTTCGAATGCTGGACTGGCGCCTGGAAGAGGCCAGGGTTCAAATCTCCCCAATGCCACCACGAAGCTCACCAGGTGTGGCCTTGGGAGACAGTCGTCGCCTTCTCAGCCTGGTCTACCTCGCAGGGTCATTGTGAGAATCAGGATAGGGAGAAAGAGTAAAAGGCGAACAATTTATACAACCTGAAGAGAAATCAGAGCAAGGCACTGATGGAATATGCAGAATTGGCAAGTTCAGCTAGTTAGGTTCAGCCTCCAAGGAGGATTGGAAATGTTAAATTTAAAATTGGAAAATTTAAATTAAAAAAATGTAAACATGTTAATATGCTAGCAGGTTTGGAGTAAGTTCAGCAGCAAGAGTTACTTTGAGAAAAGAAGGTATAGAGCAATTACAATATGCAAAAGATAACCATGAAAACATCACGGAAGTGTGGGAGGGATGTCAATATCTGACAGTAAGTGAATGTATATTGGAAAAGGTTCAATAAATTGTATTTTATTTGTGGGAAATTTATAAATAATCTTTTTTAAAAGAATGTGGGGACAGAGAACCATGGACACATCACTGAGCTCCTTGGATAATGCAATTAAATAGATAAACAAAGGATTTATGGAGGGGGGAGGAATCGCACCCGGTTCTGACCTCCGTCCTCCTCTCCCTCTTCCTTGAGGTTTATGCGCTGATGCAATCCTGCTGGTCCTTCTCCCCGGCCCAGAGGCCTCCGTTCTGCAAGCTGGCGCCCCAGATTGAAGCCCTGAGGAGCAGCCGCTGCAAAGTGCGGGGCTAGCAGGTGAGGAAGACGGGTTGGAAAACTGAATCTCTTAAAATCCAGTTTCCGATGCACAAGCAAAACCACCTGGCTAAAAGCCAAATGCAACTCAATTTGGAGAGTCTGTCTCTTCTTCCGAGGGGCAGACAGCTCTTGCCCCTGAAGTTCTTCCCAGTGTTGAGTCGGGATCTCTCTTATTGTTGTTTGAATCCAGGAATCCTGTGTCCCAGGACTGACTGCAGCAGAGAAGCTGGCCTTCTCCTCTGCAGAGTCTGGACGGTGAACCCAGGACTGCATTCTACCCCGCTTTGGGGTGGCACTTTGGGGTTGCAAAAGGGGGGGGCTTTCCTCCACCCCCCTCTCTTTCCTTCTTTATGGTTGCACAAATTAATAAAATTATTTAAAAGTTAAAAATAAAGAAACCCAAGCCTGCCTCATTTCTCTTTCCTCATCCTCTCCAGGACCAAAGAGCATGCAGAACTGAACGGCTGTCAGATTTTGTTTTAAAGAATAAATGAAAAAATGAATTGAGGACAGACAGACGCTGTCATTTCTTCAGTCGAAATGGAGACAGCTTAAAGATATTGCAAACTTTTTGTTCCAGGGCGAGCAGGTGGATGTGGCCCTCCAAATCTCACCGGAAGGCCCTCAGAATGACCCCCAGGCCACACACCCCTCTCCCTAGGCCACACCCCTTCTCCATGGCCACGCCTCTCTCCAGGGAAGTGTGGGGAGGGGGGTCGTCCACCTGGGAAAGGAGCCCATCTGGGAGAAGGAAAACTTCCACTGCCATGCGGGATATTTCAGGAGAATAAAAGTGTCAACCCTGCAGAAATCTGGAGAGGAGTCCCTAAGGCAGTTGGATGGTGCCTTGTACGCCTCCTTCTGGCAACTCCTGCAGTCAAGCTGGTGCCCAACGTCTTGCTCTGCTTTCCTTTTTTACCCCATCAGTGAGGCCGGGGGGGGTGTCTCATTGTCTGGGCAGCCCAGGACCCCCAGACCCATGACCCAGGCCTGTGCCAAGGGGAGGTCACTTGGGTGCTGTTCGTGCAGCAATTTGACTTGCACTCCGTTGCACCTCAGAAAGAGAGCAACGGCCAAGATCATACAATTGCAGGCCTGTGGTACAAATTGAGCAACAGGTGTAAGGAAACTTTGTGATGGATTGCTCGTAATTATGGCGATCGTTCCTGGCTCTGGAACAATGGCAGCTCCTGTAAGGCAGCACACACCCTGTTTATCTGACCTTTCCAAAGGACACCCTGCTTTAGCGTCTGTCGATCAAGCAGGAGGATAACGGCCAAAAGGAAGCAATTATGTAAGCAAAGGTGAGCACAGCACCTGAAGGCAAATCCAGGCAGGAACCAGTGCAAATCATAGCATCCGAGAGTGGGAAGGGGTCCCCACCCCAATCCTACAAGGAAGGCTAGGCTGAGAGAGAGAAGAGAAAGACTCCAACCACCTCGAAGGTGCCAGTGTGGTGTAGTGGTTAAGAGCGGTAGACTCGTAATCTGGTGAACCGGGTTCGCGTCCCCACTCCTCCACATGCAGCTGCTGGGTGACCTTGGGCTAGTCACACTTCTCTGAAGTCTCTCAGCCCCACTCACCTCACAGAGTGTTTGTTGTGGGGGAGGAAGGGAAAGGAGAATGTTAGCCGCTTTGAGACTCCTTCAGCGGGATATCAAATCCAAACTCCTCTTCTTCTTCACTGAGCATCACAGCTGAGTGGTGGGATTCAAACCCTCGTCCCTCCTGGGTCCTGGTCCAACACACCAACCACTACTGCCTTTCTTCATTTGCTGACATGGGAACAAAATATCACCCACACCAGCCTTATGGCCACTCACCCACCCCAAGGTCACCTCACCAAGCAGGAACTCCAGGGTACCATTTTCCCAACCCAAACCACAGCTGCCTCTTTCCCACAAGGAGGACAGAATCATAGAATCTTAGAGTTGGAAGATTAAGGAGTTTGGGGGTTCCTGGGTGCAGCACGTCCTACCAGGAAGACCCCAGAGGAGTGTTGCATTGTGGGTCAGGATTGTCAAAGCTGCTGCAATTTCAATGTTCCATTCTTTATTGCCATCCCTTTTGCAAAGGCTTTCCCCTTCGAAGAAGTCAAACCAGTCCAAGAGAAGCCAGCTGCACCAAGCCCTCTGTTCGGCTTACACTGAAGGGCTAAGGGCGAAAAATAAATTACCCCGACAAGCCCCACCCCACCCATAGCTGCCGCAGCCCCTCAAATACAGAGGCACACACCCTTCCTGCAGTTCTCTGTCCAGGGGAGAAGAGTTCGAGAGAGTGGAAAATCCCTCAAGGAAACATTGCCCTCTGCTGCAGGAGACGAGTTCGAGAGAGGAGCAAATCCTGCAAGGAAAGGGCATCCTCCATTGCAGTTTCCCCCATTTGCACACACATCCAAAGTCCCACCCCCCAGGCCTCAGAGGTTTTGGTAAACGACTTTCTTTCCGCAGACCAAGTCTGGTTGATGGATGGCATCCCACATCACCAGCATCTCGTAAGGAACGAATCGGTGCACCAGGAGCAGCTCCTTGTAATAGCAGGGGTCGAAGGACTCGAGCTTGGACGAGGGCACGCGCACCCCCACCGTGCGGATGCCCATGTGCGAGGCGGGCGCCAGTCCTGCCCTCTCCAAGCACATGCCCAGGTAGACGTCATCGATGGGGAATAGCTCAATGCCCAGGGATTTTTGGTAGATGGTCCGCGAGGTGAAGCCGGACATGAGGAGCCCTCCACCGCCGCAATAGGGCGGGTATGACTTGGAGGTGGTCACCTGCTCAGGGACGTAATACTTGCTCCACTTCTCACGGATGGGGCCCACATTGGTGATCAGCTGCCCCACAAAGAGATGCTCATCACCCGCACCCGGGATGCCGAGAAGGTAGTGCACCATGTTGTCTGTGTTGGCGAAGACGTCGTCGTCCCCATTGAAGACGAACCGCACACCCGGGCAGCGAGCCTCCATCCAGGCGTGGAAGAGGACCTGCTTGAGTGTCAGGTTGAAGAAGCTGTCCTGGAAGCCCCACTGCAGGATGTCCCTGTGCTCCTCCGTCTCCAGCCTCAGCAGCCGGCCAAGCTTGCGGGCATCACGGGCATTCCCCGGGACCCCCGCCAGGAAGACCCTGCGAATGTGGACGCCCTCAAAGGTCCGCTCGTGGCCCCAGGTCTTGCGGATGATCTCACGGCGCTCATAGTTCCCTGGAGAGGACTTGATGGCCAGCAGGAGGAAGACCTCGTGCGAGAACTCAGGGCGCCCGCATTTCTCTGGCAAGTCCAGGAGCAGCGGGAACGCCTTGCAGTGCTTGTAGCGCAAAAAGTCCTGGATGTGGCCCGGCAGCTCGGCAAAGCCAGGGACACTGGCCACAGAGATGTTCTCACGGCACTCTGCAGCGGGGCTGCGCCAGGGCTGGGTGGTGGCAGCAGTTGTGGATGGACTTGGGATGGCGGCTCTGGGCTCTGTCGAGACAGCAGGGTCCTCATCGGTCTGGAGGAGAAAGAAGAGCCCCATGAAGCCCACCACACCCAAGACGGCAGCTTCCACCTTGTAGCACCAACGTCGCGACATTTCCACCTGGGAGAGAAGGGGAGAACAGAGTGGGTGAGAGGCACGCAAGGCATTCCTGTGTTGCAGGGGGGTTGGACTGGATGACCCTTGGGGTCCCTTCCAACCCTACAGCTCAGGGAATGAGGTTGATTCTCTCTCACACACATACGCCCACCTAGGACTGATCCAGGCGTGAACCAGGAGTAAATCACACCATGCAAATAGGAGTTGACTCTTTTCTAGCAAAAACAGGATCTACACAGGGTGTCAAGCCTAGTGAGCACAGCAACTATTCCCCAGTAGTTCTTACCCCCATGAAGCAGTTACAGATACTGAAGATCATCCCCACTTCCCCATAGCCATCTAAATCCCCTCCTCTCCAGGGTTTTCCCCAAGCAATTGGAGACTGCACCTACGTGCAGCCAACCTTTCCTCCGCCCTTTTCATGCCTCTTCTGGTTCTGGGAGACAAAGGGGGGACGGGAGCTTGCCACCACAGAAGGAGGAGAATCTTCTCCTGCCTCAGATTCTGGACTTCTCTCTGCCACCAACACTCTCCACTCGCTAAGTTGTGTTACCTCTTCTGCTTCCCACACCACACTCCTCCTCATCTTCTCCTTCCAGCCATTCATCATTGTCCCACCTCCAACCCCTTGTTTCTGAACCTTCTTCCTATGGGTGTTCCCTTGGGTGTCCCCAGCCGATTCCTCCCACCTCAGTCCCCTCCTCTTCAGGACTTTCCCCAAGCAATCTGAGGCTATGCCTGGGTGCAGCCAACCACGCTCTTCATGCCTCTTCTGGTTCTGGCAGACCAGCGGGGAGGGGAGTTGGTCACAACAGGAGGGGGAGATACCCGTGACTCTTCCCCAGCCAGACTCCTCTTAGCCTCCTTCCTCTCCAGAAACCTCTTCTGCCTCTGGTTCTGGAATGCTGTCTGCCACAGACTCTCCTCACTAGCTAAGCCCTGTTGCCTCTTCAGCTTCCACCACCTCCTCCTCCCATTCTTCTCCCTCATTGTCTTCCCACCACCAATCCCCTGGCTGTGAGCCTCCTTCTCTGTGCCCAACCAGCCCATCACAGCAGGACCATCCAAATGTCCTTCTGGCTGGCTGGCTCAGTGGCCCTATAGACGCTATGGAGTACAGCCAAACCTTCATCACGGCCAGTGTGCTCAGGGATGATGAATACCATCCAAAGATCCTAGTCCTCATGTTTTCCATAAAAAGGGTGACCAGTGGGGAACTGCACCTGGTGATCGGATTAAGTTGACGGTATTTCCTTGGACTTTGCTATTTTAACTCACGTGCAACTACTCATGCCACATGCTTATTTTATGTATCTGCTTTTCCTCTTCTAATTTTTGCCTGTTGCTGCAATCATCCTCTCTGTTTTATATACATTATAAAAAGAAAATTGCAATAATAAACTTTACCCCAAAGGGTGTGGGTGTGTGGCTCCTCACTCCTGATGGAACCCATCCCAGTTTTGGAAGGGCAAACATTCAAAACTAGGATCATCCTAACCCCAGGGCAGAGGAGGAAATGCTGGGCAGGGAGCAAGAGGAGGAGGAGGAGGAAGTAGCAACCAGGGCTCCGTCCAGAGGGAGGACTGTGCAAATGGGAGCCTCGGGGGCCTTGCTTTGACCTCACATCAACCATGCAGTTGATCCTAGCAAAGCAAAATAATAATAATAATAATAATAATAATAATAATAATAATAATAATAATAATATACATCGAGCATTAACAAACCTTCCCCATACAGGGCTGCCTTCGGAGAGCCTTGTGCTCCTCTTCCCACTCTGCACGTGAACAAAGGTGTTCTTGTGCAATTGGAGAAGTCCATCAAGACAAGGATGGATGAGAAGCCGCAAGCAAGTCAGTTGTCTTCCCTGACCTGCAGAGTGCAGAGGACCCTCTAGCCTTTCGTGGCACAAAATAGCCCCCAGAGGTGGGGGGGGGCAGAGCAGAGCACTTGATTGGCATGTGTCAAGGTCCCAAGCTCAATCCCAACTGGCAGTCTCTCCAGGTGCTTTATTTCAAAATTATTTATTTAATAAAATTGTATAGCACCCTTCATTCAAAGATCACGGGGCAGATCGCAGCATAAAAACACAAAACAGCGTCCTTTGCCAGGCGCCTTGGGGAGAATATTCCACAAATGGTGAGCCGCTGCAGAAAAGGCCATGTTCTTTAGCTGCCGCCTTCCAGACCCGTCTTGGAGGAGGCGCACAAAGACTGCCCTCGGAGAATGATCTCAGGGTCCAGGACGGGTTGTTTTATTATTATTATTATTATTATTATTATTATTATTATTATTATTATACAAATTTGGCAAAACAAATTGTCAATCAATATAACCAGTTACATTTTTCTCCCCTTTTTATTCCCTTCCCTCCTCCCGAGACTTCCCTCAGCTCCCTTCTCCAATTTATTTATACATGTTATTTTCTGCATGTTATAAATTTGTACATATCATTACTTCCTCTGTGTATCATGTGTTCTACTAATAATAAATTTGTGAATGTTTATTCAAAACCTGCCAAAGAGTCCAGATCATTTTGTTGTCTTTTTAAGTAGTTTGTAAAAAGTTCCCATTCTTCTTTAAAG
This sequence comes from Lacerta viridis, assembly GCA_900245905.1. Taxonomy (NCBI): domain Eukaryota; kingdom Metazoa; phylum Chordata; class Lepidosauria; order Squamata; family Lacertidae; genus Lacerta; species Lacerta viridis. Next base: position 593,869 of record OFHU01003945.1, read on the forward strand.
TCTCGGTTGTCCTTCTCACATAGTTTATATGTTAACTTTGGCAATTCCACATAACTCTTCAGTTTTTCTTCCCATTGTTCTTTTGTCGGTATTTCCTCATTCTTCCATTGTTGTGCCAGCAAGACTCTTGTAGCATACATACATGAATAGATTCTTTATTTTCTTTGGCAGATCTTGTCCTAAAATCTCTAACAGAAATGCTTCTGGGTTTTTTTTTAACAAACATCATTCTAAACATTTTTTTCAGTTCATTGTATATCATCTCCCCAAAAAATTAACTTCTTTACATTCCCACCACATGTGATAAAACGTACCCTCTTTTTCTTTACATTTCCAACATATATTTGATCCAGTTTTGTACATTTTTTGCTATTTTTACTGGTGTAATATACCATCTATACCTCATTTTCATGTAATTTTCCTTCAAAAGAGAACAATCTGTAAATTTCAGATCTACTTTCCACAGTTTCTCCCAATCCTCAAATTGTATGTTATGTCCGATATCTTGTGCCCATTTAATCATTACTGATTTGACCTCCTCATCTTTCGTTTCCCATTCTAACAGTATATGATATGTTTTCTTCAGTAACTTTACATCTTCTATAACCTCCTTTTGGAATCTAGAGGTCATGTAACTACCCCCCCCCCTTTTTTTGTCTTCCTTGTACATCTCATTTAATTGTCTGTAGTGCAACCAACTCTGAAAATGTTCTTTAATTTCCTCATAATCTTTTAATTTCCATTTGCCTTCTTGGTCTCTCAATAAGTCTCTGTATGTAGGCCACTTTCAGGGTCCGGGATGGTTTATATGGGGAAAGAAAGTCCAGTACTGGAAGAAGCAAAGATCAACCATGCTGAAGCAATGATTCTTCCACATCAACTTTGTTGGACTGGTCCTGTTGTTCGGGTGCCCGATTATTGTCTTCCAAAGCAACTACTCTATTCTGAACTCAAGAATGGAAAGTGAAATACCGGTGGACAACAAAAGAGGTTTAAAGACTCTCTCAAGGCAAATCTTTTAAAATGTAGTATAAACACCGACAACTGGGAAACACTGGCCTGCGAGCGCTCCAGTTGGAGAACAGCCTTTACCAAAGGTGTCGTGGGCTTTGAAGACACTCGAACTCAGGATGCAAGGGAGAAACGTGCTAAGAGGAAGGCATGCTTGGCAAACCCTCACTGTGATCAACTCCTGCCCAGAAACCTATGTTCCCACTGTGGAAGGATGTGTGGATCCAGAATTGGCCTCCACAGTCACTTACGGAATCACTTTTAAAAATGTGTTTATGGAAGACAATTTTACTCGGCTCTGAGGGATCGAAGAAGAAGAAGATGCTGTCCTGAGTCGTTTCAGGTGTTATAGATCAAAAGCATCACTTTGAATTGGGCAGCTCCTAATGTCAAGAGAAAATAACGGCAACTTATCTGCAAAGGCATTCCCAATCTCCAGCCACTCTGGGCAGCTCCCAACAGAATATTAAAAGCACCATAACACATCAGACATTAAAAACTTCCCTAAACCGAGTTGCCTTTAGATGCCTCTAAAAGTCAAATAGTTGTTCATTTCCTTGACATCTGATGGGAGGGCATTCCACAGGGCGGGCGCCACTACCGAGAAGGCCCTTTGCCTGGTTCCCTGCAACTTCACTTCTTGCAATGAGGGAATCACCAGAAGAACCTCGGAGGTGGACGGAACGATGGGGGTGAAGACACTCCTTCACGTATACTGAGTCGAGGACATTTAGGGTTGTACAGGTTAGCACCAACACTTTGAATTGTGTTTAGGAATGTATTGGGAGCCAATGTAGGTATTTCAGGACCGGTTAATATGGTCCTGACAGCCACTCCCAGTCACAAGTCTAGCTGCCACATTTTGGATTAGATGTAGTTTCCACATCACCTTCAAAGGTAGCCCCACGGAGATTGCATTGCAGTAGTCCAGAGCATTGCACCACAGTCCGCAGGCTGGTAGGGTCTCCGCCTGCGTACCAGATGGAGCTGGTAGACAGCTGCCCTGGACACAGAATTGACCTGCGCCTCCATGGACAGCTGTGAGTCCAAAATGACTCCCAGGCTGCGCACCTGGTCCTTCAGGGGCACAGTTACCCCATTCAGGACCAGGGAGTCCTCCACACCTGCCCACCCCCTGTCCCCCCCAAAACAGTACTTCTGTCTTGTCAGGATCCAACCTCATTCTGTTTGCTGCTTTCCATCCTCCAACTGCCTCCAGGCACCCACACAGGGGTCCCTCTCAACTCTATGAGCCTAACTCTCAAACAAAACACAATAATGCTGTAATACTGATTGCAACACCTTTCTTTGTAGCCCCAAACTGTGCATTGATGGAGGGAGATAGTGGAGCAGAAGACTCTTACTCTCAGGGTCATGGGTTTGAGCCCCACCTTGGCCACGAGATGACACTCAGGGTCCCTTCCAACTCTACAATTAAATTTTAAAAAACAACACCATCACTGCAGGCTTGTCCTTTTGCACCTGGAGGGCCTCTCCTTCTCTTCATCTAGGCAAGCTCTGGACTTTTAACACCCTGCCTGACTTTCCAAGGCACCTGAAGGACTAAGTCAGTTTCGCACATGACAAGAGACATGAAATGGTTAAGTCTCCCTTAGTTTCCTTTTCTCTGACCTGCGGTTATAATTACTGTATTGGTTATAATTACTGTATTCTCAGATCCTCTTCCTCCTTCCCAGCCAAGACTCGGTCTGTGTGTGTGTGTGTGTTGTGGCAACGGTGCCAAGCGCTTGTTATCTCCCTGTTTGCTTTCTCCAAGCCACAGGCTCCAATTAAAGGAGTTCCCAACCAACTCCTTATCTGGCAATACAATACTTCATCTGCACAGGTTTCAAAGTGCAAAGGCAGCAAGGGACAAATTCCCAAAATGCAAAAAAGAAAAGAAATTGAGTCATAGAATTGGAGGGTTGGAAGGGACCCCCAAGGGTCATCCAGTCCAACCCCCAGCAGTGCAGGAAGCACAGGTAGAGAATCCCTGACAGGTGCCCCCCCCCGACCTCTGCTTAGAAACCAACCAACGCTTTCTTTCATGGGAGTCCACTCTGCCATCAAAGGACTCTTACCCTCAGAAACGTCTTCCTGGTGATAAGCCGGAATCTCCTTCCTCACCCTTTGAATCCGCCAGTTTGGATCCTGCCGCCTGGAGCAGCAGGAAACAAGCCGGTTGCATCTTCGACTTGAGCAGCTCTTTGGTCCGTTTCAGAAAAAGGAACTCCCTGCACCCCGCGGCAAATTTAATTCCCGGTTCCAAATATTGAGCCTTCCTCTTCTCGCCTGTCCTCCTGTTCTGCTCCGAAGTCCAACCAAGAGTCTTGCACCTGGCCTCCGCTTGCACCCAAAGCCATCGCTTCTGCTCTCGCTTCCCTTTCTAGCTATGTTGGGGTCTGTTTTTCAACCTCCAAGTTCAGTCCGACACTTTCCGGAAGGCATTAATAACTCGGTTTCCTGCATCGACTTTGTAAAGGCACAAACAGACTCTAGACCAGTTCGGAAATGCTTTCTTTGCTATATTTATCCCAGGGTGCTTCACTGATCAAAGCACGGGGGGTGCAGTGGCTTTCCAGCAGGTTTCAGGATTGAACCTGAAAAATTCTGCAGGAGCTAAGTTTCTAGACCTCATGCTTTTGGGGGGAAAGGGTGGGTTTGAATGGAACGGCAGAAGTTGCCTTGCACTGAGTCAGACCAGGCCTAATGAACAACTCTCCGCCAGTAGGTCTTGCCCCAATGAGGCAGTTGCAGACCCTCCAAGGGTCCCGGTTTCCCAGGGACAGTTCCAGAACTACATAAACTGTCCCAGTTTCCCTCTTGACCCCAGAATGTCCCGCTTTTCCTCTTTCCTCCATGTCTCAGAGAACAATTAAAAGTGGCCTGCATGTAAGGTGCAAAAACAAAGCCCTGTTTATGTGGAAAATAAAATCCCTGCACCAATTGAAGGAAACAATGAAGCTGCCTATAATTTTGAAGGCAAGGGCCACCAATCTGCTTCAAAGTCTTTCATTGTGATGCTTCCACGGCCAGCCATTTCTTGGAAACGCAGGGAGTGTCTCTTCCTTATTTGTAACAGCAAGAGCAGATCGACAGTGGAACAGACTCCCACGAGAAGTGGTGGACTCTCCTTTCTTGGAGGTTGGGTGGCCATCTGTCTGCGATGTTTTAGCTGAGTTTCCTGCGTTGCAGAGGGTTGGACTGGATGACCTTCAGGGTCCCTTCCAGCTCCACATTTCTATGATTCTCCCTGTTAGCAGTTCCTGCATTGCAGGGGGTTGAATGAGATGATCCTCAGAGCTCCTTCCAACTCTACACTTCTATGATTCCATACACCTGTCTTCTCAGGGGCTGAAGATCCCTGAGAACTGAGGAATCCAGACAGACTGTCCCTGGACTTGGAGGTTCCAAAAGAAGAGCTGGATTGCTAGATCAGACCCCAAAAGGGCCCATCTCCCCTCCTGGGGATGCCAGGCACTGGGATTCAGGAATATACATTGCCTCTGACTGTGGAGCACAGCCACCCTGACTAGTAGCCATCGATAGCCCTCTCCCCCTCCATGAATTTGGCCAATCCTCTTTTAAAGCAATGCAAGTTGGTGGCCACTCCTGTGGCAAGGAGTTCCACAGCTTAACTGAGCACCTGTAAGAGCACGAGCTGGCCTGATCCCCTCAGGTTCTTCTTCTGTCACCCGTGGAATGTTGCAGGGCTGCAACAAAACCAGAGGCAGCGTCCAAAAAGGGACCCCTCCCTCATCGTGTGCAGACCCCACCTCAAGTCACATTCCAAGCACACCCGCCCCACGGCATTCACCTTTGCATCGCACACAAAACTGGCCCCAAGAAAAATCCAGCCCAGGACATTCTGCGAGCTCAGAATGCAGCTAAGCTGGTTTCTTTGCAGGTGGAAATTGCCATGAGCTTCTTTGGACTCAATCCAAGGTAGCCAAAAATGAGGCGAGGTCCACCCAGGGCAGTCCTGTGTGGTGAGGAGGTCAGCCATTTCACACGGAATCATCAAACTGGAAGGGGTCCCCGAGGGTCATCTAGCCCAACCCCCTGCAATGCAGGAATCTATCACCCAACATGGGGCTCTAACCCAATACCCTGAGATTCCAGTTGTATAGTTCTGATAATCTAGCTG